>CM053791.1:168540747-169740747 GCA_028749045.1 Cupressus sempervirens | reverse complement strand
GCATGATGTACTTTATTAAACACAATGACAATGATAATTTGAGATGTTCGTCATCTATCCTGTAACAGGACAATTTGTAAATGTTAATATATTTGGCAGGTTGAGAAAAAGAAAATAAAAACAGGTTTAGCTATGGAGAAAAATATAATTGAACTATTTATTTATTTAAGATGGATATAAAGTGACATTACATGTCATAAAAACTGTCGCTCTTTCTTGTCATTTTACAGTTACGATATCTTGGTTTACAGTCTAATCGACTCTCAGATATGTAACGTTTATCTCTTACTTCTAACCACAGTAAAACAGTTGTTTTTGCATGACTTCAATGCATTTCAATTTTTTAATAATTGGTCATAATTCTTGCATGACTATAGTGGGTTTCCATATTAACATAATTAATAATCATTTTTGAATGACTAGAATTCGTTCCATCACGGATTAAAAATGTTGTAAGTCACATCTTTGAAAAGTTTGTACCTACTTTCTATATTATAAGGGACACAACTAACAAAACTCCATTAATAACTAGGTTGACCCATTCTTTATGCAGGTCCCATTGCTGTGATATAATTCATTTTTTTAGCACCTTGTGTACAAGTCATGATCTTGTCCTTGGCAGGCCATTTTAATAGTAAAATATTTTTGTAAGTTAGCTTATGCTTCCTTAAGTAAATGTCACATGCATGTGTGCAGACCAAACTGTGGTCCAAGATTTGATCTGATAGCTCAACCTAAATTAAATATGTACATCACAACAAAAGTGTGGTCTAAAATTTGGCCTTATAGTTTGAAAATTAAACAATTTTAGTTAGATTGAGATATGCAATTGATATTTTGAATGGGAATAAAGTTCTATGTATTTGTAGTTATTGAATATTAAGGAATAAATATTGTACAAATATTCTTTATGCAATACTTTTTGTTTTCATTATTAATTAAAAGATTTTTATTTTTTTCTTATGACTAAATTCAATAATATTGAGATTGATTTTTGTATGATTAACTTGAGGATTTTTAGTGTGGTTGTTACAAAGATAAGTTATTATTGGGAGATGCCATTTACAATATAGACACATAATAGTCCAAACCTTCAAGCACAATAGCTCCACACTCTACACAATAGTCCACACTCTACACAATAGTCCAATCCTTCAAGTGCAAATTGTCCTATGAGAGTATTGAGTGTAAAAATTTGTGCATGAATGTTTGTCCTATCAAGTCACTATCAAGAACCACCTATCATGAATGGTATCAACATCCTGCCTAGAATGAATGCACAACCATTAAAACCTAAGCACGTTACAACCATAAGGGTATGGACCACAAGTATTTAAGCATGATTGACAAAACCGCAAGCATTTAGGCATCACTGATGTTTTGTCAAGTCACCATCAAGTTAACAATGACTGTGCAACAATCTGAACAAGGAGGGTCTATAGGTTCACAGGATTACGAAGCACAATCATTCAATCTTGAACAAATGTTATAGCATGTGACCAAGCATGAAAGCTAGAAACAACATCAATCTTGTTGGGTCACCTAGCATGCATGCTAGTAAAAATACCAATCTTAAGATTTAAACACTCAAGCACATTGAATCAGCGAGAATACATGCTTCTGATCACAATGATCCAATTAACATATTTACTTTAGTAACCACAACACTATCACCAACATAACTATCACACTAAAATAAATTCACAGAATTAAAAATTGATCTTAATATTACATCACCTATTCATCTTTAATTCAAATATTACTTCTTTTCCAACTAACCTCCATCCCATATTAGTACTCAAACATAAAAGCTTGATTGTGAAAGCAATTACGTCTTTACATATGTACATTTTCCACAAACCCACAACAAACAACCATTGCAACTAGATTTCAACTGGTCACAAAGGACCCACATCAAATAAAACAGGCAGCCGGTAAAACAATGTATCTTTGATTTCTATTGGAAGATGAGAGTCCAAACAAAAGAAATCCACCAACCTTGTGTTCTATCCAGTGCCGTCCTGCCACCTCTAACATAATTCTCTTCAAACCATTAACTCTAAGAGGGGATTAAGCTTTCATACACAATAGAGTCCTATTAGATCAATACTATTTATTCTATCTTACTTCATTGATCCCAATTGGTTATGAAAATGCCAAACAAGTCCGTCCAGAGATTACGTTATGATGAGAAACATGAAGAGTCATGAGAAAAATGGCAGGTGAAAAGATGGGAATCAAACAGGCTGTTCAGATTGGTAAACCACATGTTAATGAAATAAGAGACGGGCCGCCTGATTACATTAATAAGAATGGATATGAATTTTCTTTCTCCACAAGTTCTAGTCATGGTAATGGGGTCCTCTGATAGCTAAGGTTTAGCAGAAATTATCTACATATTTTTGGCATTTACTACATGCTTTGTGTCAGGAAAAGCACCACATCTTCCTGCCGTTGATTCATGTTTTGACCGGGTACTTATAACTTCCTGAATCTCCTCCCTCCTTGTTTTATTCCTTGGATTATTGTTCTTCCAATGGTTGTTAAATCCCAGGGTTTCACTTAGAGGAGAATCCCATTATGTATTTTCTGAGCTAATAAACCAGATGAATAGCCAAGGACAATAATTATGAAGGTATGCAGGCCATTTTCTAAAACCCATAAAGCCTTTTTCTCCCTCTAAGTCGGTAGAATGTCAAATAGGGGAAATGGTTTCATTAATTCATTGCAACTTGTTTCGTTTGATGTGGGTTTCATATTATAGAGTAGAGAAGGGCTTTAAGGTGAGAGAAAACACATCATGGCGCTTGAAACACATTTTAGCTTAAGCCCAATTTTTAGCTGTTTCAGGAAAATATACCCATCAAGCTTAAAACATTTACATCCTTAGAATCCATTCACTTTTAGCCTTGAAAGCCATGTTCTAATTGTTTGAAGTTTTTTTTTTTTCATGAATAGTTCTATTCTATAAATAAAATATAAGGTTCACCAAAAGGGTGCAATTCTTGTAATCTGAGGGATTTCATAACTGTTATCTTATAGATTGTTTATAACTTTCTGGCCTCGATGTTCAGTGAACTCTTGCGAGGTGATCTTATTTGAACCTATTTTGATTTCATGTGGATTTCAAATTACAGAGTATCGAAAATGGGTGATTCTCCCCTAAAATATGAGAATTCTGATGGAACCTCCATGACCATGAACTCTGAATCTTCATCATCTTCCTCTCCCATGTGGGTCTGCCCCTCCCCTGTAAGAGGACAATCCCATCTAAAGATCCCCTTTTCATGGGAGAAAGAACCCGGAATTCCCAAGCAGAAAATTCATTCAGTGAGGACCGCCATGGCTAAAGCTTTACCACCATCAATCCAGACTGATCACCATCATCTTCGACCACCGCCCATGTTGCTGTCTAAGCCACTGGAGCCCAAGCGAAAGAAGAAGGTGGAAAGTGATCCTTTTGCGGCAGCCATGAAGGAGTGCACAAAGCATGAAAAGAGCAAAGAAAAAAGTAAAATTCGATCAAGTTCCATGTTTTCTTGGATCAGATCATGTTCTACGAATGATAGTGAGGTGATTGTGCCAAGATCAAGGCTGTTGGATCGATCAAGAACATCAAGATCCAATCAAGTTCTTGACTTCAGCACCCCTAGAAAAGTTTCTGTGGAGAATTTAGCCCAATTTGGACCTGCCAATCATGGAATTGACAATCAAAATGTTTTGTGCTGTTTTGGCAAGGAGTACAGAAATCAGAAGCTCAACAATTGCAGGGATGTGGAGCTTTACCACACCCTCTTGAAAGATGTTTAGATAATCGAATGTGAGTTTTTCCTCTCTTTTTTGTGCAAGTTGTGTTATTTTGTTATTTGTGTATACTCCTGAAACCAATCCATTTTTAATGAAGCTGTGAACTTCTCTCTTTCCTTCTTTTTGGTTTTCTTTCTCTTCACAGAACCCTCTGAAAGCGCATTCCCCTGGTTGAAGTTCACGGAGAATAAATCAATACTGATTTTTATTTATTTACTTTATATTAATTTTGAAATATTGATTACAAATTAGTAGTTTATGTTTAACTCCTCAAAATTTCATTACAGATTAGTAATTTCAATTGTTAATATTCTGTTTGGAACTTATGTTTGTTTAAATATGTATAGCAATTTTATAGGTATAAGTTTTTTGAGATACAATTAGAATTAAATGTTGTGGGACAATTCGTTTGAATGATATTATATTGTAATAAAATATTGAAATAATATGTGATTTAATAAAAGGAATCTTCTTTGAATATAGAATTGTTGATTTTAAAAGGGATATTAAACAAAGAGTAAATGTATAAATTTAATTAGTTTATGATAGTCTAGTTGTAGCATATTGTATATCAGTTATTATTATGATTAAATAATATAGGGGTACCAATTTTAAAAGTATTGCTAAAGAATTTTAAAATAATTGTATCTAATGTATATTTTACATAATACAGAGATCTCATTTAGGGCCTATTTGTTTGTTGAAATATAATTAGAGAATTGGCATTCGAAATCTTGGATTTGAGATTTTGGAGTTCTTGGAATCCAAAATACGGTTTCAAGAAGTTAATTTGGGATCATTTGATTCAAACTAAAAAAAAATTAATACTCTAAATTTGGTAGTCTAGAACTATTTGATTCAAACTTTTAAAGAAGATACAATAAGATTTGGAAGTAGTGAGTATTAATTCCAAATCTATAGCAGTGCTAAATGTAAAGCAATTACTTTTCCCTTCATGAGTTATTCGTGTGTGAATAGAAGAGTTTGTTAATGTGATTGGAATATAGACACAGGTGACTTGCTTGTAAATCTACTTTGAGAATGGTTGTTACTTTAAATGATACTTTCCTTCTAATGACGAAGAATCGGTGGTGTCTGCATAAATCATTGGTTTGCAATAGCTGAAACTTTTCAGGAGACTCTAAATGAAGCTAACATTGCCATATATATTTTAAATATAGTATCAGTTCTACTAATATTGCAAAGGAAATATTATTATATTGTCATGAAGAATGTGATGAACAGTGATGTTTCCTTCCATTGAAATACTAAATGCACATGTTGATTAGCTAGACCATGGTCCAATCTAATGCCATAGTTCTATAGAATTAAATCATCTCTATAACAGGTATTTTGTAGGATTAAACCATCTCCAAACATATGAGCAAGTAATAGCAAAAAAATTCCCGCCCATTAAAAAATTTTAAATTTCAAAAACATGTGCAAAAATAGGTGCCCTGAAATGGGCATCCAAATGTCAAACCCAATTAAATTTTACTTTAGTTGAAATCCTCATTTTCAAAAAATGGGATTTAAAATAGGAATTCCAAATAACAAGTATTTTGAAGAATTTGGAATTCTTGTTTTGGGGTCAAATGGAGATACTAGTTTCTACTTTTTCCTAATTCTAATTTCAATTGTGCGGACCCAAACAATGGATTAGAAATTTTTTAGAATTGCGAATGCCAATTCCAATCTATTTCCAACTACCAAACGGGCCCTTAGGTAACAAAACAAGTTTTTTAGTTGAATTTTTTATTGGGATCTTTTGCAATATACATTGAAAAAATAATTTGAACACCATAAGATATGGCACAAGATTCATAAGTGAGTTATGTAGCCATACTTAGGTCACTAAACATGTCTATTATAAAAAGATAGACAAATAGAGCTTGAAATATAAGTTTCAATCGCATAATATTGACCACATTAAAAAATTGCTGAGAAATCTTATAATAATATAAATATTGTGCAATGTTCTATACTTACAATAAGAAATGGAATAACCACATTTGAGTTTAGCTAGATAGAGTCCTTGTCTTTACCCAATGGGACATTGGTTGTAATGACACTCGAAAAGCTCTCACAAGAATAATTTCATTTATAATCCTATTATTCAACATTGGATAGATAGATCTTGAGTGGACCTCACCCTTTCCATTATGGGATCATGTGGGCTTCTCACCCAAACTTCAAATATTGTGTTAAATACTAGTGGAATACTCTTGTGCAAGAGTTGGCTACGTGATGGGTTTCAAAAAAGTTGGATTCAATTGAAAAGAAAATGAAAGGGTGGAATATATCAACTTTTGAGTATATTTTTAGTTTTTTAAAGAAAAAATGGGTATGAGCTTTGCGCTTGAAACTATGCATAATTTAATGTTTATAGAAAATTACTCTTAATCTTTGTGGAGAGGGAAGAGATTTAGAGGAAGAAAAGGTCTAGAGTGCAATGACTAATATAAGGTGACACCTAAAGTCACCTTTTTTCCACAAATAAACACGTAGACATAGGAAGAAGAATACTATTCAAAGATTGAAAAATGAATTCAATCAAGAAATCAATGACAACTCTAAGTTGGTTCCCAAAAGGTTTTAATGCTTTTGAGGATATCAATACACACATGGTATGTGCAAGATCATGGTGTGCCAAAAATTGGCGACCTAAAAAATTATGTAGTTCTAAAATGCTTCAATGCATTTTAAAATCTATTCCATTTTTTTCCCACCCATCCTGATGCCAAACCCCAAAACTAATACCTTTATAAGGCCTATTATATCTTTGGATAGCAATCCTACATGGTCAACTTAAAAAAAGTCCTGGAAACATATTTTTTAGCCTGTTCTTGTGTGTTTTTTGCTTCAAACATGTAGCTAACAATTTTTTTTCACCCAAATTTGATGAAATGAAAAGGGATTCTTAAGAGCGTTCTTAGCTATCCATAAATATTATGTCTATCAGATTATGAGTTTAGTGTGTAATTATTACTTATTTTCTAATGGAGTTACGTATAAAGTGCTAATTGATACACTGATTTAAAAATAACTATAACTTTCAATAATACAACATTTTTAAAATCCAAAAGATGCACCACATTCTATGCTTCTTTTACTATAAGAAAAATAAAATTGTAGAGTTTTGAATTAGTTAAGGTGGCCAGACACGAGATTTCTTTATTCCAAAAATAATATCGTAGAAAATTAGTAATTATTTGTTTATTTAGAATAAAAATACCCAAAAATATGTGTCTTATCTGCGGATGAGTATAATTCTTATATCTAGAATGTTATTAAAAAAATTATCATTTGATTTTGCTTAAGGTGGTCAGACATACGTCTACTACTATTTTTGTCATGAATTTTTTATACTATTGATTAATTTAATTTAAAATTTTGACCAATAAATTTTTATTTTTTCAGATAAGGCCTAATAGTTTAGAAACTAAATTCAATTTCCTAGAGATTATTTTCTATCAACTTTTTGACAAAGAGTTCATAACAAGTTGAAAATTGCATGTCAAGTTGACATAACCCTAATTTGTTGATTTTTCATTGCCACTTAAGGGCATAATTTGGTTGACCATGATCCTACACATACCCCACAATTCTATTTTTATTAGGTTGTCAATTCCGATAATAGAAATTAACAAGAGGATTGGACCAATTAACAAGGATAATTAAATCCCTGTATTTTTTAGGATTTGTAAAACCTATGCAAGTAGACCTTAATTTATCTAAACAACCTCTTCCAAATTAGGTTGACCTATTGCTGAATAGGTCAACCAAGTTGACCATCCCAATGGGGTTCCAAAAGAGGGTTCTTAGAGGCCTTAGAGAAGATCCAAAAGCAATTAGGAAAATCTAAAACTGCCAAAAGATATAACCCAAAAAGTGGTAAAATAACATCTAAAAGACCATGCCAGAAGATAAGAGATGGGCTAGAAATATGAGAAATATTGGGAAGAAGAGGGAAAGATAGAGACCAAGACCAAAATGAAAATATGGGGGTCTAAAAGGTCTCAAAATTTAGTTCTTCCATTTTAGGATGATACATTTAGCCTCCACTTTAGTAGGAGTATGATGAAATTCATAATCTTAGTAAAGAAAGAAGAAGAAGAATAATAGATGAAGAGATATGTGACAATTCACAATGAGATATAAAATCACCAAGATGAAGGACACAAGCCCAAAAATCTAGGATCCTAACTCCATTCACATGCATAAGAGAAGAAAAATAAAGTGAAAAAAAAAGGAAAAAGAAAATTAAAAAACAGTAACTTAAACCCAAATCAACTAGTAAAAGGGAGCTCCTCTAAAGAAATGTCTGGCCCACTAATATCATATTTGGAAAGTTTATTATAAAGCATTAAGACACCACACAAGAAAGTGAAAGGTATTCAAAAAGTATTACATCCCTAATGATTATATCCCACTAGCATGAAATCTCTCTCTCTCTCTCTCTCTCTCTCTCTCTCTCTCTCTCTCTCTCTCTCTCTCTCTCTCTCTCACACACACACACACACACACACACACACACACAAAGTCATGTCCACCAAGGTTTGTTTCCCTTACTATGAATAAAAAAAACAAAAATAAAAAAGCATGATCAAATTGTCCAACAAGTTTGTATTTATGAATGTCAATCCTATTTTCCCATCATCAACTTTTGCATGCATGTGTATGTTCATTTCCACCTATGGATCAATTCCTTGGTATCACCATGGAGTGTAAATATGTTTTTTCTCTCTGTGGATGGACAAGGTTCTATTATCCATAGAGAAAATTATAAGTATGAAAATATGTTTCCCTAGGCTGGAGATGTATCATTGATACTAAATGTTGCGAGTGGTATGTAAAGGTAAAATATAAATGTCTTTCCCTAGGATGGACAAATGTCATTGATGCCCATTAAGAAGTGGAATGTTACAATGTAAAAGTAAAGGTCCATAAAATGTAAACTGTAGTACAATGAGGGTGTATGTATTCCCCTCCCTATGAAGCCTATATAGCTATATGCATCATAAGGAAGAGAATAGTTCTAGAAACATAAAGATATCCTCTAACAATAATGTATGCCACAAAATTAGTGAAGATAAATGACTCTTGTAAGCTATGTTAATGGATAAGTTATGAAAGGATACATCACCTAAGAGAAGAGATTCTTGAAAGCAAGATATCTTTCTAGAAAGACATCTACCTTCAAGAGGAGTGTTGGAACAAAGATAATATATTCAAGACAAAATAGGGGAAGAAGAACAAGAGTGCACCTATTTATCCCCCTATGTACAGGTAGAATAGGCATCCTTGGATGAATGATGAAAAAATGTAAAGCGTGTAGTAAGGGAAAATATTTATAATGAACATAGTTTTGCAAATAAAAAAGAGGTGATGGTCAAAGACATTAACCTCTTGTGTAAAAGAGAAACTTGTGGTCAAGACACAATTCCTTATAGGAAAATAATGTCACTTGACAAATACATTCTTTTGTACTAAGGAAAGTCGATCCTTATACAAAGAGAGATGAATGTAAAAAAAAACCTTTACCCTTAAGAATGAGAAATCCATGGTGGATTCTAAAACAAATATTTTGTAAGATATAATGACAAGTTGTAAGAAATGACCATATTCTAGTCACACACAAAACAAAACACCCTATATGCAACAAGATGTAAAATAATGCAAGACAATAGATAGAAGGAAAGAGGTATGATAGGATCCATATGAAATTCCAAACACATCATATTATTCTAGAAAATATATCACACATGAAGGTATTTATTGATGTTGTAGATGATAATTTAATTGATAAATATTCATCAAATCCAAGGCATACAAAGACATTGCTAAGTAGCAATAATTGTGACTTATATAAAACAAAGAATTACATACCTGAAGATAATAATATACCATAAAATAACATAAATATATAGATAGATGAAAGGATACCATGTTATATCTAGTTTAATTAACACAAGAGGAACAACAAAGACATAAGGAATCCTTGAGAGCAAGGAGCATCTCTTATATACCCTAAATTGGAGATTACACATTTAAAATAGATACATTTACAAGCATAAGATTGCACTCAAGATGTTAATCCTTACATAACACAGTAAATGCATGAAAGAGATAACATCAAATTACAAAAGAATGTAAGTTCATGTAAGGGATATTGGATACAATAAACTAGAATATAAGAGAATAAGTACACATTATGTCTCCTTAAGGAATTTTTATTTATGCAAGACATGTGATTTAAAGGAAACATAAGATTGAACTTGGGATATTAATATGGCCCTTGGCCCCCAAAGTGAGGAGACAAGGGAAAGAAATATTATGTTGCACACAAAGTAGGACAATGAGCCTATAAAGGATAGGCTTGTTAGCAATGTCATATAGTGAGGTGTAACATAATAGAGATATAAATGTATCAAGTAGAATGATCATAGAAAAGATACCAATTTACATGACAATTCATTGAAAACATATTATAAGAAATTTATTCTTTAGATTGAAAATAATGATATTGACTAGTCTTATAATTTTTATGAAGCATAGAAAAGGATATTGTAGGTCCACTTTGATTAAAATGTAAATAGAGAAAATCAATATGCATACTCATCAAATAAAGGTCATTGAGTTGCAAAGTCAAGGATGTTAGTGTTGCTATAGAATCTTTGTATGAAATCTAAGGGTTGACAATCTTGAAGAGTTGGTAAGCCACCTACAGGGTCAATTTGGTTAAGGACTTAAGTTTTATTGACACCTACATTTTATAACCTATGCTTCTAATACATTTTCCTTATTTCAAGCCTCATTTCATTCAAAATTTTATCTTAATCTACATATTTTCTTAATATCTAGGCTTTTATTATTATAATTATTACTTCTTATTTCATGTGTAGGAACAATTTGCATGTACAAAGGAAGAACACTACCCATCACCATTTTTTTACAACACTTAAACAGGAGATGGAGAAATAGAAAATTTTTCATAATGATGCAAATATTAGAATAAAGGAGTTTTGAAATAGAAAAGTCTCACTATTTTGTAAAGATAAACTTGAAGGGGTCACAAAACAATGACATTTTTCCAAATCACAAGAAATGAGTTTTGAAGTTTGTGAAACAATGGTGTTTCACCATTTCATGGGTATGAAAATCTTACACTTGTGAAACTGCAAAAAATGCCTCTATACAAGAAGAATGGTGTCATTGTTTAACAAACAATATTTGAGAAAGGTTGTGAGGTGGAAAAATTAATTAAATCCATGTGAAATAAAGAAGGCAATTAAATCGATGTGATAGTTAAATGATATTGTTAACTTTTTACATAATTGGAATGTTATGTCTATTCTCGCAGATCAAGAATTGGAGATTTTCTACATTAATGATTGAAAGAATTTTCCTAAAGAACAAAAAATCTAAAATCTAAAAGCTCAATTAATAACACATGACAAAAAAATGATATGACCCTCAATTGACTTAATTCAATGATGATCAATAATCAAAATAATAATGGAAAATAGAATTCCTAATATTAAGATATGTACAATGTAGATGTGCCCCAATATATATGCAATGCAAGATAACTAGGAGTGATGCAAGTGATATGTCATGCCCAAAATACAAGGGCAAAAACAAATGTAATTAAAAAAAAAAAAAAACAATTAAATCCACTAAGTTGATAAGTTTAATTCAGTTAAGACATATGTACATTGCAAGACAACAACACAGTTCCCCTAACAATGTCTAACATATCCATTTAAGTTTAAAATCAGTGAGTATGAATAGATTGTTAAATTTGAACATTTGTTATTAAAATGATTAATTAAATTAAACAAACCAAATTGAATTAATTAAAAGATCTAACACTTTATCATTTTTAATTACATTTAAAATATTACATTCATAAAACAATAATATACCAGACCCAAACACATAATACTAAACAACTATTTAAACCAATTTCCTTATCTAACATCTATCATATTTTAACACAACATCATCTACCATAAACATACTAATTAAATCTAGTTATTTATTCAATACTTAAAGTTAAATCAAATAATCTAATTTGTTTCTTTTTTTAAAATTAAATACATTAACTAACATAACCAAAACCTATAAATTAAACAAGTCATAAATTCTATCTTAACTTTATAATGTCTACTAATCTAAAATATTTTAAAATAAATGACAATAACTTACAATTTAAAAACAATAATCATACTAAACTTAAGTTAAACTAAATAATAAATAAATATATCCCTAAATACTAATTACTAAAATTATCCTAATAAATTAGAATAATTTAACAATTCTAACATCAAACCTTAACCACACCTACCTTACATACCCCTAAGTTTAAATTAATGCAATACATAAACACCACTTACTAACATTATCAAATAAAATAAATCAAAACTAACTAATACTGATATAAATATATTTAAAAACAAATCAACTAAACAAAATGATAAATGAAAAAATACTAATATCTTAACTTTACTAATTCAAACAAACTCAACCTAATTACCGTACCCCTAAACCACCCTAGGCCACAAGTCCTAATTGTCCCCATCCGACTTCCCAAAGACATGGGTGTTTCCCCATGCTTCCCATGCTGCCCAAGGAGTGTCAACACAACAAAACAACTTACCAAGAGAAGGGTATGCCTAGGCCAAGGAAGGAGGCAAAAAGGTAAGGAAACATAAAGTGTTTAAAACTAAAAATAGCCTACATACCAAAATTTCCCCTAATACCAATGGTCAACAAAAGTGTCAGGCAATTATGGGACACGTGATCCCAAGCCAATTAAAAAGTTTGCTAGTAAAAAAGAATGTAGGGTGTGGGAACATGAAGTGTTAGAGGCCCTTGTCAAATCAAGGGAAAGACCAAAGGTGATCCTTGCTAATAAATGCATAGAATTTGCTTTTAAACTCCAATCCCTTCCACTTTTCAAACTGACACGTAGGAAGTAATGAGTGGAGTGTAGTTATGATTTAAAGCAAAGTGGTTAGCTTAGGGATTAAGGAAGATAGGATATGATAGTTATTTCATAAAGGTTTATTGGTAGATTAGGATATTTTGATAATATTCTTTATGCATTTTCTATTCTTTTTTTTGTTTATTTAAATTTTAATAAGTTTAAAGGATATTTAGAGAATCTTTTAAGATTCTCTATCAAAGGGAAACATTTAAATTTCTATCCAATAAAAAATCCATAGCATAATTGCTCTTGGGAACACTTTTTTTTTTTGAAGGCCCTTTTTTTTCTAAGTATGAAATTTCAAATTTATTTATTAGTCAAGGGGGGGTATTTTTTTTCTAAGTTGATTTACAATGTATATGTTAAATATAATGCTTGAACATTTGAAAAGGAGTATTATGCTACCTAGTACTCATGAAATTTATGAAGTGAAATACCAATCACATCATCAAATTCTCTTTAACATATTTTGAACTTTTAATTGCATGATTTTTTATCATCATTTTATCTATTTTCCAATACACATGCATATAACTGAAAATACAAGAATCTCATAAGCAAGGATATTACTCAATCATTTTATTTTTATTGACCATTTAATTCAAAGGCTCTGCTGGGAAAGAACCAGGAAGAAAACCTGACATCATTGCCATTTCAAGAATAAGTTTAAAAATAGCATTTGTACATAGGATATCACCCTGAGGAGAAATCTCCCAACATAATTTAAATCCAACCACAATTCTGAATTTCATTCTTGGTCCTTATCAAGGGATCTATTACAAATTTTACAATACATCACGATGATCATGGAGAGAATGAAAACTAACCGGGAGACAACCAATCATAACATGAAGACAAAATCTTACATTAGTTCCCATCCTAGTTTGCACAACAGGTTTGACATTGAACCAAACTAGGGAGAAGGTAGATTTTTCCAATAGGAGATGTCAAACACAACACCATAATAGGTGCCCTTTTGGGGTTAACATTCAAGAACTTCCATTCTTCCGTATCTTAATTTCCAGAACTCATACACATGGTTTGTACTGACAAGTAGGGGCCCATAACACCCTACCCTCTCTCCCTCTTCTCATCCTGAGAAGAGATTCTACACTATCAGAGTCCAACTAAAGACCTCCCCCAATACATGGCCACTTCTACCCTATATGAGGGTGAGTAATGCCAATACAACCCATCCAATCCCTTTGAAATTAAAAGAAAAATATAAAGGAAAAATATTTAAGAAAACCTATTTCAATCCCTCCCAAACATCCTCAACACACACACGAACATACATATGCAAACAAAACTACTTAAGAATGAACACAACATGAACAACATGAGATGATTATGGAAATTAAACAATTTGAGATGAGCATTCCCTTCCTTCTCCTTCTCCTTCAATCTTGAATTGCACTCTAAAACTAGAGGTTGAGTGAACACTCAAACTTTCTCAAATTTTCCTCTAAATAAGATCCTAAACTCAACCACTCCAAAAGGAAATAACTCACTCACTTGCCTAAAGTTATAGAGGCTTCTAACTCAACTAGACATAAGGCTAACCTCAAGGTGGAGTTAAAGTTATCCAACTCATGATGAAAACTTTCAATTTTCACAATAAAGCAAAAATGGAGTTTTTGAGTGACCATAAAAGTCAACAAAATGGGCTAAGGGGGTGGAAACCGCCCCCAACCCATACCCACACCCCTTAGGAACTTAGATTTCATGATTTTAGGCCTTTAGGATTAATTAGGGACCTATCAAAAGCTAGGATATTTTAGGACTTCCAAATGACCTTCAAAAATGCAGATTAAAACACTAATCCTGATTAGGGTAATTAATCTTGATTACTATCTGATTAGAAAAAAGGTAACTAACCTAATCCAAATTAGATCTTTAGGTTACTTGATTAACCCTAACTATCATGTTGGAATGCATATACAATTCATGAGTGTCAAGCGACACTATAAAGTCACTATTACAAAACATTAACATAAAAAGATTAAAAAATGATATATTCATCCAATCCATGATATAAATAAAATATGAACAATAGGGTTTGCATCTTTCATCAAATTCAACCTTGGTTTCCACAAATGTTCCATAGGGTTTAGTTTTGTTTTTTTGTTAAATTTCTCAGCTAAAATATCCTGCACACTCATTGCACACATCAATAGCTCAAGAAAATCACATGCATATATATATATATATATATATATATATATATATATATATATATATATATATATATATATATATATATATATATATATATATATATATATATATATATATAACTTATCAGGGATATCATATAAATTAAAACATCCATCTTTCAAATAACTAGTTGTTTATCTCATTTCTACTCATATTCTAACCATTAAAATTGCATATCGAAGTGTTAATTCTGAATTCATCTTCTATGCTACATCATCAATATACATGTTTATAAAACATTAAATAACTATTTAAACATATAAAAGTAAAATATCACACAACATAGAATAACCTAGTAATATTTAGTGTATCTGATAGTGTCTCGACATATCGAGTCATGAGTATCAAAATAATAATGTATCAACTATGCTACAATGGGTTGGGGCAAAGCCTCACATGATAAGCATAACAACTAAGTAAATGTGCACCAAAGGTGGATTTCATTTGTTGCAAATTTCTTAGAAGGAGAGCAATAGTTATGGGGTTTCTAGTGAATAATGACTTTTGCAATGAGAATCCTCAGCCAATAGTGTATTCAAGCATAACATATGAATAAGAGGACGAACAAGATGTCATATACAACTTATAGTTTTTTCCTTGGGAGCTTCACAAAAGGTTATGCTAGTCAAAATAGTGACTATTTTAAAATAGATAATGAAGAAGACAAGGTGCCCAAGAGAGAATAAATGGTTGAAATGGAGAATAGAAATATTAAATTGCAATTAGAAATGTAGAGGCTTATCAAAATAACTAGCATAAATTAAGAAATTGAGTATATTTCTCCTCTTATTATAAACCTTAAAGGAATACAAATGAGCATTAGTCATATAAGTTGTTTATTGAAGGATTATAATTCAAGATATGGTATGTATAGGGTTTTTTATATCTTTTCTCCACATAGTTGTTTATTTTTTCCTTTTCAAACATTTTGCTCTAAATAGGGAAAATTTTGATGAATGAACAATTTCATATTTTAAACTTACTGATTTAGTTGAAATTAGTTTTACTTAGGAATATGTGTGTTGATATGAATCTTGTTTGGTTCCCTTCATTTTGTATAAGAGGGAAACCAAGACCAACTATAAATAAGAGCTCATGATATAGAATATAGATCCAACACACATGACACATAGGATCTACAACTCAAGCATGAATTCTATTGTACCTATTTTTTAAATTACTATAAAGACTTAATAGTTTCTATCAAGAATTGAATGGTATATGTTTTTTATTATCAAAAATTTCATCTATAATAGTTTATTCTAGAAATCAATTGCTATTTATAGATACTTGTGTGGATGATTACTTTATATACATATATATAAAGAATCAATAGTTTCTATCAAGAATTGAATGGTATATGTTTTTTCTTATCAAAAATTTCATCTATAATAGTTTATTCTAGAAATCAATTGCTATTCATAGATACCTGTGTGGATGACTACTTTATATATATAATCATTGTAGATTACATATGAAGTTATTATCTATGTGACTCTATATAATTGGTAGAGAATAAATTAAAATCATTTAGAATAATTTATATGGTGTATATTAATAATTTCTCTTTGATATTATATGATATTTGATAGTGTGTCAAGGAAAACAATGAAATATTTTAGAGTTGTACATGAAAATATAATAAGGAAATATTGACTCTATCTCCCAATTTGGATTATGGAACTATTCTTGTTTTGTTTCATAAAATATTTATACTTCCCGAGTCTTCAGTCATTGTAATTAAGCATTCTTACTTTTAAAGCATTTAATTTTACCAAGAACTACTAATAAAAGCTATCCTTCAAAGTAATCTCAATGGTGTAAAGAATTTATTTTGCAAAGTTTACAAGTGCTTACTATTGATTGACCTTCAAGAATCATTGACATCTTAAAGAGATCGTAAAATACTTAAATTCACTATACAAAAGCCTCTAATAGGTGATAGTGAGATTGAGGTGAGGATCCACCCTCCTTGTTTATTGAAGCATAAAGTTAAAGAGAGTTTGATCAACACATCACTCTTGTTTATCAGCTAGTTCTAGTTGAGAAATCATTTAGAGAAGTGGAAAAAAATTTTCAAAGCATATTTTGAGGTTTACCTAGAAGCAACAATTTCATGGACTAGAAGCAAGAAAAGAGTTTTACTTTAATTAATGTCTACAAACTAGGAATTATTGTGAGTTCCTTTTATTATCATGTAATAATATTACATTTGCATGAGCCCCTTTTCCACAATGGTGTATGGTCCTTTCTAGAGTTCTTTGAACTTTCCATGTCTCCCCTTATCTAGGTCATTTGCATTCCACTTCATAACCCATTCCCCTTTAAGTTTTTTGTTTTAGCTTTTTTCTCATGTAGGAGTTTCATGTCCTACTATCTTTTGAAGTTTCACTTTTGAGCTTCTCTTATGATTTTATCCAACTCAACCAATGAATTAAGGTTGTATTCCATGAAATCCGTATCTTCAAGTTGTTCTTGTGTAACAAATTGTACATATGTAATACATTGTGGGGTGGAAATATTTCTTCCTTGCTATATAGAAACTCATATGTGACATATCTACTAGATTGATCGATTCTAATTACATCTTCCCACAATGAGAGGTTTAATTTTGAGTGTCATTCCCTTTTATTGTGGTCAAGTATCCTCTTAAGTATCTTCAATATATTTTTATTACTTGATTATGCCTAACCAATTTCTTGGGATGATAAGAAGATGATTCCAATAGTAAAATACCATAAGACTTGTACAAATATGTGAACTCTTTAGATCTGAAGAACATGTATTTATCTTTTATGAGCTCTTTTGGAGCTTCAATTTTGGAGCTTCAATGAGGAATTCTATCACTAATTATTTTGGTGGACTTCCTTGTAGCAACCACTTATACCCATTTTACAAAGTAATCTATAGACACTATGGTCCATTTATGACCTCCAATAGATTTTTTATTGATATCCCCGTTGAAATATATTCCCCACATTTAAAACATCTCTTCAATGTGTAGTGGTCTAAGAGGTAATGCTCTTTCACACATTAACTTTCCAGAGAATCTTTGGAAAGCCTAACACTTTCTAGAATGCATTTATTAATCATTAAAAATTAAAGGTAATTAATATCCTACTTGTAGGATTTTATGTGTTGTTGTTTTGGCTAAAAGATGCCCCATGCACTCCCTTGTGTAATTATTTCAAAATAGAATTGGCTTGATACATATCAAAGAAAAAAATTGAAGTGTCATCTTCATTTCTCCAATATAAATCAACTTGAATAAGTGCATACCTTGCTTCTTACAAATTGATAGTTCTTTTTTGCTTGTTAGAAAATTCTTCCGTATATTTCATTTTTCTTAAATAATAAACAATATCAGAATACCAAATACATTACTCAATGTTTCCATATAGTTTCTCAAATTCCACATAACATTCTTAAGAAAGTTCCAAATTAGAATTGGCCATGAGTTTGGAGAGACCCTCATCTCTCACCAACCTAGTTATATGGATATCTATATTGAACTCCTAGACTTGGTTAATCCATCTATTTCCTCTACCAGTAGTTTTAAATTATTTTGTAAATATCTTTAATTGTATCATTGGGTACATATGCAGACCTATAGTTTGAAATATTTGATTACTTTCATCAAAGAATATTCATGTTTCTTATTTATATCATAATTCAATTCAAGTTTGTTTAGGCTCTTGTTGAAAAAAACTTTGGGTTTCTCATGTCTCTCCTCATCCATTTGTAACATCACTATTCCAATGTTATTATTGATATAAGTGAGAATATTTGGAAGGGATTTGTGAAATTAGGGTATTTTAGAATAGGGGCCTCCTTGATATCTTTTTTAATGTTAGAAAAGGCTTCAAGGAATTCATTTTTCCTTGTTATTTCAGCTCTCTTATTAAGCATATTTGAAATGGGTTTAACATTTTTGGCAAAACTTGACAGAAATCTTCTTAAAAAATTTACTTGTTCAAAGAAAGATTGTATGGATTTAAATTTCTTGGGAATCTATATTTTATCAATAGTAGACACCTTCTGAAGATATATTCTAATTCCTTCCTTGAACACTATATGTCCAAGTAGCTTGTCCTCAATGACACCAAAATATCAATTTTTAGGATTTAAAGTGATTAGGTACTTTAAAGCCTTTATAAATATATTCTATCAATTGTTATTATGGTCATCTTCTCTTTTTCAATTGGTAGTAGATCATCTCGATATATAAATCATTCCTTTAAAATCCACATCCATAGCTCTTTGGAATGTTGCCCCAAAATTTGTAAAACCAAAACACATTCTAGAATATACATACGTTCCCTAAGGAGTAGTGAATGTTGTAATATACTTTTTAGATAAATTTACTTTTAACTAATTATACACGGGTGAAAGTACAAAGCTGCATCACCTTTTAGGCTAACTAATAAGAACAACTAAATTTTAGTATTTCTATCTAAAAATCATTTTTTTTCAAACATATGATCTTATTAGATTTATTATAGCTAAGTTATATATGGTCTCACACTTTTCCAATTGGAAATATCTTTTAAATACATGTTTTATAGTAGTTAGTATCAAATTATGAAAGAAATTAAATTATTTTAGAAAACTGACATTTCATTAACTCTTATTATTTTTTATGATTTTTTTTAATAACATATAAACACAATTTTATAGAGCTCAAAGTCAAGAATATTCTCATGTAGAGTTCATAGTTTTTAAATTAGATATAATATATTATAATTAAAATTTTCTACAAGTACGCAATTTAAGATTCAAGAAGATGTCGATTTTGAGAAAGAAAAATATACTAAATCATATTAGAAATTTTTTAAAATTATATGACGTTCTAGAGGAGAGAGTCCTCTTCAAGAATCTCTAATTTTTCTTTTGGTTAGAATAGATTTATTTTCAAAACTGTGGTGGGAGATGAAAACTATTGATTTGAATAAATTGAAATTTGAATAATTATAAAAGAGAAAAAATAGGTCTAAAGTCAATTTTTGTTTTTGATTGTTCTAGCTACATATATTATCTATAGCATAATCTAACATCAAAAGAAAATAAGTTTATTTACTTGTATTTTTGTGGTGGAAACTAGACCCCTAATTTCCAACATTTTTCAACAACTAAAAAGTTATTTTTAAAACAATAGAAAAATCTATCATTTCTTTTTGAAAATAATTATTAAAAATTATAATCCTAAACTTCATCTATTTCTACACATTTCATTAGTTTACTTCATTTTAAAATTCTAAATAACAATACAAAATTTATATCATTGTAGTTAAACAATTATACTTTTGTTAGTCTCTTCCTTTGTAAAAGGGTGACACGAGTTTGTACTTTTATCCATAATGAGAACCCATCGATCATTTATGATAACTCATTTCAAGTAACTTTTTGCAAAAATGCTTCTATATTTGATAATGCATAGTTATTTTTAGTGACATCAAGTTCAAAATTTTGAAATCTACACATAATATTATTTCTTCATTCTTCTTCCTCATAGGGACCAATTTAGACACCCATGTAGAATGCTTGATAGGTTTGATCATCCATGCATCCCTCAATTTGATAAACTCTTCTTTCATCTTACAAATGAGCATTAGATTGATCAATACTTTCCTTTGTCTGAAAGGTTTAGCTTTTGGTTTTAATGGAATTTCATGTTGAGACATGTATTATTTATAGGCGTTAAGGTCATCATATGCAAGTTAAAAAAACATGTTTGTACTTTCTTAATAGAGATATCATCTTAGATCTAATTTTTATAGTGAGCTTCTTGTCTATGAAAACCCTTTTTAAAAAGTGCATGCTTAGTTCTAAGGTTCAGCTTTTCCATGTCACCAAGATTTACAAGAGATACTTTACCTTTTATATTGTCATGGTTGTGAAGTATTCTCTTCAATGTTGCAAGTCCTCTTCAAATATTGATTTTATTTTTTTCATTGTTATATTTCTTTCTGAAAAAAAAATTTAATTTTTCTTCTTTTTCCACATATGCATTCCATATTATACACTGGTCCTCATATTTCCCTTCACAAATAATAAAGTTTAGTAGATCATTATCATCTTCAAAGTTTTTTTAGTTCTAGATATTATCGAGTATGTCTAGTCCGGGCTTTATTTATGATGCAAGGAGGAATGAAAAATTAGGGCCAAAGGAACACCCAACAATCCAATCCACCTTGCAAGAGTTAACATAGCATAAACACAAAACAAAGGACAACTAAAGGAGGAAGAAGAGAAAACATTTATTGATTCATCAAATAATCAACATACATACCCAGCTGTAAGGAGTTCTAGGTTACAACTAGATACAAAATATATTCAAATACATGATCTAACTTCAAATTTTGATTTCTAGACACATATGATTCCAAATTTTACATCATCTAAGTTCTATTCTAAAACTCAATCCTAGACCTCCTTAAATACTTATGCGGCCACAAATTGGCCTATCACAAAATTAAACCTTACATTAAATTCATGCACAACCATAAGTCAGCTCACATCAAATATTAACTACCAATATAAAAATTAAATATGTGCAAGGTCGGCCCAAGCTAGAACCAAACACAGACAACTTGACAACAATAGTAACACTCAACACCAATAGTAACATTTGACACCAACAGGAACACTCATCACCAATAAAAACACTTGACACCAATAGATTCACTCAGTATATGAAGGAACACTCGGTTAGCACTAGATTGCTATATTAACTCATCATCCACTAGAGCTACAATAACTTGGCATCCATTAGAGCTATAGTGACTTGGCATCCACATTTAGAATTAAGAAATATGAGCATCATAACAAGGCAACCTAGGATGCTCCTGCATTAGACAATCGAGGTTGAAAGAAATAATTCTCCTAAATCACTGAGATGTCATAACCTGAGCTAAATTCATCTTAGATTGAGAAATCCATGAAGCATCTTCAATAGGTCTCTTCTTCCACTTCACCAAATATTCATAATAATATTTTCCTCTTGTGCTCTTGTCAACTCTCTTATCTAATATTTGTTCAAGTTCTTCAATCTTCTTCTTAGGATGATCTTCTAATACAAAAAATTTATCATCTGACTTATGATACTTATATAAATCAGCAATATTAAATATAGGAGATATATCCATGTCATCAGGTAACTAAACTTCATAAGCATTACCATTGTCAAACTTCTTCAAGATCTTTCAAGGTCCAAACTTCTTTATCTTCAGCTTACTATATGTTCTAATAGGAAATCTTCCTTTCTTTAATTGAACCATTGTCTCACAAACAAATTCTAAATCATGATGTCTTCTAGACTTATCAACATTCTCCTTATACTTTTGAGTACTTTGTTCCAACATCAACTTCACTTCCTTATGCAATGATTCCATAAAATCAACAAATTCTTCCCTTGCAACACTTATCTTTTCTTCACCAGCAACTTCTCTCAAATCTAATGTACCTCTAGGCTATATTCCTAAATTGTTATATGTTATATTAGCTTGTGCCAACACTACTTCCCAATTACTTGGCTTATATCCAACTAAACATCTCAACAAATTACCCAAGCTTATATTCACAATCTCCATCTGTCCATCTATCTATGGATGGAATGTATAACTAAACTTTAACTCAGTACCCATCTTCTTTGACAAAATCTTCCAAAAATAGCCAACAAACTTACTATCTCTATTAGAAATAATACTTCTTGGTAATCCATGAAATCTCACAATCTCTTTAAAAAAAAGTTTAGCAACATGCTCAGCATCTGATGTCTTCTTACATGGTATGAAATGGGCCATCTTAGAAAATTTATCTACCACAAAAAATATAGAATCATATCCCTTTACTATCTTAGGCAATCTAAAACAAAATCAATATTGATGTCACTCCAAGGTTTCTCAGGAACAATAATAGGTGTATACAAACCAATATTTTGGCTTACTCCTTTTGTAAGTTGACAAACTGCATAACTTTTACAAATTTTTGAACATCCTTATACATTTGTAGCCAATAATACTTATCCTTCAACAAACTTAATGTCTTATCAATACCAAAATGTCTAGCCAATCCATCACTATGTTTTTCCTTAATCAAATCCAACCTCATAGAACTTCTAGGAATAAACAACTGAATAGCTTTGAACAACATACTTTCTTTAATAAAATACTCAACATACTTACTTGTGTGATCTATTATATTTCATGCTCTGCACTCTCTCCATGCCTCATAAAAGTTAGGGTCAGTATCATACAACTCTATCATGTCTTCAAAACCAAGAACTTCAACCTTCATCTTAGTTAATAAAGAATGTCTTATGCTCAATGCATCAACAACTCTATTAGTAACTCCACGCTTATGCTTGATGAAAAATGTGAAACTCCACAAGTACTCAACCCACTTCATATGTCTCTGATTCAATTTATGTTGACTTTCCAAGTATCATAAACCTTTATGATTAGTATATAGTAAAAACTCCTTAGGAATTGGATAATGTCTCCACTTCTTCAATGCTTGAACAATAGCATAAAACTCTTGATCATACACATAATACTTTATTTTAGCATCATTCAACTTTTCACTAAAGAAAGAAATAGGTTTACCTTCTTGACTTAATACATCTCCTATTGCACTACCACTTGCATCACATTCAACTTGAAATACCTTATTGAAATCAAGCAAAACCAATTCAGGTAACTCAACAATCTTTTATTTCAAAGTCTCAAAACTCTTATCAGCTCCAAATGTCCAATTAAATTCCTTTTTATCTCCTCTCATTGTCTCAGACATAGCGTTACAAATAGAATTGAAATTTCTTATGAACGTTCTATAGAAACTAGAAAAATCATGAAATGATCTTACCTCACCCACATTCATAGGTGTAGGCCATTCTAAAATTTCTTTTACCTTCTCAGGATTAACTTTCAAACCATCAACTAAAACCACAAATCCCAAGTACACAATATTCTCTTGCATAAAAGACACTTCTTCAAATTATTCATCAACTTCTCCTATATTAATCTCTGTAATACTTGTCTAACATGCTCAAGATATTCTTCCATATTCTTACTTAATATTAGAATGTCATCCAAATAAATAATCACAAACTTACCCAAAAATATTTTCAAAACTTCATTGATCAACCTCATGAAAGTACTAAGTGCATTCATCAAACCAAAAGGCATAACCAACCATTCATACAAACCATCTTTTGTCTTGAAAGCAGTCTCTTTTTCATAACCTTCCCTAATTTTGATCTGATGATAACCACTCTTCAAATCAATCTTTGTAAAATACCTTTCTCTACTCAAACAATCCATTATGTCATCCATCCTTAGCATATGAAACCTATATTTCATTGTGATCTTGTTAATAGCTCTAGAATCAATACACATTCTCTACTCCATTCTATTTAGGTGTTAGTACAATAGGTACATCACATGGACTCAAAATTTCTCTGATCAAACCTTTCTAACAACTCATGCACTTGTCTATTAAGTTCTTCATTCTCTATAGGTGTCAATCTATATGGTGCCATTTTTGGAAAACTAACTCTAGGAATCAGATCCATACAATGACTTATACTTCTCATTGGAGGCAAACCATTAGGTATATCCTTTGGAACAATCTCTTTATGCTCATTAAACAATTCTATATTTTTTTCTAGTACTCGATCAATACTACCAGCTGTTACTTAATCACCATTGACTGGTACTTGATTAACATTATTTTCTAGCACTCAATTACTATTGACACAAATCGGTCTCATTGAAATTATAGCAAAAACAACTTGATTCTTTTGAAATTATAGCAAAAACAACTTGATTCTTTTTTATTTCCTTTGCAAATTGTTTCCCATTAACCATGCAAACTTTTACAATACTACAATTAACCTCATCTGGAATTTCAATCAAGGGTAGCAATATTTGTTTCTTCCCATTCATCCAAAGACTATATTGATTCAATGCTCCACCATGTATAACATATATATCATATTTCCAAAGTCTACCCAATAATATATGACAACAATCCATAGGCATAATATCACACAAAACTTCATCAAAGTAATGTCCAATCTTGAACTTCACAAGGCATTTCTCACTTACCAATATCTTATGCTCATTTTTGATCTATGAAACATGATAGGGTTTAGGGTGCTTCAGCCTCTACAATTATAACTTTGTAACTAGCTCTGCTGATGCTAAATTTGTAGAACTTCCATTGTCAATGATCACTTTGCAACATTTTCCAGCCATCTTATATCTTGTCTTGAAAAGACTTCTCCTTAAAATAGGTTTCTCATTTCTTCCCTTATTACATAAGGTTCTTCTCACCATCATATTTTCTCTAGCCTTAGGTTCACTTGGAAAACCTTCATCATCTCCTTGAATCACATCATTTCTATTACCTTGCCCACTTTTTGAGGATCTATACTCAAAAGATCTATGCCCCTCTTTACCACATCTAAAACAATTACCATGAAAACCACCTCTAGAATAATAATTAACTCTTCCTCGGTAAGAATTAGTACCTCATTAATAAGAATTACCATCTTTCCATTTGGTCTTACTTTTGTCATCATTCTTCCATTTAGATTTTCCTTATCTTGTATAGAATGATCAAATCTTCCACCTTCACCATAAGATCTACCTTTTCCTCTCTAGAATCTACCACCTCTACCTCTTTGTCTTTATTCATGCTTGTTTCTCAAGATCTCCTTAACATTCAAGGCATATTGGTATGCTTCTTCCATAGTTTCCATCTTCACAAAACTTAATTCATCTTGAATTCCAAATCTCAATCCATTTATGTATCTCACAATTTTCTGAAGATCAACATCCATGGGCTTTATTCTGTTGCTTCTAGCTATTTCTCTTTATGGGACAGGATGGAGAAACCTATTTGGGCCAAAGCCTTGATTTTTTGTCTCACACCTAAAATCAACATTTTCTTCTGGCTCCTCCTATAAGACAAAATTCTCACCTTGGATAATTTAGCCAAGAGAGACCAAATTATCCCCAATAGATGTTGCCTCTACAAGCATGAACTGGAAACAGTCAAACATTTATTCATCCACTGCCCCTACTCTTCCAAGGTGTGGATCTTCCTGACTAAGGATCCTTGATTATGCTGGTGCCCCCCAGCTAGTATCCTGGATTTCTTCTACCTGTGGAGAAGCCATCACTCTGATTTGAACTCTTAGTTAATGAGCTCTTGGACTCTCCCACACTTTTGCTGGGGAATCTGGAAAGAGGAAAACAAAAGAATATTCAGAGAAAGAGAGTCTCCAAACTTCATAATCATTGAGAAAATTGAAGGTCTCATTTTGGAGAACTTTGCAATAACTAAAGGAATGGCACAAAGCCAACTTTGACGGGGCAGCAAAGGGGAACCCTGGTCCAGCTAGAAGTGGAGGCATAATTAGAAATAATTCAAGTAGAGCTATTGTGCCCATTTCATTCCCTCTTGGTCACTAGAAAAACCACTTTGCTAAAGCTAGTGCAGCCAAACATATTGTTAAGCTGGCCTTGGCCTCAAAGATTGAGCACCTGTGGCTTAAGGGAGACTCCCTAAACAACATCAATTGCATCAAACATCAATCTGTGCCTTCCTAGATGATTACCAACATCATAGAGGACATCAAACCCAACTTGGGAAAGTTCAAAAAGACTCACATCAACCACGCTTACTGGGAAGCAAACCCGGTTGCTAACTGGTTTTCCAATGATAATCCCATTTTAATAATGAAATGATTTGCTAAATTGCATGTTAAAGGGGGAGTTATTAGAAATCATGCAGAGCCCTTTTCAATTCATAATTATGCATACAAAAGGCACACTTTGAGGGCTAGCAAGAATAGAACCACTAAATATTGTAAAAATGTTTTCATTTTAAGTGCCCCAAGGAAAAGTGAGC
The DNA here is from genome assembly GCA_028749045.1 of Cupressus sempervirens. Lineage (NCBI taxonomy): Eukaryota > Viridiplantae > Streptophyta > Pinopsida > Cupressales > Cupressaceae > Cupressus > Cupressus sempervirens. The sequence goes on along the minus strand of CM053791.1, from coordinate 169,713,815 downwards.
ACTATAAAACTGCCAGTGGTATAGGGTTTGTAGAGGCGAAGGAAAACATGGTCAGAGAGAGGATCAAAAGAAAGCCCTGGGGGGAGTCGAAGAGCTTGAAGGAGAAAAAGGTGTGGCAAAAACTCAAAAAAGGTGGCATCTCCAAGTTCATGGAGAAGCTTCATGGCTTTGAATCTGGGGTTACCAAGATCATGGTGGAAACATGGAGCAATGGGAGATTCAAAATTGATGGTGTCACCCATCAAATCTCTGAGGGCTTGATCGCAGAGGTGACAGACATTCCCTAGGAAGGCATGAATTTCTACAAGGACAAAAAGATGTCAGCCAATGTAGTTAGAAAATTTGTCAAGGATAAAATGGAGAAAGATAAACTTGTCAAGATTGACACCTACTATGACATTGAATCCATCAATTTTTTTTGGAGGTATGTCATCAGGATCCTCATTGAGTATATCACTATGGACCCCAGGTTCGATAGGATAAGAATGCACCTTTTTGTTTTGTTAAACCACTTTAAACATGGTATTAAAAATTCTCTTCCCTTTTATCTTTACACTTCCATGTCCAAGAGTATAGAGGGTTTCAAGAAAAAACCTGTTACCAACCTTGTCCTCCATGAAGGCCTTCTTCTCCTGGTTTATGAGTTTTTGAAAACTCAAACTAGAGGAAAATCCCTTGGTGACCTGAGTTTTGCTTCAAAGGACACTGCTAGTTCCAATTTAGGGGATGTTCAAGTAGTGAAAATTGAGGATGAGGATAATACCTCCAAAGCCATCTCTACTCACAATCCTCACATTCCTAGTAGAAAGAGTCCTAGATGCCTCCCTCCTCTCCCCAAGCTTGAGCCTCAAGAGGTAGATAGTGAGGAAGATGAGGAGACTGACACAAACTCTAAGGATGAGGATAAGGAGATGGGGAAGGATAATTTGATAGAAGAGGAGAAGGGGAGAAAAATTGATATGGAGGAGGTGGCTCTTGACACCCCCCCAAGAAACCTCAAGAAAAGAAAAGCTGACCAGGCCTTGCCCCATATAGACTTGAAAGCCCAGTGTGCATGGACCCCTGGCCATGTCCCACCCACATCACTACCTAAGGAGATGATTGAAGTTATGGTGGAAAAAAGTGGGGAGGTGATTAGGAAGAATAGGAGGAGGGCTTGGAGGAATTTTAACTTGGATACTGATAGCTTAGGTATTGTTAAAGAGTCAATGAACATCTAGGTGTTGGAAGACCTTTACAGCATAACCCATTATGATGAGCTAATTGACCCTACTTTGTTGGTCATTTCTGACAATGCATGAGAAATTAGCTTCAACCTCTTGAACAACATAACGAATAGCTTGATTGATAACTTCAATTCCATCAAATGGTTGATTCACAAAATTGAGGCTCTAAAGGATAAGAAAAATAGGACATCAGCCAGAACATTCATAGGGACCAGGTGACCATAGGAAGGAAGAGAGATCAGGATGGATTTCATAATATCTACAGTGGCCATGACACCAAAGATGAATAGGAGGATAGACTCTCCTTGGTTGAACAGAAAGTCTAGAGGTTTCATTCCATCCACCAGATCATGACAAAACAAATCGTGGACACTCCTGCACACCCTAAATGAGAACATTGTCAATCTGGGGGATTCTCTAATGAGAATTGGCCTTGGTGGGGGCATGATGTAGAAGACTAGGCTGGACTTTGGCCAAGAAGAGGCTACTAAAAAGGACTCTAGGGACTAGGTGGAAACCCATAACATGAACCAAGAAGGAACATACAATCAGAAGGATAAAAAAGCTGTAGAAACTTTGTAGGCTTTGGATAAGGACAACCATTAGTCTATTTCTCTTTTGGTTTTTCTCATACTTTTTTTGGTGCTGGCTTTTGCCTCTTGGCCTTGGGCCTTTTGTTAGTTTTGGCTTTTTGTAGCAGTTTCATGTTAGCTGGACCATTTTAATTTCTATCTTTATGCTGTAAAACTTTTGGGTTTCAGGGTCTCTGTAAAACCTATTTTACTTAATCAAAAACATCCACGTGTCTAGATTTGATGTCCAACCTATAGAATTCCTTAGTATACTCCTTCACACTCATGTATCTTTGCATCAAATTTTGCATCTTTCTCAACAAGCTAACTTGGTAATCAGTAGGAAGGAATTTGTTCTTCACTTTGTTTACCATCTTTGGCCAAGTCTTGATCTTTTCCTTTTCTCTCCTTTTTCTATTAGTTTGCAAATGCTCCCACCATAGTGAGGCATGACCCTTTAACCTTGTAACAAAAATTCTCACCATCCTATTATTAGGAGTTTTTTCATACTCAAAGAACTCCTCCATATTAGAGATCCAATCCAACATAGCATTGGTATCCAATTTTCCATCATAAGGAACAACTTCTATAGCAAGCTTTGAATTTACCTCAGACAACACTCTCAACAACCTTGCTTCATCTTGATCTCCTTTAGGTTTTGGATTAGAGTTTGGTGTTATTTCTTCATCATCACTTACATAATCAAGATGTGCTCCTCTCCTCTAGCTTGTATTTGTAGCATCTAATCTGGCTACAATTTGTCACAATGTATCTAATATTGCATTATCAACATTTCCTCTACCTTGAACCATCTCTACAAATTAGGTTCCTACAAGATAATAACCCTTGGCAAGCTATAGGTCAAATCCATAGACTTTTAACCCTATAACCAAATTCACTTAGGGTTCCACATGATCCACACTTCACAAGGACGAACCTCTCCTCTGATACCACCTAGCACATGTAGGGATGAAAAATTAGGGTTAAAGGCACACCCATCTATCTAATCCACTTTGCAAGAGTTAACACAATAGAAAAAAAAAAAAGAACAATAATCAAAGGAGAAAGATGAGAAAGCACTTATTAATTCATCCAATAATTAGTATACATGCCTAGTTATAAGGCCTTCTATGTTACAACCAGCTGCAAAATACATTCAAATCCATTATCTATCTTCAAATTCAGATTTACAGACACATATGCTTCCAACTTTTACATCATCTAAGTTCTATTCTTAAACTCAATCCTAGACCTCCTTAAATACTTGTGTGGCTATAGGTCAACCTATCACAAAATTAAACCTTACATTAAATGCATGCACAACCACAAGTCAGCTAACATCAAATATTAACTACCAATATCAAAATTAAATGTGTGTAAGGTTAGGCCAAACTAGAACTAGACATAGAAAACTTGGTCAAAGAAGGACCAAGACAAATATTGGCACTCGGCACCAATACAAACACTTGACACCAATAGTAATACTTAGCACCAACATATTCACTTAGCACATGAAGGAAAGCTGGGTCAACACTAGATTGTTACATTAACTTGACATCTACTAGAGCTACAATAATTTGACATCGACTAGAGCTACAATAACTTGGCATCCAGTAGAACTATAGTAATTCAACATCCACATGCAAAATGAACAAAGATGTGCAAGATAACAAGGCAACTTAGGATGCTCCTACATCAATTTTTACCTACACAATATCATTAAAAGGGATATTATTTTGTCTAACAACTATGTTATCCATGAAATTTGCTAGGAAATTTTGTGATCTATTTACCCATTTAATGGAAAATTTATCAAAAAATTCCAAAAGATCCCAACCAAATTTCTATACCTTTTAAGCCTTGAGTTCTTAATAAAAAAATTATTTATTACTTGAGAAATTGTTAAGTCATAATAATCATATACAAAAAGTAACCTAACTCCATATTTTTGTTGGAAATAATTCTTCAAATTGTATGTTTCCATTGATGCTACACAAATCTCAATATTAACTAAGAACATTTAGTATTTAGTATTAACTGAGAAGTCAAGCAATGAAGGGTATCAATATTACCTGAGAAGTAATACGATGAAGGAATTTCAACATTAACCAAGTACAATCAATATTACTTGAGTGGTCATGCATCAAACAACTTCTAGTGTTAACCAAGTGAACAATCCAAATATTGATTGACTTTCAACAGATTATACTTGTCTATTAATTAACTAATTAAGGACGACCATTTGAATGTTTAAAGGTTATTTGAATAGGTATGCAATCCCACTTGTCAATTCTTATGATATATAAGAGAGATAGAGAAGTTTAATGGAAAGTGGAATATGTAATACATGGAATAAGAAGGATATGTGATCAAAGGAGAAGGTAGAGCAGGCATGTTTGGAAGATAAGATAAAATGATTATTCTAATAATTAAGGATCTAGAAACCAAAATAGAGATCTAAATCTACAAAATAATTTTATTCATAAATCAAGTCAAATTATTGTTACCTTCTAGCCATTGTAGCAGCGAAGAAATCTCCTAATTGATTTTTCTTAATAGTCAAAGTGTAAATCCTTTATCAAGGTCACATTTCAAGATTGAAGTGTTCAAAAACCTCTAACCAAGCCACTCCTAATAGGGTGATCTAAATCCTCTAACAAGTTCATACTTAATAGTATGTATTTACCATTAATAGGGTTGAATCCTAATAGGACTCATTTCAAAAGAATAAAAAATATTGTAACTAGTTGCATGGTGATTATCCCAAATTAAGTTTCCACGTTAAATCTTAGTATCATATGTTCTCATATTATTATTTGTATGCTTTATGTTTATGCAATTAAGTTACTAAAGGTTAAAACAAATTAAAATTCATAAGAATGCTTTGTTAACCAAGTTACAATAAGAGTTAGTTTTAATAGAGTTGGGTAAATAATTCCATTATCAATGAAATTTTTAATTTGACATCTAGGGAGAAGGAATTTTTTTTATGGTAATTGATTCACATCTCCCCTCTTATTTACACTCTTCATTATAATAATTGGTATCATAGCACTTGGTGCTTTTAGTGAAGGTTTCAAAGGCCTAAGTTAAAGATCAAGATGTCATACAAAAGGGAGATTCCCAAGCTTAACAGACAAAACTTTTTAGCATGGAAGGAAATGATGAAGCTGCACCTATCAAGCATTAAAGATAGTTGTTTGTTCTACCTAGAAAATAGATATGTGCCACAACCTAAACCTATTATTTTGGAACAAATGAAAGAGGAAAAATATCACAATATAATTATGATTGATATAACCTCCTCTCTCAATTATTCTGAATTTGATGAAGTTAAACATTGTTTAAGTGCATATGAAATGTGGGAAAAACTATAGAAAGTTGGTAGAGGTGATCAAAATGTGCAAAAAGCCAAAGAATAAATATTTGGAGGAGAGTTTGATAAAATGAAATTATAGAAGGCAAGAACATTGTCTAATATAGTGAAAGAATCAAAGAAAGTGTGAGTGCAATTAGAGCTACAAGAGGAAAAATGACTAATTTAATAGTAGTGAACAAGGCATTAATAACACATCTTCATATTTATACAATTAGAGTTTTAGCAATTCAAGAGATGAGATACAATAAAAAAAATATATAACCTAGATGCACTTGTAGGAATATTGATTACTTTGAATATGATAACTTTAATAACTATGTTGCTAATCAGAGTAACTTTGAATGTGCATTCAAAGACAAACTAACTCTCGGTACAAAACAAGGGAAATCAAAAGACAAATAGGTTGGTAGTGAAGAAAAAGATGATGTAGATGAAGACCTTAAATTCATTGAAGACCTTCTTGTAATAAGAGTATGAAAAGGGAAAGGTAAATCCAAAGGAAAAGTTCCTTTGATTTGCTTCTCATGTGAAGTGATTGGTTATATAGCTACAAGACATCTAAACAAAGAAGAAAAAGATGAGAGAAGAAATAATAGGTTCAAAGGAAAAGACTTTAAGGACTACAAAGACAAGGGTAATAAATATTGTTACATTGCTAAATATTCTAATAGTGATGATAATAAAGAAGAAGTAGTCTATATTGTTATTAAGGATGAGTCTAATAATGAAAAAAAATTAAAGGATGAAAGTTATTTCTCATGTTAGAAAAAATGATACATGCATCATGGATAGTGGTTGTTTTCCACACATGATTGGTGACAAAACTAAGTTTGAACATTTAGTACACTATGATGGTGTAAGCATTAGGTTTGGAAATAATGAACTGTGTTATGTAAAAGGAAAAGGATTCATAGCATTAATTGAAGGAATCAAATGTGACAATAGCTGCTGGATTGAAGGACTAGGAAAAAATCTACACGGTGTGGTAGAACTAAACAATATAGGATATAAGGTAGAATTCATGAATGGAAAAGCTAAGCTATTGGATGGTAAAGAAAACCTAGTTGGAATTGGAAATCAAACAAAATATAACTTTTTTAACCTATATCTCACTAAAAATACATGTTTATTGACTAAATTTGAGAAAACCTAGCTACAACATAAAACAATGTGTCATGTTAACTTTGACAACTTGGTTACCTTAATAAAGAAAAAGGAGTAAGAGGTATACCAAATTTGAAGAAGCCTGAGATATCCATGTGTAAAAAATGTCAAATAGAAAAGATGAGTAAAAGAAGTATTAGAAGCAAGTCTTTCAATTCTAAGGAAGTTTTGAAACTAGTTCATATAGATCTTTTTGAACCAATTGATATAGAAAGCTATTATGGAGACATATACTTCATTGTACTTTTCAATGACTATACTAGGATGATGATTGCAATGCTCTTAAAAGATAAATATAATGATTTTTAAAAGATCAAATGGTACTTGGCCAGAGTTGACAAGGAAAAAGGAAAGAATTAGAAATACCTAAGTTTAGATAGAGGAGGTAAACTTATCTCAAATTAATTCAATGAACTATGTAATGAAAGGGGAATCAAAAGATAGGTATCAGCTCCTAGGACACCAAAGAAAAACCATATACAATAAAAAGGTAATAGAGCCATCATGTAGTGTGTAGGAACACTAATGATTGAGAAAAATGTTGCACCAAAATATTGGAGAGAAGCAATCATCACAAAAATTTATACACTAAACCGAGTTCAACTTGTTGGCCTAGTTTTTCACATCCAAAAAAATTGTCGCATTTTATGATGGAAACCAAGTTGATTCATGATTTTAGAGGTAGTGTGTGTTGATATTGGTTTTCCTTAGATAAAAACCTTAAGTTTCATGAAACCCTTACTTTTATGCCCTAGTTTTAAAAAAGTAGGAGAGCATTGCACTATATTTTGAAAATACATGAGAAGCTTTTTTCTTTAAAAACATTTTTCCATTTTCTCCATGTTTATTTTTGAAATAATTTCTTGAAAATATTTTACTATTCACCCCTATTTAAACTATGGTTTTAACCTCAAGTTGAATCACCATTGTTCTTTTGAAGATGTTTTAATCCTAGTAAGTTCTATCTTATCAAACTATTGATCAAAGTAAGTTCTACAATAGGAACTTTACCACAATATAAAAGTGAACAAACTTTGTGGAATGTATGGAAGCACCTACATGACACATAGCAGCGGTGATGTTAGTTCCCTTATAAGCCACAAAATATAGACTTGTCAGAATAATTTAGGGTTGTTAGATTTTGTTAGGACATGGTGAAAAGTTTGAGCTATTTCATTGGATAAATTTGGCAACTAGGACTATTTTAAAAAGATTTTTTTGTACCATGGACCATTCAAAGATCGATGATGAGAACTTTCCTACTTTATGAAGATGAGTGCATTTTAATGAAAGGTGAGGTCATGTACCTCACTAAAACATGTAATTGCTCAGGTCATCTCTATTATTGGCTGCCAAGTTGGAAAGGTGTCAGAATGCATGATAGGTTAATTTAATTTCATTGCATGTTGTTGACGATTGGTCTCAAACAAAGAAAATCTTGTGGAAGTGTTGATCATTTTAAGATCAACAGTGAGAAATTTCCCACTTTATGAAGATGTTGAAGTTTTAAAGAAAGTAGGGAAGCGCCTTGACAACACATAGGTGGGGTCAGTCCTTCCAAAAGTTTCCTTGCAATGTTGAGTTGGGAAACATGCTAGATGTCTTATGCTGATTTATTGAGAAGTCTACATGTTTACTAAGTTGGAGGGTGAGTATATAAGTGGACCAAAAATATTAAAGGAAAACATAGTAATTCCAAAGGTTTTTCGTGATTTTCAATCTTCATGAGATCAATCGTCAGTGCTTTCCTACCATTTTGAATTCCTCAAACTTTGGTGACTATGGGGAAGCACCTTGTTGATGCATGGCCAGTTTCATAAAAGGTAATGTAGTCATTTGGTTTTAAAGCTAAGTTATCTGATTTGGGAAGATCAATGGTTGAATTTTAAATTCCACGATGTGACATGAAATATGATAGTTGGGGCATTAATTCTAATCAATGCTATTTTGTGTGAGGTTAATTTTGCAATAAGGATTTCAATTTTCCACTATTAGACACTAAATTTGTATAATTCACACAAAGTGAAGATTTTTGGAGTTAAGGGAGCATTTTTCTGAGGGTTTTGATTTGTTGCTAATAATTTTCAAAAGAGATGATTAGGGAAATTAGGTAAGTATTTGGATTTTTGGAAAATTGTGAAAGAACTTTCACAGCAAGATAATTGTTCAAAAGGCCTCCACAAAGGGATTTCTCAAGAAAAGTCAATTATGTAAAATGAGCTATGCATGATGACTTTTTAGAGAAAATGCTACAATCCATAAATGAACATTCTAGAGGAAAATAACTCATATCAAAGAACCCTAGGTTATTGATTAGTGAGGGTTTTTATGATAAATCAAATTGGTTTAAGTGATGTTGAAGCATCTATCAGTGGTTTAGAGACTTTTTGTAAATGGTTTATAGAAAGAAGACTCGATACTCCTCTAAATAATGTATGGGAATTTAATATTAGCAAATTATTTATCACAAGATTTTTCTTTAATGATGATTTACTTGTAGTAATGTCAAAGAGATATGATCCAATAGCCATGATATTGAAGAATCACACTAGTGATAATGTTTTTAGGGTTTCACTAGAATTGATTAGAGAGGTTTTCAAATCAAACCCTAACCATGCAATTCATGAGAAGATGGATAGGGAAGATCTCCAAGCTAGGTATGATGCACAAAGAGTATATTTAAGGGGAGAACCACTATAGGAACATTTTGTTAAGATAGGAAAATTACCCTTGGTTACTCCAAATAATCTAGAGCCATTGTTGAGAAAGTATCCATAAATCACAAGTGTCGTATTTCTCTCTATACTAGATATTTGGTATGGATGAGTAAGACCATATCCCAAGTTCTATTGTCTTCATCATTTCTCAAACCTTTCAGTATGGGATGAGTTCTACTTTTTACTTTGCTACTCTCTTGGTGGAAGAGATTCATACTAGGTTAATGGGTATTGCAAGGGCTAAAGTTGATAAGCCTTTTTGCTAGTACTCCATGTTAATGTACATATGTTTGTATAAGGGAGTTACCTTTTTCTCTAAAGAAATGAAATTGGAATTGGAAAGAGATGGAGAGAAGCTCCTTATCTAATTATGGAGTGCATATATGACATGGGAGGTGACTAATGCAAGTTTTTTCAGGTTTGATAGGTACTTTGCCTCCCATCTTAGAATATTACTAGTTGGAGATATCCCTAGGATACCTCAATCACTATTAGAGCTGACAAGACCAAATGATCATGAAAAAGGATTGAAAATAAGCCACAATTAGGGAGAAATCATTCCATATGTAGTGGCTACTATATTCAGAGTTAATGGTTTTCTTAGAAAGCCACATGTGTTATCCTATAAAATGGCTTTAAAGGTGGGAATTGTTGAGCCTTTGTGGAACATATGATTAGTGGAAGAAAGAGATTTTTTGGAAAAATCTAAACCTAATTTATTTTCCCAAATTACTATTGTACATAATTTTTTGGTTTTTGTCAAAAAGGGATGGAGGCACTTAGAAAAGTTCCTAGACAAATATTAGATGGCTTAATCCCTTTCTTCTTTTATAGACCTAGAGGGATTTTATGAATTATTTAGAGAAAGAAAAAAAAGCCAAAGGCCAAAGGCACATTGTATACTTTCTTGAGGATATAGTTGGAAACAAGTTTTAATTACAAGAATCGGAAGTTAAGAAAGAGAAATGAAAAGTATATAGCAAGGTTTTTTATTTTATAAATTCTTTTGAGCTAGACTATGATCCCCTTGCTCATACAAAATACTAGGGTATAAAAATAGATATGTTGATGGATAATTTTGTTGGATTCATGCAAAATTTGAATGAGAAGAAAGAAATCTTGACCCAAGAACATCTTGATAAGACCATTGAGGTGGAGAAAAGATTGGCAATTAAGATGATTTTGAACCTAGAGTAGTATACATTATACAGACAAGTTAGGTATGTAGTGGCAATGAGTGTACAACCTGTGCCTCAATACAAAAGACAGCTTTATGAAAGCCCACTTGTTGCACCTGCTTCTAGGAAATAGAAATTGGAAGAGGGATCCTCCTCTAAGGTTGAAGAATACTCCCTACCAAAGCCCCACTCTAAATAGATGATGAAGTATCCTTGAGAGAATAACTGAGGCAAATGGGAGGGGAGAGGGATATTTTAATTAAAATAGTAGATATAGAAGAAGGAGTGCCTAAGGAGCCTCTTATGCCAACATTAGCTCTCATTATGGGAGACAACAGAGGTATGGAAATAGATTCTATAGTTATACAGGCATCCAAGAAATTTATTGATCATGAGAGTTTTGTGAGGTCAAGAGAATTTGCTTAATTTTCGTGGAGAAAAGTTATAAGCAATTTTGAGGGGAAGTATAAAAGACATAAAGTAGGGAAACTTGGCAAGTGGAAATATAATATTAAGGGGGAGATTAAGGCTAGTTTTATTGAAGAATTTTCCCTAATAACTCCTGAAAGGGGTAGGTAGCTATCAAGAAGGATTCTTGATTTTTTTTATTGCCATAATGGTATATTTTAAATGCCATGATGTTTGATATGGTAAAGAAATCAAAGTCCACCTAGTTTAGAACTGAGGAGGAAGTCTTACAAGCCCATAAGGGGTTAAAAAGATACAAAGGTAGGATGCAGGAAATTTTAGACTTTGAAAATATAGGTAACCTTATTATTTACAAGGAAGATGAAGTAAATAGTGAGAAGGTGATGCAATGTGAATCCAAAAGTAACTAAAAATGAGGTGATCTAGAATCTAGCAAACCAACACACAGTGGAAACAAAATAATAGGTAATAATAATGCAAGGTTTGATACCAAATCACAACTCTTTATTCATATAATAACTGATCAGATGTTATATGCCCAGCTGCAAGGCCTTTTGGGTTTAGGCCAAATACAAGTAGCAATTACAATACCAATTCTGCAAGATCTTGCAAGATCCAGTTACCACACACCAATTCTAGTTAGTCCAGATCCACCAAGCTATCCTCTAGTTCCTAAGTTACAGTGCTAGCTCTTCAAAATCTACAACTACTCCTAATCCCCTTCTCCAAGCTAGAGTGATAACCACTACCTAAAGACTCTACAAGACCCCTTACATATACCCAACTAAGCCACAAGTTAGCCCAACTTCTTACAAACTAAATTAAATCCCTTACATTAAATATAGGTTCAGCCACAAGTTGGCTACAACAGTAAATTAAATACCCATACATAAATTAAATGCCAAAAGTTGCCTGATAGAGAACTTGACACCAAAAGAAACCAAGACCAAACTGAGTGTTAGCAAATCCAAGCCGAGCACCAATAAATTCCCAAGCATTGTTGAACTATAGAGACCATATTGAGTTCCTAGAACATGTTGAGCAACAAAAGACCGTTTTGAGTTCCTAGACCATATCAAGCACCAATATCTGTCAAACTCCCTTCAATGACCAAGCACCACTCCTCCTTTGATCGAGTATTAGTCCAAGAAATATCTAAAGAAACTATTGAGCCTCCTCACATGACTCTAAGAAGATATTAATCTCATGGTGGATTTTTCTTTTTAGAGTCCTAGGTTGTGAGGTGGTAGATTGTAGTTCTAGCTTACAATTGTAGAGGACTTGTAGATGGATTGATGGATGCAAAGATGGAAGGTTGATCTTGTTGAGGCATGAAAATAGATATTTTATTGATTATAGACCATGGTCCTAGACTTGTGATGTGGTTCTTGATTGTTTGTGTGAGGTGGTAGGTTGTGAGTTGACTTACATACAATTTGAGGTTATTGAAAGGAGCATAGGAAGGATTTGTTGCATGGTCTAGGAACTTGGCATGGTCTGTGGAACTTGATATGGTCTCTAGAACTTAGCATGGTCTCTAGAGCTTGACAGTGCTTGGGAATTTACTAGTGCTCAACTTGGTTTTATTGACACTCAGTTTGGTCATGGTTTCTGGTAGTTCCAAGTTGTCTATGAGCTAACTTTTGGCATTTAATTTATGTATGGGTATTTAATTTAGATTTATAACTAACTTGTGGCTCAACCTATATTTAATGTAAGGGATTTAATTTAGTTTGTAAGAAGTTGGACTGATTTGTGGCTTAGTTGGGTATAAGTGATGGGTCTTGTATAGTCTTTAGGTAGTGGTTATCATTCTAGCTTGGAGAAAGGGATGAGGAGTAGTTGTGGATTTCTAAGAGCTAGGGTTGTAGCTTAGGAACCAAAGGATTTCTTGGTGGACTTGAGGGTACAAGTGTGAATTTTTCTTGGTGTTCTTATCCAGTTGTGGATGTAGACTAGCCAGAATTAGCATGTGGTAACTGGATCTTGCAGGATCTTACATAATTGGTATTGTAATTGCTATTTGTATTTGGCCCTAATCCAAAAACCCTTACAACCAGGCATATTACATTTGATCAATTATTATATGAATAAAGAGTTGTGTTTTGGTATCAGATCTTGCATTATTATTTCTTGTTGTTGTGTTTATGTTATGTGTTGGTTTTTTGGATTTTGGATCACCTAATTTTTGGGTACATTTGGATTCACACTGCATTAGAAGGTATCCTAGATGACCAAAGAAATGGTGGATTTTGGAATTTTTGTTGCTGTAAAGGACAAAAACAAGTTCTTGGAACTTAATGCTAAATTTGAAGAGGTGCTAAGAGTTGATGAGGAAAGAGGAAATAGAATACATCAATTGGAGGCTTAGATTTCTCAAGTGGACAAGCAATTAGGAAAGAGAAAAGAAGGAGAATCTAGCTAGCCTAGGATTACTTATTCTCATCCTCTAGTTGAGCCCTTCAAGCCAACTCCCCTTGTAGAAATACTAGATACACTACAGAGACCTCAATTCTATATAGTCAAGGAATTTGAAGAAGGAAAGGACAAACTAGGGGCACTACATGTGCAATTGGATTTTGAGTATGAGGACAAAATACGAAAAATAATTATGTACTTGGTAGACAAGATTGGTTGGCTTACATTTTATGAACAATTGGCAAGGTTAATGAATATATTGAATGAGCTAAAAAGTAGTGAGGTCACTTTGAAGCCAATTGTGAATGAATGGAATAACAAGGACAAAGATGTCACTCTTTTATGTTTCTTAGTCATTAGTTTGTACTATGAGAAAATAAGAAAAACCTTTGACATGACTAATGACCTCTTTAATTTTGATAATAAAAGAATTGCATTGTAAAAGAGAATCATAAACTATTTCTCAAAGTATCTTGATAAAAAACATTGAGCTTTTCCCTCATGCACTCAAGAAAATAGATAAATTGAGAGACAAGGAAGAATGAGCCAAAGAATTAGATGATTTGATATGTCTTAGATTCAATAGGGTCATAAATGAAAAGGGGCATGCATGGTTGGAAAAAAATTGAGGATTTTGTTAAAGTTTAAATATTCTTTGATTCTTTTAAAGAGGAGTTTGTTGAATAAATAGATTAGGAGAGTATGTTCTAAAGAAGTAGTAGGAAATATTGAATTTTAATTGGCCAGATGACACTTTTCAACAAGTGGATGGTATACCTTGTACAATCAAAGTAGTTAGCAGTCACTGATAGACCAAGATGAACTACAAATAATTGATGCATCAGTTAAAGCAGAAGAGGAAAAGGATAAACAATAAACTATAGTAATAAGTATAAAAGTACAAATTGTTGACTTGGCACTGAAAGAATCAAGTGTAACTATTAGTGTGTCAGTACATGATGACCTCAATGGAGAAACATGAGTTAGACTCAACTTTTAAATATCAAAACTTGGACCATCACGGGTAAATTGAATGGTCACAAAATTTGAGGAATGACAATTGCATCAAGGCCTATTATCAAGTGAAGCTCCTCAATAGCAAGAACTTGCAGCAAAAGTGGTCCCACAAAAGAAATTTTAATGATTTAAAATTTTTGTTGCACTAAATTTTGTATCTTATGATAGTAACCTTTTTGTAATATCTTTATGCCTTAAGGATAGTTGTCATTCTTCTCTAAGCCCGAAGGTTCTTGCATCTCATGCTATATAAATGAGATCCCAAGGCTAGAGAAAGTGTCTAAATTCTTATGTAACTATAAGTTTTTTTCTAGGCTTACATTTAGTCTAGCATTCTTGATGTTAATTTTGTGATGTATTTTATTTGCAAGTCTAAGAGTACATTAACATTTAAGGATCATGTTGTCTTATCCTATTTTTTTCTAAATTTTACATCAGTGTTGTGAGATTTTCAAAGAAAATTAATACAAAAGAGAGTTACCAACATATCTTTTTTCTCTGAATCTTGTCTCCATTGTTATTAACTAGTTATCTTGAAGTTGTGTGAGAAAAGATTTTTCAATTTAATACAACTAGGATATGTTATATATCAATTTTCTATTGCTTTTAATTAGATGAATTAAGTAAAGGCTTTAGTAAGGTGATAGGATTTCTAGTCAATAGAAAGGATATGCATAAGAATGAGGTTTAGGGTAGATTTATTATAATATTGATTGTAATACAATTGATTAGATAAAAAAAATTGTTGGGTAGACTCTAATTCCCAATGCATGAGGTACTAATCAAATTGGTTAGTTCACATGAGAAGGGATCATAGAATTGCATGAAGTATAGATTCAATGTTCAAAAGAAAATTTACATTTCATGTATGAAGAATTTAATTGTTGGTTAGCACTTGGTTGCATTTATTTTTTCTGTTTTGGTTAGTTGTTGTTACTCAAAATTTTCTATAAATCTGAGAGGAATTGTGACCAAATACCAGATTTATGGGGATAAGTTTATTAAAAGAATATTAGTAAATGAATGAAGTGTGAATATAATATCTAGTTATGAATCCTTTGATCCTCTATGTGTACCCACCTTTGTTTTGTAGAACCTAAAATATAGAAAATTCTTGTGGTTTTTTTGAAGCTGGGTCTAGATCGAAGGACTCCTTATTTGAACATAAGAAATAGCTAACCCTTAGACTAAGTTTTTCTTCACCATCCTAGTATCAATTATTTTGTTGCTTGGTAGTTTAAAACACCAACACAACTAATGAAAGGTACAGATAAAACACCTTATTAATTATGGTATGGGTATAAGCCTAATGTTTGTTATCTCAAAGTATTTGGAAGAAAATGTTATATCTTGAAAGTTATAAGGAAAGGAAAACTTGATCCAAAAAGAGATGAAGATGTATTCCTAGGTTACTCCAATAAAAGTAAGGCATACAAATGTTTAAATATTGCTACCCAAAGTGATGAGTTTGCAAAAATAAGTGAACAATAGAGAAGCAAGGAAATTGAAGATTATAGAAAGTTTGTGTACTATGAAGAGGAACTTGATACTCTACCATAGAAAATTGAAGCCAATCAACAACATAGAGATCCTACCAAATCATAGATAGTGCAACCCGAGTTACTAATAATACAATTTCAGTTACAATCAATATAGAAAGAACAACCCAAGTCACAAGCCACAAGATATACAACTTAAGTTATAGTTAGATCATCTAGAGGAACCCAAGTCATAGATAGAGGAGGCTAAGAATGTGAGGCCTCACACAATCTGTCATAGTATAGATGACATATTTACATTTTGATACTCCTAATTTGATGTTTTGATATACTTTCAAGACTATAGGGTCATGTTATATTAATATATACATTTTGATGATCTACACTTATGTCTGTGCATTAAGACCTAAATGATATAACTAGTGATTTTGTTCATGTTCTAACCTTTTTCAATTGCTTTGATAGAAGTTGAATTTCAGAATTGCTTGTAATGTGAAATTGAAATGTTTAAGTGGGGGTATGTTAGTTGCATTTTGATAATCAAGATTTGGATATTTTGACAACATTTGAGACTTAGAAGGACAATGGCTTATTTTATCTATTGATTTTGACATTTATAATATTTTTCTACATCTATGATATGTACTATGAACTTGATATTGTGAATGGAATGATCAAACACATATGGATGCAACTTTATGATAGGATAGAACTAGATTATGTTGTGATGCAAGATGTTAATTTAATTTTGATGATTATAATTTAATGTGATATGAAGATTAGTGTTACTATGATTATGATGATTATGATTTAATATGATATGTAGATAAATATTAATTTTATTATGATGATTTATGATGTGCAGATTTTGATATTTTAACATTTTGAATGATTTATTTCAAATGATTAGGGAAGGAAATTTAACTAAATTATCTTAATATGAATTACGTAACATTTGAAATTATATGCATATATATTTTATATGACCCCCTTGGACTATTGATGCTCGAGTTTAATGTGTAGGAGGGGAACCATAGAATTTTTTTATTTTTATTTTTGGGGGAGGGGGAGCAGGGGGGAACAAGTTCCAAACCTATGTGAACATAGTTTAACCAAGGAAAATCTTTGGAAGATTAAAAATCCTTGTTGTGATGTATTTTATTTAGTAAATATAAGTTTCTTGTATGTCGACATTTATAATCATAAATATGCATTGGGAACATGTTGTGGTGACATGGAATGTGCTTTTATGTTTCACTTCACACTTGTGGATTTTGTGTGTAATGACACGTCATTTAGGGTTTTGGTCATGGTGGCATTTTACCCTAAAACTAATTACCTTGTTAATAAGTAATTAAACACACTTGACAAGTAGTAGCTGTAGACACCTAAAAACCTTTAGAAAATAAAGTATTTTCATTTTCTAAAAAATTCCTAATGACATCATCATTTATTAATTAATTAATTTATTTTTTATGCCATTAAATCCCTTTATCTTAATTAAAAATATTTAATTAAGGAATCCCTCCGAAAAATGTTTAAATCTTATTTAAACATTATTTCCTTATTTATTATTTATTTAATTAATAAATTGACCAAAAAATTCAAAATAAATAAAAAATTTATTTTTTGCCCAAAACTTGGCCAATTTCCTTAAGACCACTAACCTCTTCCAAAATCTTCTAATCCTTCTTTAATTTTGATTAAAGGCTAATCCCATCATTTCCTACCCCTAATCCCAACTCAAAATATTTAATTAAGATTAAATATTAATCCTCATGTTTATTAAAAAAGTTTTAATAAATTTCTCCTCAACCCAAACCCTTCAAATAAATAAAACTTTATTTATTTCCTAAAAATCTAATTTATTCTCATCCTAAGAAGTTCTAGACTCTTCTAGAAAGTCTCATCCTCATCCTAGGAAGTTCTAGACTATTCTAAAAAGTCTTTACCCTCATCCAAAGTCTAGACTCTTGTAGAAGATGTCTTTAAACCTAATCCTAATCTCCTCCTAACCTTGTCACATTCCCTAAACATGGGTTAGACTTACTAACCCAAGCCAAAGTTAACAAATATCTCCTCCTTCACCCACCCTCATTAAATGCCATCCACTTACCTATGCCTAAGCTAATCCTAAACCATCCTAATCCATCCTCTAATCATTTGCACAATCCTAAGCAAGCTTAAAACCTTCCTAATCAAGCCCAAGTCAAAATTCCTCTCATCTCCTTCAAAATATCCCAACCATAAAACTTTATGAAGCCCACTAGGCCATTAATGACTCTTCCAAGCCCTTTTATTGCTCTTACAAGCCATTATGAGGGTCTTTATGAAGATTTTATCCCTTGAGCCTCCTTTGTTTACTCATCCTTCCCTTTTCCTCCATCCTCTCACCCTGTGACATGTGTCACTCCTTGATTGGATGTAAAGAAGCACAATCCATGTGCTCTCCTCTCATGCAATCTAAGCCCTCCATGAGCTTTTTCCCATCCTTGCATCTTAGCCCTCAATCCCTCAAGCCTCTTGCCTATAAATTGGATCCTTCCCCTTTGGAATATTACACAATCCATGAAGTAAAGTCATTATGCCATTTTAAGAAGCCATTTTACATCAAAACCATACACTCACACCCAAATTCAAACTCCATTTGAAGCCCTTTTTGAAGCATAAGCTTGAGCATACATCCTATATATTTAGACAAAGCCACTCAACAAGAGAGCTTCTTATTGAGAGAGCCCATTAATGGCTCATATTCTTAATTGAGAGCTCATCTTAGTCTATCTTGAAGTTTATGAATTTTTTTAAGTTTGTAGAAGCTTTATTTAAATTTGGTTTCTATTAGCATACTAATATTGCTCATATACATTTTGGCACGCCCGGTGGGACCCCACATGGGTCATCTTCATTAGCTTTTTTAGTCAAGTTTTGTATGTCATTTGCTAATTTTGGCTAATTTTTCTTATTTTTGTGATTGGTAGGATTGTATAAATTTGTTTTATAGGTCCACATGAGCATGAAGAAGACAAAGAAGCTCATAGTCTATCTCATAGTATTTGCAGATTTTTCAAGCTTATAGGTGGACAAAGCACTTGGAATTCTTCTTCCTCTTCTTGTCTATATTCTTCTTATTCCATCTACATCTTCTTCTTCTTCTTGTGGAAGATCTTGGCTATTTTTTTTTAAGGAAACAAAATCATACACACTTCTTTTTAGTGCTTAAAATGAACCCCCAAATCATACTTAAATCCACTAAAAATTTAAAAATTTGCAAAAAAGAAAAAGCCTTTTAACAAGTGAAACTAAACCAATCCAATCATTTGCATCCTTGCAACATCAAGGTTTTAGATGCATTCATGCAAAGTTAGGAACACTTCATTTTTTGGAATTTAAAGAGAACTTCAAGTTTCCATTTCAAAAGGTTCAAAATAAACACTAAGTGCACACTAAAATCTAAATCAAACTCAAAGCATCAATCAAAGATAAAATGAACCTCATTAGCAAATATTTTAAAGTTCTTTTAAAAATCTCATGAAAAATAAGAGTCCTAAATGGTTGCCAAAAATTGTCCTAAAAGCTTTTTTATTCGTTCCAAACAAATCTCTTGTTGCAAAATCTTGAATGTTTCTTAGGTTTTTCATGCATCAAAACAATCTAGGAATATCATTTTTGGGCTTAAAATATGCAAACTAGAACACAAAATCTTGAATAAAAACCAAAGTCCAAAGAGTCATTTTCACTTTTGAGTCCAAAATAATCTTGAATGATCTAAGGTTAAAACAAAGCACTTCAAAGTTCTTAAAAAAACACACAAAATCTCAATCTTGAATGCTCAAAGGAAAAAACTTGAATGTTTAATCACTTGTCTTTGAATGCATGTTGCTAAAATCACTCTTGAGTGCCATGGATGAAAATCAAGTTTTTATTTTTTTTATTTTTTATGAATGCATGATTAAAACAACAAATCCAATCTTGAATGCCATAGATCAAATAATCATCTTTTGGGGCATAAAAAGAATCCACATTTTTGAAATCTTCTAAGTTATAAAAAACTAATAAAGACGCTTTGAGTAAGTTTGTAGTTGGACTCACCCTCTTTAATCACCCATCAATTTAACCATTGGTTGCAATCTCAGCACCATCTATGGGGATGGGTCTACCTAAGAGGGTGTTAAGTGCTCCACAAAGATCAAACTCCACTCACTTGGGTCTTTAATGGTTTTTCTAAGTTAGAAAATTCCTTGAATGTGCATTAATCTCACTCACACTTCATTTGGGCATAAAAATTGGACAAATCTTGATGTGGAGGGCCTCTGGGCGCGCACTTGAAACTGAGTTTTACACATCTTTCTTTTTGGGCTTCAAAAAAACTCACACTCAATCTTGAATGCCTAAAAATCAATAAACATTGCATGGTTTGGATGAATTTTCAATGACACTCACATTTATTATGTTGACGATCTCTCAACTTTCATTATGCTTACAATGCTGTCAAATTGGAATGAACATTGTATGCCATAATCACAAGTGTCTTCAATCATAGCTTACAAAATCTAAATCATCAATTGGAATAAACACGTGTCTTTTAAAGCCCAAGATCATGTATGTGGTCTTGTTTTACACATTTTAGGAGGCCTACTTGGGGATTTCATCACCCCTTGGGATGACCTCAACTCTAGCATTCTGGCAGAGTATAAAAATCTAGAGGTGAATCCAAAGACACCTCTCTTGGAATCAAGATTTTGTCACTCGGGCTAAGCCTCAAGGAACATTATACCCTTGAGAAGTGAAAGAGGAGAAGTGGGTTACCTCTCCTCTCAACTGTGTGACATCTTTTTGGTTTCATCTACGGATTTGGGTCTCATGTACCTTGCGTATATCGAGGACTCCCTCGGTATAACAAATTTCATCCTTGTAGAAAGCTTCCTAGGATGTTGGTGTGTTTGAAGTGCTTGCTCCAAAATTTTGTCTTCTTGTTTGTTCATAGCTTTTGAATGAATGTTTTCCAACTTAGGTCAAAATCCCAAAAAAGAAAAAATCTCCCAGCTCAATGCATACTTAGCGTAGTCACTGCCTCATCAGAAAATTATCCAAGCTCCCCTGCTGCTACCGAATCTATCTAGTTCCTTTCTTTAGAGAAATCCCAAATCCAAATTCTCTCCAAATCATCCCCCCCTAGCTAGCTAGCAACCCAATCCAAAATCACACCCAAGCCTTTAGAGAGTTGTGGTCATTCTCCTAGAATTTGCAATCCAATCAATCTGACCAATCCACCAGCCTCACCAAGGTTATCCCTTTGACAGAGCTTTGTCTAGGGTAATCTAGCTTTGTCACTTGTTATCCCTCATCACCTTGAGCTAAAGGTTGGAATCCACAAGTGGTCAATCTCATGTCATGCCCATAGGATCATTAGTTAATCCTTAAGTTGACACAATCTTCACCAATCCAGCACATAGGAAAGCAAAACTCTCAGTTTTTGACAGCATGCCCTTGAAGTCTTCCATCCACAGGAAAGCCAAAAATCTCCAGCCAATCCTCCTTAGGTCTGTCATATAGCTTTGATTCTCCCTAGGAAATCCTTCATCAGCCAATCTAAAATCTACACTTAATCCAAATCCAACCATGAGCTTCCATGTTCATCCATATGCAAGACCCCATCCCCATCCGACTCATCATCAAAACATGAAATCCCAAACCTATCATGATGTGTTCAGTTGTATTGTCCTTGCTCCTGCCACCTCCTATTCCAATGATGATGAAAATCTTGTTGACTATGATGGGTATATTGACAGCCTTAGAAACATTCCCCCAAGCATCCCACAAAATCCATGCATTCTTCCAAACTATCTAGTCATGCCATCTGATATCCCAACTTCTCCTCCATCACCCAATCAACCAAACTTCCAATCTTCCACCCCCATCACACTAGCTATTCCTGCCAATCCACCTCCACCTCCGACACATGAGTCTCTAAGGAATCTCCAAGAGGAAATACAAGAAAAGTTGCCTCCAGTAGTCAATAAGCCATGTCATCGAATCCAACCATGTGAAGTAGTCAATAATGAAGCTTCCCCATCTATAATATCACCTCCATCTCCCATAGCTATCATCCCCATACCATCCATCAAATTGCTTAAAATCCTTCCACTTCCCGCAAGCATCAAAATCCCACCATCTGTCAAAACCCTCCAAATCCTATCCACATCATCTCCAAGCATTTCCCAAATCTCCCATAATGACCCTTATGCATCGATCTTCTACTCACCCATCTCCACTACTGAATCTCCCATCTATCCATCCGCTGCCTTTGAAGAGTCCATCCCTTCACCTCCTATCACACCATCCACTCCAAACCAATCCTATCAAGATCCTGCCCAAAAGCATGTTGACATCCCCCAACGCATAAACGAAGATATCATTGTACCATGTCTTCTATCCATAGTGCAGTCACTATCCCCTCCATCCCCAAAACCTCAAGCCATACCTCCTCTATTGCAAGATATCTTTTCATCCCATCAGCTAAATCAAGATCCTATCCTACCATCTCCTCCACTCCATGATTCCATCTTACCACCTATCCAAGTTATTTCACCATCTATAATATACCATCTTGGTTCACTTACATTCATCCATAGTGGCCTCCTCTCAGCAGAAGAAATAAGAATAGTATCTCCCTATTGCAGTACATCTGATAAAGCACTTCCACCATTTTTTGGAAGCAAAAAGTATCCTCAGCTAGTTCAAATGCTCAATCGATGGCATTATCAAGGTCAAGGTTTAGGACCACAAGAGCAAGGAATCAGAAAGCCTATTATTGCACAAAAAAATCTAGGATTTCATGGTCTTGGATATGTATCCAAAGGCTCACCAGCTAAAGGTGTTGGTACACCACACCCCCAAACCAAGCCTATCTCCAAACCCCCCATGCCAACCTCCCATCACTCCTTCAAGAAATCTTATGTCATCCCCCCTCCACCATCTTTGCAACCTAAAAAAACCTACCATATCCCCCCTTCATCCGTTAAATCCATTTTGGGTCCCTATGTCCCAAAATCTACCATCCTCCATCCTCCTATCAGCCATCATTCAAATCCTATTCCCTCCATTCCTATGCAAGATCATAAAAGGCACATATTGAGGCACATCATCCATCATCATCCTCCTACATGCTCTCCCATATCCTCTCCATCTCACAAAGCTTCTCCTAACCATCTTCCCAAAGCTTACCACAAAAATGTAAATGCTAACTTCAAAATGCATAAAGCTAAAAATCCAAATCCTAGGCAATCATATGTCTATTCTAAAAGACATACTCCAAAAAGGAAAAATCCAATCAAAGAATGCAAAATAATGCAAAAGCCTATGAAAAGAAAATCTAAAACCATGTGGATCGCAAAGAAAAAATTTGAAACCCAATGCATAATGGCATCCACCATTGCTAATCCTCCATCTAGTGACTCATGTCCCCCATCTCCTAACTCCATCTTGGGTGCCTATATCCCCAAGCATGCTTCCATAAATCCTCCATCATGCCCGCATCTACCATCTATCCCCCATATGCTATTTTCACACCTGTCCCAACATGTGCCAATGTTGCTCTTACAAGCATCCCCATCTCATGCTCCTTTCCAACCTTTTCATCCCTCCATCTCCTACCATCAATCCCATCTAATCCAATCTATTGCATAAATCACACATCCAGTGTACCAATAGCTAGCAACAAAATTGAACATTCCAACAGCTAGTGAAAAATCCCAAAATAGCCAAAATAGCTGAAGAAACCCAAAATCATTCTAGCTAAGTCCAAAGTCAAAAAGTCAAAAAAAAAATAATAAATAAAGAAAAATAAAAGTGTCCACTGGTGAAAACTTGGCAATTCAAGAACCTTGGACAAGTACCACGATGAAAACTTGGCAAACAAGCATCATGCGTAATCTCGCCATCCCCAGCTTAGCCTATCACCCTCATGCTTTTGGTCATCTCTTGACATCCAACTCCATCTTCCATCTCACACCATCCACTTATCTCTTGTAGCTTCAGCCAACCATCCCAGCTATCATCCATCTCCCTAGCCCCTTCAATG
Organism: Cupressus sempervirens; assembly: GCA_028749045.1. Taxonomy (NCBI): domain Eukaryota; kingdom Viridiplantae; phylum Streptophyta; class Pinopsida; order Cupressales; family Cupressaceae; genus Cupressus; species Cupressus sempervirens. The sequence continues at coordinate 169,690,136 of CM053791.1, read as the reverse complement.
TTTTCCATCCTAGCTTCAATCCTATCACATCCATCATAAGACCTCCTTCTACATGTTATCCTTTGATTGGGGGCACTATATTCCTTGGAGATCTTATCTTGTCCATCCTCCCTTGTCATTGGTATCTAGCTCTAGGCTATCCTCATGCAAACCCAATGTCATCTCTTTATATCCATCATAATCCTAACTATCTACCATCCTATCTACCCATCTCATCCTGCTCCTCTAGCTATCCTTGGTCACAAAATCTCTCATCATCATTGGATGCATCCTGCCAAATCCATATCTTTTTCTATCACCCCACCCTTAGCTTTCACATCTTGCACAACATCGAACCATCCTGCTATCCTATCATCCTGAGCTTTTGCCTGCTTGTAACTATCTTGGTTAGCTTCAGCTTGTACATCCTCTTTAGCTTAGTACCATTATATCTGTCCAGCTTTTGTGTCAGTTCCTCCTTGATCAGCATCTTGCACACATTGCACATCTTGGTTAGCTATTCCAATGCATCCTTTAGCTAGATCTCCTATCACCAAAGTGTTATCCTTCTTAGTTCAGCTTGCCAGATGCATCACTCACCTAGATCCATTGGCTTAGGTGCTCTCTAATAGATCCTTGTAGGATATAGTTTTCCTCATGTATGATCTTGGTTTGTTAGTACCTCGTCCTACCCGTCTCGTTGGCAAATGGTTCTCTTTTGGATTTTCACTTTCTTTTGATTTGGAATCTTCCATTTTGGGTCTTGAAGTATCTTTTCCAAGCAATCTTTTTGTTCCCTCCTCAAGGTTGCCATGATCTTCCATATCATGGTATGCTATGAATGGGGCACTCTGAGCGGACGGTTTTGATCAAGTCTTTCGTTTGTTTCTTTTTTTCTTGTGGGTTACCTAGTGTCAGTTCCACACTGTTTCCTCTAGGTTTCATATGTGATGCTGGGGCAATCCTTGTGTGTTTGTTTCGAGTTAGTCTATTAGTCCTCTGGATAGTTGGTGAAAAGGCCTTGATGTTCTTGGTAACCTTGACAAATAACCAATAGTCCTACAGCAAATCTAGTGCTCAACTACATGGTGGTACTTCTCTTTGAAGTATCCCCCTGCTCAAAAAGCTTTAATGGTTTTCCTTCATCTCCATTATCCCCCATCCATATCCAGCATCCATCTCTCCTACCCCAGCTTATGCATTAGTATCTCTTTGAATCACTCCTCACCTTTAGCTTTAGGGATCCACAATCCTAGTCTTAGGGATCCACCAATCCAAATCATTCCACCAAGCCTCATCTTTTGAGATCCACAATCCTAGTCCTAGGGATCTTTGAAACCCATCTTCTGCCAATCCGACTCTTTGAAATCCTGTTGCATCAACTTTTTAATCCCCTCATCCATCTCCCCATCCTAGATTCCTTTTATAGTGCTCTGCTCCTTCATCCTTTGCAATCGCTAAGATCTTAAGCTTGCTTCCTCTTATGCCTCTGATTCTCCCTTTGTCATTCTCTTGTAGTGAGAGTTTGCACTAACTAAACCTCTTCTCTTAAGCCAATCTAAGTCTTCTTGCTCATCTTGGATTCTTTTACTTTTCAAGAAGTCGTCAAGCCTCGCTTTCTCTCCTCGCCAGCTTCTTGAGGGGGCATCTTGCAGTCCATTCTCTCCTCTTCTGCTCTAGCCTTGGGCATCTTATTTTCTTATCTTTGATGCCATGCCACTGGCGGCATTACAAAAAAGAGGGGCAAAATGTAGACACCTAAAAACCTTTAGAAAATAAAGTATTTTTATTTTCTGAAAAATTTCTGATGACATCATCATTTATTAATTAAATAATTATTTAATTAATTAATTTATTTTTTATGCTATTAAATCCCTTTATCTTAATTAAAAATATTTAATTAAGGAATCCCTCCCAAAAATGTTTAAATCTTATTTAAACATTATTTCCTTATTTATTAATTATTTAATTAATAAATTGACCAAAAAACCCAAAATAAATAAAAAAATTATTTTTTGCCCAAAACTTGGCCAATTTCCTTAAGACCACTAACCTCTTCCAAAATCTTCTAATCCTTCTTTAATTTTGATTAAAGGCTAATCCCATCATTTCCTACCCCTAATCCCAACTCAAAATATTTAATTAAGATTAAATCTTAATCCTCATGTTTATTAAATTTTTTTCATAAATATCTCCTCAACCCAAACCCTTGAAATAAATAAAACTTAATTTATTTCCTAAAAATCTAATTTATCCTCATCCTAAGAAGTTCTAGACTCTTCTAGAAAGTCTTCATCCTCATGCTAGGAAGTTCTAGACTATTCTAGAAAGTCTTTATCCTCATCCAAAGTCTAGACTCTTCTAGAAGATGTCTTTAAACCTAATCCTAATCCCCTCCTAACCTTGTCACATTCCCTAAACATGGGTTAAGACTTACTAACCCAAGCCAAAGTTAACAAATATCTCCTCCTTCACCCACCCTCATTAAATGCCATCCACTTGCCTATCCCTAAGCTAAGCCTAAACCATCCTAATCCATCCTCTAATCATTTGCACAATCCTAAACAAGCTTAAAACCTTCCTAATCAAGCCCAAGTCAAAATTCCTCTCATCTCTTTCAAAATATCCCAACCATAAAACTTTATGAAGCCCACTAGGCCATTAATGACTCTTCCAAGCCCTTTTATTGCTCTTACAAGCCATTATGAGGCTCTTTATGAAGATTTTATCCCTTAAGCCTCCTTTGTTGACTCATCCTTCCCCTTTCCTCCATCCTCTCACCCTGTGACATGTGTCACTCTCTGATTGGCTGTAAGGAAGCACAATCCATGTGCTCTCCTCTCATGCAATCTAAGCCCTCCATGAGCTTTTTCCCATCCTTGCATCTTAGCCCTCAATCCCTCAAGCCTCTTGCCTATAAATTGGATCCTTTTCCTTTGCAAAAAAACACAATCCATGAAGTAAAGTTATAATTCCATTTTAAGCAGCCATTTTACATCAAAACCATACACACACCCAAATTCCAACTCCATTTGAAGCCCTTTTTGAAGCATAAGCTTGAGCATACATCCTATCTATTTAGACAAAGCCACTCAACAAGAGAGCTTCTTATTGAGAGAGCCCATTAATGGCTCATATTCTTAATTGAGAGCTCATCTTAGTCTATCTTGAAGTTTATGAATTTTTTTTAGTTTGTAGAAGCTTTATTTAAATTTGGTTTCTATTAGCATACTAATATTGCTCATATACATTTTGGCACGCCTGGTGGGACCCTGCATGGGTCATCTTCATTAGCTTTTTTAGTCAAGTTTTGTATGTCATTTGCTAATTTTGGCTAATTTTGCTTGTTTTTGTGATTGGTAGGATTGTATAAATTTGTTTTGTAGGTCCACATCAACATGAAGAAGACAAAGGAACTCATAGTCTATCTCATAGTATTTGCAGATTTTTCAAGCTTATAGGTGGACAAAGCACTTGGAATTCTTCTTCCTCTTCTTGTCTATATTCTTCTTATTCCGTCTACTTCTTCTTCTTCTTCTTGTGGGAGATCTTGGCCATTTTTTTTTAAGGAAGCAAAATAATACACACTTCTTTTTAGTGCTTAAAATGAACCCCCAAATCATACTTAAATCCATTAAAATTTTAAAAATTTGCAAAAAAGAAAAAGCCTTTTAACAAGTGAAACTAAACCAATCCAATCATTTGCATCCTTGCAACATCAAGGTTTTAGATGCATTCATGCAAAGTTAGGAACACTTCATTTTTGGTAATTTAAAAAGAACTTCAAGTTTCCATTTCAAAAGGTTCAAAATCAACACTAAGTGCACACTAAAATCTAAATCAAACTCAAAGCATCAATCAAGGATAAAATGAACCTCATTTGCAAATATTTTAAAGTTCTTTTAAAAATCTCATGAAAACTAAGAGTCCTAAATGGTTGCCAAAAATTGTCGTAAAAGTTTTGTTATTCGTTCCAAACAAATTTCTTGTTGCAAAATCTTGAATGTTTCTTAGGTTTTTCATGCATCAAAACAATCTAGGAATATCATTTTTGGGCTTAAAATATGCAAACTAGAACACAAAATCTTGAATGAAAACCAAAGTCCAAAGAGTCATTTTCATTTTTGAGTCCAAAATAATCTTGAATGATCTAAGGTTAAAACAAATCACTTCAAATTTCTTAAAACAACACACAAAATCTCAATCTTGAATGCTCAAAGGAAAAAACTTGAATGTTTAATCACTTGTCTTTGAATGCATGTTGCTAAAATCACTCTTGAGTGCCATGGATGAAAATCAAGTTTGTTTGTTTTATGAATGCATGATTAAAACAACAAATCCAATCTTGAATGCCATAGATCAAATAATCATCTTTTGGGGCATAAAAAGAATCCACATTTTTGAAATCTTCTAAGTTATAAAAAACTAATAAAGACGCTTTGAGTAAGTTTGTAGTTGGACTCGCCCTCTTTAATCACCCATAAATTTAACCATTGGTTGCAATCTCAACGCCATCTATGGGGATGGGTCTACCTAAGAGGGTGTTAAGTGCTCCACAAAGATCAAACTCCACTCACTTGGGTCTTTAATGGTTTTTCTAAGTTAGAAAATTCCTTGGATGCACATTAATCTCTCTCACACTTCATTTGGGCATAAAAATTAGACAAATCTTGATGTGGAGGGCCTCCGAGTGCGCGCTTGAAACTGAGTTTTACACATCTTTCTTTTTGGGCTTAAAACAAACTCACACTCAATCTTGAATGCCTAAAAATCAATAAACATTGCATGGTTTGGACGAATTTTCATTGACGCTCGCATTTCTTATGTTGACGATCTCTCGAATTTCATTGTGCTGACGATGCTATCAAATTGGAATGAACATTGTATGCCATAATCACAAGTGTCTTCAATCATAGCTTACAAAATCTAAATCATCAATTGGAATAAACACGTGTCTTTTAAAGCCCAAGATCATGTATGTGGTCTTGTTTTACACTTTTTAGGAGGCCTTCTTGGGGATTTCATCACCCCTTGTGATGACCTCAACTCCAGCATTCTGGCAGAGTATAAAAATTGGGAGGTGAATCCAAAGACACCTCTCTTGGAATCAAGATTTTTTCACTTGGGCTAAGCCTCAAGGAACTTTATACCCTTGAGAAGTGAAAGAGGAGAAGTGGGTTACCGCTCCTCTCAAATGTGTGACATCCTTTTGATTTCATCTACGGATTTGGGCCTCACATACCTTGCGTATATCAAGGAATCCCTAGCTATAACAAATTTCATCCTTGTAGAAAGCTTCCTAGGATATTGGTGTGTTTGACGTGCTTGCTCCAAAATTTTGTCTTCTTGTTTGTTCATAGCTTTTTGATGAATGTTTGCCAACTTTGGTCAAAATCCCATAAAAGTAGAAATCTCCTAGCTCAACGCATACTTAGCGTAATCACTGCCTCATCAAAAAAATATCAAAGCTCCCCCGCTGCAACCGAATCTATCTAGTTCCTTGCTTTAGAAAAATCCCAAATCCAAAGTCTCTCCAAATCATCCCCCCCATCCAGCTAGCAACCCAATCCAAAATCACACCGAAGCCTTTAGAGAGTTGTGGTCATTCTGCTAGAATTTTCTATCCAATCAATCCGACCAATCCACCAGCCTCACCAAGGTTATCCCTTTGACAAAGCTTTGTCTAGGGTAATCTAGCTTTGTCACTTGTTATCCCTCATCACCTTGAGCTAAAGGTTGGGATCCACAAGTGGTCAATCTCGTGTCATGCCCATAGGATCATTAGTCTATCCTTAAGTTGACACAATCTCCACCAATCCAGCGAATAGGAAAGAGAAACTTTCACTTTTTGACAGCATACCCTTGAAGTCTTCCATCCACAGGAAAGCCTAAAATCTCCAGCCAATCCTCCTTAGGTCTATCATACAGCTTTGACTCTCCCTAGGAAATCCTTCATCAGCCAATCCAAAATCTGTGCTTAATCCAAATCCAACCATGAGCTTCCATGTTCATCCATATGCAAGACCCCATCCCCATCCGACTCATCATCAAAACATGAAATCCCAAACCTATCATGATGTTTTCGATTGTATTGTCCTTGCTCCTGCCAGCTCCTATTCCAATGATGATGAAAATCTTGTTGACTATGACAGGTATATTGATAGCCTTAGAAACATTCCCCCAAGCATCCCACAAAATCCATGCATTCTTCCAAACTATCTAGTCATGCCATCTGATATCCTAGCTTCTCATCCATCACCCAATCAACCAAGCTTCCAATCTTCCACCCCCATCACACTAGCTATTCCTGTCAATCCACCTCCATATCTGACACATGAGTCTCCAAGGAATCTCCTAGGGGAAATATAAGAAAATTTGCCTCCAGTAGTCGATAAGCCATGTCATCTAATCCAACCATGTGAAGTAGTCAGTAATGAAGCTTCCCCATCTATAATATCACCTCTGTCTCCCGTAACTATCATCCCCATACCATCCATCAAATTTCTTAAAATCCTTCCACTTCTCGCAAGCATCAAAATCCCACCATCTGTCAAAACCCTCCAAATCCTATCCACATCACCTCCAAGCATTTCCCAAATCTCCCATAATGACCCTTATGCATCCATCTTCTAGGCACCTTGGGATAAGGTGTAGACTTTTAAGGGAGGAGTAGTAATAGGTTCAATAGCCCCTTTAGTAGGTAGTGGTTATGATAGTTTATTTAGATAAGTAAAAATGTTTTGGGATTGCATTATTAGGTAAAGATGTGTTATGTTGTGTCGAGGGAGGTAAGTAGTAATTTTTTAGGGATGATGCTATTGCATAGGGTAATGAGTTAGTAGTTAGGATAGAAAGTTAGAATATTATTTAAGATCATGTGTTACTAGGTAATAGTAAATTTATTAAAGTATTTTAATTAATTTATTTTTGTTTATTTCATGTTTATTTGTAGTGAAAAGAATGTATTTTCATTAAATGGGATTTTTATAAAAAAATGTTTGGGGTGTAAGATTATATGTGGGTAGTTAGTGGAAGAGGAAGCTAGGATAAAGTGGGATGGAATGTAGATATTCATGGGATGTTTTGTTAATGGGCCATGGTTATATATTTAGATGGTAAAGTAATATGGGATAGGTGTTAGCAATGTGATATATAATGATTAATAGTAAAATTAAAATTAATTAATTAATTAATTAATAATAAAGACCATTAAGAAACCAATGCCTTCTTAGAAGATTTAAACATTGATATTACTTTTAGGACAACATAATTACATTAGTACTAAGACAAGTTATAAAAAATCAATTTAAATAATTGTTATACAATAACCTTATTCCATTTTGTATAGTGGAGGTTGATTGGGAAATTGTTTTAAGAACCTATGCTTCTTATATTTTGTCTTAGATATAATTAATTTCTTAGTATATTAGAAATGAAGAAATCAAGTATATGACTATACATATATATGTTCCATTTTTAGATAGTGATAAATATGTCACTGAGTTTTTGTAACATTTTATTAGGTAAGGATATAGTACAACTTGGATGCTATAATAGTATATCATTCAACTAACCATGGACCTAATATCGTATAGGAAGGAAATTATTATAAAGTTGTTAGTAGAGTCATAAATTAGTTAGTGTAAACATTTAAAGCATAGTAATTTGTATAATGTACAACATACTAGTAAGGTAGTAAGATAGTACATGGATGATAGTTGAAATCAATTTAGTTAGGAATAGTGGATTAATGGTTTAATAATTATATGGTTATATGTCATAGTGATCGTCAAAATTCTAGCTTATACATTTAACCACTTATTCTATTATCATCATAATTATAAATTTTGATTGACATGCAACATTTGATCTGTTATTATACTATATAACATGGAACAACAATTAAGAAGTTTTATAAGGGAAACAATATACATACATACATACATACATACATACATATATATATATATATATATATATATATATATATATATATATATATATATATATATATATATATATATATATATATATATATATATATATGTGTGTGTGTATTACATAATATGAAGTGATGAAGGCAATTATGTAGGAGTTATTCATCTAGATGCCTTGTAATAAGGTTTTTAGGGGTATTTACCTAGGGTTATGGCTTGTGTGATGTAGATATAGTATATGGTATAAAAGGGATAATTAAATGGTATGGGAATTGACTTGAGAAATTGATTATATTTATCAAACCCACTTTGTGAATCTTATCTAAACAAGAGTTTAATTGAGTACCTTCACAAAAATGAATTTGTTAGTAACCCTCCAAGCCTATTTTCCTAGGAATTAATATCATTGAGCTCATGTGTCAAAGAAAATGAAGTCTAATATATACTAGGATCATAACTTGTTATGATCCCTTGTTTTTGTCAATGCAACGATGTTGTGGAAGCATGAGGTATCAAATAGTTTGAGCCATATGTTCATGACACCGACTAGAATTGTATATTCTATCAACCAACCTAAGGATGATCATCGATTAGATGATTGAAAAATGTATGACCCTAATAAGGATAACCATTACTCAACAACCCTGAGTGGATGTATTAAGAAAACACATAATTATCCGATAATCTAAAGATTTATATTTTTTTTTATAAACTTTCATAAGCTTATCTTTCAAAATAACTAAGTAAATAAATTTAAGAAAAAAATTGTTGTTGTGTTTGGCCTTGTAACTTTTGGGCATGACATTCTGGTATCAGAGCAATTGGTTACAACACTAGAGCCTAACCCATTACACTTAACTCACTAAAATTACAACATGCTTGTAGGATGCCTGTTGTTACCTGTAATAGTTGACAAAGTGCTAGAGGCCTTAGAGCTACACATGTAGCACAAACTGAGGAAGGGCAAGAGATTCAAACACCTCTACTAGAGCAACCTCAAAATATTAACCAAGACCTCCTTAATGCCATCCAAAACCTTATTAGTGTAATAAAAAAAAGATTTCCACCCATAGCACTATAGCCAAAACAACAAGGTTAGCAAGGCTCTGAGCCTAAACAAAGGTAGTCACAAGGTTGTAGGTGAGATTGGAGGACATGAGTCCCTTATACACACCCAATTAGGGTTTAATAGTACTTTAGGAGTAGACTCAAGAAATCCAATGGGATTGGAGGTCAAAAATAGTCTAGACCACAGGGAATTCAGATTCTGACTTGTGGACCATGTTATACTTGTGGTGGTATGAGTCATATAGCAAGAGAGTGCCCACAGGGCCTGACAACAAGTGACTAGTGTGGGCTCTCAATGAGGAATATGGGTAAGCCCCATAGAATACATCCATTAATTGATAACAACTAGGAAAAGTAGCAGGCCACAATTTTTGGGGCCATAGGTAGAGTCGAACAAATAGTTAGCATTTAAAACTATCCTTATTTGAGCTCACTAGAACATCACACTATGGAATAGACAATTGGACTAAGTTTAGTGGTATTTATTTGACGAGATGAAAACTTCAAGGGAGTATGCAACAGATAGGAGGGCACAATACCCACATATTTTTGATGAACTCTAGGAGGAGGTTCATGCCTAGTGGGGGAGGATTGAGGCCTCACCTGATCTATCATAGTATAGATGACATATTTACATTTTAATACTCCTAATTTGATGTTTTAATATAGTTTTGAGACTATAGGGTCATGTTATTTTAATATATGTATTTGGATGATTCACACTTATGTCTGTGCATTAAGACCTAAATGATATAATTAATGATTTCATTCATGTTCTAACCATTTTCAATTGCTTTGGTAGAAGTTGAATTTTAGAAATGCTTGTAATGTAAAAATGTAATGTTTAAGTGGGGATATGTTACTTGCATTTGATATTTGAGATTTGGATATGTTGACATTATTTGAGACTTAGAAGGAAAATGACTTATTTTATCTATTGATTTTGACATTTACAGTAGTATTATGCATCTATGATATGTATTATGAACTTGATATCATGAATGGAATGATCGAACACATATGGACGCAACTTTGTGATAGGATGGAATTAGACTATGTTGTGATTCAAGACGTTAATTTGATTTTGATGATTATGATTTAATGTGATATGCAAAGAAATGCTAATTTGATTATGATGATTATGATTTAATGTGATATGAAAATAAATATTAATTTGAATATTAATTTGATGATGATGATTTATGATATGCATATTTTGATATTTTATAATTTTGAATCATTTATTTAAAATGATTAGAAAAAGAAATTTAATTGAATTATGTTAATATGGATTACATAAAATTTGAAATTATATGCATATATATTTTACATGACCTCCTTGGACTATAGATGCTCGAGTTTAATGTGTAGGAAGTAGAACCATGGAAATTTTGAGGGGGAACAAGTTCCAAACCTATGTGAACATGGTTTAACCAAGGGAAATCTTTGAAAGATTCAAAAGCCTCATTGTGAGGCATTTTATTTTGTAAATGTAAGTGTGGTTTTATGTGGACATTTGTAATCATAAAGATGCATTAGGAACATGTTGTGTTAATGTGGAATGTGCGTTTATGTGTCACTTGACACTTCTAGATTTTGTGAGGAATGACATGTAATTTAGGTTTTAGTCATGGTGGCATTTTACACTAAAACTAATTACCTTGTTCATGAGTAAGTAAACCCACTTGACAAGGGGTAGGATGGGTCACAATCAAACAAAATTTGAATTTAGACTTGACTAGGGTTTTGAGGGTTCATTAGGTGGTCCCAATGTGTCTTTTATATGAAAATGAGCTATCCATATGACAGTATAACATTTTAGGGACCTAATTTTGACCATGATAGTGACTAGATAACATAGGGGGGCCCTTTACCCATGCATTCTTCCACAAATTCGAAAATGGAGTTGTCACATATGTTCTCTCCCAATTTTCCACTAAGTGAATATAGAAAAATTAGAGGGATACAAGTTTGTAAGAAGAATTGGCTTGGTGTCTTTTCTAAAATAGCTAGTGAGAAGGCCTTATTAGGAAGTCTTGGAGAAACTAGTGGGGTGGCCACCCACTCTCTGGGTTTAGATATAGTTAGGGTTTTGGAGGAAGACTAAGAAAGCTCTACAATAATTATCCTTTCCTTTAGCTTGGATCAAGTTTAGTGTTCAAACCATGACCATGTTCTTTCTTTTAGCATTGCATAATGAATCTGCAAGCATGGAGTAATTATTTTGGGATCATGCATTATATAGTGAATCTTGGTATTGTAGATTTTGATATTGTGTTGTGATGGTGAAAATGTGTATAGTGTTCATGTAAATTTCTTGGTTTTCTTTCTTGATTTTTTTTTTAAAAAAAATTTGAATGTTAAGTGTTCTTATGGGTGTGAGGGCTCCACTCACTTTTTTTGGAAGGGAAGAGAATTCTAGGGTGAAGGGCTTAGTTGGGCTTGAAATATAGTTGAGATCCTTGGAGTATGGGCTCCATTATATGGCATATTCATTCATATATTACTTTAGGGGTGATAAGGGAAAGATGATTTAGAAAGAAAGTTAATGGAGTATGGGCCCCGAGGAAGCTATAGTTGTTGGTAGTGTGTTTGGAGGATGTTTGTGGATGCCCCAAAAGGGCATGTAATTTTGTTCATTTTTTTAAAGCCCCGAAAGGGCATGCAATTTTTTTTAATTTCAGACATGGTATGATATGGCAAGTCTCCTTTTTGAAAGCACACCTTCACCCTATATTCAAGGTTCTAATGGTGAATCAATGAGCAAGCCATGGGAGGGATTGTTTTGTGTTATGTGATATTTTTCATCCATTGACAAGTGTTGTGTGTGTGTATCCCATTTGGACTTGTTTCCCCTACTCAGTGGGTGACTTCATAAAAGCCTAGGATGGGAGGTGAGCCTCCACGGTTCCAAGTTTTGTGTTCATTGTAAGTTTTGAGAAGATGGTTCCTATAAAGAGATTATGTTTTCCCTCTTGGAAATGTTGAAAATCAAGTGTGTGAAGATACAAATCTTCTATGTTATCATAAATGTGTTAGGATGTTAACTATCCATGATTATTTTCATTGTGATGTAAAGAGGGATATTATCATTATTGTATATTGTTGAAATTGTGATTGAGAATTTGTATATAGTTTACTTGTAAGGAAATATTCATTGTAAGTTTTCACATTATGTAATTTGATGTAATATGGAGAATCATGTAAATGAGACACTTCTTATAAATCAATTGGTAGAGATATTTCATGACTGTTGTATTCTTTTTGGTATAGTGGATTCAATTCAAACATAGATGATTGCATTGTAAGTTTATATGTTATGCATTCAATATAGCGAAAGAAAATTGTTATATTTTGATACCTCATTGTATATGCATGAACATTAGTTCATTTGGATTCCAAGTTCTAATAGATCCTTAGATGAGATAAATGTTATAGTAATATCAACTTGCAAATCAAAAATTGGTAGAGAAATTATGTCAAATCATTTGCACTTCATGATTTTGGTCTCTTAAAAGAAATATGAAGAATAAACTCTAGACACCAAATTTTACGTTCTTGTAGGTACACATTTCCTCTTTGGAAATTGTATTGAGGACAGAAAATTAATTCCTCCCCCCCCATTACTATCCTATAAAATATTCAAAGAATATTCAAGTGGAATCATAATTTGATATGTGTGTGTGTGTGTGTGTGTGTGTGTGTGTGTGTGTGTGTGTGTGTGTGTGTGTGTGTGTGTGTGTGTGTGTGTGTGTGTGTGTGTGTGTGTGTGTGTGTGTATTAGTTGAATCCCTTTTACAATGAATATATATATATATATATATATATTCATTGTAAGTTTTCACATTATGATTGAAACATGTATAACCCTAATAAGCATAACCATTTCTCAATGACACTGAGTGGATGTATTAAGAAAACACTTAGCTATCCAATAATCTAAACATGTATAGTTTTTTTTTATAAACTTTCTTAAGCTTACCTTTTAAAATAATAAAGTAAAGAAATAAATTTTAAAAAATAAAAAAAAATATTAAAAATTTGTTGTTTTGTTTGGGCCTCTAATTTTTGGGCATGGCAAAGAAAAAGATAGAAGATGACAATCATGGAGAACCAAGTTTAGAATCAAGAAGAAAAGAGTCTAAAATCGAAAAATATATTAGAATACACCATGTACTTGATCAAATAATTGAAGGAGAGATAGATGTCATCTTGACAAGGAAAAAATTAAAAGGTACATGATTTCTTGGTGAATTTGAACCTAGATATTTAAAAGATGCTCTAAGAAATGAAGGTTGGATAGAGGAAATGAATGAAGAAATTGAACAAATAGAAAAGAATAATACATGGTCTTGTGTACCTAGACCTAAGGATAAGAATTTGATTGGGACAAAATGGATATTTAGAAATAAGTTAAATGATAAAGGAGAAGTGAAAAAGAACAAGGAAATGCTAGCATGCAAACGATATGCATAAGATGAAGGTATTGAATATGGAGAAACATTTCCCCCTGTTGCAAGACTTGAGAAATACTAGTAGCATATGTTGTACAAAAGAGATTCAAATAAAATGAGATGGATATAAAATCAGATTTATTAAATTGAATCCTAGAAGAAGAATTCTAGATTGAATAGCTTGAAGGTTTCATTGATCCAAACAAAAGAGACATGTTATCCAAACTATACAAGGACCTATATTAGTTGAAGTAAGCTCCTAAAGCATAGTATGAAAGGTTGCATGGATATCTAGTAAGAATTGGTTTTGAAAAGACAAATGATAATAGCAATTCATTTATAAAGGAAGGACCACATGACAAGATATTTCTAGTAGAAATATGTGTGGATGATACCATATTTGGAGGACATGAGGTCTTATGCAAATCATTTGTTGAAGAAATGAGCTATTTGGAGAGATAAAAATCATTATTGGCCTACAAGTTAATCAAATGAAGGATGGCATATACACCACTCAGTCAAAGCACATCAAGGAACCATTGAAAGAATTTGGAATCAAATATTCCATACAAGTTAGAACACCTATGTCTACTGGACATAAAATTTCAAAGAATGATGATTCAAAGGAGGTAAATCACACTAGTTAGAGTCATGTGTATATTTGTATTGTTGAATTTTTATATTGTTCATTGTTTATTCATTTGAAAATTTCTTGTAGTTCTATAAGATCTAAGTCATAGGCTTAGTGTAAGTACTCATATAGAACAATGGTTAGTCATATTATCACATTCTTTTACATCATCAAACTTGACATATCTTACGATTGAAGTAATCTCCAACATTTCTTGATTGTGGTCTTGCTTTTCTTTCAGTTTTTGGATAGTAAGAGAAATAATTGTTATCTTTATATATTCATTGTCCACAACATTTATTGCAGCATCACTAATATTGGATATATGTAGTGTAGTGTCTACCCTAGTTAACATTGTTGCTATCATTACCAAACTTTGTTAGAACAGTTTTATGTTTGATAGTTAGTAGCATTGTTTTGAGATTATCAGATATTGTGTTTTAGATTCAATGATATATGATGAGATTACTTGGACTCTACTTTTCATGTATGCATGATGATTATTATATGTGTTGTCTTATGGATACTTACCCCACACTGCATGTGTATGGTGTGTGTGTCTGTTTTCTTTATGTATGAAATTTCTTATGTGGTTAAGGAAGGGAGTTGTAGTCACCTACTAGTTAAGATCTACACGATGGACCACTTCCCGCCATTGCCTATTTAGCTTAGCATATATATATATATTGTGTATGTGCATGCATGGATTTTTATGTAGGTTACAAGTATCAGGTATCAACTTCCCTAAATTGTCAAGATGAGCATACCCTATCACACTATCTCAATGGTAAGAGAGGGGAGATAAATTCTCAAGTCCAAATCCTAAACCCTTAAACCATTTGTCCTAGAAAGGTAGGACAAGTATCCAAGATGTTTTAGCTTCCGAATGCAATGGATGACATAATTCATGATTTTAACACCTTAGACTGATTTTGTATGGATTGTTCTACGATGAGTTTTCATATTTTATTTTGGAGGTCTTTGGTGAATTTTCTATTAATTAAGTCTAAATTAAAATATTTAATTAATGATTTAATTATTTGGAAAAAAAATTATTAAGATATTATGATATTTTGATATTTTTATTTTAATTAATTAAATGGAAAATTAAATAAATAAAAAATTAAATAAAAGAAATTATAATAATAATAAATAAATAAATAATAATAATAATAAAAGAATTAAAATAAAAGTCATAAGTCTACTTAGGAGTATGTGCACCTCTTTTATGCACGTGTGTCTACAACACAGAAGTAAGCACACAAAGTAAGCACATGGTGTCTACAACCTTGTGACACATCTAGAAGGTTAAAAAAGGCTTGTGTTTAGTTATTTCCAGAGACATTCTAGGTGCTTCCTAAGAGGTCCTCATATTCAAGCACTCCTAGTAGCTCAGGGAGCATTTTTTGTGGAGCTGGAAAATGTTGGAGAAGGAAGGGGCTCACTCTGCAAATTCTAAGGAGAAGTGAATTAGCATCAGTATCCAAGTAGATACTCATGATTTTGCATATGTTATTTCACTTCTTCCACTTCTTGTCTACTTCATGTCTTCTGAATGCTTTCTGAGGAATTCTTGAAATGAATGTTTTCAGTTGTATGCATTCCCGATTGTGAATATTTAATTTTTTGTATGCAAATTAAAACACCACATGCATATAGTTCTCTCAGTAGATTTGAGAAATTTTGGGTTTAAATGTCTATGTACAAATCTTCTTAGGAGGAATAAATAAGTAAATTTAAGAAAAGAGGTTACGTTGTAGTCATATCTCAGATTTGACCTTCATCTTGATATATATATATATATATATATATATATATATTCTTTTCAATAAATTTGGTTGTACAGATTTCGTGATTTAAATTTGTAAATAAAAATAATAATATAAAAATGTTATAGTGAAAAAATTGAGGTCTCTGCAAATAAATTATTTACAAATTTTTAATGTCCAATCAAAACGTTTTATGCAGAAAATGTTTAAAAACATAATTAAAAAATAATAATAATAATAAAAATATATATATATATATATAAGTTGGGGGGGGGGATGGACCCATATCCCCTTGGTCTCAAGTGATGTAATTATCGTAGGGTACCTGCATATCGTAGTGTACCTACAATGAAGTATTATTTAAAAATTAAAATTAAAATTAAAATGCTTTTGGAAGGGATGAACCAATACCTCACCTGCATTTAGACATAGAGTACCTGCCATCGCAGGTACTACGATGATAGGGGTGCTCTGTACCTATTATCGCCATAGGCCCTACGACAACAAGGTACAACTTACTTATGGCAAGTGTAAGGTAAGAAATATGTTAGGTTTGATTTTATTAATGTTTTAATGTTTAATTATTATGTTGTTATAAATTGTTATTATTAAATATTAATAATTTAAAAAATATTAATTATTATATATTAATAAGTTTTAATTATTAATTATTATATAATTTGTTAATGAAATTTTATTTTGTTATTAAATTTATAGATATCAATTAATGATGTAGTTTGTATTTAAAAAATTAGAATAATTTAAGAGATATGGGGATGTTTAATAAATTACGGGGATGTTTTATAAATTATTGGGATTATAAATTGAGTTATTTGAAAGCAATAAATGATTTAAATAGATAATCCTTCCTAGAGTAATTTAGAGAAATTGACTTTAAAATATGGTAGGAGGGGTCTTTTTCAATATAATGAATAAGTAAAATACCCTTAAAACATTTTAGAAAGTTGATTTAAATGAGTAGGAGGGGGAAATCTTTAAGCTATTAAAACTAGTACATGGGCTAGTTATAAGGAAGATGAACAATGTTCCTTCACTCATTTTCTAAATCTGAAATGAAAACTAAAACCCCACACTCAATTCAACTATGTGATTTTAATGAAACCAAAACATGTGCCTGCATTTTGTGTTTTCTTTATGCTATCTATTTTGGGGTTTTTTGGTTGAATAGATTGTTGACCAGTTATAGGACATCTACCAAAGGTGTGGGGGTTATGAGATGTGATGTCATGTTTATGTTATTTGATCTTGATCTTATTAAAACCAACCATGGTTATGTGATTGCATGCTCTATGATGCGGTTTACTGATTGTTATTGTTTTCCTGTTTTCCTATGTAAGCTGTGATATATGTAACTAGTTTTGATTCATCGATCAGTTGTATTTGGATTACTTTCCAGTTGCCTTGATGGGACCGAGGTATTTATTTGATCTTAATGATGTCATGTTCTAACATGTATGACTTGACCATTTAAGAAGTCTTTGAACAATTTTTTTTTGAGATATTTTTCGGTTGCTCGTTTAGAATAGATGGACACTATGAATTGTCATTTGATGCTTTTTAGTTGCTTGTAGAGAACTAATATGTTATTATGATTTTTTTTATGATGCTTTCTAGTCTTGTATAGGAGTAAGGTAATTCTATGATTTTTTCATTTCATGAGCTTAGGGTAGGCTATCTACATGTAGTGTTGGGAAGTGGCTTGCAATAAGGGCCAGGGCCCTAAGTGGCTACCAGGGTAACTCATTGTAAGTTGTTTAATAAGTGAAATCATTACACTAAATACTAACCTAAATGATCCTAATAAGATAATTGCATGTTCTCGCCCATGCCTCGAGTGCTAGTACAAACTAGGATGGGAGTAGAGAGAATGCTTGGTTGCGACCTTGCATTTCGTAGTATGCCTCGTTAGTATGAGAGGATACTAGTGGCCACATAGGGATCACTAGGTGGTCGGAGTCTATTGAGAGACTACCAGGGTAACTCTAGCATGATTCATGTGATGACACTTTCCCACTTACATAGTAGGTTTCCTACATCTCTTGTGTGCCTCTGGGTATAGGTATTGACCCTTTATGATGGAACCTTTGAGTTAGTATACTTTTAGGATTCCTGGACTTAGAGAGTACTTGTGCTATGTGATTTGATATCCTATTTGGGACTTGAGACTATCTCCTCAGTGTGGTGGGAGTGGGCCATTCAGGTCCCACGTGGTTGGGTGGTAGTGCTTTTTCACCCTTACCATTTGGGATCTATTTGAGACACCATGGCTAGAGCATTCTTTGTTGGCATATATCTTCATTTTGTTCTTGGATAATTAGGATGGACACATATCCTTATATTGATGATTAGCATGTGATAAATGATGTTATCTATTATAGAGTCATCTTATGCTTTATTTTTGCATGTTAGATTTCTTTATGCATATGTTGTAGCATGATAGATTTCCTTTTGCATATATAGTAGTATGATTTAGGAGTGACATTCCTACTATGATAATACCAATGATCTCTTCAATGACTTGGAATGCTACACGTGGAGGGATGGCTAGGGCCCATGATGGTCTAATGATGCTATTGACAATTGGGAGGAACTGGGCACTTAGATAATTGTGTTTTATGATATATGGTTATCTTTTAGGATGTGTGTTATATCTTTTATGATGAGGGTTCATGTATGGTATATGGTTTCATTTACTTTATTGCACTTGCATCATGGATTAGAATAGGATGATGTACTTTATTTTCACATATGTATATTCTTCTAAGCGTTTCATACCCTGTGACATGTACAGTGGATGATTAAGCATTCAAAAAATTAATTTTCCAAGAAACATTTGGAACAAATATATATTGTTTAAGGAAATAGGACTTTTAATTATTATTTCATGTGGATGTGGTATTAGATGGAATTAATATTAGTTAATTTAAATGTGATTCAATGTTAAGGGATCCTTAAGGAATGTAACTTGTTATGTATGTCTATGTATACTTATAGTTGGATGATGTTATTGCTTCTGCTACTATGTGTTTGATGTGAATGGTTTAACCTTCATGTTTCAAAAAATTTTTTTTTACCAAACTTAGTGAAACTTTAGGTTAATTCTTTTGGATCCCTTGACTGGTATCAGACCCTGAGTTTCTACATTGAGAGCTCTAGGTTTATTGGGATGCCACTAGTTGTTAACTAGTTGAACAAAACAAGGACTTTGAAACTAGGTGAACTAAAATTGAATTAAAATTGTTATTTGCATATGTTTCATACTTCAACACTTAGCTTTCAAAACTAAAAATTCTACTTAAACCTGAACATAGGCAAAACTGGAATTGAACTTAGTATATTTGCAAAACATGTCTTTATATATATATATATATATATATATATATATATATATATATATATATATATATATGATTTTCACTAGCATGCATTACGGTTGTAATAGTATTTTGTATCTTGGATATTGTTGTAGGATGGTATCTAGGATGAGGTCTTTTCTTAGAGGCCATGGTAGAGGCTATGGTAGAGGTCATGGACATGGCCAAGCTATTAATGTCCATGAGTCTATCTATAGAGGGCTTGCTCAGGAAGAGAGTAGGGGAGAACATGTTAGTGAGTAGCAAGAAGGGAACCTTAGAGGGGACCAAGCTAAGTCTGAGGAGGTTGATTTGAGGTAGATGATGCGAACCATTCTTGATCACCTACCTCCTGTTCATGATCAAGATAGAGCACATCAAGCAAAACATGAGCATAGATCTAGGTCTAGGAGCCCTCAGAGGGATTGACATAGATCCATTGTATCTACTCAGATTAAGGACCTTCAGAGATCCAAGGTCAAGCCCTTTAACTACTAGGGTTCTAGATATGTGGCCAAATAGTGGCTTATTTCCCTTGATAGGATTTTTTCCATGCATGACTTTGACAATAATGTTAAAGAAAGATTTTGTATTACCAACATAGAGAACTTTGGGGTCACTTGGTGGACAATTAAGGAAAAGAAGCTAGGCATATATATGAATAGTATCACTTGGGAGCTATTTTTGGAGAGCTTTCGTGAGTGATTCCTACTAAAGGAATGGAAGCAATAGAGAGTAGATGAGTTCCATAACCTTAGGCAGTACTCTATGACTATAACAAATTATGAGAGCAAATTCTACAAGCTCATGTCCTTTTTAGAATTTAGTGACAACCTAGCTCATTTGACACAACACTTCATTAGAGGTTTGAATAACCATATAATTGGGGGTGTTAAGGTATTTGAGCCTAAAACCCTTAGGGATATGGTATGACAAGCCATCCTTGTAGAAAAAAGTGTCAATCTTGGATAGGGAGGTTTTGTGGGAGAGCCTACATCATCAAGATCTAAGGGCAACCACAACTCAGGTGGAAATAGGAAACCTCCTTTTTCTAAGGTGAAATAGTATCAACATCAGCCTCAGTAGAAATAGTAGTAGAAGGTATTGTACCCTTAGGCTCAAGGTGGTGGCAGAGGTTCTAACTCCAAGACCAACCGCAATGCTCAGTGCAATAAATGAAATCATCACACTCAACCCACATAGAGAAGTCAGTCTTTTGCTGGTAGGGATAGCCACTAGTAGTCAAATGCACCACCTATAGGGAGAAGATTTGGAAGAAGTATAGGATGTTTTACATGTGGGCAAGTTGGAAATTTTATAGCTCACTATCCATAGCGAGAAGCTTAGTATTCAGATCCTAAGCTAGCAGCATCTGAGCCCATAGTCAAAGATGCAGGTAGAGCTCATAGAGTGTTTGTAGCAATAGATCACCATCAAGTAGACCATCAGGGCACAGTTGTTGAAACTACATGAGCTATTCAAGGTACACCTCTCTCAATGTTGTTTGATTCAGGTGCTATAGATTCTTTTATTTCTCCATCTCTAGTTGCTAAGTGTAAGCTAGGAGCAATTAAGATAGATCATGGTTAGCAAATGGAACTAGCCTCAAGCACTAAGGTCTCCACAGATTTCATAGTTCATAAGTGTGGGCTTAGCGTAGGAGGATTTGATACTACAGTTGACCTTTAGGTTATACCTCTTGGCTCCTATGATGTGGTTTTAGGTATGGATTGGCTTGGCTCTCATAGAGCTACTATAGACTATAGGAAGAAGACTATTATGTGTCAGGATGACTAGGGGAAGGATGTGAAGATTTTTGGGATACCAAGACCTCTATCTCTATAGATGATATTTTCTATCCAATTGAAGTTGAGTTTTTGTAAGGGATGTTAGATATTTTCTATTATAGTAAATGAGCTAGATGAGGAAGATCCTATGAGAAAGACTTTAGATCACCCTATTTTACAGGAGTATGCAAATTTTTTTTTGAGTGTGATTTCGGGCATGCCCCTGAAGAGAGACATTGATTTTAGCATCAAGTTCATTTTAGGAGCAGAGCCTATCTCTAGAGCCCCTTATCATATGACTACATAGGAATTGGGTGAGTTGCATCTTCAACTAGAGGAACTTTTGGCCAAAGGGAGTATCCAACCTAGTGTATCACCATGGGGATCTCTAGTGCTCTTTGTGAAAAAGAAAGATGGTTCTTTGCACCTTTGTATTGATTACAAATTGCTGAATAAGGTGAAAATAAAGAATAGGTATCATTTACCAAGGATCGATGATTTATTTGATCAAATCAAGGGAGATATAGTATTCTCCAAGATCAACCTTAAGTCGGGATACCATTAGCTTCACATAAAGGAAGCTGAATTTCAAAACACCACCTTTCGAACATGCTATATGGGCATTTTGAGTTCAAAGTGGTACCTTTTGGGCTAACCAATGCTTCATCAATTTTCATGAGCTTGATGAATGGGGTGTTCTTATCTTATCTTGATAGATTTTTACTTGTGTTCCTTGATGATATATTGATATATTCTAAGTCTCAGAAGGAGCATGAGGAACATTTGTGTTTGGTTTTGTAATGCTTGAGAGATAATTAGCTTTATGCCAATGTGGCTAAGTGTGAATTCTTCCAATTAGAGATATAGTATTTAGGGCGTGTCATTTTAGGTGATGGTATTTCTGCAGACCCTGCAAAGATCTAGGCAATAGTAGATTGGCCTACACCCACTACCATCTCAGAGATTTGTAGTTTCATGGGTCTAGCTAGTTATTATCACAGATTCATCCAAAACTTCTCCAGAATAGCACATTCTATCACTTCCCTTCAGAGGAAAGGAAAGAAGTTTATATGGACAAAGAAATGTGAGGAAGCATTTTGGAAGCTCAAGGAGCTTTTGACCAGTGCACTGATCTTATTAGTACTTGATCTAGAAGGTGATTTCATGGTGTGTCTTTCCTTGAGGGTATTGGAGTGGTTTTGATGCAGAATGGATGGGTGATTGCATATGAATTTCACAAGCTCAAGGATCATGAGTTGAATTATCCTACACATGATCTTGAGTTAGCAATGGTAGTTCATTCTTTGAAAAGGTGGAGACATTTCTTGTTGGGGCATAGATTAAAATACATAGTGATCATCACAGTCTTCAGTACATTTTCACTTAGCCTAATTTGAATGCTCACCAGAGGCGATGGATGGAATTTCTATGTGAGTATGACTTCAAGGTAAAGTACATTCAAGGGAGGGAGAATATAGTGGTAGATTCTTTGAGTTGTAGGAGACATGTGATATCATCTATGACTCTTAGTGTTGATTTGAGGAATCATATTATTTAGGCACTTCCTATAGATTTTTGGTATGAGGAGGTGTGTAGAGAAATAGATTCAAGGAGACCTTTGGAGGGTAAGTTTTCATTTTGTGTCCTAGAGTTAGATGGTCTTTTGAGACATTTAGGAATGATCTATGTGCCGCTACTAGATGAGCTTTGCACCTTGATTCTAGCAGAGGCCCATCATGCACCTTATTCGGCACATCCAGGTGTCAAGAAGATGCATGCTGATTTATGACAATAATTCTATTGGTCCAAGATGAAGCATGACATTGTTGATTATGTGGATAGGTCTCTTGAGTGTCAGAGAGTCAAGGTAGAACACCAGCATCTGGTAGGACTCTTGCAACCAAATCTCATTCCTTACTGGAAGCGGGACATCATCTCTATGGACTTCATAGTAGGATTTCCTATGACTGCTCATCGTCATGATGCTATCATGGTCACCATTGATCAATTGACTAAGATGGCACATTTTTCACCAATCAAGTCTTCCTACATTGCAACTTTTGTAGCTAATGTCTTCATGAGTGATATCATGAGACTACATGGTATTCCCCAAAAGATCATTTTAGATAGGGATCTTGTATTCACATCCACATTCTAGACATCACTACATCATGAGCTTGGAGCACAATTGAATTTTAGTTTGTCATATCACCCAAAGATAGATGGTTTGACAGAGAGTGTGAATTAGGTTCTGGAAGATATGCTAAGGATGTATGTGATAGATAGACAGACACATTGGGAGGACTATCTTTACCTAGTAGAGTTTGCTTACAACAATGGTATCACAATTCTATTGGCATGGCACCATTCCAAGCTTTATATGGATGTCCTTGTCATACACCTTTGAGTTGGGATAATCTTGAGGATCTCATCCTATTGGGTCCTGAGATGCTTCATGATATGGAGCAATAGGTAGTGCATATCCGAGAGCACTTGACTACTGCATAGGATAGACAAAAAAAGTATGTTGATGCACATAGGATAGATAAGTAGTTTGTTGTGGGAGATAAGGTATTCTTGATATTGCATCCATGGAAGAGTCCGATCTATTATGGAAAGGGTTCAAAGCTAGCACCTCGCTTTGTGGGACCATTCAAGATTCTTAAGAGGATTGGCCCAGTTGCCTATCATCTTGCTTTACCACCCAACCTTGCTTGCATTCATGATGTTTTCCATGTTTCAGTACTTAGGGAGTATATTCCTAATGTAGTACATGTTATTGATTGGAATGCATTGTAGGTAGAGGATAGGCATATGGCTTTGGAGCTAGTTTGTATTCTAGAGCAGTGGGAGTTGACCATCATGGGTCAAACCATAGAGCAGGTAAGGGTCTAATGGGACCCTACTAATAACTCTTCAGCTACATTGGAGGATGCAGCTAGATTATGGTATTTATATCCCTATTTGTTTGTAGGCTTCTAGGAGTAAGCCTAATCTTAGGGGGGTGGATGTAGTGCCTGCCCTAGTTTATATTTCCTAGTTTACATTGTTGCTATCATTACCGAACTATTTTAGGCCAATTTTATGTTTGATAGTTAGTAGCATTGTTTTGAGATTATCAAATATTGTGTTTTAGATTCAGTCATATATGATGAGATTACTTGGACTCTAGTTTTCATGTATGCATGATGATTATTACATTATTCTCAATTATTGATGATGTTTAGCTAGATGGATTATTATGTGTTGTCTTATGGATACTTACCCCACAATACATGTGTATGGTGTGCATGTTTGTTTTCTTTATGTATGGCATTTTTGATGTGGTTAAGGAAGGGAGTCATAGTCACCTACTAGTTGGGATCGACATGATGCACCACTTCTTGCCATTTTTTGTTTAGCTTAGCATATATATATAGTGTATCTACATGCATGGATTTTATGTAGGTTGCAGGTATCGAGTATCGACTTCTCTGAATTGTCAGGATGAGTGTATCCTATCGCACTATCTCAATGGTAAGAGAGGGGAGATAAATTCTCAAGTCCAAATCCTAAACCCTTAAACCATTTGTCCTAGAAAGGTAGGACAAGTATCTAAGATGTTTTACCTTTTGAATGCATCGGATGATGTAATTCGTGATTTTAACCCCTCAGATTGATTTTGTATGGATTGTTCTATGATGGGTTTTCATATTTTATTTTGGAGGTCTTTGGTGAATTTTCTATTAATTAAATCTAAATTAAAAGATTTAACTAATGATTTAATTACTTGGAAAAAAAATTATTAAGATATTATGATATTATGATATTTTGATTTTAATTAATTAAATGGGAAATTAAATAAATAAAAGAATTGAATAAAAGAAATAATAATAAAAATAAATAAATAATAATAATAATAAAAGAATTAAAATAAAAGTCATAAGTCTACCTAGGAGTATGCGCACCTCTTTTATGCATGTGTGTCTACAACAGAGGAGTTAGAGTACAAAGTAAGCGCATGGTGTTTACAAGCTTGACTCATTTAGAAGGTTGGAAAAGGCTCGTGCTTAGTTCTCAATGCTTATCTTATCTTTTGGTTGTTTCTAGAGACATTCTAGGTACTTCCTGAGAGGTCCTTATATTTAGGCACTCCTAGTAGCTCAGGGAGCATTTTTGGTGAAGTCGGAAAATGTTGGAGAAGGAAGGGGCTTACTCTGGAGATTCTAAAAAGAAGTGAATTAGAATCAGTGTCCAGGTAGACACTCATGATTTTGCATATGTTATTTTGCTTCTTCCACTTCCTATCTTCTTCATGTCTTTTGAATAATTTCTAAGGAATTCTTGAAATGAATGTTCTCACTTGTATGCATTCCCGATTGTGAATATTTAATTTTCTCTATGGAAATTAAAACACCACATGCATATAGCTCTCTTTAGTAGATCTAAGAAATTTTGGGTTTAAATGTCTATGGACAAATCTTCTTAGGAGGAATAAATAAGTAAATTTAAGAAAAGAGGTTACGCTGTAGTCATATCTCATATTTGACCTTGATCCTAATATATATAGGAAATTATATATATATATATTCTTTTAAATAAATCTGGTTGTGCAGATTTCGTGATTTAAATTTGTAAATAAAAGAAATTATATAAAAATGTTATCGTGAAAAAATCAAGGTCTCTACAAATAAATTATTTACAAAATTTTTATGTCCAATCAAAATGTTTTATGCAAAAAATGTTTATAAACATTATATATATATATATATATATATATATATATATATAAGTTGGGGAGGGATGGACCTGTACCCCCTCGATCTCATGCGATGTAATTATCATAGGGTATCTACATATCACAGTGTACCTACGATGAAGTTTCATTTAAAAATAAAAATAAAAATAAAATAAAAATGCTTTTTGGAGAGACGAACCCATACCCATCTACATTTGGATGCAGAGTACCTACCGTCGTAGGTACTATGATGACAAGGGTACTCTGTACTTGCTATCGTCACAGGCCCTACAATAGTAGGGTACTGCGTAGGTGTAAGGTAAGAAATATGCTATGTTTTACTTTATTAATGTTGTAATTTTTAAATATTATGTTGTTATAAATTGTTATTATTAGATAATAATAATTTAAAAAATATTAATTATTATATATTAATAATTTTTAATTATTAATTATTATATAATTTGTTAATGAAATTTTATTTAGTTATTAAATTTATAGATATCAATTAATGATGTAGTTTGTATTTAAAAAATTAGAATAATTTAAGAGATATGGGGATGTTTAATAAATTACGGGGATGTTTTATAAATTATTGGGATTATAAATTGAGTTATTTGAAAGCGATAAATGATTTAAATAGATAATCCTTCCTAGAGTAATTTAGAGAAATTGATTTTAAAATATGTTAGGAGGGGTCTTTTTCAATATAGTGAATAATTAAAATACCCTTAAAAGATTTTAGAAAGTAGATTTAAAAGAGTAGGGCGGAAAAATCTTTAACCTATTGAAACTAATACATGGGTTAGTTATAAGGAAGACAAACAATGTTCCTTCACTCATTTTCTAAATCTGAAACAAAAACTAAAACCCCACTCTTAATTCAACTATGTGATTTTAATGAAACCAATACATGTGCTTGCATTTTATGTTTTCTTTATGCTATCTGTTTTGGGGTTTTTGGATTGACTAGATTGTTAACCAGTTATAGGACATCTACTAGAGGTGTGGGAGTTATGAGATGTGATGTCATGCTGATGTTATTTGATCTCGATATTTTTAAACCCAACCATGGTTATGTAATGGCATGTTCTATGATGTGGTTTATTGATTGTTATTATTTTCCAGTTTTCCTCTATAAGTTGTGATATATGTAACCAGTTTTGAGTCATCGATCAGTTGTATTTGGATTACTTTCCAGTTGCCTTGATGGGACTAAAGTGTTTATTTGATCTTAATGATGTCATGTTGTTACATGTATGACTTGACCATTTTGGAAGTCTTTGAATAGTATTACTTTGAGATTTTTTTTGATTGCTTGTTTAGAACTGATGGACACTATGAATTGTCATTTGATGCTTTTTAGTTGCTCGCATAGAACTGATATGTTATTATGATTATCTTTATGATGTTTTCCAATCACTTGTATAGGACTGAGGTAACTCTATTATTTTGTGATTTCATGAGCTTAGGGTAGGTTATCTACATGTAGTGTCAGGAAGTGGCTTACAATGGGGGTTGGGGGCCTAAGTGGCTGTCAGGGTAACTTATTGTAAGTTGTTTAATAAGTGAAAAAAATTACACTAAATAATAACCTAAATGAACCTAATATGATAATTGTATGTTCTTTCCCATGGCTCGAGTGCTAGTACAAACTAGGACGGGAGTAGAGAGAATGCTTGGTTGCGACCTTGCATTTCATAGTATGCCTTGTTAGTATGAGAGGATACTAGTGGCCACATAGGGATCGTTGAGGGGTTGGGGTCTATTGAGAGACTACCAGGGTAACTCTAGCATGAGTCATGTCATGACACTTTTTCGCTTACATAGTAGGTTTCCTACGTGTCTTGTGTGCTTTTGGGTATAGGTGTCAACCCTTTATGTTGGAACCTTTGAGTTAGTATACTTTTAGGATTCCTAGACTTAGAGAGTACTTTTGCTATGTGATTTGATATCCTATTTAGGATTTGAGACTATCTCCTCATTGTGGTGGGAGTGGGCCATTTAGGTCCCATGCGGTCGGGTGGTAGTGCTTTTTCACTCTTACCATTTTGGATCCGTCTGAGACACCATGGCTAGAGTATTCTTTGTTGGCATTTATCTTCATTCTATTCTTGGATCATTATGATGGACATGTATCCTTATATTGATGATTAGCATGTGACAAATGATGTTATCTATTATAGAGTCATCTTATGCTTTATTTTTGCATGTTAGATTTCTTTATGCATATGTTGTAGCATGATAGATTTCCTTCTGCATATGTAGAAGTATGATTTAGGAGTGACATTCCTACTATGATAATATTGATGATCTCTTCGATGACTTGGAATGTTATGCACAAAGGGATGGCTAGGGCCCACGATGGTCTAATGATGCTATTGACAGTTGGGAGGAACAACACACTTAGATAATTGTGTTTTATGAAATATGGTTATCTTTAATGATGGATGTTACATCTTTTATGATGATGTTTCATGTATGGTATATGGTTTCATTTACTTTATTACACTTGCATCATGGATTAGAATAGGATAATTTACTTTATTTTCAAATATGTATATTCTTCTAAGCCTTTCATACCTTGTGACATGTATAGTGGATGATCGAACATTCTGAAAATTAATTTGCCAAGAGACATTTGGAACAAATGTATACTGTTTAAGGACATAGGACTTTTCATTATTATTTCATGTGGATGTGTTATTAGATGGAATTAGTATTAGTTAATTTAAATGTGATTCAACGCTAAGGGATCCTTAAGGAATGTAACCTGTTATGTATGTCTATGTATACTTTCAGTTGAATGATGTTGTTGCTTCCACTACTATGTGTTTGATGTGAATGGTTTAACCTTCATATTTCAAAAAAATTAAAATTCTACCAAACTTTGTGAAACTTTAGGTTAATTCTTTTGGATCCCTTAGTGGGGTGTTAAATGTAGCCTCATCAACATTTTCCATGCAACAAGGTTCTCTTTGTTCATCTTTGATACCTCCCTTTTTTAAGTCATGATCTTTAGCTTTAAGTACATTCAAAATTCCTTATATAAGAAATTATGCTCTGATACTAATTTTTAGAATGTTTAGAAAAAATGAGATGGGGGTTTGAAATAGTTACTCAAGCTCCATATGTACCAAATAAACAAACAAACAATTACACATCAATTTTTCTACTTAACCTACTATAACTCAGTCTCTCTTGGTATCTTAGTAACAATATTAACTAATAGTTAAGTATCCTATAGAACTTTTTGAATGTAGATATTTGAAATGTAAAACACCATAAAAATATTCAACACAAGTTTGACACTAGGATTTTGACATGAAAATCCAATTTGTGAAAAAATGCTAGCAACATGTCACCCTATTAGGACCCAAGCCTATTAAAGGTTAAAATACACATTGTTAAATGTGGCCTAGTTTGAGGATTCAATTACCCTATTAGGATTGGCCTTGTCAAAGGACTTTAGAATATTCCACTAGAATGTCAAGCTCTTAAAGGAGTTACAAAGCATGTCAAGTCCTTAATGATTGTTATGTCAACCATAGATTAAAAGGATTTCAATATAAACTATTTACAATGATTAAAAAGAAAATTGTATGATTTCATTTGTATGATTACAACTCACTTTTGTATTTTCAGATCTCTATTTAGTTAATGTGTTGATTCCTTGTTAAGCCTTCCTTGTCACCTCTATCTTTGAGTTGCTTGGAAATCCTTCAACCATTCACATTTCTCTTCATAAGAAACTTAAGACTTGTTCTTAGATTATCTTATCAACCTTACCACTATTATTTCATCTTACTAGAAATCTCTCACATGCACACAACTCTCATATATCTCAACACTATTTTCTTCTTCTTCATATATCTAATTTGCACCCACCTCTCTCTCTCTCTCTCTCTCTCTCTCTCTCTCTCTCTCTCTCTCTCTCTCTCTCTCTCTCTCTCTCTCTCTCTCTCATGTTCTTCACTTTATAAGTTCATCTCAATGCCTCCTAAAATAAGTAAATCTAGTCCTCTCCCATTTTTCATAATCACCATAGATCTGTAGGTTTGTGATCTAATCCAGTAGATTCATTATATCTATTAATATCCTTCTTTTCAAAAAAATTCTCATCAAATTCATTTATTGGATATCTTAACTAATCCTCATCATGAATTAAATGATCCTACTCATCAATATTATCTTCAACACACTTTCCATATCCCAATAAATCAACTAAGTTAGTAGGAAATCATGATTTCTCATATGCATTCAAAATATTGTCACTCAACCATCACTAGGTTCTAACACTCGATCATCACTAATCTACTTAGCCACTATAAAGATTCTAGCTTTGCATCAACACTATTTTCTCGGTCAATATTGATCCTTGGTCAACACTAAAATTTCCTTGACACTTTGGCTCAATTGACACTAGCATCAATTGATATAAACTTCAAGTTATTTAATCTTCTATTATATTCCTTAGTTAAGGTTATGTAGACTGTCACTCTTTTCTCATCTCTTCATAATTTAAACAATCAAATTATCTTGTCAAAATCTAACCAATCAAACATCCATTCTAGCTTCCATTTCATAACTCAACCTTTCTCTAGGTGCTTTTGTTGTGAGAAACTTCTCAAATCCTCTTCATCAATCAAATAGATATGACATATAGATTAGATAACAAAATGTCTCATTAGTAGATTTGACATCAATGATAATACAATGATTGTTTCAATTGTAGTTTCCAACAATCTCCCTCTTTGGCATTGATGGTAAGACCTCAAATATTCTTAAATATGTGATGAATACAATCTCTCTTTTTGCGACCATGCAATCCAAAATATTTTCTCTTTCATGAGTAATTTCTGAAACTCCAAGTTATGAGTTTAGATGTCCACTTGAATCCTGTACATGTTGTCTCTCTAGAATTTGATACATCATTATTTCTAATATTTCTATTTGATCTCTCCCTCTTTACATCTTGTTTTCCTCATGCAAAAGACTCTAGCTCTCTTGGCTTTATTTCCTTCATATATCTTAATTATGTAGATAAGTACATGTAAGGGTTGAATTCCATAGTCTAGATATGTTTGATCTATATTTTTTGTTCTTCTTCTTTACTTCACTTGACTACCTTAGGCACCTCTTAAACTAGAACTTTTAGCATTAGTGTGTAATGTATTCTAATTAGCTCATTTGATGCAATGCCTCTTTGTAGCTGAAGTTTCTTTTCTTAGGGAAAATCACAATTATTTTACCTCTAAAATATTCATGAGCATCATTAGGTAAGGCTTTAGTGATTCTATCAGCAATTAATTCTTTGGTATACATATTCTAAATTTTCTTCTTTGTCTAGAACTAGTTCACTCAAGTAGTGATACTAGATAGTAATGTGCTTAGATTTTTTGTGCATCACATGATTCTTTGGTATAGTGATAGCACTTGTGTTATCATAATAGATAACCAATGGATCTATAACTTCCTCCTTCATACCTTTCAGCAATTTCTTGATCCACATAATGTTTGGATAGTTCACTGTAGGTACCACATACTCAACCTCATCTATTTATTGGGAAATATAGTTATGTTTCTTTTTTTTCCATGATACCAATCTCTTTCCTAGAAAGAATGAACCTCCACTAGTGATTTTTATGTCATCAATATTCCTTTCCCAACCAAATTTCATGAATAACTTTAGTCCAAGTCTATCACTCCTCTTGTAATAAAATCGATAGTCTTATGTACCTTTCATATATCTCAATATCATTTTCACTGCCATCACATGATTCTCCTTAGTATTTGTTGAAAATATAGCAACAATACCAACAATTAATGCAATATCATGTCTTCTATGGAAAACATATTGCAATTTTCCAACCATTGATTTTTGTAGTGTTTGATTTACCTCAACATATTTATCACTTTTAAATAGCTTATGTCCTATAGGCATAGGTCTGCTAACTGGTTAGATTCTTCTATTCCAAAAATGTTTAGTATCTCATTTATATATTTGGACTGAGTAATAGAAATACCAGATTTCATTTGACATACTTGTAAGCCAATAAATAATTTTATTTCATCAAACACTAACATCTCAAAATCCTTCTTTATTTCATTAGCAAATGTTTTTCATAAAGCATCTTTTTCTCCAAATATAATTTCATCAACAAAATGTTTAGATAGCAATACCTAATTGTTCTTACCAATCTTTAAGTATGGATTATTATTTTCATTTTTACTTTCAAAAAAAATCTTCACGAAGTAATTGTGTATTCTTGCATACCATTCTCTTAGGGCTTGTTTCAATCTATATAGAGATTTGTTCACTTTACATACCATATTCTTCTTGTGTGAGTCCACAAATCCTTTAGATTTTTATATGTACACTTCTTCAAGTATATTATTCAGAAATAAGGATTTGACATCCATTTAATATACTTTAATTTTTTTCTAGGCTGAATATGCAAGCAGAGTTATGACTCCTTCTAGTCTTTCTATAAGAACAAATGTTTCTTCATAGTCAACTCATTCTTCTTGAGTATTTCCTTTACATACTAGTCTAGCCTTATTTCTTGTAACTTCACATTTTCCATTTACCTTATTTTGGAAATACAAATAGGAAATGTATACTTTTGAGTGGGGGAGGTGCGGTGAATCCAAAGTACTAATCTCTAACCAATAAAACTTCTAACTTTAAAACAATGCATGTATAAACATATTGAAATAGCATGTAAAGTAAATGCATCCACATAAACACTTGACATCAATTATGATTACCTAGAAACCCTCTAGTGAGAAGGTAAAAGTAGGGTGGGGATGACACCCACAAGTCTTCACTATTACAGCAATAAATTTGACCTATTAAGGTTGAATGATTTGACCATTCTCATGATTTTCCTTGTGAAAGGCCTGCCCTTTTAAAGGCTTACAAATTATTGCTAGATCCTACCTTGTTAAAGGATTTTAACACCTTGCTAAAAGTGTGCTTGGCTAAAGGACTTTAGAACACTCATTTGAAGTGTCACCCTATTAAAGGATTTCACTATGACTTTTAAGTCAACCTTAATAAAAATGATTTCATTCTGCTAATACAGTTGTTAGAAAGTACAGTAGAATGTTTGATCTAATAAACTTACAATCTAGTATTGTTGATTTTAGATCTCAATTTAATCCATCTTGATCCTTTATAATATGATATGAAATTTCTATATCCTCAGTTCTCTATTCTACTAACTGATTCTATAGTTATGTCCTTCTTCTAAGTCACCTTGAATGTATACTGATCAATTCACCCCTTTCACTTCCTTGAAATATTTACAAGTATTACCTCATCACATTTATTCTCTAATGCTCTCTCTCTCTCATAGTAAATTATGGGACTTCATCTCCCTATAAAAATACTTTTGGTGGCTTAGGGTTAGGTATGAGTCTATGATTGAGATTCATTCATTTTTCCTGCTCAATTCCTTCCATTTTTTTGATTGGTTGCATGTTGATTGAATAGGGAATCAAAATAGATTTGATCTTATCTTTAAAGCTTTGAGATCTATCCATATTTTATCTCAAAAATGGTTTACATAGTTTTTTGTGCCATCACAAACAACTAGGTCAATTCTATGTTACTTGACACTTGATAATATTGATGCTTGGCACATACTATAATTTTGTCTGGCTTGACACTTGAACTTGCTTGGCATCTACTGTTCACTCAACACTTCAACTGCTTGGCACTTACTATTTACTCAGCACATGAGTGACTTGGCACTCATTGTAACTTATCATCTATACATATTATACTTGGCATATGTTACTAGCTTGGCATGAATGTAGTAAATTTCTTAAGTGTGTTGACACTCAATTGTCAAAACCAATCTAAGATCAACAATCTCCCTCTTTGACATGAGTGGAAAAAACACTAAATTATACATGACGAATCTAATCTCCTCGAGTATAATATACATCTAGTTCAACATATATACAAAACTTCAAAAAAATTTAAAATTTTATAATGAACCATATACCTCAAAATTTTTGTGAATCACTCTAAGTTTATGTGCTTTTTTATGTCCAAAATCATTTTGATACTCTTCATTTGATATGTTATGATATTCCCTAATTTTCTGCTTTACTATTGTTTGCTCTCCCTTTGTTTGTTCTTCTCTTTGTTTATTTATATCTTCTCCTTTTACATGTCTCCCCCTTGCATATAGCTCCCACTTTAATATTTCTTCCCCTTTTTGACACTGATGTCAAAGGGTCTATATAGTAAGTGTGTATTTATCCAAAAAGTTCTCATTCACTTCCATTACAATCTTAAGAGTAGCATCCCAA
The DNA here is from genome assembly GCA_028749045.1 of Cupressus sempervirens. Taxonomy (NCBI): domain Eukaryota; kingdom Viridiplantae; phylum Streptophyta; class Pinopsida; order Cupressales; family Cupressaceae; genus Cupressus; species Cupressus sempervirens. The sequence goes on along the minus strand of CM053791.1, from coordinate 169,656,095 downwards.
TTGTCTATTACAACATCTAATGATTTGATTTGGATAGCTATCTCTATTGCAAGTTGAACTAAGCCATCAAATGTTGAAAGATTAGGATCTTTCTTGAGTACTATTTCAGCATTGACTAGTACTTTTTGTAGTATTTCCATGTGAGGGGTTAGGGAGGCTTGTATCTAGACTAGCTTGGCTCTTGTATTAGCCTCTTCTATTATTAATACAACTAGTTCCTTTTGTGTGTGAAGCATGGAATGAATGTGCTTCTCACTTTGACTGGGTTTTGTGGTAACTGCATACTAGATATTTTCAAATTTCTTTCTAGACTTAGAATCCTCTAGCTCATTTCTTGTGTGAAGAGTGTGGGGTCACACAATTTAGTGTATAGTGAGAATATATTCTCAAGTACCTTCTTCACTTTTTCTATCCTTGTAGCCAGTTCCATTTGTGATAGTACTATTCCACTAGATATTTTCTCATTTATCTTTCCTTGAAATTTCTTTTCAGACCATTCCATGAGTTTTGTATTGGTTTCCTAATCTTCATTTGTCACTTGTTCAACAATTTCTAACAATCATTCTAATATAGGCTTGGTTTCATTAGGTGTGTGCAAGCTAAATGCATCTACAAATTAGATGTATTTGATTTCATGTAGAGCTTGCCATTGCTTATACTCCTTTTTGAGAATCTCTTGGTTCTTCTTCCTTTCCAATGCCTCTTGCATCTTATTTATTTGTTCAAGGTTCATGGTTGCATAGACATATTTTGGTATAACAATTTCCTCATCTAGTGTTGGGTCTCCATAGTAAAGTACCCTTGCAACCTTTATTGAGCTCAACCATAGTGCAAAAATTTGAAGTGGCATTGCATTAGTTCTTATCTTCTAAACGACTTTGGTAGGGGTGTTATTTTTTGGTAAATTGACCAATGTCTTAATGGCTTCCTACTCCTTTTCTTTTGGAATGTCCTAGTCTTCTTCTAATCTTCCTTGATCAATTAAAATTATTTGTGGTGCACCTTGTGTTTAAGTAATATGTATAGATACCTCTGTCTATCCTACTTGTTCCTTTGTGGGCTCCTCTATAGTCTTATTTTGTTGTTCAATCATAACAACTTTGACTATAGTATGAACCTTTACTAATGTATCTTTTGATTCTTGCTCTTGAGGTTGACCATTACTAGCTATAGCGATGGTAGAAGGTGGTTCTTGTGTATTTACCTTTTCCCTAGTTATGTTAGCCACTACTTTCTATAACTCATCCACACTAACCAATGCTAGATTATCACACAATTTAGCCTTTAATGTGGATTGGTAAAGGATCTTCTTTAGATCCTCTGTAGTTAGTGGATTGATGTTCTAAGTTGAGTTGTCAGGAACATATTCTACTTTTATTGTCTCTACAGGTGTGTTTATGTCATGTGGAGGGCTTAATGGTGGCAATTGTGTGTCTTGCACACTTTGATCTATTTGTTGTTCCTCAACTATTACATTTCATCATTTTTTTGTGGTTCCTCCTCCACTATGTTATCTCCCTTTTCTTGCTCTATTTCACCTTCCTTATCATCCTCATCTTCTCCATTGTTTCTTCCCTTAAAGGGATCCTCGTGTCCTTCCTTGATAGTAGTCAAGCCATATATCAACTTCCACTTTTGAATTGATTTATTTACAACATCTTCAATCTTGTTTTGAAGAATATTGAATGCCCTATGCTTAGATGCAAACTTTCTATCATATTTCTTATTTTCCTTTGTTATTTTCCCTTTAGACAATTTTGGCATCACTTATGCCAATGTACACTCTATTATTTCCTTTTCCATATTTAGGTAGTAACGTCATTTATTCTCAACTATTTAATATAAATCCTTGGGCATAGTATTATCAAATTCAAGTGGGGTATTCTTGACTTTTTCCATCATAGCATACACTGATTCTTCAACCTTATTTTGATCTTCTCTACTTAATTTATTGAAATTGATATTTTTCCAACTAGTTAAGTCTACATTGTCCCTAACATTATTACAAATGTTTTCAATATTAGACCTGGGTGCATGACTTACCACTCTAAATTTGGTTGTGTCTTCTGACTGAGTCCTTTCAACATCATATTTTGGTTGTGCAACATATTTTCTCCTTAATTTCTTCTACACTAGACCTTGGTGTTCATTAGCCTTCTTCTCTTTTATTTGCTCCTTAGCATTTTGAGTGGTAGCCCTTGTGGTTTCCCTTGTGGCTAGAGTAGTAGGCTTTATAGGGCTTCGTTTTGCAATTTCCTTACCCATTGGCTAAGCTATAGGCTATGTCTTACCCTTTCTCTTCTTTGATTCTTGTTTTGCTAGTGCTTCCTTAGTTTGTTCCTCCTCAACACTTTCTTCTTCTTCATCGTCGCCCATGTCTTGGGTTAGGGCAAGAGGTTTTTGGCCCTACTCTTGTTCTTCCTCTTCTTCTTCTTCATCATCATCTTCATCATTTCCTTTAGCTCCCTCACCAAATTTGTCTTTAAGATTATTTACCATTTTATCCTTTTTTTTAGATTTGAGGTAGTTTTCAACTCCATTTCAACCTTGGATTTCATGACATCATAGTTGCCAAATATTTTTGCTGACTTGTCAACTTCTTCTACAAGCAGTGTAGTGATGGCAATTGATGCTTCATCTATGTTAATTTCATAACCCAAATGCCTTATCAATCTCACTGTAGGTACTATAGCCTACATAAATGTGTAATCAATGTCTACTAAGAAACATATGTCATTGTAGTACTTCTCCACTAGGGAAATTGGAATTCTTAGCATCTATTTCATTGACTATTTGAAATCCTCAAAATAACTAGTCATCAAAAACTCAAAATTGTCTCCCATTTGTTCAATGTGCTCATTTATTTGTATAGCCATAGACCTATTGGTCTTCCATCCCACATCACTAAAAGGATAAAACTCTTTTTGAACATAAAAGAATATGCATATCAATATGGAACCAAACTTACACTGAGCACTTTTAGATCTCCTTATTGCTCCTAAGTTCTCAATTATTTTCTATAACTATAGCTTTTCTAGATTATAACTATGATCTTTCTTCACAATCTTATATCCTAAATCAACTACAACACATGGAACACTATTCAATTGGCTTGACTGATATAATTTGTGAGATATGACCCTTACTACAAATTCAAGAAGTGGATCCTCGATAGTATCAATGGTCATTCCTCTCTTGTTTCACTTTTCCCTAGTATTTTTCTCAATTGCTTCTTTTGAGTTGCTCCTTAGAGTTTTGGGCCGATCTAGTGTTGGATATCCTATAGCCCTATGTATAATTATCTTTGATATTTTGATAGGTCCTCCTTTCAGCCATAGGCATCCATCATGGATTCTACTCAAGAAAATTCTTATCCATTCTATTTTGAAGATAGTAGGGAAGTTTAGGGCATGGGTTAGTCCCTGTTGTTCTATGATTTTGAATTCTTCTTTTAATACCTCATTTTCAAATAATTTATCATATGCCTAATGAATTTCCATGTCTCCTATTCCTCCAACCTTGTAGTTATAACACTTCCTTACATCTTGAACCATTACAACCCTAGGTGGAATGACTGGCAATGTGCCGATTGGGTCATTTTTGTATGAAACCTCTAGAATAGCCCTAAATTTTAGTTGTTTTACCTCATTACTAACTAGCTAAACTTCAAATGGTTCCTTATCCTTAGGATTCTTAGAGCTAGAGGCCATTCTGCAAACTAGGGTTTCAACAAATATAAAACTACATAATTGTGTCACTTGGCAAATGAAGAATACCTTTAAATCAATGGAATGATGCTTGATCATTGCTAGAATCTATGCAAAAGCTTCAATCTCCACTTGTCAATCACTTCACTCTACTTGCTCTTTCTCTATGTTCATAATGATGAAAAATGAGAAAAAATCTACTTTATACCCTTTTAGAATATTGCATTTAATGTATGGTGCTTATACACCTATAAACTTAGATTCTATGCAATTTTTGTTTCACTCAGCATCCATTGGTTTTCCATCACTTGGTAGATACTACTAACTCAAATTCAACTAACTTTGGCTAACAACTTGGCACACACTAGAGTTTTACTCGACAATTGAAGAGAACTTTTTACACTCAACAGTAAGATGAAAATTGAAAGTTTGACCTTGGTTTTCTCTTGTTAACTTGCATCTTTATTCATGCTAATTTATCCTTTTTAGCACTAACTTATCTTGGAATTGATGTATGATAAAGTATTTAAATATAAGTCCCACACACCTTTTTAAACTTAGTTTGATGAAGTGTGACCACTTGTCCTTTCCGGTAAAGTGATCCCTTCCTTTGATGTGTTGCATCCATATTTATTCCTCCATCTTTTGTTCATTTCTCCTCTGATGTGCTCAACATATACCTTGTCTTTTCCTTTATTGAACTCTGAGTTAGGTGCCTTTTTCCTTGATTGGCAATGCTTGCTAATGTGACCAATCTTCAAACAACTAAAACATATAGTTTGACTCAACCACCTATTGTAGTTACCACTGAAGTGTTTTCTTATGAAATTCTTAGGGATGTGTTGATACTTTTGACAATAATGATAGTTATGTGTTGTATTGTAATCTCAATTATAGGAATTTTTATAGCTTCCTCCCTTTTTTGACTTGTTTGATGACCATGTAGACTTGGATCTACATTCAAAAGCTTTGTGTTGAAAATTCTGACAATTGTAGTAGCATCCTTCAAATTTTGGTTCATGCATGGTTCTAGTACCGCATTCATGTGCCTAATGACCTTGTTTTTTGTACTTGTGATAATGAATCAGGTTCTTTGACTTAGCATTCTAACTAGCATTCTTGCTACTATAATCATTAGCTATGTGTCCTTTCTTTCCACAATGATGATACGTAGGTTTAGAATTCTTACCTTTATTGTTTCTTTCCTCAACAACTTTGGATGATTCTCCTTCTTCAGTGCTTGTGTAGCCTAATCCTAATGTGTCTTTACTAGATCTAGGGGATTTTAGTAGTTGCTAAAAACACTTGATGACATTATTTGGCTTGTTGAAACTTTCTGCAAACTCCATTTCAATTTTCAAGTCATTTTGCAATTGCTCATTTTGCATCTTCAATGTAGTTATCTCAATGTCCTTGACATTCAACTCATGATAAGTATTCATCATTTTGCTTAGGGTGTCTAATTGCATGATTGGGATCCTAGATAGCTCTACTAATTTTTCTTCCAATCTGTTTGGAAAAAAAATCTTTTGTCTTCTTCAATCATGGCCTTGTCTTCTATAGCTTTCTTCTTGTGTTCAATCACCTCACATAGCAATATTGCTTGCAATTCTTGCTCCTACTTGAGATTTCTGATCTCTTCAGCTTGTGCTCTACTCTTGTCCATGATATCTACAATTGTTGCATCAAATTTATAGGAGTTACCATATGCAAATAAATTTTTGGTGCCAATCTCTTTGTATTGAGTGTCATTTTCTACCATAAGAAATCTCTTTCCTTCTCTTTATCAAACTTCTCAAGGCATCTGTAGCTTCATTCAATTGTTGTAGTAAGAGATGTATCTCAATCTCCTAATTTTCAATGGTATTTCCCAACTTGTAAACTTCCATCTCAAGATCTTTTCTCTAAATTCTAAGGCTTCTCCTGATGAGAACTCAGCTCTAATACCAATTTTTGGAAATACAAATGTGAAATGTATACTTCTGGGGGGGTGTGAATTAGAAGTACTAATCTCTAACCAATAAAACTTCTAACTTTAAAATAATGCATGCATAAACATACTGAAATAATATGTAAAATAAATGCATCCACATAGACACTTGACACCAGATATGGTTACCTAGAAACCCTCCAATGAGAAGGTAAAATTGGGGTGGGAAGACACCCACAATTCTTCACTACTACAATAATAAAGTTCACCTATTAAGGTTACATGATTTGACCATTCTCATGATCTGCCCTGTGAAAGTCCTACCCTATTGAAGGATTATAAAGGATTATTAGATCCTACCTTGTTAAAGGATTTTAACACCCTACTAAAAGTGTTCTTGGCTCACTTGGAGTGTCACCCTATTAAAGGATTTCAATATGACTATTAAATCAACTTTAATAAAAAGGGTTTCATTCTATTGATACAGTTGTTAGAAAGTATAGTAGAATGTTTGATTTGATACACTTACAATCTGGTATTGCTAATTTCAAATCTCAATTCAGTCCATTTTGATCCTTTTTGATTTGATATGAAATTGTTGTATCCTCATTTCTCTATGTTGCTAACTAATTTTTTAATTCTATCCTTCTTCTAAGTCACCTTGAATATATACTGATCAATTCACCCCTTTAACTTCCTTCAAATCTTTTCTAGTATCTCCTACTTTCAAGAATTCTCTAATTCTCTCTCTCTCTCTCTCTCTCTCTCTCTCTCTCTCTCTCTCTCTCTCTCTCTCTCTCTCTCTCATACTAAATTATGGGGCTTCATCTCCCTTTAAAAAGTCTTTTGGTGGCTTAGGGTTAGGTATAAATTTATGATTGAGATTCATTCATTTTTCTCACTAAATTCCTTCCATTTTTCTAATTGGTTGCATGTTGATCACATTGAGAATCAAAATAGATTTGATCTCATCTTTAAAGCTTTGAGATCTATCCATATCTCCACTTAAAAACAGTTTACACAATTTTTTGTGCCATCAAAAACAACTAGGTCAATTATATGTTACTCAACACTTAATAATACTAATGCTCGACACATACTATAATTTTGTCTGGCTCGACACTTGAACATGCTTGGCATCTATTATTCACTTAGCACTTTAACTACTTGACACCTACTATTTACTCAACACATGAGTTACTCGACACTCATTGCAACTCAACATCTATACATATTATACTCAGCATATATTACTAGCTCATCATGAACGTAGTAATTTTCTTAAGTGTGTTGACACTCAATTGTCAAAACCAATCTTAGATCAACACCTTATTCCTAAAAGTCTACTTTTTTCCAATAACATTTTTTTCCTTTAGTCTAGGTACTAAGGTCTAAGTGTTTTTCTTCTCAATTTGTTCAATTTCTTCATTCATTTCTTAGATCCAATATTTTTTTTCTAAAGCATCTTTCATTGATTTGGGCTCAAATTCACAACATAAGCATGAATTATTTCTAAGTATCCTCCTTTTCATAAAAATGGATTATGTATCTCCAATTATTTGATTAGGTTTATGATGTCTTCTTACATACTTAGCTAGAATAGGTGGTCTCCTTCTCTATTCTTCAATAGGTTCATCTTGAAAAATACTCTCAAACTCATTATCTCTTTCTTTTTTAGGTTCTAGTTCTGCATGCTTGATATTGTCTACCTGATGGTCAAAATTACCTTTTTGTGACTTGACATCTTCTTCCTATTGCTTGACACCCATTGCCTGCCATTCAACAACCTTTTGTTGCACCTTCACATTCCCTATCTACTGGGAAATTACATCTTTGTTTTCTTGCTCAATAGGGGTGTTGGGAGCACCATCATCCACATATATGAATGTATTTTAGTCTTCAGGTTCTTTCTTACATTCAACATAATTTCTTTATGACAATTCATCAACTTTCACATTTGCACTTTCCACAACTTTGTTAGTGTTAGAGTTTTAACATTTGTAAGCTTTTCTCTTGGTGGAATATCCTAAGAACATGTATCCATCATTCTTAGCAGAAAACTTTCCATTCCTATTATCATTAAATATGTAGCATTTTATTCTAAAGATTTTGGAATATTTCACATTCAAAACATAATCATACCATAGTTAAAAAGGTGTACCATTTGTACATTTTTTGAATTGTACTATTTTAAGTTATAGACGGAAGCACTGATGGCTTTTCTCTAATATTTCTATGATACATTCTTCTCTATCATCAATGTTCTAGTACAATCCATTATTGATCTATTTCTCCTTTCGGCTATCCCATTCTAAGGAGGGGTCCTTGGTGCTAATATCTATTATTTAATTCCTCTATCATTACAAAATGTGTTGAACTTGTTGGAGATGAATTCACCACCTATGTTAAATCTTAGACACTTTAGACTCTTCCCTATTTCCTTTTCAACTTTAGCCAAATGCCACTTAAATAACTTAAAAGCATAATTTTTAGCTTTGATAAACATCACAATCATCATTTTAGAGTAACTATCAACAAATTGAATGAAATACTTATCCCCACCATAGATTTGAACATAAATAGTCCCATGTTGGTTGGTATGAACCAATTCTGAAATATCACTAGATGTGTATGTTTTTTTATTTGAAACTACACTTTGTCATTTTTCCCAATTGACATTGTTTACACATAGCATTCTTAGGCTTCTTTAGTTTTGGAAACCCTCTTACTTTCTTCATTTTGTTAATATTTATGAAATTGTCAAAATTTACATGACATAACCTTCTGTTCCATAACTAAACATCTTCTTTTTGTGCAAACAAACATGTCCCATTAGATAAATATAGATAGAACAAGTTACCTCATGTCTGATCACCACTTCCAATCCACTTTCTATCAACATGATATATTTTGGCCTTTTTGAGATAGAATTCAACTCCATACCTAGATTTTTTTAACTATGAGACACCCAACACATAATAGTTAAGTCCTTCAACCTAATAAATATTATTATACTTGATTTTTTCAATCAATTGAATAGTCCCTTTACCTTTCACAACACATGGAATATCATTACCAAATTTAATACAACCACCCTTTTATGGTCCAATATCCTCAAATTTATTTCTATCACTAGTCATATGATTAGAGAAACCACTATCAATTATTTGTTTGTCAATTTTATTCACATAGGAAATTAAAGCAGTTTTCTTATCTTCATTAGAATCTTCTTTCATAGAAACATAGACAACTTCATCATCATTACTTTTAGATTCAGTGTTAATTTCTTCTTTAGAAATATAACAAGATTTCTTACCTTTGTCATCCTTGTTCTTCTTGTCGTCTCAATCATCTCTCCTTCCTTTCTATTTTTTTTTCTTTCTCGAATCCTTGTCTTATCTGCAAGGATAGCTTACAGCAATATGACCAACCTTGTTGCATAAAAAACATATAATAGATGGTTTACCTTTGTATTTACCTCTACCTCTTCCAAATATTTTTTGCAATAAGTGCTTCAAGTTTATAAAGCTCATCATTAGAATTGTCATTATCGCTCTGCACATGTTTTCGTTTTATTTTTCTAAGAACCAATTGTGACTTAAAAGCATATTCAATGGTAGTAGATGTGTAGTTATCAAAATTAGACATCTCAAAAGTAGTAATTCTACAAATTGCACCTTCCAAATTTAAATTATTACATGGACTACATATCAGCTCTTTTATTGCACAAAAATAAATGAGATATATGTTGGAAATATAAGAGGAATAACTAAGAGGCAAGGGATGAATCAATTACCACTAAAATAAATCCTGGATCCCCTAGATGTCAATACAAATCAAAACTCTGATTTAAACTATATTTTTCTATAATTTGACAAAAACACATGTACTTAGTTTATACTAGCAAATGTTGTAACTTGGTAAACACTAAAATAACTCAGTAATTGCTTAACATGAAAACCTTTAAGATGTTATCTATGATTAATTTTATTTAACTTAGTTTCATACATATAAAAGAAATAACATGAACACAAGTGACACCAAGATTTAATGTGGAAATCCAATTTGAGAAAAACCACCAACTACAACTAGTTACTGATTTTCACTCTTCTAAAGTGAGCCCTATTATGAGATAATCCTATTAAAGGTTACAAAACACACTATTAGGTTTGACCTTGTTAGAGGATTTAATCACCCTATTAGGAATGTCCTTGTTAGAGGTCTTTAGACACTTCAATCTAGAAATGCCACCTTACAAAAAGATTTACAAATAGCTATTAAGCCAACTTAGTTAAGAGATTTAGATCATTGCTACAATGGTTGGAAAGTAACAATAAGATGACCTAATTTCTGATGCAATTAAATTGTTGATTAAAGATCCCAATTCTAGCTTGCATACTTGATCCTTCTTGATTGAATGTATCTTTACAAATCAATAAGGATACTCTTCTTATCCTTCTAATTCTCTTCCTCTAACCATCATCAAACCTTCTATTATTATTCCACACATTCAATTCTCAACTTAACTTTATGTATGTATGTATGTATGTATGTATGTATGTATATATATATATATATATATATATATATATATATATATATATAGATATATATATATATATATATATATATATATAGATAGATCTATATATATATATATCTATCTATCTATATATATATATATATATATATATATATATATATATTGTCAAGTCAACTTGAATAGAAATTAGAATACTTTATATTCTATTGAGATATGATTGAGAAGATCATTATTAAGATAGATTATTGAAAGAGGGAGATTGTTGAAGAAGACTATGTGTTTCAATCATTGTTTTGGCAATGATGTCTTCCTATAAGCATCATCAAACCTTCTATTATTGTTTCACACATTAAATCCTCAACTTGACCTTACATATACATATTTTCAAGTCATCTTGAATATAAATTAGAATACTTAATATCCTATTGAGATATGATTGAAAAGATCATTATTAATAGAGATCATTGAAAGAGGGAGACTTTTGAAGAAGACTATGTGTTTCAATCATTATTTTATCACTAATGTCAAACCTACTATTTTTTGGTAACAAAAATACTTATAAGATTGAAGTACTATTTCTTACTTGATTGATGAAGAGGATTTGATCAATAAGAGGTAACAATAGCACCTAGAAGAAAGGTTGAGTTATGATTATCTAATGAAGTACAAGGATCAGTTAAGATAGTGATGACATGATGTATTGTTAATTTACTTAAAGTTACGAATGTTGGCTACAACTAGAAAGTTTAGAAGAAAAAGTTACGCAAAGTTTCTCTACCAAGCTTTATTGAGTGAATAGTAGGTGTGAAGCAAAGTTAGTGCAAGCCAAGAAGAAAGTTAGTTGGAGCCAAGTAAGAGAAAATTCTAGTAGATGCCGAGCAAGATAGCTGATGCTAAGTATAGTTTAGTTGATGTTGAGCATCAATAAACTTTAGTTGATGCATTAGAAGGTTGATAATGCCAAGTTGTTGCATTATGTTAAAGATCAAATGTTCACTAATTCTAAGCTGAAAAGTTTATTTTCTCAAAACTTGTGAGCTAGGAGAAAGATAAGGTTGATGAGTTGGTGGCACAAAAATTGATGTAAACCATTTTTAGGTGAATTCTAATAGAATTTAGGAGATGTTTCTTGAAAATATAAGATATGGATTAGATACATTGTATCCTACCTAATCTATTCAAACCCTAAATTAGAAAATGGAAAATGAGGAGGAAAATAACCTAATGTCCTACTTATAGGAACATTTGGTCATGAAGCAAAAGTTGTCATTTGTGACAACCTAAACAGAAGTAGTTAAGAGTTTTGCTTCATCAAGTGACCCAAGAAGAGAAGAGTCTGCAATGACATGTTAAGCAAGAAGGCTTAAGGAGATGAATGCTTGAAGGGTGAACAATTTGTTAGAGCTATAAAGTATGAAGGCAAAGAAAAATTAGGGATTGAATAGAGATGTGAAATCTACAAGAGAAGTTGAAAGGTGTAGTAGATCAAAGCTCTATTGTTACTCTCTAACTATTGTATTAGTCTTCGGTAAATCCTTTGGATTAAGGTTGACCTTACAATCATTTTTAAATCCTTTAAGCAGGTGGTATTTCAAGTGACTACCCTAAAATCCTCTAATAAGGCTTACTTCTAATAGGGTGATTGAAATCCCTTAACTAGGTCACATTTAACAATTTTCTTTGTAACCTTTAACAGAGTTACCCTTTCATAGGGCATCACTTTAGGAGAGTGAAAAGGAGTAACATGTTATTGGTGGTTTTTCCCAAATTGGGTTTTGACATAAATCCTTGTGTCAAATGTGTTGATGAATCTATTGTGTTTCATGCTTTACATTTCTACAAGTTGATTTGACAGTAACATAAAAGTTTTAGTGCTTGCATAATGGATGCATGCATGGGTATGAATGTTTTATGGGTTCATTAAGTTGTGAAAATTTTTATTTATACATCTAGACCTTGGATAACTAATTCACCCCACCTTCTTAGTTATTCTAAAGTATTCCAACAATTGGTATTAGAGCTATACATGTTTAAGAAAAATAGTTTCAAGGTACTAGAATTACAAAGATCGAGATGTCAAAAAGAGAAGTACCCAAGCTCAATATAGAAAACTTTCTTGCATGGTAATGTTTGATGAAGCTACATCTTGAAGTACTTGGAGATCATGCAAAATCTACCATTTTAGTGGAACATGTTGATCTAGTTGGAGCCCTAACTACTGAAGATATGAAGAAGAAGAAACAACACAATCGGGTGATGTTGGAAATTGCCTCTGCCCTAAGCTATACGAAATTTGATGATATTAAAGGTTGTGACACTACAAAGAAAATGTGGGATGCCCTACACACCTTCTATGGAGGAGACAAAAATGATCAAAAAGCCAAATCTAAGTTTCTTAGAGGTAAGTTTGATGATATGAAAATGGAAGAAGGTGAAAATATTGCTCTATATATTGTTAGAATAAAAGAAGTTGTTAGTGCAATAAGAGGAGCTACTGATCATATAGATGATGATACTATGTTAAGTAAAGTCTTGAGAACATTAATACCTATTTATGCTATTAGAGTTTCTACAATTCAAGAATTGAGATGTATTCCAGGAAATGATCTAACCTTTGAAGGTCTAGTAGGTAGACTCATTAATTTGAGTTATCTACCTTTGATAATTACAAACCTAAAAGTTTGGAAGTTTATTTCAAAGCTAAGTTGTTATTGAAGGACTCTCATGAGGTGAAGTAGAAGAAGAAGAAGAAGAAGAAGAAGAAGAAAAAAAGAAAGATTAAATATGTATCTAGTGACAACGATATAAATGACGAGGATGTTGAACAATTGGAAGTACTACCAGCAAGAAGATTTCATAGAGGTAAAGAAAAGTTCAAAGGTAAGATACCTATCATTTGTTTCAATTGCAATGAGGTTTTTCATATTACTACAAGATGTACATAGAAGAAGAGCTACAAAGATGAAAACAAGTATAAGAATAGAAGAGAAGATGACAACAAAGATTACAAAGGAAAAGCAAGAAGTCATGCTACAATGCTAATGAGGAAACCAGAGGTAATTTTGATTAACATAATGATGAAGTGTTGTATGTTGCAATGAAGGATGAATCTAATGAAGATGAGGTAACTGCAATCGGGACTTGTATGGACAAAAATGATAGATGGATCATTAACATTGGCTCACATAACATTACTAGAGAAAAAAGTAAGTTCATTACCTTGAATTGTTATGATGAAAATTGTGTAAGATTTGGTAATGATGCTCCATGTCTAATAAAAGAAAAAGGTTTTATCAAATTAACAAACAAAATTTCATGTGAAAATGCTTACTATGTTGAAGGACTAAACTATAACTTGTTGAGTGTGTCAAAATTGAATAATTTGGGATGCAAGGCTGAATTTGAAAACAAGACTACTAAGATATATGACACAAATGGGAACCTAATTGGAAAAGGTGTTCAAACTAGAAGTAATATATTCTATCTTAATATAGAGGATGCTACTTGTCTTGTTGTAAAATTTGATGATGTATGGCTTTGGCACAAAATAATATGTCATGTTCATTTTGATAACTTGGTTAGTATCAGTAGCATGAAGAAAATTAGAGGTTTGCCTAGGTTGAAGAAACTTGATAATCTAGTGTGTAAACAATATTAGTTCAGCAAAATAAAAAATTCAAGCTTTAAGAGTAAAGCTTATACCTCTAAAAAAATACTAGAGATTGTTCATACTAACTTGTGTGGACCAATTTAAGTGAAAATCTATAGAGAAGATAAGTGCATAATGTTATTTATTAATGATTACTCTAGGAAGATGACAGCTATGTTTTTGAAATAGAAATCTGATGTTTTTCAAATATCTAAGTGGTACTTGGCAAGAGTTGAGAAAGAAACAAGTAAAGTTCTAAAATGCTTGAGATTAGATAGAGGAGGAGAATTCACATCAAATGAGTTTGAGATGTTCTGTAATGATAGAGGAATCAAAAGAAAGAAATATGCTCCTAGGACCCCTCCACAAAATGGAATTGCTAAAAGGAGAAACAAGCCTATAATAAATTGTGCTAGAACACTTTTGATGGAGAAGAATGTTTCTTTCAAGTACTGGAGAAAATTTGTAAGTACTACTGTATATACCTTAAACTGTGTGCAAATTAAGAAAGGTACTTATTCAGCACCTTTTGAACTATGGTATGGATATCCACCCAATGTAAAATACTTTAAGATATTTGGATGTAAGTGTTACATTCTTAATGATGTTATGAATGGAAAGCTTGATGCAGAAAGTGAAGAAGGTATATTCCTTGGCTACTCCACAAGAAGTAAAGCTTATAAGTGTTCGAATACTACACTAACAAAATTGTGGAAAGTGAAAATGTTAATTTTGATGAATTTATAGAAGTACATCAAGCTGAACCCATGAAAGAACTAGAAGAATACAAATCATTTGTATACTTTTATGAAGGAATGCCTACTAAGGAAGATGCTACAAATCAAGTTACAAATCAATAACAAGTTTCAGTAACTGTCGAGTCACATCCTATGAATGCAAGTTGCATTCAAGAACCAAGTTATATTTAGATGCCAAGTTATAGAATGGAGTGGGTGCACATTCTAATTCTGAGATCAATACACATGAAACAGATGTTGAGATACTTAAAAAAGATGTGCATAATGATTTTGAAGTTGAAATAAAAATTGAAGAAACAAGAGCTAAGCCAAGATTATCCAAGTATGTCAAAAGGCACCATCTTACTGCTCAAATCATTGGAGATAGAGATGCCAGAACAATGACAAGAAACATATTGAGAAGTGAATCATGTTTGCTAAGTATGAAGGAGCCCAAAATAGTGAAAGATGCATTAGAAGATGTGGACTAGTACAAAGCCATGGAAGAAGAGATTGAATAGATAGAGAAGAAAAAAACATGAAGTCTAATCCTAGACTAGAAAAAAAGAATGTGATTGGCACCAAACAGGTATTTAGAAACAAGTTAGATGAAAATGGTGAAGTCACAAGAAACAAAGCAAGATTAGTTTGCAAGGGATATTCGCAAGAAGAAGGAATTGACTATGTGGAGACATTTTCTCTTGTTGCTAGAATGGAAGGAGTAAGAACTCTACTTTATTATGCTACATACAAAGGTTTCAAAGTTTATTAGATGGATCTTAAATCTATATTTCTAAATGATAGATTAGAAGATGAAGTTTACATAGAACAACAAGAAGGTTTTGTTGATGATAATAATAAGAATATGGTATGTAGACTGCACAAAACTCTCTATGGTTTGAAACAAGCACCAAAAGCATGGTATGAGAGACTTCATACTTATCTAGTGAATATTGGATTTGAAATGACTAATGATAACAAAAATCTATACATAAAGATAGAAAGAGGAAAAGTTATTTTGTTATCTAAAATGTTTGTTGATGATATCATATTTAGAGGACAAGATGCTTTATGTAAGGATTTTGCAAATCAGATGAAGCAAGAATTTGAAATGTCTATGTTTGGAAAAATCAAAAATTTTGAGGGTTTACAAGTATACAAGATGAAGTATGGTATATACATCACTCAAACGAAGTATGTCAAAGAAATATTGAAGACTTTTGGATTAGAAGATTACAAACTAGTAAGTACACCTATGGTGACAAGAGACAAGTTGTCAAAGAATGATGGTTCTATTGAAGTGAATCAAACATTATATAGGTCTATGATTGGAAAATTGCAATATGTAGTGCATAGAAGACCTAATATTACATTATATATAGGGATAGTTGTAAGATTATCTACTAATCCTAGGCAAAATCACTTAATGGCTATGAAAAGAATAATGAGATATCTAAAAGGAATAGAAGAGTTTGGTCTATATTATAAGAAGAATGAAAATTTTAAATTGAGAGCCTACACTAATGTTGATTGTACTAGAAACATTAATGATAGAAAGAGCACCAATGGAGAAGCATTTTCCTTAGGCAATAGACTAGTTACATGGACTAGCAAGAAACATAGTTGTACCTCACAATCTACTGCTGAAGTAGAATATGTTTCTACTATTGTAAACAACACAAACATTGTATGGATCAAATAACTACTCAAGGAATGAAGGAAGAGATCATAGAAGTAGTGGTACTTTATTGTGATAATACAAGTTCTATCGATATACCAAAGAGTCCAGTGATGCACACAAAGACAAAGCGCATTGCAATCAAGTATCATTACTTGAGAGAGTTAGTTCAAGATAAAGAGGTGGAGATGGAATATGTTAACACCAAGGAACAAATTGTTGATATCTTCACAAAACCACTACCTAAGGATGCTCATGAGTATCTAAGAGGTAAATTTGGGGTGATACCCCTATCAAAGGCTATCTAAGTAACAAGAGGAGTGACCTATATCAAACAAGTTGATGTTCATATAATACAAATTGATGCAGAGGATCTTACTTTAGGAGCTACCTAAGGTAGTCACAGAGATGAAACTTCAAATTAGTCACAAGAAAGGTGATAGAGGGAGAAGCTGAAGAAACTACAAAAGCTTATATCTGCATGTTTTAAGATGACAATTTTTTGGTACATGTCTTTGGCATTGTTGTAAAACAGGGAGAAAGTAAATTAAACTGATCAAAAATAAATAAAGTATAACCATAGAGGGAGATATTTCTTATAAATGTTGAGGGAGAAAGTACAAGAGATTGTTGCCAAAGAAGTTTGGGAACTTAGAGGGAGTTATAAGAAAGAGTTTTGTAACCTAATCAGAAGATAGAAGTTATATAGAGGGAGAAATTTTGATACAAGTTTTCTTTTTGGTATTGTACTATTGTTTTAAACTAATTAGTTTTCTTGAACAAGATGTTCATCATTTGATAGACTTGGTTGATTAGTTTGATTTGCCATCAATGCCAAAGAAGGATACTGTTGAGATATTATTGAAAGGATCATTATTAAGAGAGATTGTTGAAAGAGGGAGATTATTGAAGAAGACTATGTGTTTCAATCATTGTTTTATCACTAATGTCAAACCTACTATTTACTAGTAAGACAACTACTTATAAGATTCAAGTACTATCACTTACTTGATTAATGAAGAGGATTTGATCAATAAGAGTTTAAAATAGCACCTAGAGGAAAGGTTGAGTTATGATTATGTAATGAAGTACAAGGATTTGTTAAGATAGTGATGACATGATGTATTGTTAATTTTCTTAAACTTACAAATGTTGGCTACACCTAGAAAGTTTAGAAGAACAAGTTACACAAAGATTGTCTACCAAGCTTGATCGAGTAAATAGTAGCTACCAAGAAAAGTCAGTGCAAGCCAAGTAGAAAGTTAGTTGGAGCCAAGTAAGAGTAAACTCTAGTGGATGCCAAGGAAGAAAGTTGATGCCAAGCATCAATAAATTTTAGTTGATGCCGAGTAATTTTAGAGTTGATGCTGAGAAATTTAGTATGTACAAAGCATTAGAAGGTTGATAATGTTGAGCTACTACATTATGTTATAGATCAAATATTCACAAAATCTAAGCCAACAAGTTTCTTTTCTCAAAACTTGTGAAAAAGGAGAAAGATACGGTTGATGAGGTGGTGGCATAGAAATTGATGTAAACCATTTTAAAGGAAAATTCAAATAGAATCTAGGAGATATTTCTAAGAAAGACAAGATATGGGGTAGATACATTGTATCCTACCTAATCCATCTAAACCCTAAATTGGACGATGGAAAATTACTAGGAAAATAACCTAATTTTCTACTCATAGGAATGTTTGGTCATGAAGAAAAAGTTGTCATCTATAAGAACCTAAGGAGAAGAAGGAGTTAATGGTTTTGATTCATCAAGTAACCCACGAAGAGAAGAGTCTATAATGGCATGTTAAGAAAGAAGGCTTAAGGAGATGAATGCTTGAAGAGTGAACAAGATATCAGAGCTACAAAGTATGAAGGCCAAGAATAATTAAGGATTGAAGAAAGATATAAAATTTGCAAGAGAAATTGTAAGTTATATCAGATCAAAGATCTATTGTTACTCTCTAAAAATTATATCAGTCTAGGGTAAATCCTTTGGATTAAGGTTGATCTAACAGTCATTTGTAAATCCTTTAACTAGGTAGCATTCCAAGTGAATGGCCTAAAGTCCTCCAACAAGGCTCAGTTCTAAAAAGGTGATTGAAATCCCTTAACCAAGTTGCATTTAATAGTGTGTATTGTAAACTTTAACATGGTTGGCCTTTCATAGGCATCACTAAAAAAGAGTGAAAAGGAGTAGCATGTTACTAGTTATTTTTCCAAAATTGGATTTCCATGTAAATCCTTGTGTCAAGTGTACTGATGAATCTATTATGTTTGATGCTTTAAATTTCTACAAGTTGGTTTGATAGTAACATACAAGTTTTATTGATTGCATAATGGATGTATGCATGGGTATGAATATTTTATGGGTTCAAAAAGTTGTAAAAGGTTTTATTTATACATCTAGACCTTAGATAACTAATTCAAACCCCCCCCCCCCCCCAGTTATTCCAAATTATTCCAACACATTCATCTTTAGTCAGCTAAAATAAATAATTAAATCAATTGAACTCAATATGCCAAAATAAGAAAATCCTTTGTTAGCTAACTCTTCTTAGTAGATACTAACTCAAAAATTATTTTACTATGTTAATCAAGTGAACTCAGTTAATAGTACATATTCATAAAGTTCCTTTGGTAACCAAGTGAGCTTGGTTAACCCTGGTTCCATCCAACATTTCCTTCATTAACCAAGTGAGCTCAATTAACACTCAACTTCTATAAACTTTCCTTTGATGACCACGTGAACTTGATAGACACAATTTTTTGAACTTGGCAAACTCTACAATGCTCAATAGACACAAAAAATCGTCTTCATGTCCTAATCTTGGCATATACTGATTGGCAATGATATGATATTTTGTGTAACATCAAAGATAATACACAATTAATTAATTATTTTCAACTATATATATATATATACATATATATATATGTATATATATATACATATATATATATATATATGTATATATATATACATATATATATATGTGTATATATATATATATATGTATATATATATATGTATATATATATATATATATATATAGAGAGAGAGAGAGAGAGAGAGAGAGAGTTCTAAATAACTTGCTTCTCACTATTTCATCTTTAATCTCTACATTTGCACCCCAAATATCATTCAAAACTTCCTTGATTCTTGTACAATATTGTACTATGTTCTCACCTTCTATCATTTTCATTTCATCAAATTTACCTCATAGGATCTCTAATTTAGCTCTTAAGACATAGTCATTTCCTCCATGTATGATATTTAGGTTGTCCCATTTTTTTTTGCACTATCACATTATTTTATATCATTAAACTTGGTATATCTTAGGGCTAAATAAATCTCCAATATTTCCTAACTGTGTTCTTGATTTTTTTCTACTGTTAAATAGTCAGAGGAACAATTGTTCTATTCACATATTCATTGTCCACAAAGTTTACTACAACATCACTAATACTGGATATTGTGAGTGCTAATTATGGGCCTATAAATCCACCCATACTTTAGCATGACCTTTACATGTTAGAAATATCCTAAAATGAACATTGGATTGTCCATTGGATATGAATGAGAAAAAAGAGATCTATTGCCTTTTAACTAGATGGGATTTTGCTATTCACTTTCAGAATTGAGAGATCAACAACCAAACCAAACTAGTAGGAAGGATTTGGAAGAATGCAAATGCAATCTAATCTATTTTTTTGATGCTTTTCAAATGCAAAGATACAAAAAATAATCTAGATGAAGTTGAAATTAATCTAAGAATAATGAAAAGTAAGAGCTAGATGAATGCATTTTAATATAAATGGTGAACATATGAAAGCAAGATAAAATTTGAATGAAAGGAAATTGAGTACTCAAGTTATCACTGATTCAATACTTTTCATGTGCATCCTTCAAAATGAGATGTTGAAGCTTTCTTATATAGAATCTAAGAATTTGATCAATGGTCAAGATCAATCTAAGTGTATAGTCCTAATTGAAGATAAGATCAAGTCTTCCTTTTTTGATGGAGTTGAATAAAAGGAAATAGGACATAACAATGATCCATTAAAATGTGTGCTCATAATTAGATTTTCTAATTAATTAATTAGTTTCAAAAATTATGAGGAGATATTTAAATTAATCAATATTATTAATTCCTTTTTCATGTGAGATGAAATAGGAAAGGATATTGATCCACTTAAACATGTGGTCATAATTAGTTATTCTAATTAAATAAATAGTTAGTTTGAATAAGCATGACATATATTTAATTAAACCAAAGTATTCCAATTCCTTCTTTATGTGTATTCCCTAAAGCGGTAGATTTAATTTAGTTAAAGTACTTAGGACTTACAATTAAATTAAATAAACTAATTTAATTTATCTAATTCATTTAACATTTATGAATTAAGTAAAGTAATTAATATAGATTAATGATTTTCTACATTTGACGCTTAGGTCAAGTAGAGATTATCAAAATTAGAATTGCCTAGTACAATAGGACTTTAAGTAATATTGATAAACTAAAATTGGTTTAGAATACCAATGTGCTAATTTAGGGGTATTAAGTTTTCCCATCTTTGAATAAATATGTGAGTAACACTTTGATTCAAAGAAATCAAAAGTCTGAAATGTAGACCAAGAGTTGAGATTAGTTCTGAGATTGATGACATAGAGACCAATTGATGAGATTTTTAAAATTATCTCTAAAACAAAGCTTAGTCTTAGGGAATCTAGATAGAAAGCCTAGATACCAATATAAAAGAACAAAGATTATTGAACTTCACATAATTGTTCCCTGAATGAGATCCAATTCTCAAGAGTCAAGGTTGGATTGCCCCGATACCTGTCCATTAGAAGATGACAAGATTAATCATGATTCAAAGGATTATCCCAAGAACAAGACTTGACCCTCAAGAGTTAGGGTTAGATTGCCCCAGTACCTATCCAATAAATAGTGGTTAAAAGTAAGAGTTAAGAATTATCTTCAAAATGGAGCTTAATCAACCAAAGATCAGATAGAACACCTGAACACTGGTCTATAAGAAAGCTATCAAGACCTAAGCACGAGTTGTAGAATTAGCCCTAGAATGAGTCTTAATCCCAAGGAGTCATGGTTAGAATGAACCAATAACTATCCATTGAACTATGACAAGGACTGTTATAATATTTATTAGTTGAATAACATATGATGCCAGATAAGTGGAACAAAGATGCCCCAAGTGATGAGATGCCCCTAGCGAATAGGATATCGCATTTAGACTTGAAGTCATATTTGAAAGATTCAAAGATGTTCAATGTTGTAATCATCATCCTACCTGCTTATGGAAAAAGTTGAAAGATAACACATTAGAATGAAGTTTATTTGAAGAAATTTGAAGGTTTGGTTGACCATAGTTGACCAAATTTGACCAAAGTTGAGATGAGTTGACTTTTCTAAAAAATTTGAAGTAATGTGTGATTTGAAAAGATTGTCAAAGTCACAAAGTATTATTAAGTGGAACTACAAAAGAGTTCAATCATGTTGGTCCTATTGGGACTCAAAATTACTTTCTTGATTTGAGTACAATTCCAAGCTTTTGAGTCCTATAAGTGCATTTAATGCCTTTTTACTGACCTATCCATTTGAGGCTAAACAGGTGTTTGATGTTTCGAACACTTTGAATTCACTGTGTCCATTCATCCCATGAAGATAAACTATCATTCTAAGTCATTTTGTGAAGTTTAGTTTTCAACAATTTTCAAAGTGTTAGACAATGATAGGAGGCCTTATTTGCAATTGAATATCTTGCGCCCAGTAACATTTCATGACTCTATACTTTGGAAGTTCTTGGTACACATATTAAAGAGCCTATGTTTCATATTTCAAGTCATTCAAACATGTTTTGATTAGGTTTTGAATCCCTCAAAATCAGTTGTTTATTGTTGTTGTGTTGACGGAAATTGTTCAAAATCTTGGAAGGCCCTATTTGTCCTATTATAATTTTGATCTAGTTCACCAAAATGAGATAATTCCTTTTTCATTTCATTCTAGAGGTTAGATACTTGTTATTTTTCAATTTTGAGCTTATGACGAATCCACTGGATTAGTTTTTGAAGATGATTTCATATGTGGTTTCTAATGTTTTCTGGTGTCATAAAGTACAGATTGATTAGTACCCCTATTTAGGATGTCATAACTCTAAATCCATAATTGGTGAGATCAAATGGATTGTACCATTGAGTTTTACTCTAAAAGATATTTAAGTGTGCCAGTTTGTGAGTCTTGATGAATCCATCTGCACACTTTCCCAAGTCCGTTCTATTCAAGAAAATCACTTTTTTGCCATTGTTTCAAGTTTTGCAATCCAAGTACCCATTTTGACCACTTGGAAAATGTGCCCTTTTATTCTACATGAGCATAAATCATATATTTGTACTCTCCTCATAAAAATAAAAATAAAAACCCTAGTTTTCATGTCCCCAAATGTTCATTTTCCCTATTTTCAAAACCAAAACTGAATGCATTTTATGGTTTTATGACTTGTTTGCTTGTGGACAGTTCTAAGAAAGTGATTTTAATAGTTAATATCTTTTGACTAATAATTTTTCATGAGAAAAAATTTGACATGGTAATAGAATGTGGAACAAAGAATTAGAATGTCTAATTTTAGAGCTTAGCCAGGTATTCTAGTTATTTTTTAAGGCTAGTCAAAGGACCTCTTGGTAGAAAAATGTCACTTCAAGGAAAGGGCTAAAATGAGTTTTAAATGGTGATTCAGTGACCCTAGTTGAATCTAGTCATTTTGAGGAATTGGACTAGGATTAGGTGATTTCTTGATTAATTTGAAAGGTCAATCATTTGAAAATGAAATCCTTTTTTAGCTAGAACCACTCTGGGGCCTGACTAATCTCATTGGGTTGTTGAAATATGGAATGGATTGAACATGTATTTAAGAAGCCAACATGGTTACGATTGATTATATATCCTAGTGTGTACAACTTGTTTCTTAGGCTTGAATTATTGTAGATTTCTCATCTAGCTAATCCAAAAGATCAATTGACTGATTAGAGGGATTCCATGTCAAGAGGTAAAGTTAGAGAATGAAGAAATTCGAGCAAAGTGGTCAAACAATTTCTTAATGGAGGAGATAGAGAGTTTCTGCGATATGGAAAAAGAACAAGATATTTAAAATATCAATATGCCATTTGCTACATAAAAAAAAGGAATCATCAAGATTTCTCCATGCTTTTAAGGATGGAGTTATTCAATTCTTTATTTTTCTTAAATGAGATCCTATAGGCAATTAATAGAGAATACTAATAGCTCATAAGATCAATCTATCAAGGAGAGTTATCAATGATAGAAAATACCTATCAAACAAAGTCAAATTAACATATCCTCACATGAATCTACCCCTTCCACACATAGCACCACCTATTCAAATGTAACACATGAGATGATATACTCACAAATAGAACAATCGTTCCAACATCCACAGAGAACACTTGACCACTTCATTCTCTAACTATATTTTGTGGGGATTTTGGTGAATTGTTTGAAAGTTTTTAACTAGACTCTAGAATGGCCACTAAAAGAAGATGAAATGCTTGTTGAAACACAAGCATTATTTAAAATCTCCTCCATGTATCCTAGTGAAAAGTATGAGTAGGGGCACACGATCTAAAGAAATGACAGAGCTCAAGAAAGAGAGAGTTTTACAGCTTGAAACAACTACCCACAAGAAAGAAGATGAAAAGAAAGATGAAGAGGTGGAAGGAGAAAGGGAAGGAAGCATTTTTCTTGGCTTATTATTTTATTTCCCATGAATATGAATGGTAAATAAAATAAAATGGAAGATCTAAAGAATGTTTCATCAAAGTTGTGAGTGAGAAGGCTTTAGGTGGCAGGTAATTTGCAAGTTACAAATGCCATAGCCAATAAAATTTGAATTAGAACCACTAAAGTATGCCCAACACCTTGAACAAGGCATTTATGTGATCTTCCTCTGCTCTCATGGGGCTGCCCTGATAGCTACCTTCATTTCTTAAATAGTTTTTTATTCATTTTTGTATTATGTTCTTGATTATTTTTTGTACAACATCATTCTCTCTAAACAAAAAATTTTGAATGGGAGGACTTAGAGTGAAAAGTGTTGGAATATTCAAATAGGAAGAATACTTATGAGAGGGGGGGGGTGTGAATCAGAAGTATCACACTTTAACCAATAAAACTTTTAGGTGGAAGTAAATTGCATGCATGTAAATACATCAAGTAAACATGAAACTAAGATATGCATCAACAACACATAACATTGGAATTTGGTAACCCAGAAACCCTCCAAGAATAAGAAGGTAAAACTGGGGTGGGGATGATACCCACAAAAATTACTGTAGCAATATTGTTCAACCACTTATGATGGTCTGCCCTATTAAAGGCCTGCCTTATTAAAGGCTTTACACTATGTCAATAATGACCTGGTTAGAGGATTTACAAACACTTTACATGAAGTGTCACCCTGTTAAAGGATTTAATCGCCTATTTAAAGGATCTACGAAATAGTTGTTAAGCTAACCTATCACCATAAGATTTTCATTCTAATACAATTGCTAGAAAGTATTAGGTACAATGAACGTGATAGATTACAATCCTTGATTGCTGAATGTAGGCACTTGTTCTGCTTTCTCTGATCTTGATCCTTTGTGATCTGATAACCCTTGTTCTGAAAGTAGACTTCCTTATACACCCTTGTATATCTACTCATATATTTTACAATGAAATTTCATCTTCCTTATAAAGACATTTGAGGATTTAGTGTTAGGTATGGATCTTCGATCCATATTCAATCTCTATTTTCCACTCATTGTTTGCACTTCTTCCATTGGTTGCATGCCTTCATCATTTTTCTTATTGGCTACATGCGGATTGCATAGGAAAGATAAAAGATTTGATCTTATCATTTAATCCTTTGAGATTTACCTTATGTCGGCTACAAAAACTGTTTGCATCATAGTTTGTGCAATTAAAAACTCTTAAGCTGATATTCTGAGTTACTTGGCTCCTAAAGCATTACTGATGCTCGGCACATTTTGTTTCCTAGATAACTCGACACCTAAACAAAACTAGCTTACTCGGAATCATCTATGACTCGGCACTTGAATATCACTTGGCACTTTATTCTGCTCGGCACTTAAAGTCATTCGGCACTTGAACTTTACTTGGCATCTAAAAACTACTCAGTACATGAAGATCACTTAGCACCTGAAGTCTTTCCTAACTCAGCTCATGTTGTGGCTCAAAATTCATGGTGTACTTGGCTCCAATATAGAAAGTAGGTAAGTGTATTGGCACTCAAGTGTCAAAAACCATTATGAAGTTAACAATCTCCCCCTTTGACATGAGTCACAAAAACAATTAACTGACCTTATGAGTACATTTACTAATCTGTTTGGTATATACAGAGTTTAAAGAAAACTTGATCAAAATTTGTAACTTACAGTATATAACTTTAAAAAAATTTGTAACTCCCCCTGAGTTTATTGTGCCATTATCTAGATATCATGCTCCTACTTTTATATTTTCTCCCCCATTAATTCATCTTCATAATATTTGTATCTCCCCCTATTATATCTCTTTTTCTTCTCCCCCTTTTTGACACTTATGTCAAAGAATGTTTAAAGGTTAAGACCATATTTAGCCAAAAATGTGTTGTTTACCTCCATAATCATCCTGAGAGCTGCATCCCAATTGTTTAAAGCAATTTCTAGCGACTTATGCTGGATGGCAATCTTTGCAGAAAGATGAATAAGTCCATCTGATGCAGAAAGATTAGGGTTCTTTTTTAGAATAGTTTCAGCATAGACTTGCTCTTTATGGAGTATTTCTAAATGTGGGGTAATGGAGGACTAGAGCTATATCAATTTTTCCTTGATATTGGCCTCTTCTATTGTTAACACAACTATTTCCTTTTGAGTGTGAAGTGTCTAGGTAAAATGCTTCTCACTTTGAGCTAGATCTTTAGGTAGTTGTATGCTAGAAATATTTAAAATTCTTTCCAAGCTCATTGTCTTTTGGCTAGTCTCCTGTGTGAAGTATAAAAAGTCACACAACTTTTTGTACAATGAGAATATATTCTCAAGTACCTTTTTCACTTTGTCAATTAGCTTTGCCAATTCAACCTGGGAAAGTGCAATTTGACTTGATATTTTCTCATTTACTTTTCCCTAGAATTTTCTTTCAGACCATTCCATAAGTTTTGCATTTGTCTCTTGGTCTTCATTTTTCACCTGGTCAACAATATATGTCAATTGCTCTGTGATATGCTTTGACTCATCTGGTGATTGCAAACTGAAGGCATCCATAAAGATGTCCTTAATCTCATGTAGCGTTTGCTTTTGTTTATACTCCTTCCTGAGTATCTCTTGTCTTTTTCTCCTATTCAGTGCTTCCTGCACCTCATTTATTTGATCAATGGTTATATTTTTTGAGTCATAGCCTGGTATGACTATCTCCTCATCCAATTTGAGGTATCCATAATGAAGAACCCTACAACTTTTGTAGTACTAGATGTTGGTATAGATATTTGCAATGGCTGGTGTGAAGGAGTTCCTGAGGTAAGAAAATTTATCAATGTTAGTATTGCCTCCTTCTCTTTAGGGGTTTCCATTGTTTCCTCCTCCTACTGTCTTCTATCTTGATCAATTATGGCAATCTTAAGAAGTGCACATTGTGTTTTTGTTGTAGGATCAGATGTCATAGTATGTCCTATTTGTTATGTTTGTCTTGTTTGTTCTATTCATTTTTCTATAGCTGCACTCGGCTTCTATATTGTAGTATCAACTATGCATATTGAGATAACTATTGGCATTTGAAGTTGACTACTAGTAGCTGTAGAGATGATGGAAGGTGGTTCTTGTGGATTCGCCTTATCTCTAACTGTGCTTTCTACTAGTTTTTGCAATTCATCCATACTGACCAATACTAGATATGCACATAATATTGCTTGTTGTGTAGATTGGTCAAGGATTCTTTTGAGATCTTCTGCAGTTAATGGATTGATATTCTGACTAGAAGTATCAGGAACATCAATAATAGTTATAGTTTTTATAGGTGTAATGGATACTTGAGGAGGGCTAGAGGGTGGCAATTTGTGTCTTGCACACTTTGATCTAGTTGCTGCTCTTGCTCAGCTGTTGCCATTATATCTTGATTTTGTGTCTCTTCCTCCTCTCCATCTTTCTTTTCTTCTTCCTTCTTCTCTTCTTCTATCTTCTTTTCTTCTTCTACTTTCTTTTCTTCTTCTACTTTCTTTTCTTCTTCTCCTTTCTTTTCTTCTTCTACTTTCTTTTCTTCTTCTCCCTTCTTTTCTTCTTCTACTTTCTTTTCTTCTTCTCCCTTCTCTACTAATGTCATCTCTTCTCTCCTTTTTCTCCTCTCTTCTGGTGGAGCAGCAACTTCTTCCTTGTATTCTTCTTCAAGAAAATCTTCAATCTTTTTGTACAAGTCTTTCCATGATTTCATTGTTCTTTGAACAATTTCTTCCATCTTGTTTTGGAGTATGAAGAATGCCTTGTATTTAGGTGTAAACCTATTATTGTGCCTTTTGAATGCTTTCTTTACTTGTTCCTTAGTCAAATCTTGCAATACGCTTGCTAGGGTTAATTCCCTCATCTCCTTCTCCATTTTCAAACAAAAATGCCATCTGTCTTCTACAATTTTAGATAGTTCTTTTGGCAATTGTCCATCTAGTTCAAGTGGAGTGTACTTGAACTATGCCATCATTCCATAGACTATTTATTCTATCCTATTCTATTCTTCTTTGGTAAACTTATTGAAATCAACTTTATTTAAGTTTCTTAAATCACCATTTCCAATCTTTTTACATAAAATATCAATTGAAGAATGGCTTACCTTTTCAGATTGATCTTCTTCATTAGTATCAGGTTGAGCCACATATCTTCTTCTTTTCCTCGGTTCTTCCTGTGTTTCCTTGATTTGTTTCTTCTTTGTAACTTCCTCTTTAGCCTTTTGAGTGGAGTCCCTTGTTGCAGCTCATGTTGTAGGCTTTTGAGGTGATGGCATGGTAGATTTCTTTGGTTTTTGCTGAGCTAGAGGCTATTTTGTTGCCTTTCTTTTCTTTGACTCAGCTTCAGTTGATGCTTCCTTGGCTTCTTTGTCTTCTGCACCTTCCTCCTTGACTTCACCCAGTCCTTGAGTTAATTCCATTGGGCCTTGTTCTTGCTCATCTTCATCATCATTTTCATCTTCTTCTTCTTCTACTTCAGCCTCAATTTCTTCAACAAATTTCTTCTTAATCTTCTTTAACAATTTGTCTTCCTTCTTTAATGTCGAAGCAGTCTTTAATTCCATGTTTATTTTTGACCTTACTACATCATAAGTGCCAAAATGTGGAGCACTTTTATCTATTTCTTCTGCCAATAATGCAATTATTGTTGTGGATGCCTCATCAACATTGATTTCATATCCAAATGGCCTTAGCCATCTCACTCTTGGAATTGTTGCTTGGATGTATGTGAAGTCAATATCAACCAAGAAACATATATAATTAACATATTCTTCTACTAAAGTAAGTGGTATTCTCACCCTTTGTTTCATGGATTTCTTGGAATCCTCGAAATAGCTTGTCATCAGGGTATCAAAGTTTTCTCCCATTTGTTTGATATATTCATTGATTTGGGCAATGATTTTTCTATCATTCCTCCATGTCACTTTTCCAAAAGAGGGAAAATCATTTTGAACATAGAAGAATATACAAACTAGAATTGCTCCAAATTTGCATTGAGTGCCCTTTGTCCTTCTTATGGCAGCTAGGTTTTCATTAATCTGTTGTAGTTGCAGTTCTGTAAGATCATAAGTATGATCCTTTTTCACCAATTTGTAGCCTACATCTACTACAATACATGGTACACTGTTGAGTCTACTAGATTGGTAGAACTTATGGGTGATGACTCTAATAGCAAATTCAACTAGAGGATCTTGTATGGTGTGAATTGTCATTCCTCTCTTATTCCACTAAGCACCAATGTTCTTTTCAATAACCTCCTTCGATTCACTTCTCAAGTTTTTGAACCGATCTAGGGTTGGGTACCCTATTACTCTATGTATGATTTCTTTGGTTAATTTGATGGGAATATTTTCTAACCACAGACTACCACCATGAATTCTACTAAGCACAAGTCTAACCCATTCTGTCTTGAATATGGTAGGAAAGCTCAAAACTTGGGTCAAACCCTTTCTTTCAACAATTTTGAATTCATCTCTTAAGACTCCATCTACGCACAATTTCTCATAAGCTTTCCTTATTTCCATATCTCCTATGGCACCTATCTTACAATTGTAGCATTTCTTAACGTCTTGAACCATTACAACTTTTGGGGGTATTTGGGAGAGAGCTCCGGCTGGGTCATTTTTGAATGCAACTTCAGGTATGGGACAAAAATTAGGTTGCTTGACCTCATTGGACACTAACTGAACTTCAAATGACTCTTTATCCTCAGTTTTCATGGAACTTGATGCCATTTATGCAAACTAGGGTTTCCTTTTTATGAAATATAAAACTGTGTAGCTCGGCACAAATGAAAAATACCTCAAGATCGATGAAAACACATTGGGAGAGGTTGCAATCTACTTGAAATGTTGGATTCTTTGCTATGAAGTTGCTCTGGTCTTTTTCTCTTCTTTGCTTCTTGATCACAATGAGTAAAACTGATTAAAATCATGATAATATACCCTATTTTCATTGCATTAAATGCTCAACTGCCAACTCAGCTTCTGAAATTTTTTTTGACCTAACTCGGCATCAGTTATCAACTCGATCGCTATTAGGAGCTTGACATGTGTTAGAGTTTAACTCGACATCCAAAGATATCTTGGCAACATCATTTAGATTTTGTCTTGACATCTTTTCTCATGAAAATTTATACTTTGCATAGCTTCTTTGTCTTGGGACTGATGTGTGATATAGCTTTGTATATTAGTCTCATATACTTCTCATGCTTAGTTTGATGAAGTGTGATCACTTGACCCATTGGGTGAAGTGATCCCTCCACTTGATGTGTTGCACTCATCTTTATTTTTCCAAGTTTTATTCATTTTCCCTCTTATATTTTTGACATCAATCTTTTCTTTGCCCTTATTTTCTTCAGTCTTGGGAGCCTTTGACCCTGTAAGACAGTTTTTGCTGGTATGACCAATTTTCAGACAACTAAAACATGTGGTTTGGTTCAACCATCTCTTGTAGTTCCCTTTGAAATGTGTTCTTATGCAGTTTTTGGGCATATGTCCATATTCTTGACAATAATTATAGTTATACTTGGTGTTGTAATCCCAATGATAATGGCTTCCATTCCCTTTTGATTTTTCTGGTTGATTTGATGTCCACATAGGTTTTGATCTGCATTCAGATGCCCTATGTCCATACTTTTTGCAATTATAACAATGTCCATCAAATCTTTGAGTCCTTGTGACATTGGATCTACAATCTTGTGTCATATGTCCTTGCATGTTGCACTTGTGACAAAAGTTCTTACTCTTGGGTGTGTTTGATTGATTGAATCTTCTACTCCTGCAAACATTAGCTATATGCCCCTTCTTATTACAGTAATGTAAAGTGGGTTTTGAATCCTTACCTTTGTCACTTCTTTGTTCAGCACTCTTTGATGATTCTCTAACTTCAGTGCTATTGTATCCAAGTCTTGATGTATCATGGGTGGATCTTGGAAATTTCATCAATTGTTCAAAATACTTGATGGCTTCACTTGACTTGTTGAGGTTCTCTACTACCTCTTTTTCTCTATTCAATTCATTCTTTATTTGTTCATTCTACATATTCAAAGTAGAGATCTCAATATCTTTCATATTGATTTCATGATGAAGGTTCATCATTTGGGCAAGTGTATCCATCTGCATGTTTGAGATCCTTGTCAATTCAGTACATTTTTCTTCAAGTCTGTTTGCAAGATTTCTTTTGTCATTTTCCATCATGACTTTATCCTCAACTTCTCTTTTCTTTTGTTCAATAATTTCACATATCATTATGGCTTGTGATTCATGTTCCATCTTGAGAGATCTTATCTCCTCTGCTTGAACTTTGTTTTTCTCCATTAGTTCTTCTATTGCTGCATCAAATTCTTTAGTGTCTCCATTGGCAAACACTTGTGTGGTATCAACCTCCTTGTAGTGTATATAATTTTCAGCTATGGCTATCTCCTTTCTTCTCTTTAAATATTTTCTTAATTACACTCTTGCTTCTTCTACTTTTTGTAGAGCAAGATGCACATCAATCACCTAGTTTTCAATGATCTTTCCAAGTTTAAAAGCTTCCATCTTTAGATCTTTTTCTCTAAGCTATCAAACTTTTCCTTGTGAGAACCTGGATTCTCTGATACCAATTGTTAGAATATTCAAATAGGAAGAATACTTATGAGAGGGGGGGTGAATTAGAAGTATCACACTTTAACCAATAAAACTTTTAGGTGGAAGTAAATTGTATGCATGTAAATACATCAAGTAAACATGAAACTAAGACATGCATCAACAACACAAAACACTGGAATTTGGTAACCCAGAAACCCTCTAGGAATAAGAAGGTCAAACTAACGTGGGGATGATACCCACAAAAATTACTGTAGCAATATTGTTCAACCACTTATGATGGTCTGCCCTGTTAAAGGCATGCCTTGTTAAAGGCTTTACATTGTGTCAATAGTGACCTGGTTAGAGGATTTACAAACACTTTACATGAAGTGTCACCCTATTAAAGGATTTAATCACCTATTTAAAGGATCTACAAAATAGTTGTTAAGATAACCTATCACCATAGGATTTTCATTCTAATACAATTGCTAGAAAGTATTAGGTAAAATGAACCTGATAGATTACAATCCTTGATTGCTGAATGCAAGCACTTGTTCTGCTTTCTCTGATTTTGATCCTTTGTGATCTAATAACCCTTGTTCTAAAAGTAGATTTCCTTATACACCCTTGTATTTCTACTTGTATATTTTACAATGAAATAAATTCTTATTATACATCAAGGCTTCCACGGACCCCAAAAGTGCTAAAGATTATTAAGAAATGGAAGAGATATAGATGAACATGTATCAATAATTATGGCCTAAAATATAGATTTTCAATACAGTATATTAAAAGATTTGTAATTGAGAAATAATATAATAGATTTCTCCTCATTTTTTGCACTTCTTCCATTGGTTGCATGCCTTCATCATTTTTCTTATTCACTGCATGCAGAATGCATAGGAAAGATAAAAGATTTGATCTTATCATTTAATCCTTTGAGATTTACCTTATGTTGGCTACAAAAACTTTTTGCATCATAGTTTGTGCAATTACAAACTCTTAAGCTGATATTCTAAGTTACTCGGCTCCTGAAGCATTACTGATGCTCAACACATGCCATTTCCTAGATAACTTGGCACCTAAACAAAATTGGCATGCTTGAAACTTGTTTTATTTTTGTATTACTCGGCATCATCTATGACTTGGCAGTTGAATATCACTCGGCAATTTATTCTGCTCGACACTTAAAGTCATTCGGCACTTGTACTTTACTCGGCATCTAAAAACTACTTGGTACATGAAGATCACTCGGCACCTGAAGTCTTTCCTAACTCAGCTCATGTTGTGGCTCAGCATTCATGGTGTACTCGGCTCCAATATAGAAAGTAGGTAAGTGTATTGGCACTCAAGTGTCAAAAACCATTATGAAGTTAACAAAAGGTGGAGAAGATTTACATTTTGAAATCAATAAGAGAGGCACCCAAAAATTCAAAGGATGTTAGTAAGAAGTGTACAAAAGGTTGGTCAAGGAGAGTCAAAGCATTAAGCAATTGTTAGAGAAGATGAATGTGGAAAATATATAGAGGAACCCTTCACTTGACATTATTTGAAAAGAAAAGATTGTGATTGTAATTGCTATTAGAAGATGCCTATGGAAAATGTTGCACAATTATCCCACATTGCTTTTATGCATTAGCTTTTTTTATTTAAATACCACAACCCATATAGTGAAAATTTCTAAAAGGATCACACCTTTTGAGACATAAGAAATGATCACATGGGGACCCCACATTGGAAACCTTAGAGAAATTTTAAACATGTGGCCCAAGATCAATGATGTTGGCACTGATGACTAGACTAGTTTGATGAATCTAACAGTGACACATGGAAAAGTATTTGCAAGCTTGACATGGATTTTGACATGGTGACATGGCATCCTTGGATAGGTGTTATGATGTCACTATGTCACTAGTGACATGGTGACACTAAGATGACATAGCAACATAGCGACAAGTTGTCATGTGGCAGGACTAGTGATGTGCCAATGGTGATGTCTCATGGATTATGATGTAGTAACATGGATTGAGTTGCCATGGCTCATGATGTCACTATGTCATGATGATGTGGTGACCATGCTGACAAGGATAGTGACATGGTGACCCAATCAGAGGCTACCATGTGGTAGAGGACCCAATCATAAGTGGCAGAATGAGCCATAATTATGGCAACATGTGGCACCTAGGTGGTAGATTAGATGACATGGTAGGAATGAGTGAATCAGAATGTGACATGTGTCAAGCTTAGTCAAACCCAAGTTGACCAAGATTGGTAATTGGAGGGAAATTTCAAAGTACAAAAAATATTTTTTTTAGTCCTTCCTAATTTTAAGTGTACATCTAGTTTTATATCAAAATGGTATATACTCTAAAGTTTTCACTTTAGGTTAGTATGAAATATTTGCTAAAAATGTAATCTTAGAGCCATGTCAGGGACCTAAAATTCATTTTGAGATTCTGGGCATCTCTAATGCACCAATATAGTACTATTATATATCATCAAAACTAGGAGAGGATGAGCTTTTCATTTTGGGTGTTTTTTTTTTTCACAAGAAGCTACTGGTTCAAGCTTTACAAGGTTTTGTATCAGATACCCATTTTTAGTCTCATTTAGGTATATTAGTTCATATTTGATTTGTAGTAAGATGATGGACTGCATGTTTGCTAGAGGTAGTAAGAATGCAATTAGGAATGGATTTTCTCACCTCCAAGTTAGTTAAATGAAGATATTATCAACATTTTAGGTGCATATCTAATAGTTCTTTTCAAAATAGGGTTTCTCATCAATGAGAGGAGATATTTTCAATTTGTTGTAGAGCAATGATGAGAATCATATTAGATTTTAGTTATAGAAAGATGAGAGATGTTTTAAAACAATAGGGAATGAAGATTCAAGTGGACACATGTCACTTTGAGATCAAATCTAGGATTACATTCCTTTCTTATATCTTTCTCTTTCTCATCCATTGTAAATTTTCCAGTTCTGGAGAAAATTTATCATTGCTATAATACCATGTTGATTGCAGTTAGTTTGTTGGATCTAGAACTATATTTTCCACATTCTATAGTCTTCTCTCTTGTATGAACAACAATGAATAAATCTAACATAGATAGTTCTAATCTATTTAGTGGTTTCAAGAGTTATTTGCATGCATATTAAATGTATAGTTTCAAAGAAATGAATATAATGAGCAATAATCTCCTTAGTTTCATTTTGATTATTATCTCCTATCTTTGGAATCTACAATGTTGTGTGGTTTAGGGACAAAGAACTTAGACCCATTTGCATCCTAATAAGGTTGTATGTATGGTGTGTTTTGTTTTTGGAATGAAGATCCGAGTAAATGGTTGATGTATTTGATAGGGTTGGTTATTTGAGAAGGATATTTCTTGATGATGAGTTTTTTATGAGCACTGATGTCTAATTCACAAAGTGATAGGATAGATCTAATATCTTGATATATGGAATATGCCACTAGTATTAGAGATGTATGTGTGTGATTTGTGGAACTACCCAATAGATAAGGCACTGATCAACTACATGAT
This sequence comes from Cupressus sempervirens, assembly GCA_028749045.1. NCBI lineage: Eukaryota > Viridiplantae > Streptophyta > Pinopsida > Cupressales > Cupressaceae > Cupressus > Cupressus sempervirens. Next base: position 169,620,957 of record CM053791.1, on the reverse strand, counting down.
CAACTAGTTCCTACTATTTCATATTTTGGGATTTTCTGAAATCAAGATTATAATCATCTATTTCCCTTTCTATTTAAGAGCTAAAAGAATGCCCTCACTTAGCTTATCAATTTCTTAGGTCATGTTATTGTCTATGACCTTTTCATAAGTCCAAAATATATAAGGGTTCTAATCTTCTTTGTTTTAGATTTAGTTGTATGGTTTTTGGAACAATAGTACCATATGAAGAATATAATAGGTCCACCTACTTAGGTTTAGCATAGCCTGAAGTAGAACAAGGATCTAGCCTTATAGTTAGTTTGGTGTTTGAAGGGATATGCTGAGGATGAGAAGTAGCTAATCCTAGATGTATTTTTCTCTCACTAGGGTAATTTGAAACCATAATGTTTTAAAACACTAACAAAATGGCAACTCTAGTGGGGCCATGATAGAAAATAAGCCTTGTTAAAAGGACAAGAATCTTTGGTGTGAATTGAATATTTTAGTCCTATTTTTTTAGAATGGTTTTACCCATCCAAGTAACCAAAAAAATGGAGACTCTATTAGGGAATATATTGAATCTTAAAGATAGACAACTTCAGAATTTGAAAAAAGGAGATACAATACAGGAGGAGAAGTGCATGGAAAAAAGTTGTAGTAGTAAGTTTTTTGATGTATTTTCTAGCTTTCTTACTCAAATATCATGCACCCTAGTGATGCTTTGTTGAGGAAATAATTAGCTTTGAAATTTGAATGCAAATTGTATTGTAACTAGTGAAATTACCTTCAATCAATTCAGCCAAGTTTGGTTTTCAAAGTGTTGTTGTAAAGTCAGATTTAGAATTGATCGAAAGTGTTTTATCTTTTCTAAGTGTGATGATTTGCAAGTTTTACAAGTTGAAAAGTTTAGTTCAAAATTTTCAAGTGATAAACCATGTTTTAAATATTTCTCACAATTGTTAGTGGTGACTCTCTAAAATATCTCTATACTAGTGCAAATTAGTTCAATATAATTTTTTTCAAGACTTTTCAACTTAGTTGTGTAGATCTAAAAGTTTTTTAAGAAGATTTAGGAAAGAGGAGAGAATATATGAGTTCTTGATTGATAAGTTTTGAAGTGTTGTAAGTAATTTTCTATCATAAGAAATTTGAATGTTAACAATGAATCATAGTAATGATTTCATTTTTTTCTCCTCAAGGAGATGGTGGCTCTACTTATTTTTTATCAATGGTGTGAAGAAATGAAGTTTGCACCCATGTCAAATCAACATATTGAGTTTGCAAGAATCAACACTCAAGGTGTTTTCCACTTTCATGAAGTTTATTTTCCATGAAAGTAAGCTCCACAAAAGTTTCTTTGTCAAGTGGTATTGTCAGCACTAAGTAGGAGAGTTATATAGTGAATCTTAGTATACTTTGTGAAAGATAGATTCAGTGAATGTGTTTACATATTAAGTGTGTTAGGGATTGAATTGGTAGAAAGTGTTTTCAGATCTGCTACAAGTAATAAATACTGAAAGTGAATATTTTGAATGAATTGTAAGTTTGTAAGAAATGCAAAATTTCTTTTCACCTAGTATGCAACCCATGAATAAATATTTTAGATCTATTTCTGCTAAAAGGTACATGCCATTACTCTTTGATAGCATTCATGGTTTCCCAAACACTATGTCATATGATCTTAGAAAATATTTTCCTAAGTTTAGTGGGAACCATTTGGATTCACCCAATCATCATGCTCAGATGTTCAATGATTTGATTGGTGATTTTTAAATTGCTCATGAAGATGTGCATATGAAGTTGTTTGTTCAAACTTTAAAAGGTGATGCTAGAGATCGGTTTTCCTTTCTAATGGCATGTTCTATTTTGTCTTGGAATGAATTACATTCAACCTTCATGAAGTAGTTTGGGGAAGAACAATCATCTCTAATTCTTTCGAGAAGTTCTTGAAGATCCAAATTAGGAATAATAAATTAGTTCCTAAATTTAATATCAGATTTGCAAGAGTTTTAAATGGGATTCCTGAGAAAGCTAGACCAGATGATCAAGTATGTCTAGTAGTTTTTCTTGATTCATTTGGTGAAAAGATGAGTTATTTTTTGAGAGATAAAGAGCCCAAGACTTTCCATCATGCATTCATGAAAACAATAGAGATTGAAAATAATGTAAGGTATGGACTAACTAAGAGTTATTTCTCTAGAAATGTTTGCTAGCAAGATGAGGTTCAAACGAGAAATCAATGTCATGAAGAGTTTTCAATTTCATATCACCATGTGGGTACTACTACTGATGTAAACAATTTTGTTGAAAATTTAGAAATAAAAACATGTGAAGATGAAGTCTCTTTATTTCTAAAAAGAGCTAATAATTTTCTTGCTGAATATAGTGCGCATGTTTGTAGTATTACAGCAATAGATGATAGAGTTAATTCACTTTATAACTTGTATATGCAAGAAGAAATTTAAGTCATTCCTTCTTCTATTGATCAATTTAATTATGTTGAAAATATTATTATCCTTAGAGTTGAATGGTGTTCATCTTAGTATGAGGATGAAGAGGTTGAAAGTTATGTTTCAATTCATGAAGGAAAAGATGTTGTTTTGATGCATTATGAAGAAGCATCATGTGAAGACAATGATAAGAGTGGTTACTCGAGTCAAGAGGAAGACAATGATACCACATGTTCATCTTCATATGAAACTGATGCAAAGTGGGAAGAAGAAAGCAACGATGGAAGTGACTACTCTTATGCAAGTAAAGATATGAGTTCTTTTTCTAAATCTAAAAAATGAAGTTCCATCTCATAATTGTATGAATTAGCTTGAATTTGAAACTTTTGAAGAAGATTTGTCTCCACAATATGAGCATAAGGAGATCATTTATAAGGATGAACTATGTAGATGAATGTCATGAAGATGCATATAGTAATAATCAGCAATATGGAAGTGATTCTAAAGTTAATGCATTAGCACCTATTTATAAGTTAAAAGATGATTGGTTTTCAAGACATTTAAATCATCTTAGATAAGACAATGAAAGTAACATTGATTTATATTCCACGTACTTCATTGATGGATTGAATAGTATATCTTCTTGTAATGATTCTGATTTTTCTTCTTCATATGCTCAAAGAGTTCATGGTAATGATGTTAGCTATGGTTTCAAAGTTTTAAAAAATCCATTGCATGATGAAGAACTTGATGTTGATTAGTATATCACTTGTTATAATGTCTACAATGGAGCTTTTCATGGAATTATCAACCCACTTTTTGAAGAGCACATTGAATGTTCAAATTTGGTTAATGCCAATATTGATGATGATACACTATCCTACTACTTTAAGAGGTCGGATTTTTCTTCTTCTAGGTGTTACAATGATTATAATGATGATGTAGCATCTCATGAGGTTGATAACAAGGTGTTAGAGGAAGTTATGATTGAAAATCAGTAGGCACCTTGTAGCAAGTTCTATGGTGAATACTCTAACCTGATGGCTAATCTATATACTAATTTCAAAGAATCATTAGAGGACTTCAAATAGATTTTAGATTTTTACATTAATGACATTTGTGATTATAAATTTGATTTCTCATTTGAGTACCATGCAGCTATTCATAAAGATACACAATTTCAAGGTATGTGTGTTCCTTTTTCCCAAGTTGAATATGAAACTTTCATGTTAATGAATAATAGCATGAATAATTCTTTTGATGAAGAAGAGTTTCAATTTGATTTTGATATGTTTGAACATGATGATTTTTACTTTCATAATGAGAAAGTTGTAGAGAATGATCCTAGTTTTTATGTGCATTATTAAAGTGAAAATGTAGATTTTGTTTTGCCAAGTGGTTTGATTAAAGATGTTAATCCAATTGGTGAAACTAATAGAAGTTATAATGTTAGCTGACCTTAGAAAAATTTAGATGAAAATTAGATCTATGAAAGAGGTAAAAGTTTTTGTTGAACTGCGGTGGCCTAGGGCCATCATTTCTATAGTTTAGTTGTAGTTGTTTTTGCTTTCAATAAGTTGTTCAAGAGAAGTTTTTCTATCAAGTGTGTGGTTTGCTTCTTCCAATTATTTTGAGATCCTTTCCATGCACACAAGGGACATGTATCCCTAGACAAGGCCACTATTGGGACTTGAAATTGCTTTCCCAATTTGAGTACCATTCCAAGCTTTCAAGTCCTATAAGCACATTTAATGATGTTTACCCAGATATTTATTTGAGGCCTAAGAGGTGTTTGATGTTTCTAACACTTTGCATTTAGTCTATCCATTCACCCCATAAAGATAAACTATTATGCTAAGCCATTTCATGATATTTTGTTTTAAGCAATTTTCAAATTTGCATTTTTTCCAAAGTGTTAAATGACATGAGGCCTTATTTGCAATTGAATATCTCACACCCAATAATGTTTGATGACTCCCTACTTTGGGAGTTCTTAGTATGCATATCAAAGAACCTAGGTTTCAAATTTTAATTATTTTGGCATGTTTTGATTAGGCTTTGAATCCCTCAAAGTCACTTGTTTATTGTTGTCGTGCTGATGTAAATTGTTTGAAATTATGGGAGGCTCTATTTGACCTATTATAACTTTGACCTAGTTGACCAAAATGACATAATTCCTTTTTTATTTTATTCTAAAGGTTAGATACTTGTTATGTTTCAATTTTAAGATAATGGAGAATCCCTTTGATCAATTTTCAAATGTGATTCCATATGCAATTTTTAAAGCTTTTTTGGTGTCATAAAGTGCAGATTGATCAGTACCCCTATTTGGGATGTCATAACTCTGAATTTGTCATAGGTGGGATCAAATGGATTGTACTATTACATTCAAATCTAAAAATAATTTAAGATTTCTAGTTTGCAAGTCTTGATGGATTTGTCTACACACTTTCCTAGGTCCATTTCATTTGAGAAAATCATTTTTCTACTAGTGTTCCATGTTCTATGAATCCAAGTAGCCCACTTTGATTGCTCACCAAATGTGCCCTGTTATTTGTCATGAGCCCAAATAATAGATTTTTACTCTCCTCATGGAAGTGAATAAACACCAGGGTAAACTTTAAGAAAGCCACCTCCAAAAAAAGATATAAAATATTGGTGAATATTTCATTATTTTGAAAAAACAAAATTATTTATATTGGCAAAACTCTCAATTTTTTATTATAAATATGATTAATTTTGGTGATTATTTTTGAATCATAATTTTTTTTGTATAAAATATTGATGAATCTCAATAATAATAGGAAGTTCATTAATCACCATGGAATATTACAAATCAAAATTGAACATTTTTTTACCTTGTGGAATGTTATGAGAATCATTACATATACTTTAAATCAATAGTGAATAATAAATATTGGCGATATATCCCTAAATTAACTAATAATTATGATAATTGTTGGTCAGTTCAATTTAATTTCTCCAATAATATATTATATTTAGGTTACTCAAATCTATTCATGTAACAAATATTGTGGCAAATATTTGAGTTTAAATTTTTCAATAAAATAAATTATTGAGCAATTTTAAATATTCTAGAATTGAATTTTATAAAAGTATGGTGATTTAAGTTGTATCAAATCTTAAATTATTAGCCAAAATACTAGCCAAAAATTTCTAAAATTAGCCAATTTACAAATATTAGCCACTAAATTATACCATAACAAACACCCTAGTTTTCATGCCCCCAAATGTCCATTTTCCCTATTTTCAAAGCCAAATCTAAATGCATTTTATGGTCTTCTAACTTGTTTTCTTGTAGGCAGTTCTGATAAGGAAACTTTAACAATCAATATCTTTTGACTGAGAAATGATCATGAGACAAAATTTGATAGGGTAATAGATGTAGAACAAAGAATTAGTATGTCTAATTTTACAGCTCATCCAAGTGTTTTGATCAATTTTTAAGGCCAATTAGAGGACCTCTTGGTAAAAAAATGACACTTTGCAGAAAGGGCTAAAATGAGCTTTAAATGGTGATTCAATGGCTTGAATTGAATCTAGCCAATTTGAGGAATTTGATTAGGATTCGGTGATTGCTTGATCAATTTGAAAGTTCAATGATTTGAAAAAATAAAATTTAGCTAGACCCACTTTGGGGCCCGACTAATCTCATCAAGTTGATGAAATATGGAATTGATTGAATGTGTATTTAAGAACCCAACATGGCTATGATTGATTATATATCCCAGTGTGTACAACTTATTTCTTAGGCTTGAATTATTGTAAATTTCTTATCTAGCCAATCAAAAAGGCCAATTGACTAATTAGAGGAACATCATGTCAAGTGGTAAAGTTAGGGAACAAAGAAATTTGAGCAAAGTGGCCGAAAATTTTCTTAATGGAGGAGATAGATTTTTGCTTCGATATGGTGAATAACAAGATATTAAAATATTGGTATGCCATTCACTACATAAAAAAAGAATCATCAAGATTTCTCCATGTTTTTAAGGATGTAGTTATTCAATTCTTTGTTCTCCTTAAATGAGATCCTATAGGCAAGTAATAGAGATTACTAATGGCTCATAAGGTCAATTTATCAAGGAGAATTATCAATGAAAGAAGTATAAATGATAAAAAATTCTTGTCAAAAGAAGTCAGATTAAGTAGTATATCCTCACATGAATCTACCCCTTCCACATGTGCTACCACCTATCCAAATGCAATGCATGAGAGGATGTACTCACAAAAAGAATAATCATTGCAACATCCATAAAGACCAGTTGACCACTTCATTCTATGATTAGATTCTGTGGGCATTTCAAAGAAATTTGTGCAAGTTTTTACTAGACTACAGATTGGCCACTAAAAGAAGATGGAATGCATGTTGAAACACAAGCATTGTTTGAAATCTCCACCATGTATCCTAGTAGAAAGTATGAGTAGGGGAACATGATTTGAAGAAATAGTAGAGCTCAAGAAAGGGAGAGTTTCATGGCTTGAAATAGCTACCCACAAGCAAGAAGAGAAAAAGCAAGCTAAAGAGGTCAAAGGAGCAAGGGAAGGAAGTGTTTTTCTTGCCTTATTATTTGATTTCCCATGAATATGAATGGTAAATAAAATAAAAGGGAAGAGTATAGGAGTGTTTCATCAAAGCCATGAGTGAGAAGGCTTTAGGCAAGAGGTAATCTACATGTGACAGATGCCACAACCAATCAAATTTGAATTAGAGCCATTAAAGTATGTCGAGCACCTTGAATAAGGAATTTATGTAATCTTCCTCTACTCTCATGGGACCACCCTCATGGCTACCTTCATTTATAAAATAGTTTCTTTTTGTTCTTGATCATTGTTTTGTACAACGTTGTTCTCTCTAAACAAAAAATTTTGAATGGGAGGACTTGGAGTGAAAAGGGGAGAAGATTTACATTTTGAAATAAATAAGAGAGGAACCCAAAAATTCAAAGGATGCCAGTGAGAAGCATAGAGGAGGTCAATCAAGGAGAGTCAAAGCATTAAGTAACTATTGGAGAAGATGAATGTAGTAAATATACAAAGGAATCCTTCACCCAATGTTTTTTGAGTAGAAAATATTATGATTGCAATTGCTATTAGAAGATGCCTGTGGAAAAGGTTATGCAGTCATACCACATTGCCTATATGCATAAAATTTTATTATTTAAATACCATAACCCATTTAGTGAATTTATCTAAAAGGCTCACAGCTTTTGAGACACAAGGCATGATCACATGGGGGCCCCACCTTGGTAACCTTAGAAAATTTTTGAACAAAAATGTGGTCCAAGATTGATGACATCAACAGTATTACTAGGCTAGTTTGATGAATCTGAGAGTGACATGTAGTAGAGTATTTGTAGGCTTGGTGTGGGGTTTTAGGTGGTGACATGGCATCCTCAAATAGGTGTTGCTACATCACTATGTTTCTAGTGACATGGCAATATTAAGATGGCATAGAGACGTAGCGACAAGCCAGCACATGGTGGTATTGGTGATGTGGCAACAATAACATAGCATGGATTATGAGGTAGTGATGTGGAAAAAGGTGCCACATGTTGTGACGTCGCTATGTCATGATGATATGGTGACCATGATGACAAGGATAGCAATATGGTGACCTAATTAGAAGCCACCACATGGTAGAGGGATGGGTCATAAATGGAAAAATGATGACCAATCTAGTGGCACCACATGGTGCCTAGGTGGTATATCTGATGACATAGCATGAATGAGTAAATCCAAACATGACACGTGTTGAGCTTGATCAAACCTAGTTTGACCTAGATTGGTAATTGGAGTAAAATTTTAAGCTACAAAAAATATTTTATTTTTTAGTCTTTTCTCATTTTGAGCATACATCCATTTTAAAATCAAAATGGCATATACTCCAAAGTTTTGACTTTAGGGTACTATTAAATATTTGCTAAAAATGTAGTCTTAGAGCCATGTCAAGGACCTAAGATTCATTTTGAGATTTTGGGCATCTCCAATGCACCAATAAAGTACTATTATATATCATCAAAATTGGGAGAGAATGAACTTTGCATTTTTAGAGTTCTTTTTATGCACAGGAAGCCATTGGTTGAACTTATACAAGGCTTTGTCTCAGGTACCCATTTTTTAGTCTCATTCAGGTATAGTAGTTTAGATTTGATTTCTAACGAGATGATGGATTAAATGTGTGCTAGATGTAGTAATAATGTAGTTAGGAATGGATTTTCTCACCTCTAGTTAGTTAAATGAAGATATTATTAGAATTTTAGATGCATATTTGATAGTTATTTTCAAAATAAGGTTTCTCATTAGTTAGAGGAGATATTTTCAATTTATTACAAAGCAATGATGACAATATCAAATTTTATTTATAGAAAGATGAGAGATGTAAATTAAAACAATAGGGAATGAAGATTCAAGTGGGCACATGTCACTTCTAGATTAGATTAAGAATTACATTCCTTTCCTATATCTCTCTCTTTCTCATCTATTGTAAAGGTTCTAGTTCTAGAGAAAATTTTGCATTGTTGTAATGCCATGTTGGTTACAGTTAGTCTATGATGCCACAAGGTTGGATCCAGAACTATATTTTCCACATTCTTTAGTCTTCTCTCTTCTATTAACAATAGTGAATAAAGCTAACATAGATAGTTTTGATCTATTTAGTGGTTTCAAGAGTTATTTGCATTCATCTTGAATGTATAGTTTCAAAGAAATGAATACAATGAGAAAAAATCTCCTTAGTTTCATTTTGATACTTATCTCCTATTTCTATAATCTATAATGTTGTGTAGTTTAGGGAGAAAAAATTTAGACCCATTTGTAGCCCTGTAAGGTTGTATGTTTGGTATTTTTTCTTGTTGGAATGAAGAGCCAAGTAAATGCTTGATTTATTTGATAAGGTTACTAGTTATTTGAGAGGGATATTTCATAAGAATGAGGTCTTTATCAACATTGATGTCTAATTCATAGAGTGATAGGATAGATTTGATATCTTGATATATAGAGTATGTCACTGGTATCATAGATGTATGTGTGTGATTTGTGAAACTACCCAATAGATAAGCCACTTACTAACTATAGGATCAATTATTTCTTACTATTGCATATTTGGGGATTTTTTGAAATCAACATTATAATCATCCATTTCCCTTTCCATTTAAGAGTTGAAAGAATTCCATCACTTAGCTTATCAATTTCTTAGGTAATGTTTTTAGCTATTTCATGTCTATGACCTTTGCATAAGTATAGAAGATATAAGGGTTCTAATCTGATGTTGTTTTAAATTTAGTTGTATGGTTTTTGAAACACTAGTACCATATGAAGAATCTAATAAGTCCACCCATCTAGGTTTACTAGAGTTTGAAGTAGAAGAAGGGTCTAGCCTTATAGTTGGCTTGGTGTCTGAAAAGAAATGTTGAGGATGGGAAGTAGCTATCTCTAGATGTATTATGTTCTCATTAGGGTAATTATGATGTTTCAAAATAGTAACAAGTTCCAAAAAAGTTTAGGTGTGTTTTTGAGATGTTTAAGTGTACTAGATTTTGAATGCAATCCTTAAAATGAGTTTAGAGCATCCAAATTAGCTAATGGAGTAATTTTCATGTCAATCAGAGTATTTTGGAAAATTAGGTCAAAATCTATACAAAGGCCCAAAAGGTCATTTTAAAATCATTTGTGCATTTTGTCCTATTTGAAGAAAAGAGCTATGAGGCCAAAATGGTGGTTCTAGTGCATAGTCATCATTTCAAGAATTCTAGGTGAGATAGCCAACTAGTAGACTATGAAACTTTGATGAGTAGTAAAAAATCCTTCCTTGCATTTTAAATTTTTCCCATTTTGCTGAATTTTTTACACATTTTTATGCATTTTTATTCACTATTGTTGGTGTTCTCATGTGAGAAAATAGTTTTTCACATGAGTTTCTAGAGAAAACTTGTAGGAGGAAGTGCCACTATGACACTTTCTTGCATAGGGTGTTTGTTTTCCTCATGCGGGAGGTACCCAACTCTTGCATGAGAAACCCTAAATTTGTTTGTTTGTTCACTTGTTTCTAAATATTTTCTTCCATCACACCATTTTTTTGCATCGTCTAATGAGTTTCCTTTTGTGAGGAAGTCATTTCTTCTCGTGAGAATCTACATCTTTGTGTAAGAATTTGAAATTTTCTACAAGATTTGGTATTGTTTGCATGAGTAGTTTTTCAAAAATGTAATTTTTTAGCAATTGTGTCACATTCTCATCAGTCATTGTTGCATGTATGTAGTATGTTTTAGCACATTAGGATTAGTATGGTATTTTATATGGTAAATACTAATCGTGTTATGTTGTTTGAATGTTTGTAGGTTGTGCTTCTAGACATCTCTTTTAGAGCACATCATCTAGCTATAAGAGAATTGATTAGGTAGCTAGATGTTGTTGAGTGGGCACATATTGGCACTCTTGGTTTATCATGTCTATGTGATATCCTTGATCTATGGGTGAATCATAGATTGTTCATATAACTTGTTGAGCAGTTACATTTGGAGACAAACACATTCTATTTGCCACTAGGAGAGATGACAATCACACTAGAGGACATCTATAAGATACTCTAGATCCCATTTCACAAACCTTAGGTAGAGTATGACATTCATCTGAGACCTGGTACATTGGCACTAAGGGCCATTTATAGTACAAGATCATTATGGGTAGAGTCATTCCTTGATAGAAGTTGATTCAGCTCTATGGTGATATGCATAGATTGGCAGTGGTACTTGGACTTGTTCCTAAGTTTATTTTTGATGCCTAATAGAGCCCAACATAGATTGGGGTGTGGTTGGGGTTGGATAATACAAAGGATGCTATAGCAACCAACACATTCTTTATGGGGTCACTATATGTTTGCCCACATGTATCACCAAATTCATGAGGTTCTATGTCAGGAGAGAAGAGCATGGTAGTGGGTGTTTATGTTTTACAAGTCTAAGCATGGGAGCACTTCTTGATCACTAGACCCATCTATGAGGATATGACATAGCTTGAGGAGCCTTACATTTGTAGGTACCAAGGGTAGATGAACCAAACTACTCTTGGTAAGATTGAGATGTGGAGATCATAGCTAGATGACTTGGTGTCATTGATATGATAACCATGGAGAGACATAGGAATGATATGATGCATGAGTAGAGATTGGACACATGTTTTCCTCTTATCTAGTGGTTGGTTACTCAATCTAGGTGATCAAGAGATTTCCATTGACAAGTGTGTGGTGATAGTATGGTAGGCCATAGGACATCTTGCAAGAGTATTGTACCTATGCCCACTTCACTAAGGAGGTGTAGAAGGGGTGGTCAGTTAGACTAGACCCTAGGAGGTCTATTATTGATGTGCACTCTGTTTCTATGACACATTGGGATTATACAGTGGCAATTAAAAATGGGGGGATGACTCTAACATATAAGGAGCATTTTTTGAGTCATCCCTTTCCCTTATTTACATATCTAGTGGGGATGGCAATGCCAATATAGCCAGTGAAAGCACCACAATAGTAGCCACAGTAGCAGGTACTAAGATAGTGTACATATTATATGTAGATCCCTCTATGTTAGATGAGAGTAGATCTAGGTGTTGGTGGGAGTTGCACTGGGCATAGACCTTCTTAGGGTGAGATGGAGAACTTAGGTGCTATTGGTGGAGAGGCATAGAGATAGTGTGTTGATGACCAACCTCTACCATATCTAGAGCAAGATATGGGTGATGAGGAGATATAGGAATAGCTTGCTCAATAGCACATAGAGGATAGGCTTAGGCATAGACCAAGGATGCTTTGAGGATATTTAGGGAGAGGGTGAGGATGACACAATGATAGTTGGGAAAGTGACATATTTAGGTTGTAGTTAGATATATGTGGTTAGTGGATTGAGATCGAGAGCTCAAAGAGCTTTGTGTGAGGTTGGAGCAATAGCAAGATGAAGCTTAGTTACAAGGTTCTAGGGCAGCCTATTACTATGCTGGGTATATCATAGTAGTGCCTCATATAGCAAAGTAGATGCCTAGATTTTTTTAGTATGCTAGAGCATCAGATGGTGTACACCACTCAATGAGAGTAGATGCTCCTCCTCTACCTACTCTACTTGACGATGAGGGAGAAGGAAATAGTTATTACTTTCTCTCTTTTGTCTTACCTTACGAGGATGTATTTTGGATGTATCTACATCATTTTGTATCATTTTGAGATCGACAATGCTTGAGTAGCATGCATTTTTGTATAGATGTACACTTGACTCCATTAGAGAGATTTATCTATATGAGATCTTTTCATTTGAGTACCTTTGAATGTTTATTTTTTGGTTATGGTTGTTCATACAAAAGATGTTAGTGATATGAATGTGATGAATGCAAATTGATATGAATGTAGTGTAGATGAGATGAATATGAAAATATGTATATGAAATGAAAAATTTGAATGAACTAACATCTTATGTAGGTTTCAAGTTTGTTGTTAATGATAGGTATCTTTTGAAAGTCAAAGGACGAACCAACGAATGAAATTTTTATGTAGTCAAGAAGAAACATGATACTTTAAATAAACCAATGACCTCTCATATCAAAAGATATAAGTAAAATAGTAATCAAAATATACTCTTATGCAAGTGAAGTATGAATTACAACTCTATGCTAGATGTATCCCTAGGTCTTGTTACTGAACTCATAAAATTATCCTCACTAAGTGTTTAGTTAGACCCACAAATGTCATACAATTCACAATAATATTGAAATCATGAGAATATGAATATGACATATGTCTTAGTTTTTTTGGGATTAAATGTAAGCACTAAGGCACAAGAAGATAGAATTACTAGTACATTTGTCCATTTTAATGTAACAAGAAAACATAAGCATCAGAGCATAAATTCTAGTATGACCAAAATGTTTCTTGCATGAAAAGACACAAGAAACACATGAGATCCCTCTTATTCTAAGTATTCAGTAAAGATTCTATCCAAAATGACCCTTGCATTTGTAACCTAGACATAAATGTGTTAAGCATACTCATAGTAAGCCATATGTTCACTTAGCAAGACAAGTATTGGTATTATATTGCAGCATAGAGAAATCACTCAAAAAGTCAAGGAGAAGAACCAACCTCACTAAAGTATCCATATAAAATGAGTCAAGGTATACATGGCCATCCTGTAGAACTAGATCTTAGTGTGCAAGGAACATTAAAATTAAATAAAGCATTCACAAACCAAAACTAAGTTCACATATATGTTTAGACAAAGAAAAGAAAACAAGAAGTGCAAACCTCAAAAGATGAAGCACTTCATTGCTTTCTTGATTTTGTAGATGCATCCTTTGATGTGGATGTATGCTCAAGATGCTCAAAGTTGATTCAATGGTGGGGATGAATAATAGCAAATTGGTAGCTTTGTGAGCTCTCAATTTGGAATTATAAGGGTATGGGTATGGATTTTGGCTCTCAAAAGGGCATGATAACTTTACTCAAATGGTTGTTATTGAATGGCTTAGGAGGGGATTCAATTTATAGGCTAAAGGCTTGAGGGATGGAGGGCTAAGATGCAAGGAGAGATGAAGGCTTAAGGAGGGCTAGGATGCACTCAAGGAGAGCACATGGATTGTGCTTGTTTAGCACCAATGGGAAGGTGACACTTTTCACAAGGAGGATGAGTGTGAGAGGGTAGGTTAAAGGGTTGGTTAAAGGCATAATGAGTGGGGTTGAGTATGTAAGAGAGATGTAAGAGGAATGAGTGTGAAAGAGGGAAGAGTGTGGAAGATGGATGTAAGAGTCATGAGTGGGCTTGTAAGAGTCTTTTATGGTTTGTAAGAGCACTCATGACTTGGTGGTTGGGATTTTTGAGGGGAGACTTTGGTTTGGTTTAGGAAAGTCTTAAACTTGCTTAGGGAATGTGACAACATTAGGGGGTGGATTAGGCTTGGGTTTAGAATTAGATTAGGAATGTTAGAGATGTGCAAGTGGATGGCATTAATGAGGGTGGGTGAGTTAGTGGCTAAGCTTGGTTAGTATGGGTGGATGGGGTGCATTAGGCTAAATGGAGGATTAGAGATAAGTTAGGGGTTTTTGGATTTGAGGATTTTATTTATCAAATAGATTTATTTAATAAATGGGGATTTTTGGAATTAGATAGAAGAATGGGATTTAATTGATAAATAATAGGTTATTTGATTTATCAATTAGGATGATAGATGATTAATTAAATTAATCAACTAGGGATGACAATGGATTAATTAAATAAAAATTTAATTAATGATGCCTTAAGAGATGGCTAAATTAGATTACCAAAGTGGTGTAACCAAATTTAGGTGTCTACATTTTGCCCCTCTTTGACATAGTGTTGAGACAACACTATTTCAAAGAAGTTTGAGTGAAGACAACATGAGGAAGATGTTTTAGCAACAATGTTGCCCTAGTCTTGGATAAGAAGAGGAGAGACTAGACTCAGGTGATTGCCTCTCAAGAAGGTGGTGAAGAGATAAAAGGGGCTCGATGGCTTCTTGAAAAGTACAAGAATTTGAGATGAGTAGAGACACAAATTGGCAAAAAGGAGGGGCTGAAATAGCTCAAACTCTCACTATAGGAGAATGATAAAGGGAAATCAGAGGCACAATAGTAAAGCAAGCTTAAGAATTTCCAAGATTGGGGGGGAGGATGGAGGAGCGGAGCGCTATAAAAGGAATCCATGGTAGGGAGATGGATGATGGAATGATAAAGCTGATGCAATAGGATTTCAAAGAGTCAGATTGGTGGAAGATGGGTTTTGAAGATCCCTAGGACTAGGATTGTGGATCTTAAAAGATGAGGCTCAGTTGATTGATTTCATTGGTGGATCCCTAAGACTAGGATTGTGGATCCCTAAAGCTAAGTGTGAGGAGTGATTCAAAGAGATACTGATGCATAAGCTGGGGTAGGAGAGATAGATGCAGGATATGGATGGGGGATAATGGAGATGAAGGGATTCCATTGAAGCTTTTTGAGCAAGGGGATACTTCAAAGAGAAGTACCACCATGTATTTGAGTACTAGATTTGCTATAGGACTATTGGTTAATTGCCAAGGTTACCAAGAACATCAAGGCCTTTTCACCAACTGTTCGGAGGAGTGACGAACTGACTCAAAAAAAACACACAAGGATTGCCCCAGTATCACACATGAATCTCAGAGGAAGTGGCATGGAAAGGATACTGGGTAACCCACAAGTAGAAAAGAAAACAAACAAAAGACCTGATCAAGACCTTACACTCTGATTGCCCCATTCATAGCATACCATGATATGGAAGATCATGGCAACCTTGAGGAGGGAACAAGGAGATTTCTTGGAAAAGATATTTTCAAGACCCAAGAGGGAAGATCCCAAATCAATAGAAAGCAAAAATCCAAAAGAGAACTGTTTGCCAATGACATGGGTAGGATGAAGTACTAATGGAATAAGATTAGACATGAGGAAAGCTATATCCTGCAAGGACCTATCGGAGAGTACCTAAGCTGGCAGATTTGGATGAGTCATACATCTAGCAAGTTGAACTAAGAAGGATAAACTTTGGTGATAGGAAATCTAGCTAAAGGATGCATTGGAATAGCTAACCAAGGTGTGCGATGTGTGCAAGATGCTAATCAAGGATGAACTGACATGAACGCTGGATCGATACAATGGTACTAGGCTAAAGAGGATGTACAAGCTGACGAACCAAGATATTTACAAGCTAAAGCTGACCAAGATAGTTACAAGCAGGCAAAAGCTCAGGATGATAGGATAGCGGGATGGTTCGATGTTGGTGCAAGATGCAGAAGCTAAGGATGAGGGGATAACGAAAGATATGGATTTGGGGAGGATGCATCCCAATGATGATGAGAGATTTTGTGACCGAGGATAGCTAGAGGAGCAGGATGAGATGGCTGGATAGGATGGTAGATAGCTAGGATTATGATGGATATAAAGAGATGACATTGGGTTTGCATGAGGATAGCCTAGAGCTAGATACCAATGACAAGGGAGGATGGACAAGACAAGATCTCCAAGGAATGCAATGTCCCTAGTCAGAAGATGACATGTGGAAGGAGGTCTTACGATGGATGTGATAGGATTGAAGCTAGGATGGAAAAGCTGGAGGCGCTAAGGAGATGGATGATAGCTGTGATGGTTGGCTAAAGCTGCAAGAGATAAGTGGATGGTCTAAGATGGAAGCTGGAGCATGGAGGATAGATGGATAGATTGGAAGATGGAGTTGGATGTCAAGGGATGACCAAAAGCATGAGGGTGGTAGGCTAAGCTGGGGATGCGGAGATTACACATGATGCTTGTTTGCCAAGTTTTCATCATGGTACTTGTCCAAGGCACTTGAATTGCCAAGTTTTCACCAGTGGATGCTTTATTTTTCTTTATTTTTTTGACTTTTTGACTTTGGACTAAGCTGGAATGATTTGGGCTTTCTTCAGCTATTTTTGACTTCTTTGGGATTTTTCACTGGCTGTTGGAATGTTCAATTTTGTTGCTAGCTATTGGTACATCGGATGTGTGATTTATGCAATAGATTGGATTAGATGGGATTGATGGTAGGAGATGGAGGGATGAAAAGCATGGAAAGGAGCATGAGATGGGGATGCTTGCAGGATCAACATTGGCACATGTTGGGATAGGTGTGAAAAGAGCATATGGGGGATAGATGGTAGATGTGGGCTTGATGGAGGATTTGTGGAAGCAAGCTTAGGGATATAGGCACCCAAGATGGAGTTAGTAGATGGGGGACAGGAGTCACTAGATGGAGGATTAGCAATGGTGGATGCCATTATGCATTGGGTTTCAACTTTTTTCTTTGGGATCCACATGGTTTTGGATTTTCGTTTCATAGGCTTTTGCATTGTTTTGCATTCTTTGATTGGATTTTTCCTTTTTGGAGTATGTCTTTTAGAATAGACATATGATTGCCTAGGATGTGGATTTTTAGCTTTATGCATTTTGAAGTTGGCATTTAAATTTTTGTGGTAAGCTTTGGGAAGATGGTTAGGAGAAGCTTTGTGAGATGGAGAGGATATGGAAGAGCATGTAGGGGGATGATGATGGATGATGTGCCCTTATATGTGCCTTTGTTGATCTTGCATAGGAATGGATGGAATAGGATTTTTATGATGGCTGATAGGAGGATGGAGGATGGTAGATTTTGGGACATAGGGACCCAAAATGGATTTAGGGGATGAAGGGGGGATATGGTAGGTTGTTTTGGGTTGCAAAGATGGTGGAGGGGGGATGACATAAGATTTCTTGAAGGAATGATGGGAGGCTGGCATGGTGGGCTAGGAGATAGGTTTGGTTTGGGGATGGCGTGTACCAACACTTTTAGATGGTGAGCCTTTGGATACATATCCAAGACCATGAAATCCTAGATTTTGTTGTGCAATAATAGGCTTTTTGATTCCTTGTTCTTGTGGTCCTAACCTTGACCTTGATAATGCCATCGATTGAGCATTTGAACTAGCTGAGGATACTTTTTTCTTGCGGAAAATGGTGGAAGTGCTTTCTCAGATGTACTGCGACTAGGAGATACTATTCTTAATTCTCCTGCTGAGAGGAGGCCACCATGGATGAATGTAAGTGAACAAAGAGGGTAGATTTTAGATGATGGAATAGCTTGGATAAGTGGTAAGATGGAAGCATGGAGTGGAGGAGATGGTAGGTTAGGATCTTGATTTAGTTGATGGGATGAAAAGATATCCTACAGTAGAGGAGGTATGGTTTGAGGTTTTGGAGATGGAGGGGATGGTGACTGTGCTATGGATGGAAGACATGATATGGTGATATCTTTTTTTATTCTTCGAGGGAAGTCAACATGCTTTTGGGAAAGATCTTGATAGTATTGTTTTGGAGTGGATGGTGCAATACGAGGTGAAGGGATGGATTCTTCGAAGGCAACGAAGGGATAGAGGGGAGATTTGGTAGTGGAGATGGGTGAGTAGAAGATGGATGCATAAGGGTCATTACAGGAGATTTGGGAAATGCTTGGAGGTGAGGTGGATAGGATTTGGAGGGATTTGACAGGTGTTGGGATTTTGATGCTTGTGGGAAGTGGAAGGATTTTAAGCAACTTGATGGATGGTATGGGGATGATAGCTATGGGAAATGGAGGTTATATTATAGATGGGAAAGCTTCATTACTGACTACTTGACATGGTTGGATTAGATGACATGGCTTATCGACTGCTGGAGGTGGCTTTTCTTGTATTTCCTCTAGGAGATTCCTTGGAGACTCGTGTGTTAGAGGTGGAAGTGGATTGATAGGAATAGAAAGTGTGATGGGGGTGGAAAATTGGAAGCTTGGTTGATTGGGTGATGGAGGAGAAGCTGGGATATCAGATGGCATGACTAGATAGTTTGGAATAACTCTTAGATTTTGGGGGATGGTTGGTGGAATGTTTCTAAGGCTCTCAAGATACCCTTCATAGTCAACAAGATTTTCATCATCATTGGAATAGGAGGTGGCAGGAGCAAGGACAATACAACCAAACACATCATGATAGGATTGGTACTTCATGCTTTGATGATGAGTTTGATGGGGATGGGGTCTTGCATATGGATAAACATAGAAGCTCATGGTCAGATTTGGATTAAGCTCAAATTTTGGATTGGCTGATGAAAGATTTCCTAGGGAGAGTAAAAGCTGTATGACAAACCTAAGGAGGATTGGCTGGAGATTTTTGGCTTTCCTGTGGATGGAAGACTTTCAAGGGTATGCTATCAAAAAGTGAGAGTTTTGCTTTCCTATGTGTAGGATTGGTGGAGATTGTGTCAACTTAAGGATAGACTAATGATCCTATGAGCATGACACGAGATTGACCACTTGTGGATCCCAACCTTTAGCTCAAGGTGATGAGGGATACAAGTGACAAAGCTGGGTTACCCTAGACAATGCTCTGTCAGAGGGATAACCTTGGTGAGATTGGTTGATTGGTAGGATTGATTAGATAGAAAATTCTAGCAGAGTGACAACAACTCTTTAAAGGCTTGGGTGTGATTTTGGATTGGGTTTCTAGTTGGCTGGGGGGTTGATTTGGATGGAATTTGGATTTGAGATTGTTCTAAAGCAAAGAACTAGGTAGATTTAGTTGCGGCAGGGGAGCTTGGATGATTTTCTCATGAGGTAGTGACTACGCTAAGTATGCCTTGAGCTAGGAGATTTCCACTTTTTTGGGATTTTGACCAAAGTTGGCAAACATTCTTTCAAAAGCTACGAACAAACAACCAGACAAAATTTTGGAGCAAGCACATCAAACACACCAGCATCCTCAAAAGATTTCTACAAGGATAAAATTTGGTTTAGCTAGGGAGTCCTCGATATAGGCAAGGTACATGAGGCCCAAATCTGTAGATGAAACCAAAAGGATGTCACAAAGCCAAGAGGAGCGGTAACCCACTTCTCCTCTTTCACTTCTCAAGGGTATAAAGTTCCTTGAAGCTTAGCCCGAGTGATAAAATCTTGATTCCAAGAGAGGTGTCTTTGGATTCACCTCCCAATTTTTATACTCCATCGGAACGCTAGAGTTGAGGTCATCCCAAGGGGTGATGAAATCCCTAAGCAGGCCTCCTAAAATGTGTAAAACAAGACCACATACATGATCTTGGGTTTAAAAAGACACGTTTATTCCAATTGATGATTTAGATTTTGTAATCTATGATTGAAGACACTTGTGATTATGGCATACAATGTTCATTCCAATTTGACAACATCGTCAGTATAATGGAAGTCAAGATATCGTCAACATAAGAAATGTGAGCGTCATTGAAAATGCATCAAAACCATGTGATGTTCATTGATTGTTAGGTATTCAAGATTGAGTGTGAGTTTTTTTTAAGCCCAAGACAAAGATGTGTGAAACTCGATTGTCAAGCGCGCACCCGGAGGCCCTCCACGTCAATTGGTTGTTCAATTTTAGTGCCCAAATGAAGTGTTAGTGAAACTAATGTGCATTCAAAAATTTTTAACTTAGAAAAATTAATAAAAACACAAGTAAGTAGAGTTTAATTTTTGTGGAGCACTTAACACCCTCTTAGGTGGACCCATCCCCATAGATGGCGCTGAGATTGCAACCAATGGTTAAATTAATGGGTGATTAAAGAGGGTGAGTCCAATGAAAAACTTACTCAAAGCATTTTTATTTGTTTTTATAACTTAGAAGATTAAAAAAATGTGGATTTAGATTCTTTTCATGCCCAAAAATTGCAATGTGAGATATTGCAATGGTTAATTGATCTTATGCATTCAAGATTGAGTTTGTTTGTTTTAAGCATGCATTCCAAGAAAGATTGATTTTAATCCATTGCATTCAAGAGTATGTTTTGAGCAACATATATTCAAAGGAAAACGTGTTTAAACATGCAATTTCATTCCACGAAAAACTTTAAAAACATGATTAAATCTGTTGCTCCAACCTGTAATAAGACAAAAAAAGCAAATTGATTAGTCACCCAAAATCTTCCAAAATGAAAGCTTAACTATGGAAAAAAAAAATTTAACTTTTTTTGCTGTTTTTTTGACATGTAAAAATTCTTAGAGTAGTCTAAATCCTATGGAACCACTAAAAGTCAAATTTTGATTTTTTAAACAATATTTTTTAAACATATAGGTTCATTTGTTAGGATTTTGAAAATATGCAAAGACAATGACTTAGACAAGAGAGACAAAAAGTAGGTGAAAAATCCAAGAAAATGATACAATAGGTGAAGACGCTAATCTGCGGAGATGCCGATCTGTGCAGACGCCAAAATTCGCACATGACAGTCTGATGAAGAAGGTAGCTAGTGGCATCAGAGATGACAGTTAACAGATTACGATGGCAGAGACGACAGTTTGATTGCTGGTGGCGACGGAGATGACAGTTTGAGCTTTGGAGGCAGCGTAGATGACAAAAGCCAGGCGAAGATGCTGAAACTCATAGATCCTGATCTGCACAAACACCAAAATTTATAAAGGACAGTTGAGGTTTCAGAGCAGACTACCAGAAAATAGGCAGAGATGCCAAAACTCGCAGATGACATTTTGAGTGGGCGAAGATGACAGTTGATCTTTTGCAGATGATGTTCTACAAAGACGACAGGCAGAGACACCAGTACGCAGAGATGACACTGCGCGAGGTGAACTGACGGACGCAAGTTTTTTCTTAAAAAATTTATTTTCTTGGTTATTTTTGGATTTTAAAGGATATGTCCTTCTCTTTAGTGTGTCTTTCAACCTACAAAAACAAGCAAACACACCTTGCAACAACTCAAACAACAACAAACCATTAGATTGTTAGTTTTTAAAAGCAACATTTAGATTGAAATGGATGAAAAAATGACCCATGGCGAGGTCCCACCGGGCATGCCAAAATGTAGAACAAGATCTTAGTGTGCAAGAAACATTAACATTAAAGAAAGCATTCACAAACCAAAACTAAGTTCACATATATGTTTAGACGATAAAAAGCAAACAAGAAGTGCAAACCTCAAAAGATGAAGCACTTCATTGCTTTCTTGATTTTGTAGATGCGTCCTTTGATGTGAATGTATGCTCAAGATGCTCAAAGTTGCTTCAATAGTGGAGATGGATAATAGAAAATTGGTAGCTTTGTGAGCTCTCAATTTGGAATTATAAGGGTATGGGTATGGCTTTTGGCTCTCAAAAGGGCATGATAACTTTATTCAAATGGTTGTTATTGAATGGCTTGGGAGGGGATTCAATTTATAGGCTAAAGGCTTGAGGGATGGAGGGCTAAGATGCAAGGAGAGATGAAGGCTTAACGAGGGCTAGGATGCACTCAAGGAGAGCACATGGATTGTGCTTGTTTAGCACCAATGGAAAGGTGACACTTGTCACAAGGAGGATGAGTGTGAGAGGGTAGGGTAAAGGGTTGGTTAAAGGCATGATGAGTGGGGTCAAGTATGTAAGAGAGATGTAAGAGGAATGAGTGTGGAAGAGGGAAGAGTGTGGAAGATGGATGTAAGAGTCATGAGTGGGCTTGTAAGAGTTTTTTATGGTTTGTAAGAGCACTCATGACTTGGTGGTTTGGATTTTTGAGGGGAGACTTTGGTTTGGTTTAGGAAAGTCTTAAACTTGCTTAGGAAATGTGACAACATTAGGGGGTGGATTAGGCTTTGGTTTAGGATTAGATTAGGAATGTTAGAGATGTGCAAGTGGATGGCATTAATGAGGGTGGGTGAGTTAGTGGCTAAGCTTGGTTAGTATGGGTGGATGGGGTGGATTAGGCTAAATGGAGGATTAGGGATAAGTTAGAGGTTTTTGGATTTGAGGATTTTATTTATCAAATAGATTTATTTAATAAATGGAGATTTTTGGAATTAGATAGAAGAATAGGATTTAATTGATAAATAATAGGTGATTTGATTTATCAATTAGGTCTATAGATGATTAATTAAATTAATCAGCTAGTGATGGCAACAGATTAATTAAATAAGAATTTAATTAATGATGCCTTTAGAGATGGCTAAATTAGATTACCAAAGTGATGTAATCAAATTTAGGTGTGTACAATCCAATATGAGATAGAGGATATTATAGTGGACACCTATTTGGTATGTATGCTTTAGATCATTGGAACTAAACCAACAAGTAGAAAGAAAAGAAAAGATCATTCTCGTAGTCCTTATTTCTCTAGTGAAAAGAGACATCCTTGAGTTTCTCAAAGGAAAATGATAAGAAAAAGAAAATCAAACAAATAAAAACTAAGTATAACTCAAATAGTATTAATGTTTCCATTTCAGGGTCAATGTTATAGGATTGATGTCAAATATTGATGTTCAGAACATATTTGTAAGAAATCTCTTCAATAGAAGGACAATGTTAGACAAAATCAATTAGGATAAATGGTGACTGGTGTTAGAGAGAAATATTCATTAAGAAGAATCTTAATGGGAAACAAAATGACACTAGATAGCCATAGTTAGACCAACTAGTGAGTAATGCAAAATAGAACTGCTTTGAGAGAAATATTGATAATGAAGTAAGAAACAATAGATAGACATAGTTATTAGAATTGGTGAGTGAAGTTTAAGAGGTCTTCTTTGAGAGGAATCTTGATAGTGAAGTAAACAATAGTAGATAGATTTAGTTAGACCAACTAGTGATTGAAGCTTAAGAAATCTTCTATGACAATATAGAGTGTTTCCCTTGAGACTATGACTAGATTCAATCCATGGATGCATGACTGAAAGCAACATACTAAAGTAGGAGAGCAACTATAAAATAGCCAAAATATGTGCTGCAAGATGTGTAATTTGAAATAAGAGCAGCTTATTTACTAGGTCTTCACCTTCTTGGAAAAAAATCTAGTTTTTCTACAGTGATGCCTATTTGCTAGGTTTTCATCAATGGTATTTTTCTTGTTTTTCAAAAAAAATAAAAATTGAATTATTCAAATTTTTTATATTTTATATTTTTAGATTATTATTTTTTACCAAGGTGCCTATTTCTAGGTTTTCACTAGGATAATATATTTTTCCAAAACATTTAAGTATGTACAAAGAGTGTTGAAAGTATGTCAATTGTAGAATCACTTCAGATGGAGAGTGTTGATCAGCTCTTTGAGTGATTCTCCCTTAGTTGTTGAAAGTTGATAAGCACTAGATCCAAACAATAAAGTAATTATGTATGGACCAAGCTAGTTAGGTTCAAACTTCCCTTTCTATATTTTTTGTTGTTGATTCTTAGGGTTTTCCCCTAGAATGAGGTCACCCACTTGGAAGTCACATGGTTTGACTTTCTTGTTCTAGCTTTTAGACATATGCTTTTGATAAGCTCGGAGATGATCATATGCCATTTTTCAACATTCATCAAGAAATTCTAGCTCTTGAAGCCAATATATTCTATAATCATCATCATTAATGAGATCTTTGAGAGAGATTCTCAAAGTAGGAATCTCAACCTCAATAGGAAGCACAACATTTGCTTCATATACCAAAGAAAAGGGTGTTGTTCTTGTTGGTGTTCTAATTCTAGTTCTACATGCCCATAAAAATGGATTAATTTGAAGGTGCCAATCCCTTCCAGATTTGTTGACTATGTGATGTAAGATCTTAATGATAGCCTTCTTGGATGCTTCTACTTGTCCATTACCCTAAGGGTAATTGTAAGAATTTGGCTTAGGCCAGAATTCACCCAAGACCAAGGAACTCAAAAACATGCACATAGTAGACCAAAGATAGAGTACACTAGCCATATCATGAGTAAACTAGGAGTGCCTATAGATAAAGGCCTCAGAAGAGCTTCTAGAATGCATAGAAGTTAGCATCATGATAAGTCATACAACCAAGCACATGTCCACCAGATATGGGTTATCCTTTATTAAGCACAAAATCAAGTGCAATGATGTGAGGATAAGCATACAATGGTGTATCATGCAAATCAATGGTGTAGACAACATGTGCTAAATTAGGTGTACAAATAATTGTGTTGTCAATATGACAACTTAGTGAATGATGCAAACTCTAGTGTTGTAGACACCATGTGCATAATTAGATTTGCATACTTATGTGAGAGTACACAAACTAATAAGTGTCTCACTAAAATGTCCCTTTCTCTAATTTTATATGATATTTCAAGCCTCAAATTAGATCTTTAAAATCAAACAACCAATATTTCAAAGATCCACCAATTTCTCAATAAACCCCAAATCAGGTATGCCAGAAATAGTGCCAAAAGCTTCACAGCTTCACCTATTATTAATAAATCTGAAAGTGGAAATTTTTATAGAAATTTGAGCAGAATAATAGCCTATAAAATGACATTTTTAGATCTATATAACATGCACACAATAGCTCCCAAACGGGGGACAAAAATAATGCTCATCGAGCTCCCGAAAATAGCACAAAATAGCCCAGAATCACCACAAAAACTTAATAATCTATCACAAAAGTATAATAATATCCAAATACATATATTCAGATCTATTTTAATATTTAAAAGTCTGATATACAGCAGCAACCCAAAATGATATGAAATACTTAACCGGAAACACCAAACTCTTATAAAAAAATACACCTGAAAACTCACAAATCTGCACTATTCAGCACAAAGGCAAACTCTGCATGAGCATGCACATGGAATGGCTTCAAAATCCTGCCCTTAGTATTCCTAGAAACTTACAAACTCCCATTCTTGGGTTTCCTTCTTCACAGGTTTGGAAACCTCTGAAGAACAACAAAGCAATGCGCAAAAATCAAGTTCTGGAATCCGCCCAAAATGCCTCCAAACCCCTTAAAAGAGGGCATAACCCTAACTCGCATCCAAGAGGGGTTAATAAAACATATTTTAATAATAATCTTCATTTATTAGTCCATTAGCTTCCAAATATATCCCCCTTTTCCAAAACTTCACCTTTTTGGGCTTGCCTGCCTTAGCAAAGATTATTATTTTTAATTATTTGAAAAGGGGACATGACAAGTCCTCCCCTTCCAAATATTGCTTGTCCTCAAGCAATGGATAAACAATAAACTAATCAATCCACCTAGATCCCAAATGTAGTCATGAACTATACTATTGTCAATTAACACAGGCTCCTACAATATCCTCTGCAATATAACCAAGAGGAATCTATAATCAAACTCCAAAGTCACAACTTCTACAGTCAGAAACCCACAAGACACAAAATCTTAGGACATCAAAACCCAAGTAAAGTGGATAAATCAAACTGCCAACATAGTAAATACCATCAACGCATCCCACTGGCCTGTACAGAATGTACAATCTAACTCTGCAACAATGGTGAATGCTCCCAAATGAAACTGTACCAAGTATGGAGAATCCACACACTGTACAAATCCTACACTCAACACAACTCTACAAATCACTGGCCACTATCTCATAACCATAACTCCCATGCACCCCTAATGGTGAAAAGCCATCACAAGATAAACAACAAGAAATGGAACCCAAACCAGGTTTTTCTGCCATCAACTCCTCAGCACAAGGATCAAATGCTAACTGATGTACATACCCTACAATATAATGTTGATAAAAAAAACCAACTTCAGTCAATAGCTCACCATGGACAAGTGATACAACCCAATGTGACTGATCACTAGCTAAATTAGGAGATTTTATAGCCAAAGGAGTAGAATCAATAACAACACCCACTGAAGCATCACTCTAAAACTCCTGCTCTAAGCCATGTATTATCAAGCTGTCAAATGTAGGACCTATCGCCATGTCATGCCCATCACAATTCTCATCTTGAGGCATCAAACTATCCCATAACTGATAATAAGCACTAAGAACCAAAGTACATCTCTGTATCATCATCTCATCAACATGGTCATCAAAGGTGAATTCATAAGCATACCTCACAATGTAATGTCGATAGAATGCGCCAATCTCAGTCAGTGGCTCAAACTACAATCTAGATGTAACTAACTACAATTATTCACTAACCAAGTTGGAACTAACTACTACCTCTGAAGACATCGCCAAGGGAGTAGTATTACTAGTAGGAACCATGCCAACTATTAGCTCACCAACATCACACATGGTCTTTGATACATCATCTCTAGTCTTCGTGCCATTAGTACTAGAGGTCACCACCATGTCAGGCATACCACAACAATCTGTTGCAACACCCAACTCAACTGAACCTGACTCTAGTGGGGACAAACTTGATATGCCAATGTTAGTATCAAGGATGGATGCATCCCCATCTCCACTGTCTTTGACAATCTCGACCATGGACATCCTCGAATCACCAGACACTATAGCTTGTGACTATATAGAATTTGGTAAAGACTGTAGTTGCTCTAACTCCATGGTCACCTTAGCCAAATGAAACTATGACTCCTTGAAAGCCAACTGTGTACTCTCAAGAATGTCAGAAGTCACCTCAAGTTGCTGAGTGAGCTCACTCACCTCATCTTCCTTGGCCAACAATGCATCGTATGTTATATTGCCCCACTCCATAAGATAATCTCTATCGGCTACCAACTGCATATAATCCTATCTCAGAATCTGTATAGCCTCCCATAAAGAGTGGAACTCTATCAAAGAAATATAATTACCTCCTTGCTCATCACTAGTAGGAGAACCCCATCCATAAACTGCTAACAACTGACGAGCAGCATCAAAATGCTAGCAAGCAATAGCAATGTCTCGCTCACTAACTCTCAACTAATTAGACACATGATGGCATTGGCTAGATTGTCTCCTTCAAACCTCCTCTGATGCACTGTCTAAAGGAGTATCCTCAAAGTTACTAGTCTCTAGAGTATTACCATCCATATCCTGTGAATCAACTCCAAAGCTCATATCAACATATGGAGTATCAAAAACTGTAGCACTGATGTCTAACTCCTCTGTACCAAAAGAAATTTCCAAGGAAACTAAGTCTTCAAAACTACCCATTGCATCCTCCTGGATGTCATCAATGCCATTATGATCCTGGGACTCATCTGTACACACTGCCAAATATGAAAGATCATCAACACATTCCAGCAAAAATGGTCGACTGGATATATTAACAAAGCCCAACACCGGTGTATAAAAACTAATACCAACATCGAATAAGCTGCTAGCACAAGAAAAGACAACACCATGCAATCTACTAATCAAATCCATGATAGCACCCAAACAAACACTGCTATCAAAAAGTGTTAAAGATCTCCAATCAACTGAATCCCAAATGCCAATATAACAATCTCAAGTCCATATCCGTAAACTAGAATTAGCTGGTAACTCAAGAAAACTCCTCACTTGAGTAATATGACCAATACCAACTAACTCCACATACCTATGAAGACTAGATAATGAAGTCACAATACTATCTTTAGTCACTTTCAGCTGGCTAGACAAATCATGTGAAGTACTACCAGCCTCAACCTCATGTGACGAAGCATCTAACTGTGCCTGGTACTCTTTCTTAGCAAAGTCATGAATGCTCAATGTCTACTCATCTCTATTAGGTATCTCACCATCATGCACAACAACATCCTCATAATCATCATTTGAACCCACTACGCTGTAGTCATTGCCTATTGTAACTATACCATCCTGAATACCTATGACATCACCCTTTGATGACTTATATACAATTGTCTCAATTTGAGTATCAAGTTGACCATTACTATCAATCTGCGTAATATCCTTTCTCACTACCTCTTGTGGCGGAGTAGAATTTGAGACCTTTGCCTAGCTATAAGCTAGTTTCTCAAGCTCCTCATGCAAGTTCTTGGTAATTGTGTCATCTACCCTGTGAGAAAATTTGCCAAATAGAAATCTAGTCAACTTATCCACCTTAGATGGGTCAAAAAACATGTCATTCATCATATGGTGGTTCTCAACCAACTATTCAGACATGTCATGGCTTATTTTCTTAAGTTTATCTCAAATGTCTAAATAACCATCCTTTCTACTGTTCTAACTCTAGATATCAATTATCCAAGATCATGTCCTCTGAGACTCTGTACTATACCTATCCATTCTAGATAAAGTAGAGTGTAATCCCAATAGGTTATAACTTCTTCAAACACCAAGAACTAACATGCAAATGATTAGAAGTAGCATGCAACCATAGATTTTGACATGCAACTGATTAGAAGCAACATCCAACCACCAAATTCACCAAGAACTAACATGCAAATGATTAGAAGTAGCATGCAACCATAGATTTTGACATGCAACTGATTAGAAGCAACATGCAACCACCAAATTCACCAAGAACTAACATGCAAATGATTAGAATTAGCATGCAACCATAAATTTTGACATGCAAGATTTGGGTAATTGTCAAAACTGACATGCAAACTTCTACAAACCCTCAGGCTGGCAAGATCATAGCTCTAATACCACTAAAATGTCCCTTTCTCTAATTTTATATGATATTTCAAGCGTCAAATCAGATCTTTAAAATCAAACAACCAATATTTCAAAGATTCACCAATTTCTCAATAAACCCCAAATTGGGTATGCCAGAAATAGTGCCAAAAGCTTCACAGCTTCACCTATTATTAATAAATCTAAAAGTGGACATTTTTATAGAAATTTGAGCAGAATAACAGCCTATAAAATGAAATTTCTAGATCTTTATAACATGCACACAATAGCTCCCAAACGGAGGACAAAAACAATGCTCATCGAGCTCCCGAAAATAGCACAAAATAGCCCAAAATCACCACAAAAACTTAATAATCTATTACAAAAGTATAATCATATCCAAATAAATATATTCAGCTGTATTTTAATATTTAAAAGTCTGATATACAGCAGCAACCCAAACTGATATGAAATACTCAACCAGAAACACCAAACTCTTACAAAAAATACACCCGAAAACTCACAAATTTGCACTATTCAACACAAAGGAAAACTCTGCATGAGCATGCACATGGAATGTCTTAAAACTCCCATCCTTACCCTTCTTGAAAACCTACAAACTCCCATTGTTGGGTCTCCTTCTTCACAGGTTTGGCAGCCTCTGAAGAACAACAAAGCAATGCGCAAAAATCAAGTTCTGGAATCTGCCAAAAATGCCTCCAAACCCCTTAAAAGAGGGCATAAACCTAACTCACATCCAAGAGGGGTTAATAAAACATATTTTAATAATAATCTTCATTTATTAGTCCATTAGCTTCCAAATATTATCCCCTTTTTTCAAAACTTCACCTTTTTGGGCCTGCTTGCCTTAGCAAAGATTGTTATTTTTAAGTATTTGAAAAAGGGACATGACACTCACCTAAACAAATAGTAAAATAATGCATTAACCTAAGTAAACTTAAGTAAGTGTAAATAGTAAATACCCATTTACACCAACACCCCCCCTTAAGTGCAACTTAGATGAATGCCCTTAAGCTTATATAATCTAGGATGCAATGCATGATGGGTACCGGCTACTAAGCTAGGTTAGGTACCCATGTACATAATGAAATGTAATCTATCATAAAGTAGGGAAAGAGGGAAAACCACATGGGAAAAAGCCTCCCCCAAAAAGTGAGATGAATAGGGATGCATGGATGGATGGAGTAATCAAGACCCCCCATTATGATATACATCCAATATATACATAAGAGAATGATGAGAAGAGGAAGAGAGATAGGATAGGCTCCCCCCCCAAAGAAGAATGTCAAGAAATGACTGCTTATATATAGAAGCTGATCCAAGACTGCAAAATGGTGTTTCTTCCGTTAGGAAGAAACAATGGCAAAGGTACAAATGAGATTCTTTTTCTGTGTGTGGAAGAATCCCATGGATAAATGATGTCTTTGAAACCTGCTCAAGTGTCTAAAGAACCTATCTCAAAGAATTTTATGTCTCTACAACTGATGAAGAAACCTACTACAACTGCTAATCATAAGTATCCACAATCACTTCAACCTATAAGGATTGATCATGCAGAAAATGAACAAGAGAGTCAGATGGGGCTCTCATGGCAACTAAAGAAGGTGATTTTGCATCAAGAAGAAGAGGCAGATCATCAATACTATCTCCCAAATCTATCACTAAACCTGTATCTAGAAGACTAGATGTACCTTGCTATGTTGGACCTATCACTATGGCAATGTATGCATGTGGACTAAATTGATGTAGTGACCTCTGACAGTAATTGTCGATAGAACCCCATGTGTCTAAATATCTTGAAGCACTATCACTAGTGTCACTATTAGTTTCCACACTAGATGATGTGCGAAGAGGATTAGAGGATAAGCTGGGTAAACTTTCCTCCAAGTGTACATCCTTCTCCACAAAAATCTGATGTCTCTAGATCTAGAAGTCTATATGCCTTCACACTGTCTTCACAACCAATGAAAGTACAAGGCATAGACTTAAGAGTTTGGATCCTCAATGCTGCAATATCTGTCTTATGTGGACTGAATGTTGGCAGATTCTAAAGATTAATGCCCTTAAGTCTACAAAAGTCTTTAAGTCTTCTATTCACATACATGCTTCCATTGTCCATTCTTAGAACTTTGATGGCTTTCCTAGATTTCAGTTCTACATGAGTCTTAATGCTAGAAACTTGTCCAACACTTCATTCTTATTATGAAGAAAATAGACCCAAGTGTATCTTGAAAATTCATCAATGAAAGTTAGTATGTAGTGACCTTGGCTAATGCAAAAGGACTTTCTAATACCATGTGAACCATCTATAGAACACTTGTGCTCTTGAAGACTTCCCTCTCTATAAATTCCCCTCTAGATGCATATCCATTGAATCTATTCAACATTCACCCTTAGAAAATTTGATTTGGGGTAGACCTTTGACCATTTTGTATGTACAAAGTTGCTAAAGAAAGATAAAGTCAAGATGACCATACCGCTAATGCCATAATTGCATATTTTAATTGGATTGTGATAACAAGGCCTTTGAAGGAGACTTGGGCACAAAATGGCAGAAAGAGTGCAACCTTTTGTTATGATTCACTTTCCCCACTGCAACCAATGAGTCATCTTTAAGATTGTGCACTATTATTGAGTCTAAAAGGAACTCAACTCTATGTCAATTTCCAAGGTGAGTGATTTGGTAGATTGATAGAAGATTTGAACTTAGGTTTGGAACATAGAGGACATCTTGAAACTCTCCATTTTCCATTTCCACATTTCCTTTCCCTTCAACTTCCATTTTTCTATTATTTCCCATAAAGATGTGTGGTACCTTTGATTGCTTCATTGAAGAAAAATCCTCCTTTGAAAAACCCATGTGATAAGAGGCACCTGAGTCAAATATCCATTCCTTTGAAGAATTTGAATTAGCCATGAGTGCTTGCCCTTTGCCCCTAGAATCTGAAGAAGACCCTTTATAATTATAAGCATTAGGCAATGGAACATTATGTTTCTTGATGATGTTGGTCAACTCATCAATCTTTTTAGGATAAAACTCATGCTCTTCATGACCCAATTTCTTGCAATAGGCACACTTTTTCTTCTCCTTATTACTGTCCCCCTTCTTGTTAGAATCTGAGGACTTTCCTTGTTGATTGGATTGTGATGTTGTCTTTTCTGCATCCTCTAATTTTATCTTCCATTTCTTCTTATCCTTTCCTTTATTTGAAGACTATCCAGCTAAATTTTGAGAACCCTAATTATTTCAACTTCTTTTCTTTTGTATCTAATAGATCAACATATTCATCAAAAGTGACTTTCTTGTAGGAAGACCCTAAGGTAGTCTTAGAGGTGTTAAAAGAAGAGACAAATGTGGAATACTATTATGGCAGCTTGTTTTGTATGAGATAGATCAATTTGTTATTTTTGATAGGACTCCCACAATTAGTAAGCTTTGTCCTTAGTTCATTCACCTTGATGATGAAATCCTATATTGAATCATATGACATAGGATCTAAGGAGACAAGCTCATCTTCAATTTTGAAAATGTCATCTTCAAACACTTTACCATATAGGTTTTCAAGGGTATCCCAAGCTTCCTTCGATTTAGAACACTTCTTAATTTGATACATGATCTTATCATCAACCCCAAAATATTTATCACCTAGGGCTTTCCTATCCATTACTACCCAAGCTCAAATATCACTTGCTGAAACTTTATCACCTACTGGTTTAGGAAGAGTACCATCTACATATTGTGAAACTCCATTATGCATTAAGTGATACCACTTTTTTATGGACCATGTAGCATTGTTATTAGGAGTTAATTTTGGAAACTTAAAATTTCCCATAATGTAGAAAATGAAAGAAAAGTGCAGAAAAGAGAGAACACAACATGAAGAACGCCCCCCCCCCCCCCCCCCCCCCCCCTTTTCACTAAATCAAGAAACACCCCCCCCCCCCCCCCCCCAAAAAAAAGAGATGCTTTTGGCACTTTATTAGTAGTGTGATTACAATGGTACACTTACCAATTTTTGCCTTTGTGGACTTCTAATTTTGCTTGTTACAACCTCTTAATGGATTACAAATTTG
The DNA here is from genome assembly GCA_028749045.1 of Cupressus sempervirens. Classification (NCBI taxonomy): domain Eukaryota; kingdom Viridiplantae; phylum Streptophyta; class Pinopsida; order Cupressales; family Cupressaceae; genus Cupressus; species Cupressus sempervirens. Next base: position 169,587,620 of record CM053791.1, on the reverse strand, counting down.
GAACTTTACGATGTGCTACAATTTTGAAGCAATACAAGGAAAAGAATGGCCTTATTTCTGAAAGTAACACTTTTTTCTACACAACACTAAAATTTGACAATAGATCTAGATAGTAGATAAAAAATAATGCACTTTAAAAAATAAAAAAACCTATTTTTGACTCCAGGTGTGCCCATACAGAGCATTTGAAGTTGCAAAATGTAGGATTATATAGGTATAGTTGCCAATAAATGCAAATTTTGACAAATCCATGCACCAAAACTAGGAAAAAGTTACACCACTAAAATTTTTAGAAAATTCTACCCAATTTCAAAAAAAATTGTACCGATTTGGATTAAGTGTGTCTGAGTTATGGCCTCCCAAAATTAGACTACAAAATCTGAAATCAATTTGGAGAGGGGTTGCATCTGCAAATGATAGGGCTAAATTATTCAGTCATACAACCATCATAGCAGCTCAAATTTGGCTTGGTATGATGGTCAAATGACTATCAATTTTAAGCTCATGAACTAGATGATGTCAGCGACTCTAAATGTTGTGATGATCTTAACAATGATGTCACTTGTAAAAATTTGTATGACCATATTGTATAGACTGTACAAATAGGTGGCATAAAAAATGATGAGTCTACCATACAAGTTTTAACTGGAGGTATGATCAATGACACATGGGTGCTAACATGGGTTCTGTCCTGCATGACAAGCTGATGTGGCTTCTGCGTCGGAGCTAATGTAGTGTCTGTGTGGCCCTAACAAGTGCTGACTTGGATGTCCACATATTTAGGATGATGTTAGTTGTAGGACAGGGTGTATCCAATAAAAGCTTGTTGCATGTCCATAGGGAGGACCTCTTGTAGGAGTCGAAGTAAAAAATGTGTTGTTAGATTTAAGAAAGGCAATCGCCTAACTCTTTTTTGATGCTAGAAATGAATTGATGATGGCTAGAAGGATGGAGGTAGTAGCCAAAACTTTAATCTATGGTCTCTAAAAACTTTAGGTTTTCATGGGTATGGTGCATAATAGTTGGAATATGCTATGCCAGAAATGTTGTATGTTGTTGGTGTTTTGCAAGGCATATTTGCCAGGATCCTCAACCTTTAGTCCCACATTTATGGGATATGCACAACAAGTGCTTTTAAAAGGCTCAACCCATATGAGGTAAGGCAAAGCATGTCCAACTAGTGATGTGGGCATGTCAGACTATTGAGTGTGCTTTGGCTAAAGGTTACTCGCTATTTGCTAGAATCTAAATGGTTTCATTGCTGGGATATATAATATAGCCCTTCGATTGATTGAAGGGCAAGGATTTAATTATAGAGGCCTATGGATTAAACAAGTAATATCCCTACAAAAAAATAAAATATATTCTGACCAAATTGTAGAGCTAGGATTTGACAGCCCAGTTCTGCAAATTTTTTTTCCCTAATTGGGAAACTATTCTAAAAATAAAAAATTTTTAAAACTACCCAAAATTGCAAACATATAATCATACCCAAATTGCATATTGGGGCCTCCTGACAAAGTGCAAGGCAAGAGTATCCCCAAGGAGATGTCCTAGCCTGAAGCTATATAACCATACAATAGAAACACAACAACAAGAAGTAACAATGCAAGATCTGATACCAAATCACAACTCTTTATTTATAAAATAACTGTTACATGCAATGTACTAGGCTATAAGGCCTTCCTAGTTATGGCCAAATATAATAACAATTACAATAATAGTTCTACAAGATCCCTCAAGATCCAATCCAAACCCTAGCTAGTCCAAATCCACACTCTAGTAGAAAGCCCCAATGAAGATCTCAACTTGTGCTCGCAAGCCTCCAAGTAATCTCCTTGTTTTCCAAGCCACAACTACTAACTCTTCTCCAAATTTTCTCTCCCAAGCTCCTCCACTTCTCCATGATGGATCAATTTTTTGACTAAAGACTTCCCCACAACCCCTACTTATACCCATCTAAGCCACAAGTCATCCTAGAACACAAATTAAGTACAAATACATAAATTAAATACCACAAGTTGGCCAACAACAACAATTAAATGCCCAAAATCAATGTCTTAGTAAAATATGATATCTCCTAGCTCTAAATGAATTAGAACTTGTGCTTTGAAAAATAGGTAGAAATATAATCCCTCTTCAATCATTAAAGTTTTCATCCTCTAACTAATTGTAGAAAATTAGTTATATGGCCTACAATAGGCACCAAATTCCTAAGCAAGGCTAAGCTCCATAGATCATGCCAAGCAACCAAAGACCATGTCGAGTAACCCAAAGATCATGCTGATCAATCATATCCCATGCCAAGAAACCAAAGACCATGCCAAGCTCCATAGACCATGATAAAATCCAAAGCATTCCAAGCACTAGTCCTTCTTTGACCAAGTACTAGTCCACACACTCTCTAAAGCAACTACTGAGCCTCCTCCCATGAACTCCAAAGTAGTCACCAAGCAAACCCAAGATGATCTTGCATTAGACTCCCTATGTAAATAGAAAAGTGTGTCTCATACTTTAATGCCCAAAGAAAGATCAACAACCAACTTCATCTTCACCAAATGCTTCCACTCCAACAGGGACAAGAAAACCAATCTACACATCATCCACATCCACAACACTCTATCAAACACTAGAATCTTAGCCAACCAATCAACATGCTCACTCCTAGGAACAAATTGAACATAATGCTTCAACAATAAATCCTCATCCACATCAGCAACTAGTGAATCCATACCAATACCAAAAAATTCCACATGAATAGAAAAAAACTCCATATCAGAAGCAACATGTAGATCTCTATCAACACATGCCAAACTCACAACCCCAACAATCTCATTGCTCACAACAAGATGCTCTACAACATACAACTCATCACCAATAGCAATTGGATTATTCATGACCAAGTGCTCTATAATTTCCATGTTAGACCTAACCAGCTGATCATGAAAACCAACCTATATCCTAGCATCAGCAAGGATAGGAATATCTTCAGCAACAACCTCTAGCTGCTTTGCAAGTTCTGTATCAAACTCCACAATCTAATAAAAAAAACCAACCTCTTCCACCTCAACCTTGCTATGCCATCTTCTCTCATTAATAAGTCTCTTAACTAGCCAAACAACTCTCTTTTGGATCCCTAGACTCCAACTCCACAAATAGCTACAAAATTCCTTCCGCACCCCTTCCTTAAGTCAATTAGCCAAGCTAGCTTCAAATCAAGTAGTCATCTTAGAAAACCTCCTCTCCATCACATCACAAAGATTTGCAATCATCTCAGGGTCCAATCCTCTTGGAGCCATCTCCCAAGATCTTTGTAAACCCTCTACAATTGCAAGTCAAAACTATGACCTACCACCTCACAACCAAAAGATCTAAGACTCTAGAAAGAAAATACACCACGAGATCAAGATCTCCTCAGATCTACTTCTCCAACCAAAGTCTTGGTGCAAACTACCTCAACTTTGGTGATCTATCTATACGCTCAGGAACAACCTTCACTCTAATACCACTTGACATAGTGCAAGGCAAGATTATCCCCAGAGGAGATGCCCTAGCCCCTAGCTATATAACCATGTAGTGGAAAAACAATAGTAAGAAGTAATAATACAAGATCTGATACCAAATCACAACTCTGCATTTATAAGATAACTATCACATGCAGTGTGTTAGGCTATAAGGCCTTCCCAGTTATGACCAAATATAATAGAAATTATAATAATAGTTCCACAAGATCCCTCAAGATCTAATCCAAACCCTAGCTAGTCTAGATCCACACTCTGGTAGGAACCCCCAAGGAAGATCTCAACTTGTGCTCGCAAGCCTCCAAGCAATCTCCTTGTTTTCCAAGTCATACCTACTAGCTCTTTTCCAAATTTTCTCTCCCAAGCTCCTCCACTTCTCCATGATGGATCAATTTTTTGACTAAATACTTCCCCACAACCCCTACTTATACCAATCTAAGCCATGAGTCAGCCTAGAACACAAATTAAATACAAATACATAAATTAAATGCCCAAAATTGATATCTTAGTAAAATTATGATATCTCCTAGCTCTAAATGAATAAGAACTCATGCTTCAAACTATGGATAGAAATCTAAGCCCTCTTCAATTCCTAAAGTTTTCATCCTCTAATTCAGTGTAGAAAATTACTTATATAGCCTACAATAGACACAAAATTCCTAAGCAAGGCTTAGCTCCATAGATCATGCCAAGCAACCAAAGACCATGTCGAGTAACCCAAACACCACGCCAAGTCCCAAGACCATGTTGAGAAACCATAGACCATGCCAAGATCCAAGACCATGCCAAGCTCCATAGACCATGTTTAGCAACCAAAGACCATGCTGAGCTCCAAGACTATCTCAAGCTCCATAGACCATGCTGAGCTCGAAAGCATGCCGAGCACCAGTCCTTCTTTAATTGAGCACCAATCCACACACTCTCCAAAGAAACTACCAAGCCTCCTCCCATGAACTCCAAAGTAGTCACCAAGAAAACCCAAGATGCTCCTGCATCACCTTTGGGTTTCAATTTGCCAAAAAAATTTGCCTCACGATCAACTTTCACCCAACATAAGAAAATTTATAGTTGATCTTTACCAAATTGACACTCTGTATGCAACGATGAGGTTAGATCTGGCTCTAGATACTCTCAATTTCTATGGATTCTCTAGATTTAGGTCAAGCTGTGGAAGCATGAACAGTCTCGAATGGCTATGTGTAGAGAATCTCACTAGGCTCTGATACCATGTAAGAATTTGGCTCAGGCCAGAATTCACCCAAGACTAAGGAACTCAAACACAAGCACATAGTAGACCAAAGATAGAGTATGATCAGAATGATAATAGATTCATTCAATTCCATACAACCATATCATGAGTACACTAGGAGTGTCTATATATAAAGGCCTCAAGAGAGCTTCTAGAATGCATAGAAGTTAGCTTTATGATAAGTCATACAACCAAGAACATGTCCATTAGATATTGGTTATCCTTCATTAAGCATGGAATTAAGTATGATGATGTGAGGATAGGCCTACAATGGTGTATCCTACAAATTAGTGGTATAGACAACATTTCCTAAATTATGAGTGTGAATAACTGTGTTGTTAATATGACAACTCAGTGAATGATGCAAACTCTAGTGTTGTAGACACCATGTGCATAATTAGAGTTGTGTACTTCTGTGAGAGTACACAAACTCCTAAGTGTCTCACCTAAATAAATAATAAAATAATTCATTAACCTAAGTAAACTTAAGTGTAAATAGTAAATTCCCATTTATACCAACAGTAATAAATAGAAGACCAATGCTGCTTGACTTAAACTTTGAGCACAACTCTTTTACATCCTTTTTGTTAAACTATCCCCTATTTTTAGTAATGATGGAGGATGGTATACCATACATGCATATGATTTAATTAATAATGAACATAGCTACAATTTTTCTATTTTCCTCAAAAAGAGAGACTACTTTCTATTACAAATATAAAAGGAGTAACTAAGAAGGAAGTAGTGAATCAGTTACTACTAAAATAAATCCTAGATCCCTTAGATGTTAGTACAAAAATACAAACTGAAAATTGATTACTATTGATACTCAGTAAACACACATAAAATGTTGTAACTTAGTAATAACTAAATATGCTCAATAAATGCTTAACATATAAACATTAGATGTTATCTATGATTAGCATCACTTTAACTTAGTTACAAATATACAAAAGAAAAGAACATGAACACATTTGACACCAGGATCTAACATGGAAACCCAATTTGGAAAAAACTTCCTATTGCAACTAGTTACTATTTTCACTCTTTTGAAGTGAGCCCTATTAGGAGCCAACCCTGTAAAAGGTTACAAAACACACTGTTAGGTGTGACCCTATTAAAGGATTTAATCACCCTATTAGAAGTGGCCTTGTTAGAGGTCTTTAGAAAATTAAATAGAACTACCACCTTGTTAGAGGATTTGTAAATAGCTATTAATCCAACTCAATTAAGAGATTTAGATCACTACTACAATGGTTAGAAAGTAATAGTGAGATGACTTGATTTGAATACAACTAAATTGTTGATTATAGATCTCTGTTCTAGCTTGTACTTGATCCTTCCTGATCAAATATAGCTTTTTTGATCCACAAGGATATTCTTCTTATCCTTCAAAATTCACTTCCTCTTTTCATCATTAAATGTTTAATAACATCTTCATACTTGCACACTTTGAAACCACAACTTGACTTTATATCTTTCATATTGTCAAGTTAGCTCAAATTATAACTTAGAATAATTAATATTCATCAACTTAGTTAGCTAGAATCAATAGATAAATCAATTGAGCTTAATATACCAAAATAATAAAATCCTTCATTGGCCAACCCAACTCGATAGAAACTAACTAAGAAATGATTTCTTGTGTTAACCAGAAGAGGCTTAGTTAACACTACAAACTCACAAAAATCCTTTGGCATCTGAGTGAGCTTAGTTAACACTCATCTTTTGCATACTTTCCTTCAACAACCATGTGAACTCGGTAGACACTACTTTCTGAACTAGGCAACCACACGAACACTTGATAGACATAGAAAACTATATTCATTGCTTGAGTGAGCTTGACATATACTAAATGATAATGATATAACATTTGTGTCACATCAAAGAAAATATGTAATTAATCAATTATATCCAGCAATCTCCATCTTTAGCATTGATGGCAACAAAACATGTCATAACACAATGAAATTTTGGATTTGTTCTTGAGAACTCCCTCTGTTAGCATGAGCTCTTCCTTTCATCGGATTCTTACTCTTAATGCAACAACTTCTACCAAGTTCATTCACAGAACTTTCTCTCTCTTATAAAAAACTTCTCCTTCTTTTAGTTCCTTATTTTATTCTTGTTCTAAAAAAGAAATCTCAGAGATATGATAATAAACTTCTCCCTCTTTGACAACACATGCCAAAGACAAAAACTCTATTAATACCTATGTACCTTAAGTACTAATTCTTTTGCAGTATTCCCTTATCAATTATGTACCAACTGATTGATCTTCAACTTAGCTCTTGTTGATGCATCACTAAAATATATTTAGTAAGCTTCAAATAGGAGAATGACCCCTAGCTTACCTCTTAGATACATAAATGCATCCTTAGGTAATGGCTTGGTGAATATGTCTACAATATGTTCCTTTGTATTGACATATTTCAATCTGACTTCATTATCCTACATCAATTTTTTTCAGAAGTGATATTTTATTGCAATGTGCTTTGTTTTGGTATGCATCACTAGATTCTTTAATATATTGATTGCACTAGTGTTATCACAGTATATGACTATTGGATCCTTGATCTCTATCTCCATTCCTTCCAACAATTATTTGAACCAAACAATGTTAGAACAATTAATTGCTACTACCACATATTCTAACTCTATTGTGGATTGAGATGTACAATTTTTCTTCTTACTTGTCGAAGACACTAGTCTTTTACTAAGAAAGAATGCTCCACCACTAGTGATTTTTTTGTCATCAATTCTTCCTGCCTAATTAGCATCAGTAAATACCTTAAAGTCTAAATTTCCTCCAAGTTTATACCATAAGCCATACTATTTTGTACCTGTTAGATACCTCATGATTCTCTTGATTTCCATCATGTGATTTTCTTTGAGATTTTCTTAGAATCTTGTCACTATTCCAACTGCTAGAGCAATATCAAGCCTTGTATGTACTACATATTGCTATTTTCTAATCATTGATCTATATGTTGTCTGATCTACTTTTTTGAAATTGTCATTTTTGGAGAGCTTATGTCCAGTAGACATAGTAGTTCTAAATGGTCTTGAATCTTCCATTCCAAACTTCCTCAGTATCTCTTTGATATACTTAGATTGAGTGATGTAGATACCATTCTTGTTCTGTTGTATCTACAATCCAACAAAGAATTTTATCTCACCAAACATGGACATCTCAATTCTTTACTCATTTCTTCTGAAAATGCTTTGCACAAGTCATCATTTCTTAGAAATAGAGTATCATCAACAAATATCTCTACCAACACAATCTTCTTATTTGGTCCTTCCTTGATATAAAAACTACTATTATCATTTGTTTTTTGAAAGCTAGTTTGTATCAAGTAATTATGATGTCTTTCACACCAAGCTTTGGGAGCTTGCTTAAGACCATATAATTCTTTGTGTAACTTGAAAACCATGTCTCTTTTTCTAGGATCTACAAAACCTTATGGTTGTTCAATGTAGACTTCTTCATTAAGAATTCCATTCAAGAATGTAGATTTGACATCCATTTGATATACTTTAAATCCTCTATGTGTTGCATATGCTAGTAAATTTCTAACACCTTCTAGTGTTGCTATAGGAGAAAAATTCTCACCATAATCAATACCTTCTTGAGAATAACCTTTACAAACCAATCTTGCTTTGTTTCTTGAAACTTTTCCATCTTCATTTAGCTTATTTCTAAATACCCACTTTGTGCCAATTACATTCTTATCCTTGGGTCTAGGAACAAGAGCCCAAGTTTTTTTTATTTTCTATCTATTATATTTCTTCATTCATTGCTTCAATCCAACTTCCATTTTCTAGAGCATCTTTAACACTTCTACATTCAAATTCAGCAAGTAGACATTTACCTTTTAATTTTCTTCTCATTATTGTTTCATTAGATTTGTCTCCAATGATTTGATTAGGTGCATGATGCCTTTTCACATATTTACCTAGCATAGGTTCCTTGGGCTTTAAATGAGTTCCACTATCTTCATTATGAACTTTAGTTTCATGCTTGGGTCCTTCTATCTGTGACTCAGGTCCATCAGGCCTCGTTTGAACTAGCTCAATAGACTCTAATTGTGACTTGGATCCTTTAGGCTGTAACTCAGATTGCATTGTCTATGACTTAGTAAATATTGAGAATTTTGTGGACTTTGAAGATAAAGCTTTCTTTCTTTTAGATATATTTGGTAGGGTATCAGGTTCATAGTAAACAAATCTTTTGTAATCCTCTAGCTCCTTGTTGCTTTCTTCTTCACTCTTTTCTACAAACTCATCAATTTTAACATGTGCACTTTCTATTATTTTATGGGTAGACAAGTTCAAATAGTTGTATGTTTTACTTATGCAAGAGTATTATGGAAATATGCCTTCATCGACTTTTACATCAAATTTTCCTTTTCTAGACTCTTTCAAGATATAACATTTGTTGCCAAATACTTTCAAGTAACTTACATTAGGTTTATAGTCATACCATAGTTGATAAGGAGTTTTGTTTACATCTTTCTTCAATTGTACTCTATTCAAGGTATGCACTACAGTAGTGATAGCTTCCTTTGAGTATTTGAGAGCAACATTCTTTTCAATCATCAGAGTTCTTGTACAGTCTATGATAGATTTATTTCTTCTTTTAGCTATAACATTTTGTTGTACTGAGGGCTGATACTTGTCTTTTGATTCATCTTTCAATGCACAAATTATTGAATTCATTGGAGATGAATTCACCACCTCTATCTAATCTTAAGATTTTTAACCTTTTTCTAGTTTCTTTTTCTACTCTTGCTAGATACCACTTGAACTTTTGAAAGTCTTATAATTTTTCTTTTAGATACTTTATTTTCATCATTCTAAACTAGTCATAAACAAAAAGAATGAAATTTTTTTCTCATCTGTAACTCTCTATACCAATAGGTCCACATAGGTCTATATGAACAATTTCTAAGACTTTTTTAGACTAATAGTTTTTTCTTTTGAAACTAGTCTTTCTCATCTTACCAATTTGATAATTCTTGCATAGACCCATATCAGGCTTCTTCAAACTGGGAATGCCTTTTACTCTTCTATGTTTACTTATCTTAACTAGATCATCAAAGTTTACATGACATAGCCTTTTTTTCCATAACCATCTTTCTTCTACTTGAGCAATAAAACATGAAGAATCATTGAGATCAAGATAAAATAAATTACCTTTTGTTTGCTTGCCAGATCCAACCAGATTTCCTTTTACATCTAGTAGTTTGGCCTATCCATTCATGAATTCTACCTTGAATCCAATGTTATTCAACTATACCACACTTAGTAGATTATGCTTTAGTCCTTCAACCTAATAAGCATTTTGACATACAAGTTCTTTAGTCAATGGAATACATCCTTTTCCTTTTAAGTTACAAGGTTCATTGTTTCCAAATCTCACACTACTTCCATCATAATATTCCATATCCTCAAACTTTGTTTTGTCTCCAATCATATAATGTAAATAGCCACTGTCAATAATCCATATATCATTTTTTCTAATAGTAGATATAAGTGCCATCTTATCTCCTTCATCATTAGATTCATCTTTAATAACAATATATACCATTTCATCTTCATTATTATCAGAATATTTAGCTATAAAACAAGATTTCTTACCTTTGTCCTTGTAGTTCTTATAGTTCTTGGAATCCTTCCTACCTTTGTACTTTTTTCTTTTCTTTTCATATTTGATTTCCTTATTTGGACACCTAGCAACAATGTGACAAACTTGTTCACAGGAAAAGCATATTACAAGAACATTACCTTTGTGCTTTCCACTACCTTTGGAAAACTTTCTTGCAAGTAGGGCTTCAAAAACTTCAAGATCACTATTTGAACTTTCTTTTGATTCTTCTTCTTCACTTCCTGATTGACTAGACTTTGATTTCTTACCCTTTTCTTTCAATGATATTTTAGCATTAAAAGTAGATTCGATAACTTTTGAACTAGGAACATAGTTATCAAAGTTATCTAATTCAAAAGTTGTCAATCTTCCAACTAGAGCATTTAAAGATATTTTATTATTTGGATCACATATCATCTTTTGAATAGCAGACACTCTAATTGCATAAGAATAAGAGTTATAAGTACCTTTCTTACAACTATTTTCTCTTCAATGTCTCCTCTAGATGCTTTGATTTCACTTACACTTGCTTTGATCCTTTCCACATATTTTGCAATGTTCTCATGTTCTCTCATTTTCATCTGATCAAAATGACCTCTAAGACTTTTAGCCTTAGCTCTTCTTAGATTTTTATCTCCTCCATATATGCTTTTTAGTTTGATCTACATCTCATGAGTTGTCTTACAGTCTTTGATTTCATTGAATTCGGTATAACTAAGAGCAATATCAATCATCATGATGTTATGAGTCTTCTTTTTAGTAATATCTTCAATAGATAATATTCCAATAGGAGTCTTATATTCAGTATCAAGATATTTTCATCTTGATTCACTAATGGTAGCCAAGTGTAACCTCATAAGTCTTTTCCATGCTATAAAATTGTCTCTATTTAGCTTGGGAATCTCTCTTTGTAAGACATCTTGATATTTAACTTAGGTCCTTGAAACCTTTTCTGCAAGCACCAAAAGCTTTGATACCGATTGTTGGAAATATTAGAGAAGTAACTAAGAGGGTAGGGGTGAATAAATTACTACTAAAATAAATCCTAGATCCCTTAAACATCAGTAGAAAAATACAAATTGAAAACTAAATACTATTGATGCTTGGTAAACACACATAACATGTTGTAACTCAATAATAACTAAATGTGCTCAGTAAATGCTTAACATATAAAATTTAGATGTTATATGTGATTACCATTACTTTAACTTAGTTGTAAACACACAAAAGAAAATAGCATGAACATATTTTACACTAGGATTTAACATGGCAACCCAATTTGGGAAAACCACCAATTGCAACTAGTACTATTTTAACTCTTCTAAAGTGATCCTTATTAGGAGCCAACCCTATTAAAGGTTAAAAAACACACTATTAAGTGTGAACCTATTAAATTATTTAATCACCCTATTAGGAGTGGTCTTGTTAGAGGTCTTTAGACAATTCAATAAAACTACCACCTTGTTAGAGGATTTGCAAATAGTTGTCAAGCGAACTCTATGAAGAGATTTAGATCACTGCTATAATGGTAAGAAAGTAATAGTGAGATGACCTAATTTAAATGCTACTGAATTGCTGATTATAGATCTCTATTTTAGCTTATACTTGATCCTTCCTGATCAAATATAGCTTTTTTTCTCGACAATGATATCTTTCTTATCCTTCAAATTTGCTTCCTCTTTTCATCATTAAATCTTTAATAACATCTTCATACTTACACACTTTGAAACCACGACCTGACCTTATACTAATATCTTTCATATTATCAATTTGACTGAAATACAACTTAGAATAATTAATATTCATCACCTTAGTCAGCTGGAATCAATAGATAAATCAATTGAGCTTAATATGCCACAATAAGAAAATCCTTCATTGGCTAACCCATCTCAGTAGAAACTAATGCAGAAATGATTTCTTGTGTTAACCAACAAGTTTAGTTAACACTGCAAACTCACAAAAATCCTTTGGAAATTGAGTGAGCTCTATTAGAACTAGTTCCATACAACTTTCCTTCATTAATCAAGTGAGCTTAGTTAATACTCATCTTTTGTATACTTTCCTTTGATGCCCAAGTGAACTTAGTAGACATTTCCTTCTAAACTAGACAAACATAGGAACACTCAATAGACAAAGAAAACTATCTTCACTACTTGAGTGAGCTCAACATATACTAACTGATAATGATATGACATTTGTGTAACATCAACGACAATACACAATTAATCAATTGTATCCAACACTTTCACCTATTTTGTGAAGTAGTCCATAGCTATGATAAAAAAATTGTGTCCATTTAATGAAGATGAATGAATCTGACAGGTACTAAATCAAAGGCCCATTATTGAAATGACCAATGCATGATAAATGGAATTAGCTCCCTAGCTGGAGCATGAATTAGATTTCCATGGAGTTGGCACTGTTTATAGGACTTGGCATATTTAATTTTCTCTTGCTCCATAATTGGTCAATAGTAACTAGCTCTAATAAGTTTATGAGCTAGTGTCAAGTCATTAGAGTAAGATCCACAAATGCCTTTGTGTACATCTATTAATGCATGTTTTGACTCATTGGGTTCTAGACACCTAAGGAGTGTATCATCAAGACCTCTTCTAAACAAGTTGTCAACAATAATGATATACTATGATGCACTAGGGATTAGGTGACATTTTTTTTTCTTGGTTAGATTGTCCAAAAGTATTTGGTCATATACATAAGAATAGATATGATGGTAGTGGGAAAAATCATGTTCTATGATAGAATAGATCATCTAGGATTTAGGTGAATTGTAAGAAAGGTAGGGTAACTTCTCCACCATAATTCAGGTCAAAAATCATTCTCAAGCATCTATAGTATGGAAGCAAGAGTAGCCATTGCATTGGTCACCTTGTTATATACATGAGGAACTTGTTTTAAAGTGACATGAGAAATGTAATTTTTAAAATCATCAACCATTCATATATAAGGTGTTAACTTCTCATCCTTTGTCTAATATACATCATTGATCTGATTGATTACTAGCTTTGAATTACCAAAGATATTGAATTCATCTACTCTCCATTCAACTAATATCTTCATGTCATTGATTAAGGCTTTATATTCTACAATATTATTTTTACAAGGAAGTAGAATCTTTTACCCCTTAGGCAATGAATATTTATGCAGTGTTATAAATCGGATCCCAACACCAGATCCTTATTGTGTGAAGCAACTATCAAATAACATCACCCATTTTTGATGTGTTAGCATTAAAATAGATTCATTAGGAAATTCAATATTTAGTGGTAGAGTATTTTGCATTGGTGCTTCTACTAATTGATCAACAATTTCCTATCCTTTGATAGCCCTTCTTTAAACATATGTAATATCAAACTCACTTAGTATCATAACCCATTTAGCTAACCTTCTTATTAGAGTTTTCTTGCTAAGTAAATACTTAAATGGATCAATTTTGGTAACTAGTCATGAAGTGTGAGCAAGCATGTAGTGCCTCAAATTTTGAGAAGGAAAGACAACTGCCAAGCAAGATTTATCAATAATTTTATAGTTCATTTCATAAGAAATCAATGTGTGACTGAGATAGTAGATAGTGTTGAGATTTGATTGAAAAGATTATTATTGAAGAAGAGAAATTGTTTACAAAGAGAGATATTGTTGATAAAGAATGTTTTCAATCATTTTTTTGTCACTGATGTCAAACCTAGTATTTTTTGGAATAACAATTGCTTATAAGATACAAGTACTATCACTTAGTTGGTTGATGAAGAGGATTTAATCAATAAGATAAGAACCTAAGTGAAAGATTGAGTTATTGTTTTGTAATGAAGTAAAAGGATCAGTTAAGACAATGATAAAATGATGTATTGTTAATACACTTGAAGATACAAAGGTTGGCTACACTTAGAAACTCTAGAAGAATAAGTTGTAACAAAGCTATCTGCAAAGCTTGACTAAGTTCATTAGAGGGTGTTGAGCAAGCTAGTTCTTGTCAAGCATATTATCAATAAGTGTGAAGCATCTTCAAGTGTCTTCAAGTGTCAAGCAAGTAATGGGTGTTGAGCATCAGTAAAAACTTAGTTGATGTTGAGCATCAATAAAACATAGTAGGTGCCGAGTAACATAGTATGTGTTGAGCATCAAAATTTCAATAGTGCCAAGCTACTAAATTATTTAAAAAGTCAAAGATTAGCCATATCTGAGCAAACAAGTTTGTTACCTTAAATTTTGTGAACCAGATGGAGGATAAGGATGATAATCTAGTGGCATAGAACTCTAGGTAAACTATTTTTTAGCAAATACAAGAGGATTTTTTATGATGTTTCTACAAGAAACAAGTTTATGGGTAGATTCATTGAATCTTACCTAATCCATTCAAACTAAAATTAAAATAAAAAATATTAGAGAAAGAAAAAGTATTCCAGACTTCTATTTAAGGAGTCACAAGTCAAGAAGGAAGAGTTGTTGAGTGGTTGGTTGGATGTCAAAGTGAAGAGAGGAAGGAACAATGCATGGAGACTCTGCTTTGATAGGTGACCATAGAGGAGATTGCATTGGTACATTGAGCATGGATGCTCAAAGAGATGAAGCTTGAAAGGAGGAAAAACTATTAGAGCTATAGAGACTGAAAGCCAGGCAAAATTTGTGAGCTGAATTGAGATCTAAAATTTGCAAGTTATGTTGTGAGTTGTATTAGATCAAAAGCCCTTATTGTTACTCTCTAACAATTGTATCAGCTAGGGTAAAATACTATGGACTTAGGTTGGTTTAACAACCATTTTTAAATCCTTTAACAGGGTGACATTCCAAGTCAATGTTCTAAAGTCCTCTAACTAGGTTCACTTCTAATAGGGTGGTTGAAATTCTTTAATTAGGGCACATTTAACAATGTGTTGTAGCCTTTAGCAAGGTAGACCTCTCATAGGGCATCACTTTAGAAGAGTCAGAATTGATTAGCATGTTACTAGTGGTTTTTCCCAAATTGGGTTTCCACATAAATCACTATGTTATGTGTTGATCTGTCATGTGTTATTCTTGCATGTTGATTTTTCAATAACTTGCTAGGATAAATATATAGCTTGGATGCATGAATAGTTTACTGGGCTCACCTTACTTGGTGAATTTTTTTTTATTAGGAAATTTGGACCTTGAATAACTAATTCACCCCCCCTCTTAGTTACTCTAAAGCATTTCTAACAGATAGCTCAATCCTTCTTGTCATTTTCCTCCTAAGCTAGCAAGATACTGAGAAATGAATCTATTGCTAAGAAATACAAAATGAAAGGCCTTGCATAAATAGGAGGCATTTGGATTGGTTTATTAGCAAGATATTTTTTTATTTTTGCATTAAACTCTGATCACAATCTTTGTTCTAGTCATATTTTACACCTTTATGTAGAGTCTTAGTAAAGGGTTGTGACCTATCCGCCACCTATGGAATGAATCTATGAATGGATTGATGTTTTCCTTGTAACCCCCTTATTTGACTAATATTATGGGGTGGAGATATTTCCATTATTCCTTTAACTATTTCTACGTCCACCTCAATTCCTTTTGCAGATAAAATATAGCCAAGAAACTTGTTAGATGTGACACAAAATGCACATTTCTTGAGATTTAATATGAGACTAATTTTTTCTATATGATTTAGGATTGTTTCAAAATATTGAAGATAAGTGTTGCATTGTGTACTCTTGACCAATGTGTCATCGAAATAGTAGTCCATAACTATATGCATCATATCATGGAAGATTGTTGTAACTACCCTTTGATACATGGCACCAACATTTTTCAGACCAAATGACATCACATTCTAATAGAAGGTACTCCATGCACAAGTGAAAGAAGTTTTCTTCTAGTCTTCTAGTGCAATTTTAATTTGACCATAACTAGAAAAAACTATCCATGAGTGAGTATATTTCATATCCTATTTCCATATCCACTATCATATCAATATTGGCTAGTGGAAAGTCATCCTTTAGACATGATAAGTTTAGATCTTGAAAATCTATACAAAACTCAAATAGACTTATCATGTTTAGATTTTGGAACAATGTTTGAGATGCATTCAACATAGTTGATAGCATAGATAAAACCAACTTTTGAAAGCTTTTCTAGTTCAACTTTAACAAGTAGTGTTGTATGAGGATGCATCTTGCTAAGCTTCTATATCATAGGTTTTATTCCTGGTGCAATAGATGAGGATGTCCTGATGTTCCCAAGTTGATTGGTTCTATTGCCTCTATCAACACTGATGATCTCTCCTTAAATGAGCTATAAGTGCATCAAATATCTCATCCTTAGGTGCCTCAGATGGGTTTTCACCTTTAGATATGTCTTTAATTTTTACTATTTTGGGTTTTGATGCTACCATAATGTAATTTTCACCATAGGACCATCTATTTCTTTCTTTTAATTATTTCAACAACATGTAAATAGTAGGCAAGAGCATAGTCATTCTAGAATACAAAGACTTCACTAGATGTAGTATTGGAATTCTAGTTTATTAACTTATGATAAGTGAGTGAGAGATATGTGGTAGGTTCAATGGTATTCATGGTATAGTCATCAAATGCTTGAAAAAGTAATTCAAGACCTAAATTGTTTTTTTCTAAAAGTGTATTTGAATGTCTTTGAGTACTAATGACATTAATTGAAAGCTCATTGACACTAGTAGGTGAGACTCATTCGACCAAATCCTAGATTGTTCACCTATTTCAAGCTGATTTTCATATGCATGAACTTGATCTACCTCTTTGTTTAAAGTTTTCTCTAAGAGAGAATCAAATTCGTACTCTCAAGAATCTATGCTACATGGAGTCAGATTGTAGAATTCCCCAATAGTAATGGGAACCCATTCCCCACTTTTATTATAATCTTTATCTTTACAAAGTCATTCAACAAGTACAACATGAAAAGACTCTCCTTGTTCTTATTAAATATGGGGAGTATGAATAATGTTTTTAGAAGAATTACTATCAACATTAATAGTACTAAGACATGGTATGAAGTCATATAGTTCTATTAAGAGCTTAGCAAGACCAAAAGAATTTGAAAAAGAAAAGTATCCTCACCATAAAAGTTGTCCTCATGATTATTTGACTTAGTTTGTGACTCACATTCAAATAAAATTTTTGATACTAGTATGAATTTATTCATCCCTAGATGAAAGGGAACCGGCCCAATGTGCCTTGAGGCCTTCTAGATATTTCTTTGATAGGATCAATCAAGTCATTGTTGTTACATCCAATTGGATCATTTCCTTTGTAACCAAAGTGATTCATTAGCTTAAGTCTTCGACCATACTTTTTGGGAGTTATCTCATGAGATTAATCTATGAGATTAACTGGAATTTCCTCTTTAAATAACCATGCATTGATGGCTCTTTTCTCATCTTCCTCTTCTAGAGGTATAGTAGCTTTGATAAAGGCACTATTGAATTTAGTTTGAGGTGATAGCACAAAAAGTCTCTTTGCTTCAAATGGTCTCCCATAATGATGGGGAGACTCAGGAAGAGATGTCAAAGATAGAACAAGTTCAATGTGATATTTTTCCATCCCATTTTTTCTCAACATGAGTGACTTCTCCATTTATTTTAGCTTATTGACATGATTATCCATAGATTCTCTATTAGTAGGCACAAAGCTTTCAACATATTTTAGCATGTTACAGGTGTAACTAGTATTAGTAGGTATGGTAACTTCAAAGCCTTAGAATGGAAACTTGATGCACTGATGGTATATTGAAGGCACAACATGCATTTCATGTATCCATGGTCTCCCTAGCAAGATATTGTTCACTATTGGAATGTAAAGGAAATTAAGAGTAACATCCTTTTTGGCTAGACCAAATCAAAGTAGCAACACTACAAAACCTAGGGAATTATGTTTGACTTCATTGTATGCCAATTGTTTTAGAAAAGTAGCAAAATAGATGTTTAAACCAGCCCCATTATCTGTTAGTACATGATGAACACATTTATCATCCTCTTTAGGAAAGGAAAAATAATGAGGTGAGGTCAAGTGACTCACCATAGATTGGAACCTATCAAGATCAAGATCTTGAGGTACACTTGCCTCATTGAGGACCTTATCAAGAATCTGCCTACAAGAATAAGATTTTAAGTAATTCCAATATTGTTATTTGAGCATTCATCAATCCATTGCAATTGGTAAAGGATATTATAGTTGGTAATTGTGGATGATGTTGTAATTTTTTTACTTTTGCAATATGGACCAGCAATAGGTTTTTCTTTATGTTTATCTACCTTGGGAGAAGAAGGAATAGGGACTTTAAGTACTATCTTAGCACAAGAACATGTAATAATGATGGATGCTTTATGAAGCATTTTTGTCATCTCTTTGTCTCCATATTATTGTGATATTGGTTGTGCATTTGTAAGGATGGTGCATAGCTACATCAGTGCTATCAGAGTGGGAGTTCCTGAGTGTGCGAAGAGATTTCTGAATGTGAGGTAGTTTGCACCAGGACCTTGAGTTGGGTGAAGTTTTTCAAGAAGTTCTTGATTGTGTAGATAGATCACCAACTATGAGGTAGTTTGCACAAGGTTCTTGTGTTTCACTAGATTTTTCTTCTAAAGACTTGATTATGGAGAAGAGAAAGAAGAAGATGACTTTTGTGATTGGATGGATTCTAAGGATTCCTCGACTTGAGAAATTTAGAGCAAGAAATCAACAATAATTGCTAGTTGATTTGTAGAAGTAAGTGAATGAATTAGAAACTGAGTTGCAGAAATGAAGAGTACATCACCAAAAAATGTTAGTGTAGTTTTTTATTTTTCCTATTTTGCTAGGTTTTTCCTACACTTTTAATAATCTCACTTAGGTTAATAAAGCATGTCTTATTAGGTGAATGGTTGTGAGGTATCACCTTCCTACATGTGAGCATCCATTAACTATCTTGAGAAGATACTTTGCTATCTTTAGTTCGATAGATGGTTGCTCCTCATTGGTTGGTGTTGCCACCTCCTCCCTCTTCCTAGCCTATATAAGCATGCTACCTAGCTTGTATTTGCATCTCTTGTTTTTGCATCCTCTTAATGCTATTTTTCTTCCAGCATTTGCATTACTCTTTTGGAGACTAACTCTATGATGTTATTTTGATTTTGTATCATTTTCATTCATAGTTTAGATATTTACTCTTTGCACTAGTTTTCTAGGTTATTAATCTTTTTAGATTCTAACATGGTATCAGAGCTTTTCTATGTGCAAGAGTAGATTTTAGTTTCCTTTTTTGAGATTTGGGGGGGGGGGGGGGGAGGGGGAAATAAACTTTATTGTAGTTTTTTGAAAAATGAAGTATGCTCTTCTCTTGCATCTTTGGATGATCCTGAGAATCAAAAAAGTTTTGATAAAAATGATTTTTTTTTGGGGTTTCAATCTCAAATCTGACAACCAACTTGCATATTTGGAGTTTTCAATCAGTTTTGCAGGTTCCAGCATGCCATTGATGGACTTAAGAAGCTGATCCAACATTTTCATGTCATATTCTAGTTGCTGGGATTGTTTTTTAATTTTTGGAGTTGTTTTTTACTGTTAAAGGTGTCTGATTTACACTACAACAACATCTTCTGTACATCAGCAAGAAAAATGCTTTCTGGGTTTTGTTTGCAGCCCCAAAAAACCATTTGGGTATCTTTTAGATTTTTCATGCAAGCTGTATATTTTGCAGAATCAAGCATGCAAAGCTACAACCATACCCCTCTCCATTGGCAGTTACAGATTTGAACGCAGTTTTCAAATGTCTCGTTCTTGCTCATACGGACTTCAATTTTGATGATTCTTGTTATGAACTTGGCTATTTTTTTGTGCTCTATCCACTAGTGGAGATGTTTCTTGATTTTCATGCATGAATTCTTAGCCGTGACTGTGCACAATTCTCATTTCAGAAAATTCAGAGGATGATAACTTTCTCATATGACCTCGTATCGAGGCAATTCTTTTTTTGAAAGTGCATAATTTTTGAGTAGATCGCAGTGGTGCTATTTGTTTCTTTGATTATTGTGCCCAAGTTTCACTTTTAGCATATGCTCTTCATGAGGGTTTGTAATGCATTGAAATCAAGACCACTAAGTATTTTTTTCTAGTGGTAGTTGTAAACGTACTAAAATAAAGTGCCAAATTATATTTCTTTGGGGGGGTTCTTTGATTGAGTAAAGAGGGGGGGAGCATTGTCGTGGTCAGGTTCTCTTCTTTCTAGCATTTCTTCTCTGCATTTCTTCATCATGGATCAAACAAATATGCCCATCCTAACTCTATACAATTACTTTGAGTGGAAATCACGCATGAAAATTCACTTAAGGAAAGTTGGATTAAATAGGATAACTATGGGACTTGAAACTGAACCTGCTAAAGATGAAGATAAGCCTATGTGGTTTAACAAATGTGATGAGGCATTTGGAACATTGTGCTTTTCTATTTCTCCTGACTTGCTCTTTCACATTGAGTCTTTGGATACACCAAATGAAGTATGGACAAAGCTAGAGACACTATTTGGCACACAAGATTCAATGAGGGTTCATATGTTGGAAAATGAATTAATTAGTTTGAGTCTAGGCAATTTCAACACAATCCAAGATTTCTTCACCAAATTGAAATCACTAAGGTTGCAGTTAAAACAATGTGGAATTGAAAAGAAAGATGAACAGCTGATTCTTAGTATTCTCTCTAAGCTAAGTTCAGAATATTCTGTGTTTGTCTCTACCTTCTATGCTACTAAGGGTGCACTTGGTACTTAATTCACCATGCCATCTTTAGATGATTTTGCTGTCAATCTCACTCGAGAACAGGAAAAGCTAATAAAGATGGGCATTCTTAAGTCATCTAAGTCACATGCCTTGGCTACCAACCAAGGCACAAAAGAACAGTAAGGAAAAAGTACTAACAAAAATAGTAAGGACAAGAAACAAAAGAATAGCAAGGAGAAGAAGGATCAGATGTTGGTTTCTTCAAAAGCAACTACTGATACACCATCTTCCAAGGGTGATAAGCCTAAGAAAGAAAAGGTCAAATGTGCCTATTGTAAAAGACCTGGTCATGATGAACATAAATGTTTGCAGAAACAACTTGATCACTTGACATACATTCTTGAGAAGAATAATATCAGTGTTCTTGAGTCTATCAAACAAAGTTCTAATGAAGGAAGAACTTGCATCCTTGGATCCATGTACTATGCCTTCTATTTTGATGGGTGATAACACTCTTGTTGAGATGTGTGGGAGAGGGTATGTCGATGTGGGGGATGGCACATTCCATGATGTTCCTTGTGTACCCTCATTGTCAACTAATCTCCTATCGGTACACCATATCACTCACACAAGTTTAGGCAAGCAGGTTGAGTTCACTCCTGATTCAGTGGAGATATGTGAGTTGCACAAGGATTCTATAGTTGTAGTTGGGAGAGCAGATCATCAGTCATGACTCTATATGTTTTCTCACTTTGTTCCTGATCCTCCTTTGACTATTTCACTCACTCACTCTAATGATGTGAGAAGATTATGGCATGAGTAGTTTGGCCATCTTAACTTCCACTACTTGCATCAGCTTAACCAGCAGAGCATGGTCACAGGGTTGCCTTCTACTTTGACATTGGAGTCACTTGGAATACATGATAGATCTTCTAATGGGTCAGATTCACTTGAGTAGTCTTCTACCTCCACTTCTGATGCAGAGAGTGATTTAGAGGACTCACCTCCTTCCTCTCCTAGTCATCATTCACAGGTCAATGATTCTTCTCTAGATTCTCCATCTTTTGGTCCACTTTGGGCTAGACAGACCTTGCAGTTTGTAGGTGATTGGGTTGGGGATCCATCAGACACCAAGCAGAATCATTCACAATTCCAGGATGCTCTACATATCTTCATTGCTACTACCTCAAATCCACAGTCCTTTCATGAGGCTTCTAGTATTTTTGAGTGGGATATAGCTATGCAGGAAGAGTATAGTTCATTGATGAGGAACCACACTTGGGATCTTGTCCTTTTTCCTAAGGGAAGAAAACTTGTTCGATGTAAGTGGATCTATCGGACAAAATTTGCAAGCTTTGTTGGAGGTGCAGGATACTACATCTTTTGGGGGGGCCTCTTCCTCTCACTTGGAGTCCTAATTTTCTTTGGGGAGTCTCTTTTCTTTCTCTTTTGGGGGAATTTTATGTACATGGGTACCTCATCAAGCTTGACTTTTCGGGACCCATTTCTACATCCACCTAAGCTTCGCTTATGGGGGGGTGCTAGTGTAGTTTTTTATTTTTCCTATTTTTCTAAGTTTTTCCTACACTTTTAATAATCTTGCTTAGGTTAATAAAGCATGTCTTATTAGGTGAATGGTTGTGAGGTGTCACCTTCCTACATGTGAGCATCCACTAACTATCTTGGGAAGATACTTTGCTATCTTTAGTTCGATAGATGGTTGCTCCTCATTGGTTGGTGTTGCCACCTCCTCCCTCTTCCTAGCCTATATAAGCATGCTACCTGGCTTGTATTTGCATCTCTTGTTTTTGCATCCTCTTAATGCTATTTTTCTTCCAGCATTTGCATTACTCTCTTGGAGACTAACTCTATGATGCTATTTTGATTTTGTATCATTTGCATTCATAGTTTAGATATTTACTCTTTGCACTAGTTTTTTGAGTTATTAATCTTTTCAGATTCTAACAGAAAAGAGATGTTGATAATTTTTTGGATGTGAAAAAGAAAGAAGATCTAGTGGAGTATCAAACATGCGGTACAAAAGAAGAGCAAGAGGATGAAGAGGAAATTATTTGTGAACCTAAAGTTGAAGAAGATGAAAGAGAAGAGGAAGAGCATGAAGATGACAAGATTTATGAACCTGAAATAGATCAAGATGATTTGAAGATTGCAACAATGGAGGAAAAGTATAGTGCCTTTGTTGGAGATCAAGCAAGTGGAGTAGTTACATGCATTGTTAACAACATGAAAGAGGAGTGAAGATGAATATGTCAAAGAGGTAAATTCTTATGAATCATGGGATGTTGTCTTTGAGGTGAGTTTGAAAGATATTGATGATGGTTTGCATGAGGATCTTGTTAGTCATGTGTGTTATGTAAAGAAAGATTGGTATGGTGTTGTTGGGTTTATTATAGGTGTGATTAATTCAACAAGATTGGATGAGGATGAGAGGTATACTTGGATAGAGTTCATTGTGAAGGATTATTTTCAGCAGCAAACAGTTGTTCCAACTAGGTTTTGGAAAAGAAGAAAGAAGGAAATATATCGGCATCAGATACTTGTTCCAGCTATGTGTTGGAGGAAGAGAAAAAAACAAGTCAACAGTGGCTACTTCATTTTGTGAATCCATACTCACAAAATTTTTCCTACCATGGGAGTCAAATGTAGGAGCATCATGCATCAAGAAATAAAAAATGTGGAAGCCTTTAGTGAAGATGAAGATGGTTGTATATCTTTCTTTTGGCATCAAAGTGTTGGACACACTTTTCTATCTACCAGGGGAGTCTGATGTAGGAGCATCTTGCAAAATTTATTAAAAAATAAATAAAAAATAAAAAATAAAAAAATTGGGTGGAGAGAGAAAGTGACAAAAATAGAAGGAAAAATAATAATAAAATAAAATAAGGGAAAAAGGAGAAAAGAAGAATAAAAACTGAATTTCTATTTTCAAGGTGCATAGGTGGCATAAATAGAAAAATAAGAAAAATAGTTGTCATTCCATTAATCAAGGTGTTCCTTAAATCATGCATTTAATATTTGTTGTGATTCATAAAGGAAATGTAATTTTCTAATTGCGCGACATGGTGGTGCTTAGTTGCTTAGGTGGAAATTTTAGAAAGTTGTAGATATTGTAGAAGGTTGTAGGTGAAATTCTAGAAGGTTGTGGATATTCTAGAATGTTGTGGATAAATCATGCATTGGGTTGTAAGTGCCTATTTAAGGAAGGCTTATGTTCATTTGTAATCAAGCTCTTCGAATCTAATCTCTTGTAAGAAAGCTCGAGAAGTAGAAGTTTGGGAAGTAGAAGCTCTTTGAGTATAACCTCTTGAAGGATAGGCTCTTCTTGTAGAAGCTCTTAGTTAGAAAATAAGAATTTGGAGTTCTTTCATTTGGAGGATATTGTAATGAATTTCAAGTATTAATGGATGCTTTATGAAGCATTTTTGTCATCTCTTTGTCTCCATCTTGTTGTGATATTGGTTGTGCATTTGTAAGGGTGTTGCATAGATACATCAAATAATAATGGCACAAGATTGCAATTGTTCTTGATTAGATGTAATAGATATAGCACCTCTCGAGACAAATGGAGTCTTAAGTTTTGAATTGTCATGTTTTCCTTTAATCATGATAACACCACAAAGTTCAAAATCCAAGGGTTAAACCATGTTGATCACATTATCATCTTTGGTGTATGTATAATTGACTTTATTTATTTCTTTTCTATTTAGAGTTTTCTTCCTTGTCATAATGTGGAAATGGCTCCTTAAAAGCTTTGTAGTTTGAATTATTTTTATGTCCACTCACAATGATTTTACCATCATCAATTAGGTCCTAAAATTTATGAAATAGGTTAATACAATTATTTGTCTTGTGACCCTTGTTCTAATGGTATTCACAAAATGCATTGTCATTCCACAATGAGGGTCATGGTTGTAGATCATAAGGATGAGAATTAACCAATGGAGTAATGATCTAATTTTGAAGAAAGGTTTTCTAAACCACATCTAGAGGCTCGCCAAGAGGTGTGTATTCAAGTTTGAGTCACGTAACACAAGATGGGTTCTTTTTTTTGTTCCCAAATGTCTTGTAAGAAGTAGATTTGTCAATAGTTTTAGACACATTGATATTGTCTATGAGGTTGAAAGATGTCTTAGAGGGCTTGGGAGTAGTATTATCTACTACGCCATCATGTACTACCTCTCAATTCTTGTTTATACACTTAGATTTATCCTTACTAGAGGTAGACCCTTTCTTGATGTCTTTTTCAAGAGTTATTTTCCATTTTTAACCATGAAATCCTCTATTCAGATAGCTTGTGTAATCATATCTTCAAATGTGTGTGGACCTTGAAGATGTATTCTATACCCAAAATCTAGTAAAAGATTATCCATGAAGATTGAGTTTTTCTATTTCAAGGATTTTTGTGAGTATTTGGTATACAATTTTTAACATCTTTGGGGAAATTTTAGGAAAGGTTCTCCAACCTTTTGTTTAAGGTTACAAAAATCTTGTATGTTGACTAGATGTTGTATATTGTGTGAGTATTGCTAAATAAACATATTAGTAATCTCATCAAATTTCTTAATGCTAGTAGGCAATCTTGAAGACCATTCCATGGCTTGACCACCTCAATTCCATGCGATCAAACACATAAAATACATTTGATTATGCATGAATTCCATAGATAATGCACCAAACTCCCTCAAATGATCTTAGGGATTGAATGTTCCTAAGTATTTTTTATGTTTAGGAAACTCAACTCCTCTGGGAAAATGAGGCATATTCAAATCCTCATTGAAAGAAAATTGACAAATGGTGTCTAACATGTATGTTTTAGTTAGTTTATCCTTGTCATGGATCATTTGGACCAGTTTTTCTTGCATGACTCAAAGTTGTTTCTATAACTTGGATGTTTTTGTTTCTTCTTGTATGAAAATTATTTCAACATTGAAATGTTGAGGTACTTTTTCTCCTTCTTCAGTGAGTTTGTGAAAATATTTTTCTTTCTCATCATGGAGAAAGATCTCCATCATTTTTTGAAATTTTTTATCCTTATGAAATTTCTCTATGTTTTCTAGGGGTATCTCTTCAGTATCTCCATACTCATTCATGTAGTAGTAAGGTTCTTTCACACTTTCATTTCTTTGGTAGTCTTGTTGGCATTCTCTCCAATTGTTTTCTCCTATTTCTTGATCTTGATCATCCATTTTAAGAGTGTAGAAGGTTTTAGTATGTCTTGGTTGTATTGATGTTTGAAAAAAAATTATCTGCTCTATTTAAAGATGTAAGTGTTTTGTCAATATCTAGATGTTCTTGATATAATGGATTCCTAGTTTTTTGCAAGTTGATGGAAAATATTCTTCGAGTGCTACGTGAACCAACAAGTGAAATAGATCATGATGACCCTTCATTGAATATGGACTATATGTAAACCTAAGAGTGACCTTTGCCAAAATTCTACCTATATCTCTACCAAATCATAATCCATAGGGAGTAAACATGTTTCCATTTCTTGTGGCACTAGTCATAGACAATGACTTAAGAAAAAGTTTGAACAAGGATCACAGTAGAATGTTGTCTCAAAGTGAGTAAGTGTGTTGTATATCTAGGTAAGAATAGTTCAAGAAATTGCTAGAGAAACTAAGAGTTTTGACTATCATGATCCAAGGTATAACAAACAAAAGAGATAAAAATAGGGCAACCAAGTAAGGAGAGTAGTTCATGTGTGAATCACAAATGATCAACTAAGCAAGAAATCTAATTTTAACATTGTTTCAAATAAAGGAATGACTAAATGTTTTCATATATAGATTAGATTTGGATTGAGTTTTGATGAGGGATCTCAGATTACCTCACTATTTATGGACAATTTTGGATAGACTCACATGAGGGAATGAATTCCATGGGATGAAGTACAAACAACTAGATGAGAAAACACCTCTGACAGAGAAATTTCAACATTTTTATGGACAAATCTTGTGCAATAATTGATGCAAAGCTATGAAAAAAAGTATCATAAACCACACAAGGATTTAGAACAACAATTTTGCAAGCATTTTCTCATGTGAAGATTTAGACAAAGCCATGTAAGGAATTGACAATATGATAGTAATGACAAGTTTTTGACCACAAATTCAATGTTTGTGTGTAATCTAAACACAAGGATTCTCAACTACCCATGTGAGAAAGCACAAAGGACCATGCTAGGAAATGCTAACCAACATTCATATAGGTGTTTTCTCGCATGAAGTTTTGCATAACTATAGAGAAGGAAAGGACAAAACTACTAGGGTTGGTTTGTGGTTGAAGAGATTTTAATGATTTTGATGGTTTCTAAACAAAATACTAGCGGTATTCGTAATTTTTAGGTAAATATGGACATCATTTTCAAATTTTGAACATCATGTTGGTTTCTATGTAAATAGTTATTCTATAGACAAGGGGTGAAAATAGTAGTCATAAGCAATCTGATTGAGGACAAAGCAAATCAGAAGGACAAGGGAGTCTTGAACTTTTATTGTTTGGATGATTTGGACAATTTATGGACCCAAAAAAGACACTCTTTTATCCCTATAACAAAAAAATGTTAGAGGTAATAAAACCTTTATCTAACAACTTATGAACATGCATTCACCTCACATAGCCACGTTACCCCACTAGAAGCCACCTATATTTTCAGTGTCTTGTAAAGAATCAATAACATATATACTTAATGAGCACCCTTTTGGTAGGGGTCAATAGTGTACACCACCTTTGTGTCTAGGTACATGCCCATGGTGAGGATCTATAGGAGAGATTCTTACCCCTCCTTGTACAAAGATTATGCCCCCTTTCAAAGCTGAACCTATTAAGATCTGATTGGAAAAATCATTATTGAGAGAGATTATTGAAAAAGGGAGATTGTTGGAGAAGACGATGTGTTCCAATCATTGTTTTGTCACTATGTCAAACCTACTATTTTCTCATAAGACAAATGCTTATAAGATTCAAGTGTATCACTTAGTTGATTAATGAAGAGGATTTGACCAACTGATGTAACAATAACACCTAGAGGAAAGGTTGAGTTATGATTATGTAATGAATTACAAGGATCAATTACGATAGTGATGACATGATGAATTGATAATCTACTTAAGGTTACAAAGGCTGGTTACACTTAGAAAATTTAGAACAAGTTACACAAACTTTGTTTGCCAAGCTTGACCTAGTGGATAGTAGGTGTCGAGAAAAGATAGAGCAAGCCAAGAAAAATAGTCGATGTTGAGTAAAGCTTAGTTGATGCCAAGCACCAATAAACTTTAGTAGGTATTGAGTAATTTCACAGTGGATGCCAAGCAATGTAGTATGTGCTAAGCATTAGAAGGTTGATAATGTCAAGCTACCACATTATTTAAAGGATCAAAAATTCAATAAATTTGAGTTGACAAGTTTATTTTCTTGAATTTTGTGAATTGGTGGAAGATAAGGTTGATGATGTGGTGGCACAAAATTTTAGGTAAACCATTTTTAGGTGAATTTAAAGTGGATTCTAGAAGAAGTTTCTAGAACAGACATGAGATATGAGGTAGAAATATTGTATCCTAGCTAATTCATCCAAACCTAAAATTGGATGATGGAGAATGAGCGGAAAAATATTTTAATTTCCTATTTATAAGAATGTCTGGTCATGAAGAAAAGATGTCATGTGCGAGAACCTAAGCGAGACAAGGAGTCAAGGGCTTTACTTCATCAAATGACCTAAGAGAAGAGTCTACAATGGCATGTTAAGAAAGAAGGCTTAAGGAGATGAATTCTTGAAGGGTGAACAAGCTATCAAAGCTACAAAGTATGAAGGCCTATGAGAATTGAGGACTAAATAGAGATATGTAATCTACAAGTGAAGTTGTAAATTGTATCAAATCAAAGCTCTACTATTACTTTCTAATAGTTGTATAATTCTAGGGTAAATCCTTTGGATTAAGTTTGACCTAATAATCATTTATAAATACTTTAACTGAGTGGCACTCCAAGTGAATGGCCTAAAGTCCTTTAACAAGGCTTACTCCTAATAGGGTGATTGAAATCCTTTAATAGGGTCACATTTAATAGTGTGCATTGTAAGCTTTAATAGGGTTGGCCTTTCACAAGGCATCACTTTAGAAGAGTGAAAAAATAGTAGCATGTTACTAGAAATTTTTCCCAAATTGAGTTTTCACATAAATCATTGTGTCAAGTGTGTTGATGAGTCTATTATGTTTCATGGTTTACATTTATGCAAGTTGATTTGACAATAGCCTACAAAGTTTATTAGTGATTGTAAAATCTTATGGATGCATGCATGAGTATAAATGTTTTATGGATTCACTAGAGTTGTGAAAAGTTTTATTTATACATCTAGACCTTGTATAACTAGTTTACTACCCCAGCTTCTCAGTTATTCTAAAGTATTCCAACAATTGGTATTAGAGCCATCTACTTAAGAGAACTAGTTTGAGAGCACTAGAAGCACAAAGATCAAGATGTCTAAAAGAGAAGTACCAAAGTTCAATAGAGATAAATTTCTTGCATGGAAAAGTTTGATGAAGCTACACCTTAAAGGACTTGGATAACATGCAAAATCTACCATGTCTATGGAACATTTTGACCCCACTAGTGCCCCAACTACTAGAGATATGAAGAAGAAGAAAGAAAACAACTAGGCAATGTTGGAGATTACATCTATCCTAAGTTATAAAAAATTTAATGATATCAAAGGTCTCAATAGTGTAAAGAAAATGTGGGATGCCCTAGCTACTATCTATGGAGGAGACACCAATGTTCTTAGAGCCAAAGCTGGAAGCCTCATAGGTAAGTTTGATGATATGAGAATGGAAGAAGGTGATAATATTGCTCAATATGTTGAAAGAATGAAACAAGTGGTTAATTAAATAAGAGGAGGAAATGGCATACTAGATGATGATATTGTTTTATGCAATGTTTTGAGAACACGACTATCTTTATATGCTATTAGAGTTTCTTCAATTCAAGAACTTAGATGTATTCTAAGAAATAAGCTATCACTTGAAGGTTTGGTAGGTAGACTCACTTCTTTTGAGCTATCTAACTTTTATAATTACAAAGCCAAAAATATTGAATCTACTTTCAAAGATAAAGTGCCATTAAAGGAACCTGATGAGAAGAAGAAGAAGAAAAAGAAGTATATGTCCAGTGATAGTGATACAAATGAGGAGGATGTAGAACAACTTTACACACTACTAGCAAGAAGATTCCACAATGGTAAAGGCAAGTTCAAAGATAATTTACCCATCATTTGTGTCAATTGCAATGAGGTTGGTCATATTGCTACTACATGTATAGAGAAGAAGAAATATAGAGGTGGTTATAAGTACAAGTGTAGAAGAGATGAAGATAGCAAAGATTACAAAGACAAAGGCAATAAGTCTTGCTACATTTTTGAAGAGGATGATTCTTATGAAAATGATGATGAGGTGGTATATATTGCAATGGAGGACAAATATGATGAAGATGATGGAACTAAACTTGTGACTTGTGTGCAAGAATGATAAATGAATCATTGATAGTGGATGTTCACATCACATGATTGGAGACAAAAGTAAGTTCATTACCCTGAATTATTCTAATGGAAATAGTGTAAAATATGTTAATGATGCACCATGTTCAATAAAAGGAAAAGGTTCTATCAAACTCATAGATAAGATTTCATGTGAAAATGCTTACTATGTTGAAGGACTAAACTATAATTGTTGAGTGTGTCACAACTAAGCAATTTGGGATGCAAGGTTGAATTTGAAAACAAGATTGCTAAGATATATGACACAAATGGGAAACTAATTGGAAATGGTGATCAAACTAGAAGTAATCTATTCTATCTTGATATAGAGGATGCTACTTGTCTTGTTGTGAAATTTGATTATGTATTGCTATGGCACAAGAGGTTATTGTTGGATACAATTGTTCAAATGTGTGTTGTCTTTAGTGTTACACAAATGTCATATCAGTCATTAGACAGAGTCTACTAAGCTCAGAAGGTTAGCAAAGCAAATTTTAGAGTCTACCATGCATTTCTTGAGGTTACACTATGAAGATAGTTTCTACCAAGCTCACTTAGGTGCTGAAGGCTTCTATGGTAGAAAATAGTTTCTACCGAGCTAGGAAGGTCAGTGAAGGAAAGTTAGTTCTTATCGAGTTCACTTCGTCTCCAAAGGATTTTGCAGAGTTTGTAGTGTTTATCGAGCTTCACTTGGTTAACACTAGAAATCATTTTCTAGAGCAGTGTTTACCTAGCAAGGTTGGCCAATGAAGGATTTCATTGTTTTGGGAAATAAAGTTTATTTGTTTAATGTAATTTTTGTAGCTGACTAATGTATGGCTTATTGGTAAATGTAACTTGTAAATGAGCCGACTTGATAATTTGTAATGTATAAATAAAAGATCAATTTGTGAATTCTAATTGTAATGAAGGAGCATGCAAAATGAGTTAATTGTGTGGAGATGAAGTATAAGCTAATTTTGAAGAAGGATAAGATATCCTTGAGGAGAAGTAGAGTTTTATTCAATTAGTAAGGATCTATTGAAGTAGAGCAAAGATTTGAATCAACAAAGTTTAGTTGCATCTCATTTAGGTCACTTATTGTTACTTTCCCACCATTGTAGTAGTAATTCCTAAATCTCTTAACAAAGTTGGTCTAATAGCCATTTTGTAAATCCTCTAACAAGGTGGATAGTTCTATTGAATTGTTCTAAAGTCCTCTAGCAAGGCCACTCCTAGTAGGGTGATTAAATCCTCTAACCAAGTCACGCCTAATAGTGTGTTTTTTAACCTTTAACAGGGTTGACTCCTAACAAAGCTCACTTCAAAAGAGTAAAAATTGGTTGCTAGTTACTTGGTGGTTTTTTCCAATTGGGTTTCCATGTTAAATCTTGTGTCTCTTGTGTTCATGTTATTTACTTTTGCATGCATGTTAATAATTGTGAATGCTTTAAAATTAGTAACAAGTTAATCTACTGAGTTATAACATTTTCTATGTAGCTACCAAGTGATAGTAGTAATTAAGTTTTAAGACATCTAAGGGATCTATGGATTTGTTCCTATGGTAACTAATTCAACCCTGCCCCCCCCCCCCCCCCCCCCCCCCTCCTCTCAGTTACTCCATCTATAATTCCAACAATTGGTATCAAAAAATTGGTGTAGGATAAGGAGATTAGATTGGAATATGTCCATACAAAGGAACAAATTGCTAACATATTCACAAAGCCTTTACCTAAGGATGCATTTTTGTATCTAAGAGGTAAGTTATGGGTCATCCCTCTATCTAAAGCTCACTAAAATGAATTTTTAGTGATCCATCAATAGGTATCAAGTTGAAGCTATTTTAGTTGATGTAGAATAATCATGAAAATATTTCATATGAATAAGTACGCAAGGTACATTTCTATTCATTTGGTTGGTGTTGTCTTTGGCATGTGTTGTCAAAGAGGGAGAGTATATTGTCATATCCTTTTGAAATTTGAATTTAAGAGTTTGATGTTTGTAAAGAAGCTACATAATTCCTTCACAGAGGGGGATTACTGTATTTGAGGAGTTTGTGGAATGAAATGTAAGAGGAAGAAACATTCTATTAGAAAAAGACTTGTTTTCAAATTTCATTATGCTATGACATGTTGTGTTGCCATCAATGCCAAAGAGGGAGATTGTTGGATACAATATTTCAATTGTGTATTGTCTTTGATGTT
Source organism: Cupressus sempervirens (assembly GCA_028749045.1). Classification (NCBI taxonomy): domain Eukaryota; kingdom Viridiplantae; phylum Streptophyta; class Pinopsida; order Cupressales; family Cupressaceae; genus Cupressus; species Cupressus sempervirens. The sequence continues at coordinate 169,554,765 of CM053791.1, read as the reverse complement.
ACACAAATGTCATATTAGTCATCAAACAAAGTCTACCAAGCTTAGAAGGTAAGAAAAGTGAATTATAGAGCCTACCGAGCATTTCTGTAGATTACACTATGAAGACAATTTCTACCGAGCTCACTTGGTCTCCAAAGAATTTGGCAGAGTTTGTCGTGTTTACTAAGCTTCACTTGGTTAACACTGGGAATCATTTTTTGGAGTAGTGTTTACCAAGAAAGGTCAGGCAATGAAGGATTTCATTTTTTTGTGAAATAAATTTTATTTGTTTAATGTAATTTTTGTAGTCGACTGATGTATGGTTTATTGGTAAATGTACCTTGTAAATGAGCTGACTTGACAATTTGTAATGTATAAATAAAAGGTCAAGTTTTGGATTCTAATTGTAATGAAGGAGCATGCAAAATGAGTTAACTATGTGAAGAGGAAGTATAAGCGAATTTTGTAGAAGGATCATATATCCTTGAGGAGAAGCAAAGTTGTATTTAATCAGTAAGGATCTATTGAAGCAGAGCAGAGATCTGAATCAGAAAATTTTAGTCGCATCTCATTTAGGTCACTTATTGTTACTTTCTCACCATTGTAGTAGTGATTCCTAAATCTCTTAACAGAGTTGGTCTAACAACCATTTTGTAAATCCTCTAACAAGGTGGACAGTTCTATTGAATTGTTCTAAAGTACTCTAGCAAGGCCACTCCTAGTAGGGTGATTAAATCCTCTAACTAGGTCACACCTTATAGTATGTTTTGTAACCTTTAATACGGTTGGCTCTTAATAGGGAGCACTTCAAAAGAGTGAAAATTGGTAGCTAGTTACTTGGTGGTTTTTCCCATATTGGATTGTCATGTTAAATCTGGCGTCTCTTGTGTTCATTTTATTTACTTTTGCATGCATGTTAATAATTGTGAATGCTTAAAAATTAGTAACAAGTTAATCTACTGAGTTACAACATTTTTTGTGTAGCTACTGAGTGATAGTAGTAATTAAGTTTTAAGACATCTAAGGGATCTATGGATTTGTTTCTGTGGTAACCGATTCACCCCCCCACCCCCCCTCAGTTACTTCATCTATAATTCCAATAGTTATGTTATGTTAATTTTGATAACTTGGTTAGTATCAGTAACATGAAGAAAGCTAGAGGTTTATCTAAGTTGATGAATCCTGATAATGTAATGTGCAAACAATGCCAGTTAGGCAAAATGACAAAATCAAGTTTTAAGAGTAAAACTTATACCTCTAAATAAATACTAGAGATTGGTCATACTGACCTATGTGGACCAATTGATGTGCAAAGCTAGAAAGGAGATAAGTACATAATGCTATTTGTTGATGACTATTCTAAAATGATGACAGTTATGTTTCTAAAACAAAAATTTGATGCTTTTCAAATGTTGAAGTGGTGAGTTGAAAATGAAATAGGTAAAAGTTTGAAATGTTTAAGATCTAACAAAGGAGGAGAATTCACATCAAATGAATTTGAGATGCTCTGTAAGGACAAAGGAATCAAAAGAAAAACATCTACCCCTAGAACCCCTCTACAAAATGGAATAGCTAAAAGGAGGAATAGATTTATAATGGACTGTGCTAGAAAAATCATGATGGAGAAGAATGTTTCTTTGAAATACTAGACAGAAGTTATAAGTACAACTTTCTATACCTTGAACCATGCGCAAATCAAGAAAGGTACTCATTCAACACCTTTTGAACTATGGTATGGATACTCACCCAATGTATAATAGTGTAAGGTATTTGGAAATAAGTGTTACATTCTTAAAGATATTAGGAATGGCAAGCTTGATGGAAAAAGTAAAGAAGGCATATTCCTAGGATACTCCACAAGAAGTAAACCTTATAAGTGTTTGAATACTAACACTAACATAATTGTGGAAAGTGTAAATGTGAACTTTGATGAATATAAAAAAGTAAATGAAGCTAAACTTGTGAGAAATAAATAATAATACAAATTCTTTATATAGTTTTATGAAAGAATGCCTACTCAAGAAGATTGTGCAATTCAAGTTACAAATCAATAGCAAGTTATAGAAACTACTAAGTCACACCCTATGAATGCCAAGTTGCATTCAGGAACTACGTTACATTTAAATACCAAGTCATAGAATGAAATGGATGTGTATTCTAATTTTGAGATTAATAAACATAAAAGAGATGCTGAGATACCTGATAGAAATATACACAGTGATTTTAAAGCTAAAAGAAAAAAATGAAGAAACAATAGATGAAACAAGATTGTCTACGTATGTCAAAAGACATAATCCTACTACTCAAATCATTGGAGATAAAGATGCTAGACCAATGAAAAAAAATAGATTGAGAAGTGAAACATGTTTGTTGAGCATGAAAGAACCCAAATTGGTAAGAGATGCATTAGAGGATGTTGACCGGTATAAAGCCATGAAAGAAGAAATTGAACAAATAGAGAAGAACAAAACATAGAGTCTAGTTCCTAGACCAGAAGACAAAAATGTGATTGGTACCAAGTGGATATTCAGAAACAAGCTAGATGAAAATGGTGAAGTCACAAGGAACATAGAAAGATTAGTTTACAAGGGATATGCACAAGAAGAAAGAATTTACTTTGGAGAGATATTTGCCCCTATTGCTAGATTGGAAGGAGTAAGAACTCTACTTGCTTATTCTGCATAAAAAGGTTTCAAAGTTTATCAAATGGATATTAAATCTGCATTTCTAAATGGGATATTAGAGGAAGAAGTTTACATAGAAAAATTACAAGATTTTTTTGATGTTAACAATAAGAACATGATATGAAAACTACACAAAGCTCTATATAGTTTGGAACAAGCACCAAGAGCATAGTATGAGAGACTTCATAATTATCTCGTGAAGATTGGATTTAAAAGGACTGATGATAACAACAATCTATACATGAAGATAGTGAAAGTCAAAGGTATTTTGTTATCTAAAATATTTTTTGATGATATCATATTTGGAGGTCAAGATGCTTTATGTAAGGATTTTGCAAATCAGATGAAGCAAGAATTTGAAATGTCTATGTTTGGAGAGATCAATTTTTTTCTGAGTTTGTAGGTATATTAGATGAAATATGGTATATACATCACTCAATCAAAATATGTCAAGGAAATATTGAATTTTTTGGATTAGAGGATTCCAAACTAGTAAGTACACCTATGGTGACAGGATACAAGTTGTCAAAGAATGATGATTCAACTAAGGTAAATCAAACATTGTATAGGTCTATGATTGGCTAATTACAATATGTAGTACATAGCAGACCTCATATTGAATTATCTATAGGGATAGTTGCAAGATTCTTTGCTAATCCTAGGGAGAATCACTTAATGGCTGTGAAGAGAATAATAAGATATCTAAAAGAAATAGAAGAGTTTGGTCTATACTATAAGAAGAATGAAAAATTTGAATTGAGAGCCTACATTAATGTTGATTGGGCTAGAAAGATTGATGATACAAAGAGCACCAGTGGAGAAGCATTTTTCTTAGGAAAGATACTAGTTACATGGACTAGTAAGAAACAAAAGTGTACCTCACAATCTACTATTGAAGTTGAATATGTTGCTGCTGCTATAAATTGTACAAATATTGTATGGATCAAACAACTACTCATAGGAATGAAGGAGGAAAGCACAGAACCAATAATACTTTATTGTGCTAATACAAGTGTTATCAATATATCAAAGAATCCAGTGATGCACACAAAGACTAATAAAATTGCAATCAAGTATCATTACTTGAGAGAGTTAATTCAAGATAAAGAGGTGAAGATGGAATATGTTAACATAAAGGAGAAAATTTCTAATATCTTCACAAAACCATTACCTAAGGATGCTCATGAGTATCTAAGTGGTAAAATAGGGGCAATACCCCTATCAAAGGCTATCTAAGTAACAAGAGGAGTGCCCTACATCAAACAAGTTGATATTCATATGTTACACATTGATGTATAGGATCTTACTTTGAGAGCTCCCTAAAGTAATCATAGATCTAAAACTTCAAATCAATCACAAGAAAGGTGATAGAGGGAGAAATTAAAGAAACTAAAAAAGGTTATATCTGCATGTTAAAGATGAGAAATTTTTGGTATATTTCTTTGGCATTTTTGTCAAAGAGGGAGATATTCTATTAATCAAGCTAGTATGTGTAATCACAAAGAGAGATTTACTAATCAAGAGGGAGATATATCAAGCTAGTATGATTAATGAGAAAGAGAGAAATATCAAGAGATTGTTATCATAGAGTTGTTGTTATAGAGATAGAGAAGAATATAAGATAGAGGGAGAAATTATATATCCTAATCTACCTAGTGAGAGGGAGATATAGTAAGAGGGAGTTATAAGAAAGAGTGAATTTTGTAACCTAATCAAAAGATGGAAGTTGTTGATAGAGGGAAGGATATCAATATAAGTTTTCTTTTTGGTATTGTCTTGTTGTTTTAAACTAGTTAGTTTGGTTAAACAAAGGTGTATACTAGTTAGTTGATTTGGTTGATCAATTTGATTTTTCATCAATACCAAAGAGGGAGATTTTTGAGATCTGATTGAAAAGATCATTGTTGATGGAGATTATGTAAAATGGGAGATTGTTGAAGAAGATTATGTGTTTCAATCATTATTTTGTCACTGATGTCAAACCTGCTATTTGTTGGTAAGACAACTACTTATAAGATTCAACTACTATCACTTAGTTGATTGATCAAAAGATGTAACAAAAGAACCTAGAGGAAAGGTTGAGTTATGATTATGTAATAAAGTACAAGGATCAATTAAGACAATGATGACATGATGAATTGATAATTTACTTAAGGTTACAAAGGCTGGTTACACTTAGAAAGTTTAGAAGAACAAGTTACTCAAAGTTTGTTTGCCAAGCTTGACCACATGGATAGTAGGTGCCAAGCAAAGATAGAGAAAGCCAAACAAAATAGTAGATGTTGAGTAAAGTTTAGTTGATTCCAAGCACTAGTAAAGTTTAGTAGGTGCTAAGTAATTTCACAATAGATGTTGAGCAATGCAGTATGTGCAAAGCATTAGAAGGTTGATAATGTCAAGCTACTGCATTATTTAAAAGATCAAAGGTTCAATGAATCTGACAAGACAAGTTTGTTTTCTTGAACTTTGTGAACAAGGTGGAAGATAAGCTTGATGATCTAGTGCCATAGAATTTGAGGTAAACCATTTTTAGGTAAATTCAAAGTGGATTCTAGAAGAAGTTTCTAAAAGAGACATAAGATATGAGGTAGATACATTGTATCCTACCCAATCTATGTAAAACCTAAAATTGGATGATGGAGAATGAGAAGAAAAATATCTTAATTTCCTATTTATAGGAATTTCTCATCATGAAGCAAAGATTTCATGTGCAAGAATGTAAGGGAGACAAGGAGTTAAGGATTTTTCTTCATCAAGTGACCTAAAAGAAGAGTCTACAATGGCATGTTAAGAAAGAAGGCATAAGGAGATGAATGCTTGAAGGGTGAACAAGCTATCAAAGTTGCAAAGTATGAAGTCCAAGTAGAATTGAGGACTAAATAGAGATTTGTAATCTACAAGTGAATTGTATGTTGTAATAGATCAAAACTCTACTATTACTCTTTCACAATTATATCAGTCTAGGGTAAATCCTTTGGATTAATGTTAACCTAATAGTCATTTGTAAATCCTTTAACTAAGTGGCATTCCAAGTGAATGGTTTAAAGTCCTCTATCAAGGCTTACTTGTAATAGGATGGTTGAAATCCTTTAATAGGGTCACATTTAACAATGTGTATTCTAACCTTTAAGAGGGTTGGCCTTTCAAAGGACATCACTGTGGAAGAGTGAAAAAGAGTAGGATGTTACTGGTGGTTTTTCTCAAATTTGGTTTCCATGTAAATCATTGTGTCAATGTGTTGATGAATCTATTATGTTTCATGCTTTGCATTTATGCAAGTTGATTTGATAGTAACCTACAAAGTTTATTAGTGATTGCATAATCTTATGGATGCGTGTATGAGTATAAATGTTTTATGTGTTCACTAGAGCTATGAAAAGTTTTATTTATACATCTAGACCTTGGATAACTATTTCACCTACCCCCCCCCCCCCCGCTTAGTTATTCTAAAGTATTCCAATAGAACTAGGTAGAAATACCTATAAAGTTATTACTTCACCTCCATTCATATTAATCCCAAGTGGCTTCACAAATAAAGTTGAGACAAATAGTCCACACCAACATCTATAAGTGCACAAACTTTACTAGAAATACTAGGGGCAATACCACCTAGCACAACAAACATAGCCTCTTCTTGATATGTGATATCATAATGAAGAAGAGGAAATTAACATGGATTTGGATTATTTTTCTCTACAAAACTTCTTTATTAGAGTAAGTTGGAATCATCGGTGGAAGCTGTTTTCTCACTTGGGTCATTCCTAGAGGTTGGATCACTCTGGTAGGCCCTCTAAAGGTTGACTTTAACTATAGCTCAGATGCAATGGTCAAAGTTTCTAATTTTCCCAAAAGGAAAAGAGAATACTCCTCAACCTTGTCACCTTACTCTAATGCACAAAACATGTTCATAACTGAGTTAGTTTATCAATCCCAATGTCTCTTTTTCCAAGATTTTGATTTTCCTATAAGGAAATCATCATCTCTTCATAAAAAGCTTTTCTTAGGAGAACCACCAACTTTATTGCCTACCTTAGGTACCATCTTCCAAAGGCATCTAGGTTTCTAATTTACTCCTAGGCATCACTTCCAATTGCTAAAGAGAATACTTCCCTATTCTTTTTTCTAGAGACCTACAAAGTTTGCAAGCCTTATTAATCTATGTGTATAAGAAAGCATTAAAATATACACATTATTTGAGTAGGTATCAATTTTTTCTTTGATTGAACATCCTACAATCAAACCGTTAGTACTATTTGTATGTTTATATCAAGGTTTTTATGACAATTTATCTAAAAACCATTGTTAAACTACTTCAAAAATTAGAAATAAAAAAAATGCTTTAGAAGAAAGTGTATTGTTGGTGTTTGAAAACTACTAAGCAACAAAATGCTCAATACCAAGATGACATTACTCACACAATCTAAAGGCTAGCCAATTCTTATTAACAATTGTATGCGCAAACCATTTGGGCCCAACTTCAACAAAACCAAGGGTGGTTTTTTGCTCTTTAGGCTCTGCAAAACTAGGGTGGGTATACCTAGGGATGATTCAAGATTGGGAAACACTTTATGAGGATTATTTTAGTTTCATTCTGATTCTCATCTCAAATCCTCAAATACATGCATAATTCATGAAAATATGTTAAACACATCCCATATAACAAATCTGGAAAAAATTATTCTATAGGTCTGTAGATGTTCTCAACAATAGTGGCTAACTAAAGCTAAAACATTTCATGCAAACAAGTATAGGACAACTTTGAAAATCTTCAGGAAATAAAAGTAAAACTGATTATAATTCTACATTTAAAAACCATTTATGATAAATCTCTCTTTCAGCTAAATCAATTTGACCAATGCCTGATCCATTGGGGTTCAGAGTCTACAACAAGTCCTTAGATCTAATTTGTTGACTTACAATGAATTTTATCAAAAATTCTTATCAGAATTCATCATTCAAAAATCATTTTCACTACTACAACAACCTTATCAAATTCATCCAAAGCTTTTACCCAATCCATTGAATTAATAGCAGTGATGAATAGATATATAGCCTAACTGGATTGTATTCAATTGCACAAGCCTTTACTTATACAATATCAAGATATCTAAGTAGACAAAAGGAGACAAGATCCAGAAAGAACTGATATGGGGACAAGTCATAATTTGTATTCCTTTTCTTTGAAAATTGTATACATTTACAGTAAACTCAGAATGACCTTAGGAATAAACACAGGGATCATTCTATTAGTCATGTATTCTTAGGAACTTAATAGAGAAAATACATCATAAACTTTTTTCAAAACAATGGACAAAAAATGGGCTAAGTATATCACTTAGAAAAAATAGAATTTAGACCTTTGCTCTAGCCCTGGAATCTCACTTATATAGTGTGAGATGCAACAAGCTTCAAGCTAAGAGAAAATGACAGGTGTCCTTTCAAAGGAATATTTACATACACCTATCACAAAATGACAAAAATGTGGGTAACAAAAGATATCCAAACCAAAACATTCTTTTTGGTGGATCAACTCCTGTCACATGTTCTAGTGTTGCTGAGTTGGCTATTGATCTAATCCCACTTTGTATGCAACTACCAAATTAGCCAATGATGAAGTATTTTTCTGATGATGGCACATTAGCCTCGACCTGTAGGCTTTCATCATCTCTATCCTGTATAGTAGGAACAACTTCTATCTTTTCCCCTTCTTTAGTTGTATCAGCATCCTGTGGTCCCAGGTCTACAACTAAATGTGACAGATTATTCTTTTCTTCTTCTTCTGGTTGGGCCTAATAATGATGGTGTCAATGTGATGGGGACACAACCCAAGAACAGAATGGACACAACAAAAAAGGGAAATTATATTAACTGAGAAAATAAGCTAGTACAAATAATACAGAGAAAATAAACTTTAGAACATGCCCTAAGGGCTTACAATAGCATAAATCTGGAGAATATTTCTCCTTTTAGCACCTCCTCTCAAACTCCACTCCGAACTGCCTTTTACAATGCCAGAAATCTCCTTAAATAGACCCCGGAGGGTTAAGGACTAGGAGTACATTCTAGAAAGTGCTAGTAGGCATCCATCGACGAAATAGAAGGTTTCGGAAGCTGCGTTAGAAGTCGGTGCAAATCTAGAAGAATCCAGAAACAGTAACCGAACTTTCGAGAGGCATAACTTTTGAACCGTAGCTCCGATTGACGAACCATTCACATTTTTGAAAAGCTCTTGAAGCGCTCTATAGCCCTATGGACCAACTTTGCTCATCCCCCAATTTTTGACCCTTTTCAAGGTCATTTAATGCCCCAAACCTAACTTTGAAGCATTCTTAGGAGGTCTCCAAAACCCAAAAAATTGCAATAACTTTCAAACCGTGGGGCCTATTGACCTGATTCTTTTTTTGGAATGCTCTAAATCATGATTACATTCATCTGGCCAATTCAAACCTTCTAGTTTACCAAAATGATGGCCCAAATACATGCTCCTATTTTTTTGGGATTTTCAAATGCACTGATAGTTGAACTATGAGAGTTGGATCCTTTATTTGAGCCAAATGAGTATCCAAAAATGTAAAGACATAAAATAGAAACTAAGTCTAAGTACATTTTTTTGGGTGACACAGGATTTCCCTTATACCTGGATGCTCCTGCATCACAATGATTTGGATTTCCTCAGCCTACACCTCATCACTGTTAGTTTCATCTTCATCAAACTATTCACTAAGAGCCATTTTTGCCATCCACTTGTCAAATAATGTGTCATCTAGCTAACTGAACTGAAAAATATCCCTCTATATCTTTAATACATATTCGGCCTCATTATCAATAGCAACAAATTCTTGTTTTAACGAATCAAAGAATATTTGGGCCTTCACCATTTCTTCTATTGTGGTAGCCCACGTTGCATGCCCTCTTTCATTTATTACTTGATGGAAAGCCCTAGACCTTACAAAACTGTCATTAGACAAAAATTGTTGACTAACCTATTCCAAAATATGGTCTAATTCCCTTCCCCTAAAATCTGCTATAATTAACTCAAAACTTAGCATAGGAGGCCCTTCGGGGTTTGCTTCATCAATCTCTACCTGGGTAACAAAGACTCCCCCTTGTGATCCAATTTCTTCAATTTGCTCATCAGCGAGTTGCTCCTCCTCAATTCTCATAGGGGTTTGAGAAGGTGAGTAACTTTCATCATGTGGTTCCTCTTCCCTTATTATCTTTCTTCTCTTACGAGAGGGTTCAGGTGGCCTTTCTTCAAAAGTAGCACTAGTATATTCAACTATCTATTTTCCTTTATTCAGAATGGGCCTTTTCTCATGAATGACAGTATATCCTATCCTCCTTTGCACAACCAGTGGGGCCTACCCCTATATTGGGAGTGAAACCCAATCTTCTCATCTTTTCCCTGGCTTTATCTAGAAAAGAATCAATGAAATGTTGCTTCTTCTCATTCATTACCTCCATTATTTTGGGGAATGTACTCATCAGCTTATTTATTCTATCTGCACTAGTTATAGCATTACTAAGAGGGTTGTAATCTTTGTCAAAACAATTAATAAAACCCAAAACTTTTTAATAGACTCTCCATTTTTCTTTCATTGTTTCTTACTCTTGCAAAGAGTACTCATTCCTTATTACATCTTTAGCAAAATAGAATTCATGCTCAATTCGACGAAGTTTGATTCTATGCCTAAGGGCTAAATTAAAGAAACCCTCTGCATCACAAAAACAAGAGTGAGATATTGTAATTTTATACTATTCAAAAAATTTGTAGAGGAAGACCCACCCTTCCTTGGTTATTACAAATTGGTGGGCTACTGTGCAAGTGGGAAAAATGGATCCTGTTCCCCTTTTGTGCAAAAAGGCTTCTTCTACTCCTCCCAACTACCGCAAAAATTCAGCTACTCCTATGTTTAAGGGCACTTGGTAAGGTAGTACATGGGGTGCTCCCTTGAATCCATAAATTCTAATAACAGTTGAAACTGAATATGGGATAATATCTCCCCAATTATGTGAAACTTTTAGATTATGGATTTTTTCCATAGGTCTAATAAGGTTCATTAGTGCCTTTGGAATTTTGGGATTGTCTCTCAATTTGAGGCATCTCAATTTGGAGGCAAAGTGCCTGTCAAATCTAACAAAACTAGCATTTTCTACCTCCCTAGTCATATCTACACTCTATAATTGAACTGGTAGTGCTTCCCCCTCTTGTTCTTTGTTTAAAACCATTTATTTACCAAATTATGTAACCCCCTTAAATAGGAACATATGCATTAACAAGGATTATTAGCCCCAAACATTTTCCACCTTGCCCGTTGCAATCCCTACCAATCCACTATGAATCTCATTAGCCAGGTATGAAGCAAAATCAAAAATTATTTCTACACCAAAAGAGGAGATTTGAGTGATCATATACATGAAGCTCACAAGGATAAAATCTTCTTCACTCTCTCCAAAAACTCTACACAAGGTCCTTTATATCTCTACTACCTTAGCATTGAAGCATGCTTTCTTGAAAAGCTCTTTAGAGGATGATGTTATTGCTAGTAGGGTTCCAACTCTGCCAATGTGGGCCTTCAGTGCACCTTGTCTAACTACATCCTTCTTTGAAATATATTCTTTTTCTAACTCTATGAAATCAATGGGCACATGATACCTAGTGAGACGTCCCAAATGAAAAAATTCCCTAATTTCTTCTAGATTGATGGTGATTAGAATTTCACCATCTACTCTTCTCACTACCCTAGTGGTTTGATCATTACTCTTCACCATAACCTCAAGGATGTCATAATCCATGAATACAATGGGAACAACTATCTTTCCCAGATCAAAATTCCATATATTGGCATGTGGGGAATACAATTTCCTTTCTACAAACCATTTCTTGAACAAATTCAAACCAGTTTGCAAGGTTTAAGAATCTTGGACCCAATTACCCTTATCATACAATCCATCAGGTATCCTCAACGTAGGGTTTAATGAGGTCACTTTTTTAACTTGCACTGACTCTACAATAGACTCAATCAAGTCATCATGTACATTTCTATCCAAATAATTTACTTGACTAGAAAATCCCTTCTTGGGAGGCATCTTGGATTATGTTTTACAGAATTGAAAAACCTACACAGATTACAATAGGATTACTTACTTGAAAATCTATCCTCTTTTTCCTCTATATTCTTATAAAGTTTTTTTGCGAACAAACTGCTTCACAAACTTGCCAAACTCCTACACGATCTTCTTCAGTAATTGCTTCTACTCAGGAATAGCTCAAATTTTTTGTTTGCGTAAGGTGAAACTAATAACATCTTCTGTATTATACTCTATTTTTCCTCACATGCAAATCTTTCATGTCTAATTAATACATAGATTGGCACCACTTTCTGTGTTTAAATCTACGTTGTCGATCTTTAAAAATCCTACGATCATGGAATATGAAGCAAGACAACTAGGCATTGAACTTGAAAAGTTGATTAATCGATCCAATGAAAATTTCCCACGTACACAACTCCTTCCTTGATGACATTTATGTCTGGACCCACTGGCAACTGAGGACACGTGTCAACAAGTTGCTACTTCACTATACATAAAGAATGAGCACCTTGCCATAGCGAAGCAGTGATAGCCATCGATCTGATCTTGATCTTGTAGATGATATGTTACTATACCGCTTAGAAGGATAGTGGTGGGCCCTAATTCACTACCTCACTATACGTATCACCCTAGCAACTCTTCATGGTGAGACAATGATGGTTGTTGATCTAATATTAAATCAAAGGTGGAGAAATAGCATGAAGTTCCCTGAAAGGTGGTGGGTCTCATACTCGATATGTCACATAGCTTAAACAACTTGCAACTTTCCAAAGTGAGATAGTGAGGACTATTGATTCTACTTTGATCTGATGATCAGGATCTCTTGTACACTTTATGAATGGGGCATGGGTCCAAGGTATTAATGACATAGGAAAATCTTTCACTGTTTTCACCCAACAAGATCTTACTTCAGTCCTAGTCACCATCCATGTTACTTGAGGTTCGACTAGTTATTGATTTTCATGGCACCTTGCTACTTCGCTAATGGCAAGATATCAAATTTTTCTGATAGCGAGGTAGCGAGCTCTGACAACTTTAATAAATCTTCAGTGCAATGAAATAAAAGGACCCATCAAATTGTTATTTCTCCTACCAACTTCTTCTGACAATAGCAGTTATTACTTGTCATGCCACTTGGACAAATCATGGTTATCGATAAATTTCAAGGCCATCGTGTCTTTAATTTTATGGTCCCTCGCTACTTTTCTAACAGTGAGATGCTCATTTTTTTTGATAGCAAGGTAGTGAGGTATTGGAAAAATCCTCATTCTGGTGCTGACTTCTGTTGGGTCCCTTTTCTTGTTCTGATAGTACTTGCCAGGTGTATGTCACTCCAAAGTCAGCCAGAAAATAAATCTCTGATTGCGGTATCTTTATTTAGCAGTCCCATTTTATAACTTTTCGGCACTTTCTACCTCACTATACATAAAGAATTCCCATATTTTCATAGTGAGGTAACAACAATGGTGGATCTATTTAGATTAGATGGTTGGGGAATTTGAGAGAAAAGGTAGCTTGGGGGAACGGAAGATAAAAGGACAACAGAATATTTGCCCTATTTAAAATTTCAAATATTTCATGCCTAACAATTTATGAATGGAATGAAATGTAGGGTTTTCACAAAAAAAAAAAATTCAAAGGCTAGCAAATGGATGACTTATCTAGAAACCCTATTATCCATTAATGGGTATAATCTGACTTTTCTATATCTAGAAAAAGGATTTCTATCATACAAAAAATTCAGACCAATAGTGCCTCTGTCTAGGGACATTGAATCCTACAAATTCAAGTGAGTGCTCAAAATTTTTGGTAGAAGCATACCACATACCTGAGCCTTAAAATGACAACTTAGAGAGAGCAAGAACACAAAACAAAAGAGTATATAGGGATTGTACATAAGACATAGAGATTATATAGAATGTAGAAGGAAACCTAGACTACTATTCATGGAGATAATAAGTATTTTTCAAGAAAAATACCTCTTCAAGAACTATCCATGAACTGGTAGTTCAAGAATATTATCTGATAGGTCTTTGACTATATAGGAATCCTCACCCCAAGTATTTTCTATTAGATAAGGGCCTAACCAGATAGAATCAAATTTACCATGTTTTCCTTTATCTTCAATTCTGGCATTCTACATTAAGACTAGATCTCCATCTTGAAACTTCCTACTTACCGTTCTTTTATCATAGAGTGTCTTAACTTGTAGTTGCAACTTTTGGTTCTTAAGAGATGCTTCTCTTCTAGTTTCTGTCAGTCCTACCAATTCATCCATTCTTTCTTGCATTTCATCTATAGTATCTTCATCATACAACTAAATGTAATTGTAGAGTCCTATCAAATTGTTCTGAGGCATTCATCCTTGAATTCCATAAACCATATCAAATGCAGCTACACCAATGGCTTTGTTCACAGTTACCCTATTAGCCCATATTGCTAAATGTAACTTGGAATCCCATGCTTTCTTGTTATCATCCAATGTTCTCTTAATAACCTTTAACAGGCTCTTATTTGTGGATTCAGCTTGTCCATTTCCTTGTGGATGATAAGGAGAAGATGATGATCTTGTTATTCCATATTTATCACAAAATTTGATGAATTCCTCAGACCTAAAGCACATTGCATTATCTATTACAATTTTCTGAGGACAACCAAATTTGGAAATAATGTTATTCAGCAAAAAATTATTGACAACTTTACTTGTTGCATTTCTGGTGGGAATAGCCTCTACCCACTTTGTAAAGTAGTCAGTAGCCACTAGAATCCAAGAATAGCCATTTCTAGACTTGGGGGGAATCTCTCCTATGAAATCCATACCCCATTGTTGAAAAGGTGCTTGGACCTCCACTAGCTTCAATGGAGTATTTCCTGAGAACTTTAGTTTTCCAACAAACCTCTCACAAGGGTCACATTTCCTAATCATAATCTAAGCATCCTTGAAAATAGAGGGCCATCAAAATCTAGCCCTCATGACTTTATGTGTAGTTGTCTTGGCCATATAGTATCCTCCACACACTCTAGCATGCATTTCATTTAAGACCTCTTTTGCCTTTTCTTGATCAATACACTTTAGCAACACTCCCTCAAAATTTCTCCACCACAAACTACCTTGGACAATTATGTATCTAATGGCTTGTAATTTAGTACTCTTCTTTTCATTTTTAGGCAAATGTGAAGGAGCTTCCATGTGTTGCAGGTAATATATGACATTAGTGCACCAATCACAATGATCCATGTCACATAAGTCAGATCTAAGGTCATTAACTACCACATTTATTTGATTGGCATCCAAATTAGATTCAGCCATGAGTTTAGCTAAACCTTGATCTCTTACTAACTTAGTTATCTGTATTTCAATATTGAATTCTTGGATCTTGTTGATCCATCTACACCTCTTACCTGATACTTCCTATTGAGAAAATATATCTTTCACTGCAGCACTAGGTACAAAGGCAATGACAATAGCACCTACTAGGTAGCATCTGAAAGCCTTTACAACCTTTACTAAAGCATATGCCTATTTTTTATTTATCTCATATTTCAGTTCAGCAGGCTGTAGTGACTTACTAAAAAAGGCAATAGGTTGTTCATATGCTTCTTCATTTTTTTACAACAAGACTACAGCTACAGTGTGAAAGGATGCAAAAGAAAAAAATGTGCATATGCTTTAAATAATTTGGGGTTTTGAGGACTAGAGCATTTTTTATTGTAGCTTTAATATCCTAGAATTCTTGTGAGGGCTCACCATTCCAATCTATAGTAGCTCCCTTCTTGAGCATCTTTGAGATAGGTCTGCTAATTTCAGAAAAATTGGTAACAAACCTTCTAAGAAAATTAACTTGGCCAAAAAGAGATTGAATCCCTTTTACATTCTTTGACTTGGGGACTTTATCAATAGCTATTACTCTCATAGGATCTATTTTCACCCCATCTTTAGACACTATATGTCCTAGTAATCTGCCTTTTGTCACCCCAAAAGTACATTTCATTGGGTTCAAGGATACTCCATATTCCAGAGCTTTGACAAAAAATTTCTCCAAATGCCTGCAGTGATCCTCAGCCTTCTTAGAATATGTTGTAAGATCATCTTGGTATACAACCATCAATTTTTCAATATAATCACGAAATGTCACATCCATAGCTCTTTGGAAAGTAGCTCCTGTGTTAATCAAGCCAAATGGCAGCCTTACATATACATATGTTCCCCATGGGGTTGTGAAGGCTATCTTAAATTGTTCATTCTCCTTTACCAGAACTTGATTGTACCCAAAGAAACCATCCATCATGGACATTAATTCAGAACTAGTTACTTGCTGTAACATGGCTTCCATATTTGGTAATCCATAATTATCCTTCAAGGATGCAATGTTCAAGTTCCTAAAATTGACACATAATCTTATGTCTCCATTTTTCTTTCTGACAGGTACCAAATTTGAAACCCATGTGGAATGTATGATTGGTTTGATTATCCCCCCATCCCTTAGTTTTATCAACTCTTCTTGCATCTTGGAAGCTAGGGTAGGGTTTACTGGTCATTGTTTCTGTCTAAAAGGTTTTACATTGTCCTTTAGTGGTATGAC
The DNA here is from genome assembly GCA_028749045.1 of Cupressus sempervirens. Taxonomy (NCBI): domain Eukaryota; kingdom Viridiplantae; phylum Streptophyta; class Pinopsida; order Cupressales; family Cupressaceae; genus Cupressus; species Cupressus sempervirens. The sequence continues at coordinate 169,538,426 of CM053791.1, read as the reverse complement.
ATGTTGGAAAAAATCTTCCCTATAAGCCTTAAGGTCATCATATGACCATGCAAAAACATGTCTATACTTCCTAAGCAAGTCAATTAATGGTTTTTTGATTTCAGCAGGCAAATTTTTGCCAATATAAGCCTTTTTTGGAGCTTCATCAATACCAAGGTTTATCTCTTCTAATTCTAGAGGCTTGGGGTCCTTAACTCCTAGTTTGACTCTATCCTTATTATCAAAAATACTTTCCAAAACTACTAACCCCTTAGGCATCTTGTTAGTTTTTAATTGCATAATCTCCTTACCAAAAATGGTTTGCTTGCCATCTATGGTTTCAATTAAGTCACTACAATCCATTTCCTGACCATGGTACTTGTCTTCATTTAACAAAAAATTTATAATGTCTTTGTCATCTTCAAAGAATTTCCAATTTTCAATGTTATCAGGTATAGGTCTATTTTGTACCTCAATTTGAGAGATTCCTACAAATGATATCTCCTTGAGTTTGATTGCTACATTTGCTAGTACATCTACCATTTTATTTTGATTCCTATCTCTCCATGGGATACCAAATGCATCAAAAGATTCTATCTAATCCCAAACTACATTTCTATATTGTTTCAATCTCCTGTTCTTGGATGCATAGGTTTCTTTTATCTGGGAGATAACTAGTTCAGAATCACCTATGACATGCAATTTTTTGATTCCATGATGTGTAGCAACTTTAAATCCTAGCAACAAAGCTTCATACTCTGCTATGTTATTTGTGCAAGAAAACTTCAAAGTGAATGAGTATCTGAAAGTATTTTTCTTAGGGGAAACAAAAACTAGCCCTGCCATTGCACCCTCTTTAGAACTAGCCCCATCAAAGAACATTGTCCATAATATTGGTGAATTAGTGCAACATTCAAATTCATGTTCAATTACAACATGCAAATTCTCAACTTCTTGAATAATCAATTGAGCTCTGAAAGCATTGACATCAGTGTCCAAGAAACAAGTGGAGTCTCTATCAATTTCTTCCACTAAAATGTGACTAACCCTAGGCTCTCTTTTTACCTTGATAGCTTTATCTCCAATATGAAAAGTTTCATAAGTCAAATTACATTGCAAGCTTCCCCCCATAGCAGCACTCCATTTTTTGGAGAGTAACATTCCATAGTGTGGAGGTATATCCACTACAAGGGTAGACATGGTTAACTCTACTTCAGGATATGCAGCTAATTTGAATGGAAAAGCATTTATGGTGCCTATGACTAGGACTTCCCTAGCATCCATTCCTCTGTATCTGCCCTGCTCAGTGTCAACTTTCAACCCTAAGGCTTCCATTACTCTGAAATGCATTATGGTGTTAGAAGATCCTGAGTCTATCATACAATTTTTTAGGGTCTTCCCTTTTATGATCAAACTGAGGAAAATTGGTCAATATCTTCTATAAAGGCCATTGAGAAATCATCTAAAAACATTTGGGGAATTTTGGATACAATACCACTATCCTCTACTAGTAATGGGGTTTGTTGGACAATAGTTTGTTCTACGACACTATTACTATTTCCTATCCCTCCCAACCATGATAAAGCCTTGCTCTTATGCTCTTCAATTCTAAGAAGTTTAGAAAAGGGCACTTTTATAGTTATTTGGGACAAGATAGATATCATATCAACAGGTTCAACAATAGTGGGTTTTACAAGAGTACCTAGAACTGAAGTCTTTTGAACATCAGGCACTATTGTTTGCTTGATAGTATTAGGTTCTAGTTTCTTTGGTTGCATAACTACTTTTTCTATTCCATTTATTTGAAACTAAACCTTCATTTTTGGTTCCCACTTCTTACCCTTGTTGTCTTTGATCTTAGGCACATCTACATTGACTTTCTTATTTTGATCATTCATCTTGTGGGTGATATCTTTGATGAATACACTGGATGGCTTTCCTACATCATTATTTACTATTCTATTTCTCAAATTGTAGTTACTATGGACTTGGGAAATCATTTCTATTGTAATTCTATCAATCTCCTCTTTGGAGGGCATTCTTAAGCTTGTGTGAACTACATCAGAGGATGTAACACATACCTTATCTACATCATAACCTTCATCATGTGAAAGCACTTGTTGATGATGTAAATGATAAGAAATTCTCTAACTGGTGATATCATTTTCAGGTTCCTCAAAATCAAAATCTATAAAGTCATCACACATGCTTACCATATTGCAACTTATGTCATCATGGCTTTTCTCTTCACTTTCTTCTTCAAGTTGCACGCCCTAATCATGGGCAAATGACTAAGCAACAACACAATAATTAGCAGAATGAGGTGATTGACATATAATGCACCATGGTACATCATCATTCATGTTTATAGTGTTCCTTTGTAGGGGATCTAGGGTACCCCTATCCTTCACATTTTGTGTTTGGTTTGGAACTGGTTTACCATCTTTCCACTGGGTGGTGTAAGGGTAATTTTGCATTCTAGGCTGTCTATTGAAACTGGTATTATTCACATGGGTTCTCTCAATGACATTTGGCTTATTAAAAATAGTGGGATTCATCTTCTTTAGTAATTCCAAGACCTGGCCTATAGTAGGTTCTTCTAGCTTTCTTCCTATGGGAATTTTATCACTCTCCCTTTTGTTGTTGTTCTTGGGATTAAAAAGCTTTGGATTATCCCTCCTACATAGTTTGCCAGATGCCTTCCTATCATTTTCTATATTTACTACAATTTTATAAGCATCCCTTACATTTTTGGGATCCTTATCCCTCAATTGATAAGCCATTTTGCTATCAAAGGTATTGAAATATGTTGTGAGACAGACATTCTTATTCAACCTCATAACTTGAAATAGTTTGTACATAACTTTTTGGAATCTTACGTTGAAGTCAAATGTGGTCTCATTTGGGTTTTTCTTGATGTTATTGAATTCATTCAACATGAACCTGCAATAGTCTTGTCTCCATATTGTTCCTTAAATAATTTCTCCAAGTCACTCCATGAGGTATTACTATCATCAGGTAGCCTCCTGAACCAATCCCTTGCATCCTCAGTTAGTGAATACACAAACAATTTCATTACCATATTTTCATGTTCAAATTCATAATCATTTAACATGTCAATGAAAATTCTCAAATGTTCTTCACCAGTAACAACATTATTCCCACAAAACTTAACCACTTTTTCTTTTAAATCAAACGATATAGGATGTGGAGCACCAAGAATTCTAGTAAATGATATTTGCCTATACTTTTCTAGGTATACAGGTTTCTTCTAGAAACTAGGAACATTTGAGGTACTTGCTATGTTAGCTTGGTTTATAGGAGTAGCTTGGTATTTTTGAGGTTGGACAAAGGGGACTTGGGTGCTAATAGTGGATGATGAGGTAGGGGCAGATTGGGATATTCCCTGAATTGAGATTATTGGACCACTAGCTGGTGTAGGAGCTACAAGTGGGATAGTCAAATTGGGCCATGAAGCCAATGCAAAATTAGATTTTATGAATTGGATTTTTCTCCTAGTTTCTATGGCTTGAACATCATTCTCAACCTTCTCAAGTTCTTTTGCAAGATCTTCCTTCTCCTTTCTAGCCTTCTCCAGATATAGATCTAATTTTGTCATGGAGTGTTGTATGGGTTTGCTTAGTAGAGCTTGAGGTTCATTTATTTTGATTCCTATAGCTTTGCCTTTCCCTTTATTTGTAGCTTTTGCAGTGAGCTCTACATGGTCCACTTGAACAGGTTTATAGGCTTGGACTTGAGCAATAACTGGTTCTTGCCTTTAATTTAGGCATTTTTCCTATTCTTGAACTTTAGCTCTCAGATTGTCTACATTTCCAAATACATTATTATGGAGAGTTGTGGTATTTTCTTCTAACTTTTTATTTTGCTCCTTCAAAGTAGCCATCCTTCTCAATAGAGCATCCCTTTCTATTATGGCATCCAAGGTGGCTTGCTCCTTCTCCTTTTCAAGATGAATGTGTTTAGCTTCTTCCTCAGCAATCCATTTCTTTAGAACTCCTATCTTAGAATGCACTTCTTTAAGATTTGCAGAAGTAGCCTGTGAATCAGCAGGATCATCCAAATCTATAAGATTGGGCTCCACATATGGGACTGCTTTGGGATCAAAAGCATCATCAAATGAACTCCTGAATCCTAGCCTATAGTTCATATCTACTACAAGATCTGGCCTTGATGAAGCAATTCCTATAGTGGACATATCTTTGTCCTAAAAAACTCTCTCATCGGGTAATGGGGTACAAAAAATGCCTCCTAAGAGTCTAGTAGTTTCGGATTTAGAACTAAGTGAAGAAGACTCTCTCCCTAATACTAGTTGATACTAGGAATTGATAGATGCATTACCTCTGGGTTTCTAGGTGGGATTTGGATCTGTCATTTTCTTATTCTGGTTCTTCCTACCACCTTGGGGTAAATTAGTATACATAGGTACATCAGGATTGGCTCTCATGTAAGCTCTTTTGTTCTTTCTCTTGTCAGCCATATTCACTTTTTGTTAAAACAAGCACTAGCTTCAAAACCTTGACTAAGTTGCCACCCTATTTTTGTGAAAATGACAATTATTCCTTACTCCAAGGAAAAAACACACAAATATAACTAGGAATATCTGACGTAGATAGACCAATCACTGAGATCATTAGACTGTAACTCTTTCTTGTTAGATAAGACACTTGGATAGGCTAGATACGTCAGTGTGTAGCTGCGGTACTTGGGCTATTCTCTTTAAATTATCAAAGTTTGTCACTAAAATACTCCCTTATAACCATGAGAAAAATTTACATAACCTGACACAAACACATACACAACGAAACCAAAGAAACTATAGTACTTTTCATAGATGTGTTGGACAACTCCCTAGTAGAGTTTCCATTTTGTTGGTGTTTGAAAACTACTAAGCAAAAAAATGCTCAATACCAAGATGACATTACACACACAATCTAAAGACTAGCCAATTCTTATTAACAATTGTATGTGCAAACCATTTGGGCCCAACTTCAACAAAACCAAGGGTGGTTTTCTGCTCTTTAGGCTCTGCAAAACCAGGGTGGGTATACCTAGGGATGATTCAAGATTGGGAAACATTGTATGAGGATTATTTTAGTTTTATTCTGATTCTCATCTCAAATCCTCAAATACATGCATAATTCATGACAATTTGTTAAGCACATCCCATATAACAGATCTGGACAAAATTCTTCTATAGGTCTGTAGATGTTGTCAGCAATAGTGGCTAACTGAAGCTAAAACATTTCATGCAAACAAGTATAGGCCAACTTTGAAAATCTTCAAGAAATAAAAGTAAAATTGATTATAATTTTGCATTTGAAAACCATTTACGATAAATCTATCTTTTAGCTGAAATAATTTGACCAATGCCTAATCCATTGGGGTTCAGACTCTACAGCAAGTCCTTAGATCTAATTTGTTGCCTTACAACAAATTTTATCAGCAATTCTTATTAGAATTCATCATTCAAAAATCCTTTCCACTACTACAACAACCTCATCAAATTCATAAAAAGAATTTACCTAATCCATTGAATTAATAAAAGTGATGAATAGTTATATAGCCTAATTGGATTGTATTTAATTGCACAAGCCTTTACTTATACAATATCAAGATAACCAAGTAATCAAAAGGAGACAAGATTCAAAAAGAACTGATATGGGGACAAGTCATAATTTGTATTCCTTTTCTTTGAAAATTGTATACATTTACAATAAACTCAAAATGACCTTAGGAAAAAACACATGGATCATTATATTATTCATGTATTCTCAGGAACTTAATAGAGAAAATACATCACAAACTTTTTTCAAAACAATGGACCAAAAATGGGCTAAGTATATCACTTAGAAAAATAGAATTTGGACCTTTTCTCTAGCTTTGGAATCTCACTTATATAGTGTGAGATGCAACAAGATTCAGGCTAAGAGAAAATGATAGGTGTCCTTTACAAGGAATATTTACATACACCTATCACAAAATGACAAAAATGTGGGTAATAGAAGATATCCAAATCAAAACATTCTTTTTGGTGGGTCAGCTTCTGTCACATATTCTAGTGTTGCTAAGTTGGCTATTGATCTGATCCCTCTTCGTATGCAACTTCCAAATTAGCCAATGATGAAGTTTTTTCTGACGATGGCACATTAGCCTCCACCTGTAGGCTTTCATCATCTTTATTCTATATGGTAGGAACAACTTCTACCTTTTCCCCTTCTTTAGTTGTATCAACATCCTATGGTCTTGGGTCTACAACTAAAAGTGACCAATTATTCTTGTCTTCTTCTTCTGGTTGGGCCTGAGTAGTGACAGTGTCAATGATTTGGATTTCCTCACCCTGCACCTCATCATTGTCAGTTTCATCTTCATCAAACTATTTGCCAAGAGCCATTTTTGCCATCCACTTGTCAAATAATGTGTCATCTGGCCAATTGAATTGCAAAAATCCCTCTGTCTCTTTAATACATATTCAAACTCATTATCAATAGCAACAAATTCTTGTTTTAATCAATCAAAAAATATTTGGGCCTTCACCATTTCTTCTGTTGTGGTAGCCCACCATGCATGCCTTGTTTCATTTATGACTTGATTCATTCGTAAACAAAATAAATCATCAAGTTATTTTGTCCATTCCTCTTTGCTTTTCAAATTATTTCTCTTATCTAGGGCACAAGGAAACAAACTAAATTTCTGGCTCCTATACTTGTTCAAGTAGTGTACTATTATTTTTTGTAAATGAATCCTTTTATTGTGAAAATCAGCAAGATCAAAAACAATATCAAATTTTTTTTTCAATTTGATCAAAAGAATCATCTATAATAGAGAAACACAAAAATGTTATTGCTTTCTCCCTTTTTACCCATTTATTCACAATAGGCTTTAGAGCCTCATCATTGGCTTTCAAATCCTCCCAGATACTGATCACCTTGGCCAAGTGATCATAAATTAGTGGCCATTCAACTTTGTCCCCCAAATATGTGAGAGCTTTTCTTATTTTATCTTCATATTTGGATTTCAATTCTACATGTGATGCCCACAATTTACCTTTTTCTTCTTCAAAATCCTCACCAATGTAGTATTGTGGCCTTTGGGGTGTATCTGGTATTTCTATGAGGGGGGTAGATTTGAAGGGTTCAACTGGGGGGCGAGGGTATGTTATTCTTGGCCTAGTGGATTTTCCCAATAGCTTGTTCTCAAGCTCAATTCTCTTTTTTACCTCTTTATTGTAGGCATCCACCACTGTTTCATACTTGCTATGTAGCTTAGTCATCTCCATTTCCTCCCTTTTTGTAGTAGCCAAGGCAAATTGATAATACTCCACATTCATGTGGGCTGCCTATACATGTGAGGTATCAACAACTCTCCTCACAGTCATACTCCCTATTAATCCTGAATCATCAGGCTATGATGGAGCAGCCCTGGATCCTCTTCTTAATGACCACATAACAAGAGTATCTTGATCATTACTGAATGCAATTCCCAAGAACTCATTTTTATGTGGATCTTGCAATCCCAAATTATTTGACATAGAATTAAAAATCAAGGCATCAACAATGTCCCAACTAAGAAATAATAAAATATTTACAACCTTTACCATCTCTCTCCCCTCTTCAAGGGTTATATTTTGGAACTCTTGTATCATTTTTTCCTTTATTTGATTCTGAATGGAGGCTTCATCCATTTCTTGATGCTCTGCTTTCATATTTTTACATCTTTCCTAAAAAATGTGCATGTTTGCCCTCCAAGCAAACTGATTGAAAGCCTTAGACCTTACAAAACTATCATCAGACAAAAATTGTTGATTGGCCTATTCCAAAATAAGGTCTAATTCCCTTCCCCTAAAATCTACTATAGTTAACTCAAAACTTGGCACAGGAGGCTCCTGGGGGTTCCCTTCATCAATCTCTATCTGGGTAACAAAGACTCCCCCTTGTGAGCCAATTTGTTCAATTTTCTCATTAGTGAGCTGCTCCTCAATTCTCATAGGGGTTTGGCAAGGTGAGTAACTTTCATCATGTGGTTCCTCTTCCCTTATTATCTTTCTTCTCTTAGGAGAGGGTTCATGTGGCCTTTCTTCAAAAGCAACACTAGTAGATTCAACTATTTATTTTCCTTTATTCACAATGGGCCTTTTATCCTGAATCATATTATATCCTATCCTCCTTTGCACAACTAGTGGGCCTACCCCTATATTGGGAGTGAAATCCAATCTTCTCATCATTTCCTTGGCTTTATCTAGAAAAGAATCAATGAAATGTTGCTTCTTCTCATTCATTACCTCCATTATTTCAGGGAATGTACTCATAAGCTTATTTATTCTATCTACAATAGTTATAGCATTACTAAGAGGGCTGTAATCTTTGTCAAAACAATTAATAAAATCCAAAATTTTTGAGACTCTCCATTTTTCTTTCTTTGTTTCTTACTCCTGTAGAGAGTACTCATTCCTTATTACATCTTTAGGGAAATAGAATTCATGCTCAACTGGATGAAGTTTGATCCTATGCCAAAGGCCTTAATTAAATAAACCCTTTGCATCACAAAACCAAGAGTGAGATAGTGCCATTTTATATTGTTCCAAAAATTTGTAGAGGAAGACACACCCTTCCTTGGTTATTACAAACTAGTGGGCTATTGTGTAGGTGGGAAAAATGGATCATGTTCCCCTTTTGTGCAAAAAGGCTTCTTCTTCTCCTCCCAACTACCACAAAAATTCAGCTACTCCTACGTTTAGGGGCACTTGGTAAGGTATTACATGGGGTGCTCCCTTGAATCCATAAATTCTAATAATAGTTGAAACTAAATATGGGATAGTATCTCCTCAATTATGTGAAACTTTCAGATAATTGGGTTTTTACATAGGTCTAATAAGGTGCATTAGTGCCTTAAGAATTTTATGATTGTTACTCAATATGAGGCATCACAATTTGGAGGCAAAGTGCCTATCAAATCTAACTAAACTAGCATTTTCTGCCTCCCCGCCCATATATACACTCCATAATTGAACTAGTAGTGCTTCCCCCTCTTGTTCTCTATTTAAAACCATTTCTTTACCAAAGTATATAACCCCCGTAAATAGGAATAGATGCATTAACAAGGAGTATTGGCCCCAAACCTTTTCCACCTTGCCCTTTGCAATCCCTACCAATCCACTATGAATCTCATTAGCCAGGTAGGAAGCAAAATAAAAAATTATTTCTACACTGAAAGAGGAGATTTGGGTGATCATATACATGAAGCTCATAGGGATAAAATCTTCTTCACCCTCTCCAAAAACTCTACACAGGGTCTTGTATATCTCTACTGCCCTAGCATTGAAGCATGCTTTCTTGAAAGGTTCTTTAGAGGATGATTTTATTGCTGGTATGGTTCCAACCTTGTGAATGTGGGCCTTCAGTGTACCTTGTCTAACTACATCCTTCTTTGCCATATATTCTTTTTCTAACTCTATCAAATCAATGGGCAAATGATACCTAGTGAGAGGTCCCAAACAAAAAACTTCCCTAATTTCTTCTAGACTGATGGTGATTAGAGTTTCACCATCTACTCTTCACACTAACCTAGTGGCTTGATCATAACTTCGCCACAGCCTCAAGGAGGTCATAATCCATGAATACACTAGGAGCAACTAGCTTTCCCAAGTCAAAATTCCATATATTGGCATGTGGGGCATACAATTTCCTTTTTGCAAACCATTTCTTGAGCAAATTCAAACTAGTTTGCAAGGTTTGAGCATCCTAGACCCAATTACCCTTATCATACAATCCATCAGGTATCCTCAACCTAGGGTTTAATGAGGTCAATTTTTTAACTTGTACTGTCTCTATAGTAGACTCAGGTAGCAACTCAAGCAAGTCATCATGTACATTTCTATCCAAATAATTTACTTGACCAGAAAATCCCTTCTTGGGAGGCATTCTTGATTATGTTTTATAGAACTGAAAAACCTACAGAGATTATAGTAGGATTACTTACTTGAAAATATATCCTCGTTTTCCTCTATATTCCTATAAAGCTTTTTTATGAACAAACTACTTCACAAACTTTCCAAACTCCTACATGATCTTCTTCAGTAATTGCTTTTTCTCAGGAATAGCTCAAAATCTTTGTTTGAATAAGGTGAAACTAATAAAATCTTATGTATTATACTCTATTTTTCCTCACATGTGAAGCTTTCATGTCAAATTAATACATAGAGTGGCACCACCTTCTGTCATTAAATCTGTATTGTTGATCTTTAAAAATCCTACGATCATGGGATATGGAGCAAGACAACTAGGCATTGAACTTGACAACTTGATTAATCTATCCAATCAAAATTGGCCATGTACATAGCTCCTTCCTTGATGATTCTTCTGTCTGGACCCACTAGCGACTGAGGACATTTATCAACAGGTCGCTACTTCGCAATACATAAAGAATGAGCACCTTGCCATAGTGAAGCAATGATAGCCATCGATCTAATTTTGATCTTGTAGATGATATGTTACTATACCACTTAGAAGGACAATGGTGGGCCCTCATTTGCTACCTCACTATACGTATCATCCTAGCAACTCTTCATGGTGAGATAATGATGATTGTTGATATGAGATTAAATCAAAATTGGAGAAACTGTATGAAGTTCCCTGAAAGGTGGTGGGTCCCATTCTCGCTATGTCACATAGCTTAAACAACTTGCAACTTTCCAAAGTGAGATAGTGAGGACTGTTGATTTTTATTTGATTTGATGATTAGGATCTCTTGTACACTTTATGAATGGGGCGTGGGTCTAGGGTGTTGATGACATAGGAAAATCTTGCACTACTTGCACCCAACAAGACCTTACTTTAGTCCTAGTTACCGTCCATGTTACTTGAGGTCCCACCAGCTATTAATTTTCATGGTGCCTCAGTACTTTGCTAACGACGAGATGTCAAAATTTTTAGATAGTGAGGTAGCGAGCTCTAGCAACTTTAATAAATCTTCAGCGCCATGAAATACTAGGACCCATCAAATTGTTATTGCTCCTACCAATTGCTTCAGATAATAGCAGTTATTACTTGTCACGCCACCTAGACAAATCATGGTTACTAATAAATTTTGAGGCCACAATGTCTTTAATTTTACGGTGCCTCGCTACTTTGCTAACGGGGAGATGCTCATTTTTTGATAGTGAGGTAGTGAGGTATCGGAAAAATCCTCATTCCAGTGCTGACTTCTGTTGGGTCCCTTTTCCTATTTTGATAGTACTTGCCAGGTGTACGTCACTGCAAAGTCATCCAAAAAATAAATCTGTGACTATCGTATCATTATTTTGTGGTCCCATTTTATAACTTTCTGGCACTCGCTACCTTGCTATACATAAAGAGTGCCCATGTTTTCATAGCGAGGTAATGACAATGGTGGATCTATTTAGATCAGACGGTTGGGGAATCTAAGAGGAAAGGTAGCTCGGGGGCACGAAAGATAAAAGGACAGCAGAATATTTTCCCTATTTGAAATTTCAAATATTTTGCACTTAACAATTTATGAATGGAATGAAATGTAGGGTTTTCACAAAAAAAAATTCAAAGGCTAGCAAATGGATGACTTATCTAGAAACCCTATTATCCATTAATGGGTATAATCTAACTTTTCTATATCTGGAGAAAGGATTTCTATCATAGGAAAAATTAAGACCAACATGTATCATCAAAGAAATTTTTGAAAAATAGAATTGAAAATTATAGTTTTTCCTTTGCTGGTGTCAAATCTTGTGTGAGACTCTCCAAGGGTCCACATGAGGAAGTACTATGAACCACATGAGAAATTACTTTCTATGTGTGATCATACACTTTATCACATGAGAAAGTATAGAGGCAAATGTGAGCATTCAGTTTCTTTATGTGAGGATTGATCTTATCATGCAAGAATTAGCTAAATTTTATAGGCAAAAATATCAAAATCGAAACATAATTAAAAATTGAGGCCATAAAATTGATTGTTTGGGCCCCATAGTGGACACTAAAAATGTGAGTGCTAATTATAAGCCTCTAAATCCACACACACTTCAACATGATCTTTACATTTAAGAAGCATCTCAAAATGAACATGGGATTGTCCATTCAATATGACTGAACAAAGTGATTTGTTGCCTTCTAAATAGATGGGGTTTTGCTATTCACTCTCAGAATTGAGAGATCAACTAGACTAAACTAGTATGAAGTATTTGAAATAATTCCAATGCAATATAATCTATATTTTTTTATGTTTTTCAAATTCAAAGATACAAATATTAATGTAGATGAAATTGAAATTAATCTAAGAATAATGGAAAGTAAGAACTAGATGAATGCATTTTAATCTAAATGATGAGCATATGAGAGAAAGAGAAAATTTAAATTCAAGGCACTTGAGTAATCAAATTATTATTAATTTGATACTTTTCATGTGCATCCTCCAAAATGAGATGTTGAAGGTTTCTTATTAAAAATCCAAGAATTTGATCAATGGTCAAGATCATTCTTAGTGTATGGTCTTGATTGAAGATAAGATTGAGTACTCTATTTTTGATGGAGGTGAATGAGAGTAAATAGGAGATAACAATGATCTATTCAAATATGTGCTCATAATTAGATTTTATAATTAATTAAATAATTAGTTTCAACAAGTATGAGGACATATTTGAATTAATCACTATTATTAGTTCCTTTTTCATGTGAGATGAAATAGGAAAGGATATTGATCCATTCAAACATGTGGTCATAATTATACATTCTAGTTAAATAAATAATTAGATTCAATAAGCATGACATATATTCAATTAAACCAAAGTATTTTGATTTCTTCTTTATGTGTATTAGCTAAAGGTGTAGATTTAATTAAATTAAAGTACTTAGGACTTATCATTATATTAATTCAATCAATAGGTTTAATTTAACTAATTCAATTAATATTTAGGAATTATGTAAAGTAAGTGATTAATACAAATTAATGATTTTCTACATTTGACACTTAGGTCGAGTAGAGATTATGAAAATTAGAATTGCCTAGCACAATAGGACTGTAAGTAATATTGATAAACAAAAATTGGTTTAGAATACCAATGTGCCAACTTAGGGGCATTATAGATATGTGTAGCCACATCAACATTTTCCATGCAAGATATTTCTTTGTGTTCATCTACGGTACCTACCTTTTGTGAGTCATGATCTTTAGCTTTAAGTACCTTCAAACTTTTCTATATAAGAAATTATGCTTTGATACCAATTTTTATAATATTTAGAATAAATGAGAGGGTAGGGAGTGGGGAAAAATCAGTTACTTAAGGTCTATATGTACCAATTGAATAAACAAACAATTAAATATTATTATTTTTGTTTATCCTATTGTAACTTAGTCTCTACTAATACCTTAATAACAATATTAATGGATAGTTAACTATCCTAGTATAATAGACTTGTTGAATGTAAATATTTGAAATAAAAAACACCATAAAAAAAATTAAAAACAAGGTTGACACTAGTTATTTAATGTAGAACCCCAATTTGGGAAAAACTAATAGCAAAATGTCACCACTTTTTCACTCTTCTAAATTGAACCCTATTAAATTTTACAATGCACACTATTAAATGTGACTTAGAGGATTGAATCCCCATATTTGGAGTGGCCTTATTAGAAAGCTTTAGAATATTCACTAGAATGTCATGTTGCTAAAGGATTTACATAGACTTTCAAGTCCTTAATAATTATGAGGTCAACCTTTGATTAAAAGGATTTCAATACTAACTATTTACAATGATTAGAAATAGAACAATAGGATTTGATTTGTATGATTACAACTCACTTTTGTATTTTCAGATCTCTATTCAATTTATGTGTTGACTTTGATAAGCCTTCCTTTTTGCCTCTTTCCTTGATATTCTTGGCTATCCATGAAGCATTCACACTTCTTGTCATAACAAAATTAAGCCTTCAAAATAGATTAGCTTATCAAGCTCAACATAATTGTTCCATCTTACCAGAAATCTCTCACACATGCACAACTTCTTTTTTCTATTCTCTTCTTTGTATATATCATTCATGCTCACATATATTTCTCATTTTTTCATCTTATAAGCTTTTCTTAGTGCCTCCTTAAATAGGTAATTCTAGTCTTTTCTATTTTTGATAATCATTGTAGATCTTAGGGTTTGTGATCTATTCAAATAGATTCATTGTATATTTTTGTCTCCTTTTCTTGAAACTTCTCATTGAATTCATCCATTAGGTATCTTATCAAATCCTCACCTTGAATTAAATGATCCAGTTCATCAATCATATCTTCAATACACTTTTCATATTCTAATAAATCAACTAAGTCAACTAGAAATCTTGTGATTTTTTGTACACATTCAAAATACTATAACTCAGCCATCACTAGGTTTTGAAACATGCTCATCACTAATCTACTCAGCTACTATAGAGCTTCTAGATTGGCATGAAGACTATTTTCTTAGTCGATACTAATTCTTGGTCTACATTGAAATTTTCTCAGCACTTACTATTGCTCAATTAACACTAGCATCACTCAGCATAAACTTCAAGTTCCTTAATATTCTCTTGTATTCCATAGTTAATCTTATCCAAATTTTTAGTCTTTTCTCATGTCTTAATATTGTAAAAAATTAAATTATCATTTCAAAGTCTAACTAATCAAACATCCATTGTAGCTTTCTCTTCATAACTCAACCTTTCTCTAGGTTCTTTGTGCAATTTCTCAAATCCTTTTCATCAATCAAATAGATATAAAATTTAGATTGGATAGAAACATGTCTCATTAGTAGATTTGACATCAATGATAATACAATAATTATTTTAAAATTATAATTTTCAACAACTTCAATTTGTGGTACACACCAAACTTGATATTGCATTGGCAATTAGCATAGTTGCAAGGTTTTCTCCAAATACAAAAGAAAATCACATGATGGAAGTAAAAATGACTTTGGGGTGCCTAAAAGGAACTAAAGAATATGGTTTATGGTATAAGAAAGGAGGAAATTGTGAGTTAAGAACCTTTGCTGATGCAAATTGGGTAGAAAGTATTGATGATAGAAAAAATACTAGCAAAGGAGCATTCTTTCTTGGAAAGAGATTAGTATCTTGGACAAGTGAGAAGCTTAATTGTATTTCTCAATAAATAGAAGAGGAAAAATATGGTTCTGTAGTAGCTAATTATTCTAAAATTTTATGCATCAAGCAATTATTGTCATGAATGACAGAGGAAATCATGAAACCAATGGTTATCTATTATGATAACACAAGTGCAATCAATATATCCAAAAATTCTATGATGCAAACAAAGACAAAAAAAATTTCAATTAGTATATCCAAAAACACTATGATACATACAAAGACAAATCACATTGCAATTAGTTATCATTACCTAAGGGAATTGGTTCCAGATAAAGAGATGAGATTGAAGTATGCAAACACAAAGGAGTAAATAGTGGACACATTTATTAAGGAATTTCCTAAGGATACATTTATATAGGTAAAATAGGGATAATTTACCTATCTAATTCTCACTAAAGCACAAGATAATGATGAATCAACCAAGTCTAATTAGAGATCTATCAAGTTGATGTAGATTGTCACACTTACAGATGTAAAATATTGAACATATTGCATATGAATCAGTAGAAAAGGTATATAGTAACTTCAAGTATAAATCCTTTGGCATTTGATGTAAAAGAGGGAGAGTTTAGTATTTCAAGAAGGAAACTATGCAAATTATGGAATCTATAGCAAAGAGGGAGGAAAATGACAAAATTACACAACAAAGTGATGATGGATGCAAGAGGGAGAATTCATTTGGAAGTTGTTGAGACAAATCCATGTAGAATCATAGAGGGAGCTAGTATGGATGAGGATTAGAATAAAACTAAGGATATTATCAATTGCTCATATTTTTATCATTGTATGTTGATAATTTATTTTTCCATCAATGCTAAAGAGAGAGATTTTTAGAAATAATTCTTCAAATAGTATGTTGCCATTGATTTTACCAAAATATCAGTATTAATTGAGCACATTCAGTATTCATTATTAACTAAGCAATTGAGAAATGAATGGTATCAATATTAATTCAGCAATCAGACAATGATGGACTTTTAGCATTAACCAAACACATTCAATATTAATCAAGTGGTCAAACATCAAAAGACTTTCACTGTTAACCAAGTGATCTATCCTACTATTGACCAAGTTTTAGTAGATTACACTTGTTAACTAATTAACTAATCATGGCCAATTACTTGGCTATTTAATAGTTATTTGAAAAGATATGCAAGTTGACTTGTCAAAGCTTATGATATATAAGAGATATCAAGAAATGTAATGGAAAGTGGAATATGTAATACATGGAATAAGATGGATATGTGACCGAAGGAAAAGGTAGAGCAAACAAGAGTAGAATATAAGTTGCAAAGATTATTATTATCATCAAGGATCTAGAGGAAAAACCAAAATAGAGATCTGAGTCTCTAAAATAAGTTTCTTCATAAATCAGGTCAAATTATTGTATCAAGTTGGTAGCCAAGAAATCTCCTAAAAGAGTTTTCTTAATAGTCACATTCTAAATCCTTTAACAAGGTGACATTTCAATATTTAATTGTTTGAATACCTCTAGCCAAATTACTACTAACATGGTGATCTAAATCTTCGAACAAGGTCATACTTAATAGTATGTATTGTAAAATTTAACATAGTTTTCTCCTAACATGGCTCACTTCAGAAGAGTGAGAATTATTGTATCTAGTTGCATCGTGATTT
Organism: Cupressus sempervirens; assembly: GCA_028749045.1. Lineage (NCBI taxonomy): Eukaryota > Viridiplantae > Streptophyta > Pinopsida > Cupressales > Cupressaceae > Cupressus > Cupressus sempervirens. The sequence continues at coordinate 169,521,650 of CM053791.1, read as the reverse complement.
TCCCTAATTGGTTTTCCATGTTAAATCTTGGTGTCATACATGTTCATTTTTTTGTTTTCCTTTTATATTTTTTTTTTCTTCAACTAAGTTACTAAAGGTTAAAATAGATAAATATTAATATGACTACTTTGTTAACTAAGTTTAAAAAGAACTTAGTTTTAAGTGAGTTGGGTAACGAGTTGCATTATGAGTGAAAAGTTTAATTTGATATCTAGGGTAAATAAATTTTTTTTTTTCATAATTGATTCACCCTTCCCCTCTCAGTTACTCTCTTCATTTCCAACATTTTTCTTGTGATATTTAAGCCTATTATAAGAGCTTCATACTCAACAATATTGTCAATGCTTTTAAAAGTCAATAAGAAGAATATTTAAAGGACTTGATACATGGAGAGATATAAATAACCATAGCTCCATTATCTTACTTGTTGTATGCACCATGAAAGTACATTTTATTGGAATATAGCATAGGCTAGGTTATTCAAAGAGGAGGAGTGAATCAAGAACCAATAAAACTTAATCTTAATTCACCAATTAATCCTTCATATACATTCTGATCTAATTGCATGCATGAAAAATTGAAAGTATTAAAAAATTCATAATAGTTTGACACAAGATATGGCAACTCAAAAACCTTCCAAATAGAAAGTAAAATTGGGGTAGAGATACTACCCACAAGCTTTAGTATTGCAATATAAAGTTGGCTAGTTAAGGCTTAGAATTGATCACTTCTAATGATCTTCCCCATTAACAACAATAAGGACTACTAGGTTTACATTGCTAAAGGATTCACAAAACATACAGCAAAGTATGCACTTGGTAGAGATATTTACAAACAAATTTTAAGTCTACTTTGTGAAATTATTTAACTACTCCACCTATTAGGATGAGCTAGTGGTTAATCTTTGAACTGCAACTTCAATTTTCTAGTTGAGATTCCTTTCAAGTGTAATGATCACCTTGTTGTGATACATAGATCTTTGGTACTCCTTATATTGCTTGTAGCCTTCTTACTTCACACTTCTACTCTTATTATTTCTAACATACATATCTCATTTGGATGTGATACAATACATTATATATACCAATCCAAATCACATCATCAAAGTTAGCTACAATGTAAGTATCACCAAAATACACAAAATTGACCCAACTATCGGTACTCAGGTTCTGAAGACAAACTTAGTGAGGTTCTGATACTCAGCAACCATCATCAATGCTTGGCATTGTCATCATCTCAATAGATGTAGAAGCTTAGTTCATACTAATCATTTCCAAGTAGTTTAAACTTGATCAACATTGGTGACTCAATGAACTCTACAAAACTCAACATATATACTGAATCACTTGGTTGACACTACATGGATTGGTCAATACTAATAGTATGAGCTTGGGATAAACTAAATCACTTGGTTGACACTTCTTGGCCTGGTCAACACTAGATTCACATCACTAATGTTGTAAAGTTGGTAAACACAAGAGGCCACAGTTTGCACTGTGTAACTTGGTAAATACTATGAAGCTCAGTTTACACTAATACTCATCAACTTGGTAGATATTACTCATTGTGAACTAAATACTGATTCTGGAACTTAGTAGCAATTGTAAAACTCAATAGAACCTAAATTACTTATTTAACACTATAAGTTGCAAGACAAGCTCAATAGTTTCTAACCATTTGACTAAGTGTGAGTCACTAATAAACAAACTTGACCATAACTTCAACAATCTCCCCCTTTGGCATTAGTGACAAAAACACTTATCAATCAAAAACTAAATTCTCAAAATTTCAAGTTCAAAACAATATATAGTCTCCATCCCATGTCTTCAACTTGGTAACATACTCTATTCTTAAGATTTCTTAAGATTTCTTTTGTAAAGAATGTTTTTTGATTCTCTATACATGTATATGTATAATATTGTGCTACTCATCCATACATTCGTACATACATACATACATACATACATACATACATATATATATTACTTACTATATATCTCATGTCTTTATATCACATCTTCTCTCCATTTTTATCTTATTACATCTTCTCATATTCTCCCCCTTTTTGACATAAATGCCAAAGGTGTATGCTACATGGTTATGCCAAAATGTGACAAGAATTTTTAATGTACCTTCAAAATTAATTCCATATCTTGTCCCAATTTTCTCGTAACACCTTGCCTACATGTAGTGCAATATGTACTTCTACTAAGAATTCCATCATGTGATCTACTATGGAGAATTTATTATCATCGATAAGATTTTTGGCATGTGCAATGTGTTTCTACAGTGCATCCATGTTTGGGAGAATCATGCCTTGGATTTCTACAAGTGTGGCCCTAATCTTGACTTCTTCCCTTAATAATTTTTCTTACATATTAGTGAAAAATATGATCTTTGAGTAGTGAGAAAAACTATAGCTCAGGTCAAGTGACAACTAGTGTGCACTTTCCTTCAAGTCTTCATCTATCTTAGATGGTTTATCTTTTATTTCCTTAGTGAAGATAGATGTATCACATAACTTATTGAATAATGAAGTAACATTATTTATAGAGGTTTCTAATGAGCTAAGAATAGTAGACAAGTCTACTTGATATATTGTAATTGTCTATGCAACTTGATCGAATACTTTTTTTTCAAATTTCTTCTCTTCTCTCTATAAGAAATTCTCTTGTCCTTTAAGATCTTGATTGAATTTTTGAACAACTTCTACTAACTAAACCAAAATAGGTTTGTAGTATCAACCTCAGTACTTAGTGCATCTACAAGTATGTTCTTTTCATCTTCAAGCACTTGATTTTCTCTACTTTTCTCTTCTCTAAGTTTCTATTGCTTAGCTTTCTTCTATAATAGTTCTCCTACAATGTTCATTTGATTAGGATTTAGAATAAAGATATCCCAATTTAGGATAACTATATTCTCATCAAGATCAATGTCTTCTTCTTTACCTTTTATCTTGTTTGAAACTTTAGTACTCAGTTGAGGCTTGCTCTCAACTATCTTTGTACTTACTATTTTCATATTGGGAATTGTAACAATAGTAGAAATAGAATGGCTAGCAACAAAAATAGATATTGAACTAATAGTAGAAATGCCAAGTTTCTTTGAAGCTAAATCTGATGGTAGAGGAAGCACTAGCTACTTGGTAGATGAAGTGCTAGGGTAAAAGTACAAAGTTGTGTCAACTTTTAGCTAACTTATTAGAACGATTGAATTTGAGTATTTCTATCTAAAACTGAATTTTGTTCAAATATTTGATCTTGATAAATTTATTCTAGCTAAGCTATATATGGTCTCACACTTTTCCAATTGGAAATGTCTATTAAATGCATGTTTTATGCTAGTTATTATCTAATCACTAAAGAAATATAATATTTTTAGAAAACTTATATTTCAATAACTCTTACTATTTCTTATGATGTTTTTCTAATAACATATAAACACCATTTTATAGAGCTCAATGTCAGAATATTCACATATAGAGTTCATAGTGTTTTAATTAGATATAGTATTTTGTAATTAAAAAGCTCTACAAGTACGTATTTCAACACTCAAGAAGATGTCAATTTTGAAAAAGAGAAAAATATAAAATCAATTCAATAAAAATTTAAAATGATATGGCATTCTAGAGGAGAGAGTCCTCTTTTAGAATCTATAAGTTTTCTTTTGGTTGGAATAGAATTATTTTTTGAAAAATGTGGTGGAAGATGAAAACTATTGATTTGAATAAGTTGATGTTTGAATCATTATAAAAGAGAAAATATAGGTTGAAAGCCAATTTCTATTTTTGATTGTTCTAGCTACATATTTTATGTATAACATAATATGAGATCAAAGGAAAATACATTTATTTCATGTAGTTTTGTGGTGGGGACTAGACCCCTGATTTCCAACATTTTTCAACAACTAAAAAGTTATCATTAAAAAATATGAAAATATATCATTTCTTATTCCAAATAATTATTAAAAGTTATAATCATAAACTTCATCCATTTCTACACATTTCGTTAGTTTACTTCATTTTTAAATTCTAAATAACAATACCAATTTTATGTCATTGAATGTGAACAATTAAACTTTTGTTAACCTTTTCCTTTGTAAAAGGGTGACATAGGTTTGTGATTTTATTTGCTAATCACTTTAGTTAATATATTACTCAACTGAATAGGTGCAGGGATTGGTTGGGGTGCATGGAGTTGTAGTGGTTGCCACATCCAAGTCAATAGAAGCTTTTCTTGAGCTTTACATCATTAAAGCTTATCTTAGAGAGTGATGAAATGAGGCCATAACCACTGCTACAAACTTCTCTGGGATAGTTTTCTCAATTCTTTGAATCTTAGGGAGATTCTCCTCAGTATCTTTTTGTTCTTGATCCTCATCATCCAGATTTACATCACCTATTTCTATATCTTCTTCATCATTATGTTCCTTTTCTTCCTTATCATCTTTATCATCTATATCACTGACATGAACAACAAAATCACTCTGTTGATGAAGATTATAGATATTCTTCTATGTAGTTGTAGCTAATTTCACCACATGTTCAATACCATTAACTAATATTATGCAAGTGTTGAATTTCAAAGTGATTTTTTCTTCATTTTTCTTCATGTATTCTTTCACTTATTTATCACTAAGACTAGGCATGAGCTGCCTTAGAGTCTATCCAAATATATCTTTTGTAGCTTTTTCTAGCATTTTCCTATCTAGGCTTGATTCTTTCCATAAGCTCATTGGGAATTTACTATACAAGTTGATTAGGTGAATATTTCCATTTAACTAATTTTGACATAATCATGTCTACAACTTGCTTCTTCTCATCTGCATTCCTAGTTTCATATTTGAGAGATTTGAAGTTTCTTGTGCTAGCTCCTACATCAATCTCTTTTTATTTTTCTTGAGATATATGTGGAGATCTTTTGAAAATAATATCCTCTGCATCTTCTTCACCTAATTTCAATTTCTTTCTAAATCTGGATGCTCTTCTTGTGATTACTGCAGTAGATGACTTGGTAGTTTTGGTTATGATAACCTTACCCTTTTTCTTGATTAGCTCTTCTTCTTTAGATTTTGTTTCTTCTACCTTATCTTCTACATCATCTTCTTCTATATATTCTATATCATCTCCTTTTCCTTCTATCAATAGGAGATTAGAACTCGCTTGCCCCAATTTTGGTATCCTCTTCTTTCCTTTGCTAACTACTTGAGGAAGCTTAATTTCAAGTCCTATTCTAGACTTGGCTTCATAAAAAGCACCAAAATATGTGGCCTTGGGATGCACAAGTTTATTCAATAGTGCCTCAATTATATCCTTGGTTTCATCAACGTTAACCTTATAGCTTAGAGGCTTAACCCACACCTCTTTGGGTTTGACTACTTGAATGTACACTTTTTCATAGTCTACCATGAAACAAACGTCATGATTGTAATCTTCTACAAGTTTATTAGGAATTTTTAATATCTTATTCATATTTTCCTTGAATGAATCAAAATAATCATCCATGATATCAACAAATTTCTCACCCATCTCTGCTATATATTCATTAATATGATATAGTATTGGTACATCTTTTCTCCATATGACTAAACCTTTTGAAGGGAAAAATTTTTGCACAAAGAAGAATAAATAAGTCAAAAGTGATCCAAACTTACATGGGTTATTCTTTGAAATTCTGATGCTCTCCATGTTCTTGTTGAATTGAATCAACATTAGCTCAACAAGGTTAAAGGACATGTTGTTCTTCACCACCTTGAGAGCCAAATCAACTGCCTCACATGACAAACTATTCATACAATTGGAGCTATAGATCTTATGTGCTATCACATGAATTCCAAATTTTATCTTCATGTCAGTCACACTACTAACCTTTTTACCTCTTCCATCCCACTCAGAAATAGTTATTCTTTCTAGTTCTACTAGAATTTAGGGTTTTTCTAGTCTTTTCCTCGTTCAAAATTGGGAGCCTTGTGATTCAATGAATCATTTTCTTTGTTATTTGAATAGGTTTCTCCAACCATAGTTATCTATCGTGCACATGACCACGGCTAAATATTATCAATTTTATCTAAAAGTCTCAGGGCATATGTTGAATGAGTGTCAAACCTACCATTCACACATAACTTTTGAAGAGTCGCATCCATCTCTAGGGTTCCAATATCTTGTGTCAAATAGAAAAAATGTGAACAGATATCATTAACAATAAATACCTTTGGTTGAATTTACAACAGAGCTCTAGTTGGATTAAGAATTTTGGCAAATGCCAAACTCAATTTGAAGTTTGGTGCCTTCCAATCAACTCCTTGAACCAACATGTCAAATCCTTTCTTGTTTTTTCTTCTAGAGGATGCATTGCTTGGTAGGGTTTAATGAAGAAATAAAAATCTTCAACCAAAAATGCATAGATCACTTGGAAGCATAGAAATCACTCTTAGCAAATAGGTCTTTGAAAATTCATGGTGATAAATGAATTTGTTTCCTTTCCTTTTATCAAATTATCATTTTCTAATTGCCATAAACAATTGGTATGATTTTTTTTTTGGTGACTAACTATCTTCCACTTAGTTTAACGTTAGTGCTTGGTAGAGTCATTCATAATTCGGTGTCAACATAATATTCTGGTGTATCCTGACTTTTCTTGACAAGGTCTTGAAACTTGACCTAGCTTAGTAAGGTCTAGATTTTCTTTAGTCACTTGGTGATCCCTTTCCATATTGAATGCTAAAATAGATCTTTCCTTGTAGATGGTTGGAACTGATGTAAGATATATACTTTAGAGTCTTAGTTCTATTCATCCCTTTGAGAGATCAAGTAGAAATTCTTGAGTGACATGTGCTTCATGGCTCAAACTTGCATCCTTGAAAGATTTTAGAATCCATTGCTACCTCATTTTCTTTCTAATGTTGTTGGCCTTGGCTTTCTTTTCATCTTCAATCCTTTCAGTGTTCATATAGTTCTTGGAAAGATGTCAAAGTTATGTACAAATAAAACATCTTCTAGTGGTAGCAGTAGCATCTATACCATGTGTTCATCCTTCTTTCATTTGTGACATTTGCCTTCAAACCTAGGTTTTTCTAGGTTTTTCTTTGCATTCATTAGCTCTATGACCATACTTATTGCAAGTGTAACACATTCCATTAAATTTTTCTTTACCATTACTCCAACATTTGTTTTATGTATGACCTAACTTAGCACAATGATTGCAAGTAGGTCTTTGATTCTTTTGATCTCCTTGCTTCGATGATTAACCTTCTTCTATGTATTCTATTCCTACTTTTCCTTTCTATCTGTATTAATTTTTCTCATTCAACTAATTAATGTCTACTTGAGATTTCATCATCCTCTTATTGGTTTGTTTTTTAGCATTTAGATCATTTTTCAATCTTTCATTCTCTAATCTTAGATTCATCATTTCTTCATTTCCATGAGTAAGTTGATCGATGAAGTCTACATGTTGAAGTGACAGATGTTGATTTTCACCATTCTTTCCTTCTATCTCTTATTTGACCTTGTCTCTTTATTCCATGACTTCACACAATCTTACTGACTGAATTTCTTGTATTCTTTTTAGTTTTCTAACTTCTTCTTGAATATTACAATTCTTTTCTAATAGGTCCTTGATTTCCTCATTAGCTTCATCTATATTAAATTTTGGATAGATATCTTCAATTCTTTCTTCAGTATAGAGTTTGTCATTTATTTTTATTGCAAGATATTTTCTTCTTTTCAAAGATTAAGAGAGTTTCTCCTTTTCTTTCTTAAGTTGTCCAATAGCCAATTCTAAATCTAGCTTTTCATCATCAATAGCCTTATCTAGCCTAAATATCTCCATTGCTTATGATCTTTACTCAAGATGTTAAGCTTCTTCTTTGAGAACCACAATTTTCTTATACCAATTGTTGGAAATATGGGATAGGCTAGGTTACTAAGAGAGGAGGGGTGAATTAGGAACTAATAAAACTTAATCTTAATTCACCAATTAATCCTTCATATATATTCTAATCTAATTGCATGCACTAAAAACTAAAAGCATTAAAATATTCATAACACTTTCACACAAGATATGGTGACCTAGAAACCTTTCGAATAGAAATTAAAACTAGGATGGGGATGATATCCACAAGCTTTAGCACTACATTATAAAGTTGGCTGGTTAAGGCTTATAATTGATCACTTCTAATTATCTTCTCTATTATGAGAAATAAGGACTTCTAACTCCACCTTGCTAAAGGATTTACAAAATATACAATAAAGTATGCACTCAATAAAGAGATTTGTGCAAGACTATTAAGTTTTATTTGTAAAATGATTCAACTATTTTACCTATTAGGATGAACCAGTAGCTGATCTCTAATCTGTAACTTTGATTTTCTTGTTGAGATTCATTTTAAGTGTAATAATAACCTTGTTTTGATAAATAAATCTTTGATGCTCTTGATATTTCTTCTAGCCTTCTTACTTTACACTTCTACTCTTATTATTTGTCACATACATATCTCATTTGGATGTGATATAATAAATTACATATATACAAATCCAAATCATAATTCATCAAAGTCGACTACAATACAAGTTTCACCAAAATACACAAAATCAACCCAACTATTAGTACTTAGGTTCTGAAGAAAAACTCAATGAGCTTCTGATATTCGACAACCATTGTCAATACTTAGTGTCATCATGCTCTCAGTATACATAGAAGCTTAGTTTATACTAATCACTTCCAAGTAGTTTGAACTCATTCAACACTAGTGACTTAATGAACACTGTCAAACACAACATATAAACTGAATCACTTGGTTCACACTGCACAGCTCACTCAATGCTAACACTATGAGCTCAGTATAAACTTAATCACTTGGTTGACACTTCCTAGCGTAGTCAACACTAGATTCACATCACTAATGATGCAAACTCAATAAACATTGGAGACCATGGTTTACACTATGCAACATGGTAACTATTATGAAGCTTGGTTTTCAATTATACTAGTGCAAGAGCACCTACATAAAGATCTTTTCTTGGGATGTGCCCAAACCATTGTGGGGGTCAATTTTCCTATTCTGTAATGATCTAGAACATTCTGTAAGCAATTTTGGCAAGATCTAGAAAATTTTGTAAGCCAATTTGGCAAGAGATCTCTTTGGGTCAGTTTTCCTAGTTTCTAATAATCTAGAATGTTCTGTAGACCATCCTAGCAAGTATAAATAGAGCTTTTAGGTTTACATTTAGTCAAGTTTCTGGGTATGAATTTACAAGAAGAAGAAATCTTTAGGAGAGCAAGTATACATATTGTTAATTTTATGAATTAATTAGAAGAATATTGTTATCTATCTCTTTCTGATGCTAGTTCCTTTTGTTTTTTCTTCCATCGAGTTTACCTCTACATCATTTTTGGTATCAAATCTCAATAAAAGGTCTGGGTAAAGGTGAATTATGAGTTTGTTTTTGTTGTGACAAGTTGGAAAGAGAACCTATAAAGTGGCCAAAAGACTAGGTTGAGTGGAGAGAACCCAGATAAAAGAAAATGGTCACTAGAGGCAATTTATCTCACGATAAGAGGATACTTTTAGATGTGTGGGTTTCATATTGTAATTTTCAGAAAAAGAAAAGAGATGAAGAGAAAAAAAAGAAAAGAGAAGAGGAAGCTAGAATGAATCAAGAGATAGAAGAGAAAATGAGATTCCTAATGAGGGATCTTAAAAAGGGGGAAAAAAATTTAATGAGACTAAAAGAGGAGTTGAAGAAAAATATGGAGAAAGAAAATAATGATTTGGAGAAATAATCCATTAAGATTACAGAAGCTTGTGAAGATGGAATAGAGAACTTGGTTACCAGTGAAGAGAAGACTTGTCCATTGGAAGGACAAAATGAACTAATTGATGCTAATATAAAAAGTTTACAAAAAATAATTGTTGATGAACCTTATCATAAAAAGGTTCTTGAAGATAGGAAAAAGGTTGAAGTGGTAATTATTGATGAGCCTTGTGATGAAAAGCTTCATAAAGATGGAAAAGAGGTGAATGTGCTAGTTCTTGATGGAACCAAGAGATGGCATTTGAAGTTAAGAAAAAAAGTGGTATGGCCTGTCAAAACGATAATAGTTGTAGCAAGAAAGAAGACTTATGATGAAGCTAAGGGGATAGATAAGGATCATATAGTGATGAATTTGTCTCCAAGCATGGAGATATTGCAGCATAAAGACATCATACAAATGGATGCAAAGGTTCCTAGAATGAACCAAATTGATGAATTCATATATTATGAGGTCCCATTTTCTTTTTCTAATCCATTTATCGTAGGTTTGTAAGAGTTCTACCTAAATTCTTATGTGGAAGAGTTTTATGAAAATGTGAAAGTTAACTTGAGTACTTGGCAAGAGTACAAACAAAAAATACCAAGGAATTGGAAGACAAGAAAGAGGAAGGAAAATCCAAGGGACTTGAATTCTATTGTCTCCATGTCTATGGTGTAGGAGCACCCACATAAAGATCTTTTCTTGGGATGTTCCTAGACCGTTGTGGGGGTTAGTTTTACTATTCTGTAATGATCTAGAATATTCTGTAAGTTGTTTTGGCAAGATCTAGAACATTTTATAAGCTATTTTGGCAAGAGATCTCTTTGGGTCACTTTTCCTATTTTGTAATAATCTAGAATGTTTTGTAGACTATCGTAGAAAGTATCAATAGAGTTTTTAGGTTTAGGTTTAGTCAATTTTCTGGGTATGAAGTTATGGGTAGAAGAAATTTGTAGGAGAGCAAGTGTATATAATATTCATTTGATGAAACAATTAGAAGAATATTTTTATCTATCTCTTTCTGGTGTTGGTTCCTTTTTTTTTTTTTTGCTTCCATTGATTTTACCTCTGCATCAAATACTCATCAACTAAATAGAAACTACTTAGTGCAAACGGGATACTAATTCTAGAACTCAATATCAACTATAGAACTTGGTAGAACTTGAATTACTTGGTTGACACTATAAACTACAAGATAAGCTTAGTATCTACTAACCATTTGACTAAGTGTGAGTCATTAATAAACAAACTCTACTATAATGTCAGCACATTTTTCATAGCATTTGAGGGGATTTCTATATATGAGTTTTAATTGGGTCAATATTCCTAAGAACTAGTTTAATAATACTCATCTAGAAGTTATCTATGCGTGACTAGTGGTAATTAATCATTTTATCATAAATGTCATCTTCAATGATATACATGAACTTAGGTCTCTATCTATTCTAAATAGCCTCTAGTTACTATAATTGTTGCATATGAGAGATCATGTTGGACATGTCCTCCCACTAGGTTTGATCATTTCCTTTATAAGAGCCTCCCATAATTAGCTGGAACTTCAATATGGTTATATCAAATTTTTATAGAGAATCAAGGTATGTTGGTAACTTTAATTCTAAATCCTTCCTTATTTCAACCACATTGACTAATCTTCTACACATGGCATAGAAATTCCAATATGTTGTGTAAACACTCAACCCAAGCTCTTTCATCACATTAGTAAGCATGATATTTTTAGAAATATTAGAATAACTTAGAGTGTGGCAGGGGAGGTATAAATTAGTTATCCTTAGGTCTAGATATACCAATTCAAGTTCTACTATCTTCAAAAAACTCATTCCGATGCCCTGATGCAGGAGCATCTTGCAAAACTTTATTATTAAAAAAAAAAAAAAAAAAGGGAAAAAAAAAAAAAAAAATTTGTGGAGGAGAGAGAAAGTGACGAAAATAGAAAGAAAATAATAAAAAAATAAAATAGGAAAAAAGGAGAAAAGAGGAATTTCTATTTTCAAGGTGCATGGGTGGCATAAATAGAAAATAATAAAAATAGTTGTCATTCCATTAATTGAGGTGTGTAGGTGGCATCTTAGAAGTTTGTGGAAAGATCCTTAAATCATGTATTTAATATTTGTTGGGTGCTTAGTTGTATTTGGGTGAGAATTTAATATTAATTTAAAAGTAGTTGTATTTACCTTTTATCCCACATTGGTTGTGTTTGTAATGTCTTGGGTTAGAAGTGCCTATTTAAGCAAGCCTTATTATCATTTGCAATCAAGTTGGAGAAATAGAAGCTCTTCAAGTGAATCTCTTCAAGTAGAAGCTCTTTGTATGTAATCTCTTGTAAGGAAGTTCGAGAAATAAAATTTCTTGCATTGTAAGCTCTTCAAATGTAATCTCTTCTAATGAATTTCAAGTATTAATGGATGATGCTTTATGAAGCATTTTGTCATCTCTCTTGTCTCCACCTTGTTGCAATCTTGGTTGTGAGTTGGTAAGGGTGGTGTGGCCCTTCATTAGTGGTATCAGAGTAGGAGTTCCTGAGTGTGCAGATAGATCGCCGAACGTGAGGCAGTTTACACCATGACCTTGAGTTGGGTGAAGTTTGTGAAGAAGTTCTTGATTGTGTAGACAGAGCACTGAATGTGAGGCAGTTTGTATGAGGTTCTTGTTTTCGACGAGATTTGTCGTCTAAAGACTTGCTTATGGAGAAGAGAAATAAGAAGATGACTTTTGTGATTGGATGGATTTTGAGGATTCCTCGACTTGAGAAAATTAGGGCAAGAAATCAAGGGGCATTGCTAGTTAATTTGCAGAAGCAAGTGAATGAATTAGAAGCTGAGTTGTAGAAATGAAGAGCATGTCACCAGAAAAGAGATGTTGATAATTCCTTGGATGTGTAAAAGGAAGATGATCCAGTGGAAGAGCAAGCAGATGAAGAGAAAATTATTTGCTAACCAGAAGTTGAAGAAGATGAAAGAGAAGAGGAAGAGCATGAAGATGACAAGATTTACGAACCTGAAGTAGATCAAGATGATTTGAAGATTGAAGCAATGGAGGAAACATATAGTGCCTTCATTGGAGATCAAGCAAGTGAAGAAGTTACATGCATTGTTGACAACATGAGAGAGGCAAGCGAAGATGAAGATGTCAAACAGGTAAATTCTTATGAATTATATGATGCTGAATTTGAGATGAGTTTAAAAGATTTTGATGATGGTTTGCATGAGGATCTTGTTAGTCATGTGTGGTATGCAAAGGAAGATTGGTATGGTATTGCTAGGTTTATTACAGGTGTGATTCATTCAATAATATTGGATGAGGATGAGAGTTATACTTGGATAGAGTTCATTGCGAAGGAGTATTTTCAACAGCAAATAGTTGTTCCGACTAGGTGTTGGAAAAGAAGAAAGAAGGACATATATTGGCATCAGATACTTGTTCTAGCTATGTGTTGGAGGAAGAGGAAAACAATCTATCAACAGTGGCTACTTTATTTTGTGAATCCATATTCACAAAATTTTAACTACCATGGGAGTCAGATGCACGAGCATCATGCATCAGCAAAAAAAAATGTGGAAGATTTGCATGTTGGTTTTCTTGTCCCTATTGAGGTGGAAGCTTGTGGTGAAGATGAAGATGATTGTATATCTTTCTTTTCACGTCAAAGTGTGGGACACACTTTTCTATCTACCAAGGGAGTCTGATGCAGGAGCATCTTGCAAAACTTTATTATTAAAAAAAAAAAAAATTTGGAGGAGAGAGAAAGAGACAAAAATAGAAAGAAAATAATAAAAAAATAAAATAGGAAATAAGGAGAAAAGAGGAATTTCTATTTTCAAGGTGCATGGGTGGCATAAATAGAAAATAATAAAAATAGTTGTCATTCCATTAATCGAGGTGTGTAGGTGGCATCTTAGAAGTTTGTGGAAAGATCCTTAAATCATGTATTTAATATTTGTTGGGTGCTTAGTTGTATTTGGGTGGGAATTTAATATTTATTTAAAAGTAGTTTTATTTACCTTTTATCCCACATTGGTTGTGTTTGTAATGTCTTGGGTTAGAAGTGTCTTTTTAAGCAAGGCTTATTATCAGTTGTAATCAAGTTGGAGAAATAGAAGCTCTTCAACTGAAGCTCTTCAAGTAGAAGCTCTTTGTATGTAATCTCTTGTAAGGAAGTTCGAGAAATAGAAGTTCCTACATTGTAAGCTCTTCAAATGTAATCTCTTCTAATGAATTTCAAGTATTAATGGATGATTCTTTATGAAGCATTTTGTCATCTCTCTTGTCTCCATCTTGTTGTGATCTTGGTTGTGAGTTGGTAAGGGTGGTGTGGCCCTTCATCATATTCAAACTCATGAAACATATTTTTCTATATAGAAATTCATCAGCAACTTAACTTATTCATTCATAATTTAAATCTTTATTCAATATATGTTAACTAATAGAAAATAGTATGCATTACACATATAACATTCACACATGTTTGATACCAAGATTTAATGTGGAGACATAATCTGGGAAAAACTTCCGAGTAACATGATACCAATTTTTTCTCTTCTGAAGTGAGCTCATTTAAGAGCCAACCTTGTTAAAGGTTACAAAAAACATTGATAGGTGTGACTTTGTTAAAGAATTTGATCGCCCTGTTAGGAGTGAATTGGTTATAAGACTTTGGATCATTCTATTAGAATGTCACCTTGATTAAAGGATTTAAAAAATTATTGTAAGATCGGCCTTGATTAAAGGATTTTGACTACCATAATAATTAGCAAGTATTAACTAGGATCGATATGTCAAGATAAAACTCACTTTGCTAATTCTGATCTCAATTTGTCTCATTTTTTGGTTCATTAAATGGACTTCATTATGATCTTCATCTCTGATCTACTTGGCAAACCTTTAAGCAATTACACTTCACCAATCTTCACACTTCTCCTCTACTACTCTATTTTCATAGGGTCTCCACAAAATCACCAATAAGAAATGAACCAACCTTAGAAAACATCTCTAATGACTGATTAAATAGGTATGTTTTATCTTTTTCCACTAAATGGTATGTGTAAGATCATCATGTGCCAAAAAGTGGTGATATGAAAATATATAGTTCTAAAATTCCTCAAAGCATTTCAAAATCTATTTCAACATTTTCCCCATACATCCTTATACTAAACAAAAAAAATTAATACCTTTATAAGGCCTACTATATCTTTTGATATCCACCCTATATGGTCAACTTTAAAAAAGTCATGAAAATATATTTTTTCCTGTTCTTGTGTGTTTTTTACTTCAAACATGTAGCTAACGACTTTTTTTCCACCAAAATTTGATAAAATGAAAAGGTTTTCTTAAGAATGTTCTTAGCTTTCTATAAATTTAGGGTTTGTCAAATTATGAGTTTAGTAAGTAATTATTACTTATTTTCTAATGAAGTTATCTATAAAGTAGTGATTGACACACTACTTCAAAAATGACTATAACTTTCAAATGGTACAACATTATTGAAATCCAAAAGATGCATCACATTATATGCTTCTTCTACAATAAGGAAAAAAATAAAAAATAAAATTTTAAAGATTTTTAGATTAGTTAAGCTGGTCAAACGTGAGAGTTTTTTATTCCAAAATACTAAAGTAGAAAATTAATAATTGATTATTTATTTACAATAAAAAATCCAAAAATATGTGTCACATCTAGGCATGAGTCTACTTCTTCTATCTAGAATATTAGTTAAATATATTATCATTTTATTTTGATTAAGGTAGTTCAATATACATCCACTTCTTTTTTTTCATGAAACCATTGTACAATTGCATTAAAATTTAAAATTTTGACCAATACATTTTTATTTTTTTAGATAAGGCCTAGTAGTTTAGAAACTAAATTAACTTTCCTACAGATTATTTTCTCTCAATTTTTTCATATAAATTTTATAACAAGTAGAAAATTGCATGTCAAGTTGACACTGATTTGCTGATTTTTTATTGTTGTAGACACCTAAATTTGATTACACTATTTTAGTAATCCTATTTAGTTATCTAAAAAGGCATTATTAATTAAATTTCTATTTAATTAATCCTTTGTCATCCCCTAGTTGATTAATTTAATTAATCGTCTATAGTCCTAATTGATAAATCAAATAATCTATTATTTATCAATTAAATCCTATTCTTCTATCTAATTCCAAAAATCCCCATTTATTAAATAGATCTATTTGATAAATGAAATCCTCAAATTCATAAACCCCTAACCTATCTCTAATCCTCCATTTAACCTAATCCACCCCATCCACCCATACTAACCAAGCTTAGCCACTAACTCACCCACCATCATTAATGCCATCCACTTGCACATCTCTAACATCCCTAATCTAATCCTAAACCCAAGCCTAATCCACCCCCTAATGTTGTCACATTCCTTAAACAAGTTTAAGACTTTCCTAATCCAAACCAAAGTCTCCCCTCAAAAAAACCAACCACTAAGTCATGAGTGCTCTTACAAAACATAAAAGACTCTTACAAACCCACTCATGACTCTTACATCCATCTTCCACACTCTTCCCTCTTCCACACTCATTCCTCTTACATCCCTCTTACATACTCAACCCCACTCATCATGCCTTTAACCAACCCTTTACCCTACCCTCTCACACTCATCCTCCTTGTGACAAGTGTCACCTTTCCATTGGTGCTAAACAAGCACAATCCATGTGCTCTCCTTTGAGTGCATCCTAGCCCTCCTTAAGCCTTCATCCATCCTTGCATCTAAGCCCTCCATCCCTCTACCCCTTAGCCTATAAATTGAATCCCATCCCAAGCCATTTCATCAACAATCTTTGAGCTAAAGTTACCATGCTATTTTGAGAACCAAAGCCATCAATATTACCCTTATAATGCCAAATTGAGAGCTCACAAAGCTACCAATTTTCCATTACCCATCTCCATTGAAGCAGCTTTTGAGCATCTTGAGCATACATCCACAGCAAAAGGACACATCTACAGAATCAAGAAAGCATGGAGTGTTTTCTTTTGTGAGGTTTGCACTTCTTGTTTGCTTTCTTTGTCTAAGCATATATGTGAATTTAGTTTTTGGTTTATGAATGTTTACTTTATTTGTTAATGTTCTTTGCATACTAATTCTTGTTCTACAATTGCCACTTAAGAGCATAGTTTGGTTGACGATGATCTTGCACAGACACTTAAACATCACCATAGATCTTGGTGTTTTTATCAGATTCAATGAATATATCTATCATTTTACCCTTCTACTCCTTTCTTGATACTTCATGAAACTTCTATTTGAGTCCTTTTCTTTGATGACATGACAGACTCAATTTGTGCATTAAATATCTTAGTTCATCAATCCTTATCATTTATGTGTTTCAACCAATCCAAAAATTAAACTTTGTCAGCCTCAAAATTGATTCTTTCACAAACTATTATTTTGCTAAAACTTGATCATCATTGTGTCTTTCTATTCAGTCAAAACTATCAAGCTCACTCTCTACTACTCATCTCACTTAACTTTCACTACCTTGTTCAGTCTTCACTACACTCAGTCATTACTACATTTTGTTCTTCAACTTGTTCAACCATAACTATTACTTGGTTGATATTTTTTTCTCAACTATCTCTTAAGTTCTATAATAATCTCCTTCATTTTCCTCAATGACAAAGCACAATTCACTAGGTCATGATTAATATTTTAATCAACTTATTGTCTTCACTTTTACACATCAATTGAATTTTCATCTTTACTTCATATGATGATTAAACAATAGACTATCTTGTCAAATATTAACTGATCGAGTGCCCATTGTAATTCCAACATACTTACCTCTTCTTTAGAAAATAGCTTCACTAGTTCACCTAGTTATTTCTCTTTCCAAATCATCTTTATCAATCAACTAACATGGAACTCTACACTCTTACTAAATGTCTCTCTAGTATATTTGACATCAATGAAAACATAACAATTGTTCCAATTATAGTTTCCAACAATCTCCATCTTTGGAATTGATGGAAACACCTCTAGTTACCATGAAAATGCAAAAGATATGATCAAAGATTTATCATTATCAATTCTCTCTATAACCTATATTGGATCTTTATTAATATCCTTAGCTTCAATCTGATTCTCATCATTATTTTCATATTGATTCTCATCCATGCACTCTCTAATACTTCTCCCTCTATGATACCAATTGTTGATTCAATTTAGACACCAATTGTTATATCAATTGTAATTTTCTCTTTCTTTCACATATCTTCATCTTGCACTAGATGGACGGTAACCATCATACCTACCTCTTTGACAACAATGCCAAAGATATCATCCATTCTCTTTCTTTGTTTCATCAAACATATCATCTTCTTTTCACTACCTAATTATTATCTCAAGATCACTTCTTCTATCATCTATGCATTGAATCATTATAGTCTTATCCTCTCATGCTTCTATCCATTTTTTCATTGGTTTAGCAAACTCCCTATGTGTGACCTCCTATATCAATATGTAAGCTATTCTGATCATAGCATTTAATGCAATTTTGTGTCACTTCTCAATTTTCCTCAAATAGGGGAATGACAACTAGCTGACCTCTTATATGTTCAAATGTATCCTTAGGTAATTCCTTACATAATATATAAGATATCTACTCCTTTTTGTTTACATGCTCCAATCTCACTTCTTTGTTTTGTAGTAACTCTCTCAAGTAATGATACTTGATAGAAATATGTTTGGTCTTTGTGTGCATCATAAGATTCTTAGATGTGTTCATAGAACTTGTTTTATCACAATACATCACAAAAGTTTTAGTAATAACTTCCTTCATACCTTTCAATAATAGCTTGATCCACACAATATTAGAAGAATTAATTGTTGCAACAACATACTCAACATCTATTGTGGATTGAGAAATATAGTTTTACTTCTTGATTTTCCATGAAAACAATCTCCCACCTAGAAAGAAAGAACCTCCACTTGTACTTTTTATTTCACCAATGTTTCTATCCCAATCAAAATTCATGTAAACTTTTAGCTCAAGCTTGTGACTCTTCTTGTATCATAATTCATAGTCAAAAAATCTAGAATAAAATATTAGTAGAAAATATAGCAACAACACCAACAACTAATGCAATGTCAAGTTTTCTATGTACAAAATATTATAATTTTCAAATCATTGACAAGTACAATGTTTAATTCACTTCAATAGAATCATCATTCTCTAAAAGTTTTACTAGTTTGTGACTAGTAACCATAGGTGTTTCAACAATTCTTGAGTATTTCATTCCAAGAATCTTTGATATCTCCTTGATGTGCTTTGACTGTGTAACTTAAATTCCTTCCTTCATCTGATAAGCATGCAAATTGACAAAGAACTTAATCTATCCAAGCATTGAAATATCATATTCTTCTTTTCATGTCATTATAAAATTATTTATGCAACAAATCATGTCCTTTAAATATGGTATCATTAACAAAAAATTTAGCTAGAAATATTTTATTCTTAGATTTACTTTTCACATATGGATTTCTATTATCATTAGTTCTTGAAAAACCAATTTTCACCAAATAAGTGAGAAACCTTTCATACCATTCTCAAAGGGCTTTTTTAAAACCATATAATGCTTTGTACAATTTACATACCATATTCTTCCTACTATGATCAAAAAATTCTTCAGGTTGTTCAATATAGACTTCTTCTTCTAAGATTCCATTAAAGAATACATATTTGACATCCATTTGATATAGATTGAAGCCTTTGAAAGAAGCATATGCAAGAAAACTTATCACTCCTTCCAACCTTGCAACTGGGGAAAATCTCTCTCTATAGTCAATTCCTTCCTCTTGTGGTATCCCTTACAAACTAGTCTTGCCTTGTTTCTTCTGACTTCACCTTTATCATTCATATTTTTTTTCTAAATACTCACTTGATTACAATCAGATTATTTTTGTATGGTCTTGGTACTAAGGTTGATGTCTTTTTCATCTCTATTTAATCAATTTCCTCATTCATTTCCTTGATCCAATCTTCATTCTCCAAAGCATCTTTAACTAATTTAGGCTCAACCTCATATAACAAACTTGTATCACTCTTCAACTTACTTCTTATCATGACTCTACAATATTATATTCAAATGATTTTATCGATTGTATGATTCTATCTCACATATTTTTCTAAACCAGGTTAACATCTTCTCTCTTCTTATGGTAATTCACTTGGTTCTACTTTCTCATTTCCTTTAGCTATCTCTGGTTGCAACTCAACACTACTTGTCTAATGCTCAGTTTCCTCTCTCTAATGTTCAACTTCTTCTCTCTATGATTCAGCCCCTGTATCTTGATGCTTAGTAGCATGCTATTGGTTGACAAAGATTTTTTGCTAAACTTTTGTAGTGTCATGCTATTGATGCTTGGAAGCCTCTTTCTTTGGTCCAAGTAATGTACTAAGTTCTCCTTAATTGATGTAGAAAAAGTTTATGTAATCTTCAAGTTCTTTCTTGCATTCCACTTTGTAAGAATTTGGCTTAGGCGAGAATTCACCCAAGAACTAAGAACTCAACACAAGCACAATAGTAGACCAATAGAGAGAGTATGATCAAAATGACAATATTCATTCAAAATGCCATATTAAGAGTACACTAGGAGTACCTATATATAAAGGCCTCAAGAGAGCTTCTAGAATACATAGAATTCAACATCATGATAAGTCATACAACTAGGCACATGTCCACTAGATACAGGTTATCCTCCATTAAGCAAGGAATTACGTGCGATGATGTGAGGATAAGCCTACAATGGCATAGCACACAAATCAATGGTGAAGACAACATGTGCTAAATTAGGAGTGTGAATAAATGTGTTGTCAACATGAAAACTCAGTGAATGTTGCAAACTCCAATATTGTAGAGACCATGTGCATAATTAGAGTTGCACACTTCTGTGAGAGAACACAAACTCCTAAGTGTCTAAATAAATAATAAAATAATGCAAAAAAATTAAATAATGCATTAACCTAAGTAAACTTAAGTAAGTGTAAATAGTAAATACATATTTACACCAACACCCTCCCTTAAGTGCAACTTAGGGGAATGCCCTTAAGCTTATGAAATCTAGGATGCAATGCATGATGGGTCCCAGCTACTAGGCCATGTTAGGTACCCATGTACATAATGCAAATGCAATCTCTCATAAAGTGGAGAGAGGAAAAAGCTTATGGAAAAACCCTCCCCCAAAAAGAGAGATGAAATGATGTATGGATGGATGGAGCAATCAAGACCCCCCCATTATGACATACATCCACTATATACATAAGAGAATGATGAGAAGAGGAAGAGAGATAGGATAGGTTCCCACCCAAAGAAGAATGTTGAACTATGACTGCTCTGATGAAGAAGCTGATCCCCCATTATGACATACATCCAATATATACATAAGATAATGATGAGAAGAGGAAGAGAGATAGGATAGGTTCCCACCCAAAGAAGAATGCCAAACAATGACTGCTCCAATGAAGAAGCTGATTCAAGATAGAAGAATGGTGTTCCTCCCCTTAGGAAGAAATAATGCCAAGGGTACAAATGAGATGCTTCCACTATGTGTGGAAAGAATCCCATGGATAAGTGATATCTCTAAAACTTGCTCAACTAACTGAAGAAATTTTCTCAAAAAATTGTCTTTCTCTACAGCTGATGAAGAACCCTGCTGCAACTGCTAATCATAAGTATCCACAATCACTTCAACCTATGATGATTGATCATGTAGAAAATGAACAAGAGAGTTGGATGCAGCCCTCATGACAACTGAAGAAGGTGTTACTACATCAAGAAGAAGAGGTAGATTATCAATACTGTCTCCCAAATCTATCACTAAACCTATACCTAGAAGACTAGATGTATCCTATTGTTATGGACCTATCACTATGGCTATGTATGCATGTGGATTGAACTAATGTAGTGAGCTCTCAATACAACTATTGATAGAGCTCCACATGTCTAAATCTTTTGAAGTACTATCATTGGTGTCACTATTAATTTCCACATTGTATGATGTGTAGAGAGGAGTACAGGACAAGCTTGGTGAACTTTCCTCAAATTATACATTCTTCTCTACAAAAATCTAATGAGTCTCTAGATCTAGAAGTCTATATTTCTTCACACTATCTTCATAACCAATGAAGGTACAAGGTTGAGGTGACCGAACCTTGTATCCCCTGGAAGATATCTTTGCCCATGTAGGACAACTAAAGACTTTGAAGCGTGTTACACTAGGTTTTTGGCCACACCATGCCTCAAAAGGAGTCTTTCCATCTAAGGCTAGATGAGGAGAATTATTAAGAATGTGAGTGGCACTAGAGATTGCTTCAACTTCTAATGATGGATCTAGAGACTTGGCATGTATCATGCAACTTGCCATAGATTTGAGAGTCCTAATCCTCAATGTTGCAACATTTGTCTTATGTAGACTAAATGTTGGCAAAGTCTAAAGATCAATGCCCTCAAGTCTACAAAAGTCCTTAAGTCATATGTTCATGTATCTACTTCCATTGTCCATTCAGAGGACTTTGATGGCTTTCCTAGATTTCTATTCGACATGAGTCTTGAAGGCTAGAAATTTGTCCAACACTTCATTCTTGTTATGAAGAAAGTAGACCCAAGTGTATCTTGAAAAGTCATCAACAAAGATAAGTATGTAGCGACCCTATCTGAATGCAAAAGGACCTGCTAATTCCATGTTAGCCATCTGTAGAACATGTGTTGCTCTTGAAGAATTCCCTTTTTGTAACTTCCCCTCTAGATGCATAGCCACTAAATTTGTTAAACATTCACCCTTTAAAAAGTTGATTTGAGGTAGACCTTTGACCATTTTGTATGTGTAAAGTTGCTTGAGGTAGTAGAAGTCAAGATGACCAAATTGCTCATGCCATAATTGCATGCTTGAATTTGATTGTGATAACAAGGCCTTTGAAGGAGACTTGGGTACAAAATTGGAGAAAGAGTACAAAATTTTGTTATGATTCACTTTCCCCACTACAACTAATGAGTCATCTTTAAGACTGTGCACCTATACTGAGTCTAGGAAGAACTCAACTCTATGTCCATCTCCAAGGTGATTGATTTGGTAAATTGAGAGGAGATTATAACTTAGGTTTGGAACATAGAGACCATCTTGAAACTCTCCATCTTCCATTTCCGCATTGCCTTTTCCTCTAAATTCCATTTTTCTATCATCTCCCATGAAGATGTGTGGTACCTTTGATTGCTTCATTGAAGAAAAATCCTCCTTTGAAGAACCCATGTGATATGAGGCACCTAAATCAAATATCCATTCCTTTGAAAAATTTTCATTTTCCATGAATGCTTGCCCTTTGCCCTTTGAATGTAAAGAAGACCCTTTTATCCTTATAAGCATTAGGCAATGGAACATTATGTTTCTTCATGATGTTGGTCAACTCATCAATATTTTTAAGATAATACTCATGCTCTTCATGATCCAATTTATTGCAATAGGCACACTTCTTATCCTTATTGTTGTCCCCCTTCTTGTTGGAATTCAAGGACTTGCCTTGTTGATTGGATTGTGGTGTTGTCTTTTCTATATCCTCTGATATGTTTTTCTTCCACTTCTTCTAACCCTTTCCTTTACTTGAAGATTGTCTAGCTGAATTTTGAGAACCCTCATTGTTGGCCACCAATGCTTTAGACTGAGGTGACTTGAGAATTCCCATTGATTTCAACTTCTTTTCTTTAGTATCCAACTGATCACCATATTCATGAAAAGTGACTTTCTTATAGGTAGATCCTAAGGTAGTCTTTGATGTGTTAAAAGAAGATACAAATGTGGAATACTTTGATGACATCTTGTTATGTATGAGATAGGTCAATCTGTCATCTTTTATAGGACTCCCACAATCAATAAGCTTTGTCCTTAGTTCATTCACCTTGATGATGAAATCTTGTATTGAATCATATGACTTAAGATCTAAGGAGACAAGCTCATCTTCAATTTTGAAAACATCCTCTTCAGACACTTTACCATAGAGGCTTTTAAGGGTATCCCAAGCTTCTTTGGATGTAGAACACTTCTTGATTTGATACATGTCTTATCATCTACCCCCAAATATATATCACCTAGGGCTTTCTTATCCATAGCTACCCAACCTGAAATATCATTTGCTGAAACTTTATCACCTGCTAGTTTAGGAAGAGTACCATCTACATATTGTGAAACTCCATTATGCATTCAGTGATACCACATTTTTATGGACCATGTAGCATAGTTATGAGGAGTTAATTTAGGAAACTTAAAGTTTCCCACAATGCAGAAAAGAAAAGAAATGTGCAGAAAAGAGAGAACACAACACCAAGAACACCCCCCCATTTCACTAAATCAAAAAACCCCCCAAAAATAAATGCTTTGGGCACTTTATCAGTAGTGCAATTATAATGGGCCACTTGTCAATTTTGGCCTTCATGAACTTTTTATTTTTCTTGTTACAATGTCTTAATAGATTACAAATTTGAAACTTTACAATGTGCTACAATTCTGAAGCATTACAAAGAAAAGAAAAGCCCTATTGCTGAAAGTGACACTTTTGTCCACATAGCCCTACAATTTGATAGTAGATCTAGAAAGTAGATGAAAAATAATGCACTTTAAAAGAAAATTGAATTTGTTTTCAACTCTAGATGTGCCCATACGAAGTGTTTGAAGTTGCAAAATGTAGGATTATGCAAGTACAATTGCCAAAAAATGTAATTTATAACAAATCCTTGCACTAAAAAAAGAAAAAAGCTGCACCACTAAAAAGATTAGGAAATTATATGCAATTGCAAAAAAAATTACACCTTATTTGGAGTCCAAATTTTTGAGTTATGGCCTCTCAAAGTTGGACTGCAAAAACCAAAATCAATCTAGAGAGGGGTTCAATCAATAAAAGATGGGGTTAAATTTGAAAATCATACAGTCATTACACCACTTCAAATTGGCCTTGAAATGATGGTTAGATGGCTATCAATTTTAAGCTCTCAAACTTGATGACATCAGCAAACTCCCATCCCTATGATGATGTCAACATGACATCATGGTGATGTCATCATTGTATGGACTGTACAGAAGTGGCAAGCAAAAAATGATGTGGTAGCCAAGTCAGATGATGACTATATAGGGCACTGGTGTAGGTGTCATATGGCTAGATGATGGCAAGGATTTCCATGTAGACATATGGTGTGGCTGAGTCTTCTGCCACGTGGGCTGACTGGGGCTAAATGTTGTCTGATGACTTGGCTTCCATATGGATGCTAGCACTAACTAGGCTAATGCATGTTTCAGATTTTGTGGTCCACATTGCAAAGTCTGCTATGCACAAGCCAATAAAGTCTAGCCACAAGGCATATGCCCTATGTAGGATGCATGTCTTTAATTTTAGTGCACCAGATAAACACCTGTAGCAACATCAGAATACCCTTGGACACACCAAAATCCTCAAAGTGTAGCCCCCAAGTTTCACAAAGTAAAATCCCACATTGGTGGGATGAGTGCTAAGTTTACTGTTTAAATAGAGAATCCCGCAATGTGGAAGTAATGAGCTCGTTGATGGGAAGACTGTTATCCCTTTGACACTTGGCCTATTGTAGAATCATGCCCATCAGAAAATGCGTGTTTGCGGCTGAATGAGCAATGTGGTAGATTGAATTCATAGTATAGCTAGTGGAATAAGTGACTGATTTAATTGCAAGTGCTTGTAGATTAATATCCCTATGAATTAATTACAAAATATTCCACCAAAATTATAGAACTTAGCGGGGGTGTGACTACCTAGTTTACTTTAAAAAATTCTCTGCCTATATGCCCAACTAGGCAAATAGTTTGAAAAATAATTCTAAAAATGAAGAGAAATTAAATCAGTCAGATCTTAAAATACAATTAATCAGATCAATAAAACAACAATACCCAATCTGCAAATCAGAGCCTCCAGTTCTAATTTGAAAAAACATTTTTCCTCACGATCAACTTTCACCCAACGTAGGCAAATTTGTAGTTGATCTTCATCGAGTCGACACTCCAAATGCAATAGTGAGGTTAGATCTGGCTCTAGATGCTCCCAATTTCTGCAAATCCTCCAAATTCATGTCAAGGTGCTAAAGCATGAATGATTTTGAATGGCTATGTGTAAAGAATCTCCCTCATCTTTGATACCATGTAAGAATTTGGCTTAGGCCAAAATTCACCCAAGAACTAAGAACTCAACACAAGTACAACAGTAGACCAATAGAGAGAGTATGATCAGAATGATGATATTCATTCAATATGTCATATTAAGAATACACTAGGAGTGCCTATATATAAAGGCCTCAAGAGAGCTTTTAGAATGCATAGAAGTTAGCATCATGATAAGTTATACAACTAGGCACATGTCCATGAGATATGGGTTATCCTCCATTAACCACAAAATTAAGTGTGATGATGTGAGGATAAGCTTACAATGGTGTAGCATGCAAATCAGTGGTGTAGACAACATGTGCTAAATTAGGAGTGCAAATAATTGTGTTGTCAACATGACAACTCAATGAATGATGCAAACTCTAGTGTTCTAGACACCCTGTGCATAATTAGAGTTGCACACTTCTATGAGAGCACACAAACTCCTAAGTGTCTCACCTAAATAAATAATAAAATAATGCAAAATAATTAAATAATGCATTAACCTAAGTAAACTTAAGTAAGTGTAAATAGTAAATACATATTTACACCAACACGATTCATTATTTTTTGCAAACTTATCAACCCTAACATTTGCACTTTCCACAATTTTGTTACTATTAGAATTCAAGCACTTGTAAGCCTTGCTTTTAGTGGAATATCATAGGAATATATACCATCATCTCTCTTTACATTAAGTTTTCATTTCCTTGCATCTTTCAATATATAAAACTTTCATCCTAAAATTTTGAAATAATTGACATCAGATGCATAGCCATACAAAAGTTCAAAAAGTGTTTTGTTTGTACCTTTCTTAACTTGAACCTAGTTTAGAGAATAGATTTCAACACTTACAACCTCTCTCCAATATTTTTGTGAGATATTATTTTCCATCATCAATATCTTTTTACAATACATGATTGATCTATTCTTTCTTTCATCTATTCCATTATATGGTGGAGTCCTCGGTGCACTCATTTGTCTCTTGATTCCTTCGTCATTGCAAAATATATTGAATTCATTTGAGATGAATTCACCACCTCTATTTGATATGAAACACTTCAATCTCTTTCTTGTTGCCTTTTCAACTCTCTCCAAATTTCACCTAAAATTTTTGAATGCATCAGATTTTTCTTTAATAAACATCAATCTCATCATTCTAGAGAAATCACCAACAAATAGAATAAAGTCTTTGTCACCATAATAGCTTTGCACTCAATAGGACCACATTAATTAGTATGAACCAATTCTAAAATATCATTGAAATAATAAGTATTGCTCTTGAAACTATACTTTTTCATTTTTCCCATTTGACATTGTTTGCACATCATTTTATCAGGTTCTCAATGTTGGTAATCCTCTAACTCTTTTCATCTTACTAATGCCTGTCAAATTATCAAAGTTCACATGACATGGCCTCTTATTCCATGACCAAATATCTTCAAATTGTGAAAATACACAAGTATCTTCAGATAGGTCTAGATAGACCAAGTTACCTTTTCTTTGATCACTACTTCTAATTAGTTCACCAGTAGCATCATGAATATTTTCCTTTCTATTTTGGAATTCAACTCGGTAGCCTAAATTGTTCAACTATGCCACACTCAAAAAATTATATTTCAAACCACCAACCCAATATGCAATTTCATACCTAATCTTGTCATTCTATATAGTTTATCCTTTACCTTTTACATAACATGGTGCATCATTTCCAAACTTAATGCTACTTTCATTATAATTTTCTAACTTTTCAATCTCGCTTGTATCACCAACCATATGATATAAAAAACCACTATCAATTATCCATATGTCATTCTTATTAACAAGTGAAATCAAAGGAGTTTTCTCATCTCCATCAAATTCATCTTTCATTACAACATACAAAATTTCATCATTATCAGAATCACTATCATAAACATCTTCTTTAGCAATGTAATAGGATTTCTTACATTTTCCCTTGTAGTCTTTGTTACCTTGGTTGTCTCTATTGTCCCTCCTTTCTCATTATTTGTTATCTTTATTTTCTTTCTTCTCATCTTTGTCAGGACATCTTGTAGAAATATGACCAACTTTATCACATGTAAAACAAATAATAGCGAGTTTAACTTTGTATTTGGCTTTCCCTCTTAGTATTCTAATTCCTATCAATAATGCTTCTAATTCATCAAGGTCATCATCTAATTCACATTCACTATCCATGTTCCTTCTCTTCTTCCTTCTTTTAAATCCATGAAGGTTTAGTTGAGACTTTAAATCACATTCAACACTAGATGGTTTATAATTATCAAAATTTGACAATTCAAATGTAGTGAGTCTAACAATTAGACCATCTAAGGTCAAATCATTACTAGGCGTACATCTTAGTTATTTAATTTTAGATACTCTAATTATATCAATAAGAACTAAATTCCTCAATACCTTACTTATCACCATCTCATCATAAATGATTCCTTTAACACCTCTTAAAGATTTCATATTCTCCTTGATTCAGCCACAATATTGTGCAACTATTTCTCTTTCTTTCATTCTGATGTCATAAAACTTGCCTCTCAAACTTTCTGCCTTATCCTTTAACACATTTTTGTTTCCTCCATGGATTTGTGTCAGCTTGTCCCAAATTTTCTTTCTACTAGTGTATTCCTTTACATAATCAAATTCAACATCACTCATGGAAGATGCTAGATTTATCATCATTTGATTATGCTACTACTTCTCCTTTATTTATTCAATAGTCATGGGTCTATGGATTTCAATGTATTTATTTTCAAGGTAGTACAATGAAGGATCTCCAACTCCAAATAGATTAAAATTCATCAATTATTGTCATGTTGGAAATGTTTCTTTGTTCATCTTGGGTACCTGTCTCTTGTACATCTAGATCTTTATCTTAAGTCCCTTCAAAAAAATTTTACAAGCACCAAAGCTCTTATATCAATTACTAGAATGATTAGAATAATTAAGAGGGGTTTGAATCAGTTATCCTTAGGTCTAGACATACCAATTCAAATTATCCTAACTTCAAGCAACTTATTCAAACTCACAAAATTTGTCCATATAAAAATTCAATAGCAACGTAACTTATTCATTCATCACCTAACTCTTTGTTCAGTATATGTTGACTAAGAGGAAATAAACAATAGTAGATAGCATGCATCACACATAAAATATTCACATGTGTTTGACACCAATATTTAATGTGGAAACCCAATTTGGGAAAAAACACCAAGTAACATGCTACCACTTTTCACTCTTCTAGAGTGAGCTCGGTTAAGAGCCAACCTTTTTAAAGGTTACAAAATACATTGTTAGGTGTGACATTGTTAAAATATTTAATCACCCCATTTAGAGTGGCCCTTTTAGAGGAATTTGGATCATACAATTAGAATATCACTATGATTAATTTTTTTACAAAAAAACTATTAGGTCAACCTTGATTAAAGTATTTTTACTATCACAATTGTTAAAAAGTAACAACTAGGTTAGACCTATCAAGATACAACTCACTTTGCTAATTCAATTTTTCCATCAAATACACCAACTCATAAATGTTTTTCATTTATGCATTTTGACCAATCTAAAAATTCAACTATGTCAGCCTCAAACTTGATTCTTTCACAAATTGTTACTTTGTTGACACTAGGTCATCACTATGTCTTTCTAATTTATCAACACTATGTAGCTCAATCTCTATTATTCTATCTCTTTCATCTTTGAGTAGATTTCTTGGTCTTCACTATACTCGTTCATTACTACATTTTATTCTTTAGCTTTCTTGACCATAACTATTACTTGGTTGATTCTATTTTCTTGACTATTTATTAACTTTCTTAATCTTCTACTTCATTTCCTTCATTTACCCACCATATTTCATGCAACTTCTTGTCTTTTCTTCTACACATCAACTCAACTATCTTCTTCACCTCATATATTGATCAAACAACACAATATCTTTTCAAAGACTACCTAATCAAATGCCCATTGCAATTCCATCAAAATTTCCTCTTTTTTACTCAAGAACTTTACTACTTCATTTGGTTACTTTTCTTTTTAAATCATCTTCATCAATCAACTGATATGACACTCTACATTGTTAATAAATGTCTATCCAATAGTTTTGACATCAATGACACCATAATAATTGTTCCAATTATATTTTCCAACATATATTTACAATAGCTCTTGAATCAAGAGTATCAAGCATAACTTTAGTGGCTAATATTAGCCAATTGGCTAATCTCACTCATCAAGGTTCCTTGATTGGCTAATTTTTTTGCACTTTAGGGTTGTCCATTTTGCATGTACTTTACCAAATTTTTGTCCTATGCTTAGGCCAATTTCCAATAAAAATACAAAAGTATTTGTATTTTAATGATGACTTTGCCAATGGAATCTAATTTTCTACGTAGTAAATTAAAACATTTGCATACAGTTTTCAAGGCTTGTCTTAATTGATGGTCATATTCACTAATATTTAGTAAAACTTTTAGTTACACTACAGATTAAGTATGTAGATTTGACACATGTCTCTACTCTAAAGACTTTTTATGGAACTTTTATCCTTTATCACTTTGTTATGAAGTAGATTTGATCGGGCACATGTGTCTTTACTTTGGGGCATTTCTTTAAACCTTGGTATCCTTTTAAATTATTGGCTTGAAATAGGATTTAGGCCATTGATTTAGGATCATCCAACAGTTCAAAATAATAAGGGTGCTTCCCCCAAACCACCATGAAATATTTTGGAGGGAAACTACAATGATAAAAGTGGGCTAAATTTAACCTTAATGTTTGGTAATTAATTAGGCTCCAGTTAATAGTAATAGTAATAATAATAATAATAATTTATTTTTTAAAATTATTATTTCTAGGTATGTGTACTTTTTCCCACAATTTTCATCAATAATGAAAGATTCACAAGGATTTTAAAGAATTTTCATATGATTAAAAAATAATCACAAATAAAATTTAAAAAATTCCTACTTAAAAACAAAAATTTATCAATAGAAATTAATTTCCCCCCCTGAACTAATGTTTAATTCACCATAATTTTATAATTTTTTCTAAAGGGGGGTTTCTTAAAGTTATCCCTAAAGTGTATAGTTTTTTACGAATTTATTGTTCACCAATATGATGAGACCATTATTATTCTCATAACTAACCTAATAAAATCAAATATTTCTTCTTAATATATTGATGCTAAAGTGGTTTTGTTGTTTAAGGTAGAATAAAAATTACATATTTGTTTTTTTTAGTAAATAAATATGATTAA
Organism: Cupressus sempervirens; assembly: GCA_028749045.1. Classification (NCBI taxonomy): domain Eukaryota; kingdom Viridiplantae; phylum Streptophyta; class Pinopsida; order Cupressales; family Cupressaceae; genus Cupressus; species Cupressus sempervirens. The sequence goes on along the minus strand of CM053791.1, from coordinate 169,490,387 downwards.
AATAACTTCTAATTATTCTCTATAAGTGTGTAAGATACTAAAATGCATCTAAATGAGTTATTAACTAACTCATGACAAGAAGGTTTCAAAAGGACTTTTTACAAAGAGCTCTAGACAATCAAAAAAGAGAACTCCAAACATATTGAAGGCTTTGAAGAAATCATAAAAAGAAGAAGAAGACTCTTTAAGATAAGAAACACATTCAAATAAATCATGGACAATCAATTATTTCCTAAATTAGTTGGAAAACTACTTGTTTGTGCAAGTTGGAGTTGCCCATTACATTGTGTTATCTTTCTTCAACAAAGGTAACTCAAGTTAGAAAAGTATTTATATATTGTAATATGATTGTAATATATTTTTTTGGATAAAGATCAATGATCTAGTTGAATTTATTGATGATAAGTTCCTTTATTTGTAGTGCCTCTCCCATTTGAATTCTATAAGTCATCATGATGGATGCAATCTTGATGATCTTGCTTGTGATTGATCATGATTAGGACCATGAGTGGTCTACACCCTTGAGGTGATTGGATTTATGTTACTGTATCAGTTGCTTTGATTATTCTTAACCTTGATTTATGAGATTATGATGTGGTAGATTGTTCACCAAAGTTTGTGGCAGTGGCTACCAAGATCATTGTGGTATCATGGTGATGTTCCTAACTACCAAAGATGTATGCATATATTGTACTGTGTACTATTACCTTGCTATATTAGACTAGGTTCCTATAGTAGTGGTTAGTCATGCATATGACTATGTTCACTTATGTGTTTTAAAGTTCCTTTACATGTTGTGTGATCAACCATTATTAAATACTTGAATAATTAGAAATGAATTGTCCACGTTGGATTCATTGGTTATGTGCTACAAATATTGACTTTGTTATATTTCAATCTAAGAGATACCTATTACTCATGTTATGTTTTATCTTTGAGATGACCCAAGGGTCAAGTATTCTACTTTGATTTTTGTATCATAGATGTTAGACCACTATGTTGTTAAGTTGATCATATTGCATGATCATGCCATTTTGAGATGAAAATATGTTTTATGATGATATTTGATTATCCAGTATTTGGACATATCCCTAATTATGTTATGTGATGGATTTAATGCTATGGTTATCTACTTCATTCCTGTGTTGTTCTGATTTATCCGAATGTGAGTGATGTAAATGGATTATTTTAGTATAATTAAATAAATGTTTAAATTATGTGATTTAATGCATTTATTGCTTCAGGGAAATTATTATATGAAATTGCACTTGATCATGTATTTTAGAGTGTAGGATTTATATCCCTAGCAGTGGCACATGGAGTTAATGATTCAGTCATTCATATTTTTCCAATGTTTACCTTATCTGGTCGATGTATCCTTATATTTTATATATTAATTAATCCTTTTGCTAATTATTAAATCCAAACTCACTAGCATTTAATGATTAGACCAATGAGTGTGCCTATGCATTTAGAGGCTCACATTGTCGTGAAATTTGTTAAGGAAATTTCTATGATTTTGGGTTTTTGGGTTTTTAATTTTATTAAATTTAATTTTTGATAGTTTTTCCATAGATGAATTCATATTACTAGGAATAGTCTATTTTCTTTTGGGTTAATTCAGGGTTTAACTATGTTGGCTATTCATTTTCCCTAATAGATTATTAACTCAAAAAGTTAATAAGTTTAATTCCTCATTTGTCAATTTTTAATTAGAAAGTTTGAGAGTAAAATCCAAAATCCTCTTCATGAGGATTTATTATTCTATTTTTTTGTAGGAGTTGTGGGTGTGGGATCATCACGAGGTTGATCTCATTGGACCCAACTCAGGGAGACCTTAGATTGCTACAGTTTTTGGCTACTTTTATGGAGTTCTATTTTATGGTTTAGATTGTTGTTTTTCCCTTTTGGTTGTGAGGTAGGGCTCTCCTATTTTATTTTTTCTACCCTTTTTTAGCTTCTATTTTTGGTAGCCATTATTTAGGAGGCCAAGAACTAGTGTTTCCCTCCAATTTTATTTGTTGGTTCTGCCCAACTAGTCAAGTATGAACATTTTCCTAATTTTGGGATGGGTTTTTGGGGTTTTGTGCCATTATGCTGGCCATTCTTGCATATGGTTTCTAAAACCAAATTTTATTAGATATTTATGGTTTTTGTGTCCAAATATGAAATGGGTTTTAATTTTGAAGTTGTCCAGTTTTTGAGGTTTTTACCTCATTTTATGTATCACTCTATTTTCTAAGGTTTTCTTGGCATGAGTTTGGTCATGGACCTAGATCATCTATTTGGATGTCAGTTAGACCAATGTTGCACTTTTATGTTTACATTGGAATGTGTGCCACATCCACTCCCAACTTTGTATTTGGTTGAGTTATTTTTACCTGATGTTATGGTTTCATTTGGACCTTTGTTATTGTTTCATGGACACTAGGATTCACATAGAATCCATACTCCTAGATTGAGACTATGTGAGTTAGTTTATTATGTTTGGTCTTGTTGCATATTTAGGATTTTTGTAGAATCCATACTCCTAGATTGAGGTCAGTTGAGTGAGTTCATGATGTATGGTCTTATTGTTCTTGGGATTTTTGTAGAATTTGTCCTCCCAAGCTTGTTTCAATAGAGTGATATTTTTCTTGTGTTCTCATCTAGGCCTTTTGTTATGATATTTGTGATGGTGGTGCACACACATGAGTACATTTACATACATTTATTGGATTACTTGTGAGGCCTAATCTTCCATGGTACTTCTAGGAGTTATGATCATTTGGGTTGGGTTGGGAATATGCATGCCTATGGGCACTCATCATTGGATGAACATGGGTAGGGTAGGGTAGCATATGGAGGGGGCTTCTAACTTGCAACCTAGTGATCATGGTGCCATAGGTTATTAGAGGGAGCTTTAATCAAGTAATAACTAAATAAAATATTGGGTGATAATAAAACTTCAGATAATGAAAAAAGTTCTATACTAGGGCCTTTTTGTTGAGGGAGTCAAATCTGCATGATTCAAGCTTGGGCTTTTCTATGCAAAGCCACTCTCCATGTTTTCAACCCCTACTTAGAAGCCCATTAAGTGTCTAAGTAGGACCTATAGTTTATGCATTGTCTATGTTCTTGGTTTTAGTCATCATACTATCTGGTGTGAGTGTTAGCCATTGATGTTTTCTTTATGTTTGTTTGTGGTTAGATCATTATCTCCATTAGCATGGTGGTAGTGGACCTATGGGTTCCACAAGGTTGGGAGGCATAGCTACCTATACCACTATGTGGGACTGGTGTATAGAGATAATCTTTTGTCCTAGTGTGATTGTTGTTGGATGTTTTCACTTGATACTTCAAGTTCTAGAGTATGCTTTCTTGTTATTTATGCTTTCATTGGAATGCTTGGATATCATGTTTAGATGATGCTAGTTTATTTGACACATTCCTATATTTGATGTTTAGCATATGATTAGATGATGTGAATTTCTTTGTTGGTGTATCTATTGCTTATTGGTTTAGCATGTTAGATTTCCTATTCATATGCTGATAGCATATGATAGATGATGTCATTAATTTATTGGATTATCTAATGCTTTACTCCTTGCATGTTAGATTTCCTTGTTCTTATGTTGTAGCACATTTTAGTAGTGACATCCTCATAAGATAGCTCTGACGATTTAGTCAATGGTTTAGGATGTTATGCATAGGAGATGGCTAGGACCCACAATGGTCTCATGATGCTATTAATAGTTGGGAGGAACCATGCACTTAGTTTGTTATTTTAGTGCATTTTGATGTTGCTTCTGTATACTATGATGTTGCTTTCAATTATTTCACTTCACTGCTATGTTAGATAGTTAGATATAGATCCATCTAGTAGCTATTGTTTTTGAGTGTCTATGCCTCAAAATGTTGTTTTGGTACTCCTTGGCGTGGAGGAAATCTATTTCCTATCTTACTTCCTTTATGTTTTTTGGCTTACAGATTTGTATCCTTGTGCGAAATTGTACTTTCTCATGTAAGAATGAAAATATTCATGACGTGTGTTGGGTTTCCCCACATGGCTTATAGTAAATCCTCACATGAAACCCCACACCAATTTGGGTGTTTTGGCTACTAGGAAAAGCATGTCCTCACACTAGATGGTGTTTCTTTGCATGTCTTAGTTTACATTCTCACATGAAGAGTTACTTCCTCATACAAGACTATTAGTTGTTATTCTCTCACATGAAAATAGGGGGTCTCTCTATTATTCTTTGGAGAATGAAATTTGGACTTTTGATTACCCTTTTAAAATTCCTTTTGGTTCCATGATTTGATAGATCAGACATTTTGTGTTTAGATGTCATCTTTGGCTTTTGTTCTTTCATTTGGTTGTTTCAATTAGGTAGTGGGGTTTGGAGATTTTTTGGTTGCTTGGATTATTGGTGAAGTCTTCCATTGTGATCTTTGTGATCCTTGCATAATTTTTTCATGTACATTCATACTTGTAAAAAAAAATATCTTGGTTTGAATTGAATCCTTGGATATTCATGTTGAGAACTTGGAGAGTTCCTAAAATCAATTGCCTAGAAATTGTCAAAAAGAAAATCCCACTAAAATAGTCACATCTCCCTCATTTCTTAACTAAATTGAGATCCAAAAGATATTATGAAAAATATAATTGAAGATATAGAAATCATCTCACAACAATTTTTTATGACTCTCAATAGAAAATTTGTAGTTTGTGATTGAATTTGATTGATTTAAAACTGGAGTAATAAATGACAATAGATCAATTAAAAATGTAGCCTTAGTAAAGCAACCATATCTCTCTCACTCTATAATGAAATTAATAAATTCAAAATAATCTAGAAATTAGATAACAAGGTATTAAAAATCCTCTAAAATTTAGCACAAATCAAAAAAATGAAGAAGCATCAAATGACCAAATCTGACTAAACTTAAAGTGACAGAATTGTGAACAATAAGATTAGTTTTCTCAAAGTTTTGTAAATGATCCCATAAAAATAGGAGCTTGAATTGAAATTTATAGTAGATTGTTTGGGTAATTATAGAATTTATATTCTATAAATACATTATAATTATTTGAATAAACTATGGGGGATTATGAAGGTTTCTTAAGCAAAGGAAATATGATAGTTTAGTTTCATTCCAATAGCAATGTAATTTCCAATTTTTTATATTTAATTCAATTCAATAAATATTTTCATTTTTGAGAAGTATTATTTATCTTTTTTTAGTTCTTGTAGTTTCAATTTTAGCATGACATAATTTTTTAATCCTTTTTTATTCCTACAATTTTGATTCGAACAAGTGTAAGTAGATTAGAATTAGATTAGATCCTCAAGAAAGTACTATTAATTATCCTTTGCATATAACCTTGAGCATCACCCTAGATTTGATATAAACTAAATGGTTCAAGTTGATAATATCATGATCTTGCACATCACAATAATGTTTGATAAAATGGATTAAATTGAAATTTTATTTTGGTAATAGAGGTACCAAGGTATACAATTGTTGCCTCTTTCATGGTTCTTGCATTCTTTTAATTTTCTTTAGCTATATTTCCAACATTAAATGTAATTTTCAATGTTTCATTTCTAAAATTGGGAAACTTCATGATTTCAGAAAATGGGACAAAAGTTTTCTTTTGAGATAAATCATGAGACACAAATCAATCAAAACTTACACTTGTCTTACTAACTATCTATTTCTCAATAGATTTTTTCAAACTTTTGGAGAGCAATTTGATCAACTTGCTTGGTTACTTGTGTGATACTTACCTTAGTTAGATTCTCCTTGTTATTTTGTATAATATTAGGATTTGGCACCCCCATAAAGATTCCATTAGGCTTCCTTGTGTATGCATTTTACTATTAAGTTTCATAATTAGTAGTTTCTTCTTTCTTGTTTCACTTCTTCTATTGTAATATGGTCTCATTTCTTCATCAATTAATCTCCTCAGTGTAGAGAAAATGTCTTCATGAGATTAAAAAACAAAATTATACTACTTTTTTGGTTTTATTTTCTTGCATAAGCATTAAGATTGTATTTTTCTTCAAAAGAAATATCCTCATCCTTGCCCCAAATAGGTTATAATGATTTAGTGTTCACTATGCGTATCTCCTCATTGTGTTAACCCTCATCCTCCACTATAATCTATGCTATTACGCACTGCATTGGTGAATAAGGTAATCTATATATATCACACCATGGGCCATTTTTTATATGGTGGTTACCTTTCATTAGAGAATTAGCAGTCTTTTGTATGCTATCGCTTTTCCATCCTTCCAAGTTGTATTTTATGGCATATCTTGCATTTTGAATCTACCATTCCTTTTAAAATAAGTTGATTATTCTTATTGGAATGGAAATTTTTACCTCTTCTTTATTTAGTAGGTAATCCTTTAAACATATTAATTAATCCATTAATCTTTTCCTCTTCTTTGATTAGATTAGGCTCTTTAGAGTTAGGTAACTTTGGGTCTTCTCTTTTTCCTACCATGCCAGCAACTTTCATTTCATTTTTAATTATTAAGGCTATTTTTTATGCTTTTTGCAATGTATTTGACCAATGTGATCTAGTTCTATAGTGTTTCTTGTCAACTACACCTATATAGAATTCAATCAAAAAAATAATTTTCTAGTCTAATGTCTCTATGTATTATGTTAAGAACCTTATTAAAGTGCTTGTTGAATTAGGTTACTAAATGATTAAAATTCTTCTTTGTGCTAGAAATTTTATGAGTGATAGATAATATATCATTATGGTTATCAAGTTTCTTAATGAAGTAATTTACAAAATCTTTATAATTCAAAATAGATCTACTAGGCAATCATTTACAATTCTATAACATCATCTATCAAAGACTATACAGAAAAAATTCATGAATACATCTTCATGAATCTCAAGTTCCTAAATAGTATTTTTGAGGTGAATGACATCTAACTCTATTAATTGTGTGTAAGACCCCTTCGCATAAATGTACTTATTTAAATATGAAATTCTATGTTAAATTTTTTATTGGAGATTTGAATGGATTTTTGAGTATCAAAAGGCAATGGAATGGGTTAATGTTGTTGTTCCTTCTAGGAACCATGAAGAGGATTTTGTGATGCTCATAGCTATCTTGCATATAATTATTTGATTATTATTACAATAATATAATGTAATATGTATACCTTCTTATGAATCATTTAGAACTTGAAGACAAAGATTATCAACTCTCTATAAGCTCCCTTAAGTAGCTTAAATTTTAAATACTATAAGTACATTGTGATGTGTTAAGGTTTTTAGGGTATCATGTACAAGAGGTTATACTTCTATATTGGGGTGAGTTATTCACTTACTCAAAATTATGGTTTAAATCATAAACTATGTGTGCATTCTCTAAGATACATCTGCATAACTAGGTGATAGAAACTTATGGACATATAATTATTGTTGTCACAAAATCTTGCACCCTTGTCCAAAGTTTTTACCCAAGGAAAATATTGTGAAACATGGAAACAACCTCCAAGCTATGGGACTTGAACTATGAGGTTGAGTCGCTAGAGAAGACTAACTTCCTTAGCTATCAAGATGCACCTAAACTATACTTGAAGAGGAAAGGGGAGAAGAAATACGTGGAAGAAAATACCTAATCTATTCTAAGGAGGTGATGCACCAAAATAGGGTGTTCAATCCTATCTTTTCCTATATATGCACACTTCAATTGTTATGATGTCAAAGATATATAGATTAAAACTTGCTTAAAACCTACAATCATATGTATATTAGACAACCAACATGAATAACATAAGTAAAGAAGAAAATTAACTTATATATCATACACAAGTTAAATAAGATACAATCATGCAAGATGCAGATAGCCACAAAACATTGAAGAAAGGAAAATAGATCTTGCATAGTACATCAATGGTTGAAAGAGATAAGGTAGAATATCATGAAAAGCTCAGATGCAAAAGGAATTTACAATGTGCATGCAAAAACATGCCAAAGAAATTATAGAAGAAAAAGATCTATTTTAGCATTACAAAAATGTGTGTTTATAGCTTAAGCATAACTAGATATTTTTTATTGAGAATCACTTCATAACCACTACAGCCAACCATCATTACAAATTTGGAAAATATCTAATCATGGTACAAAACTAGATGCTAGAAATTCACATATACACCAAACATAGCTCTAAGAGGTCAGGAATGGTGGCCATTAAATTTTGACTAAGTAGATGTTTCAATAGGTGATGGAGTGCTCCCTTGCATTTATCAGACTTGGGGAATGATGAAAGTAGTTACAGGAGATCAAAAAGATCAGATCTATCATAGAAGAGTTGCTTCCTCTATCATCAACCTACCAAATCAACTATGTCATTGGTCAACTTGGAGTAAAACCATGAGGCCTTTCCATGTGGACCAATCATCTTTTACTATTCTTCCACCCTCTGTAGTCTTCTTGCTTTGACCACCCATGATCATAGCTTCACCACTACATTTCTTCATTAATGGATATTACATGCAAAACCCTAACCAACTGACTATCACTACTTTTTAACATACCATAGACACCTTTTATTAACTATTGTGGCCTCATGAAGACTAAGATCCTAACCACATTCACACCATCTCCTCTATGACCTAAGGTTTACCTCCTAACCTTGCAACCAAGTGAAACAAAGAAGTCACTTTATTGCAACTCTAATTGATGCTCCCTCCTAACACATCATGATAGCACACTAGCCATAGATCTAATAGTGTGAAGTGCATCCTTGAAATACTAAAGTTTTTCCCTTATCACACTATTGTGACCTAAACCATGGTATGTCAAATTAACCTAGCGACTGAGTGAACATAGTGTAATCAAACTATTGGGACCTAAACCTTGGTTGAGCTAACTAACTCTGTGATAATGCAAACATAATGTAATCACACATTTTCCACTTGTATTCTAGTTAACACTTAACCCATTGCCATTGAGAAAAACCGAAGGGTGATCTCATGGTCACAACTTAAAATGTTTCAAAGGAACACATGAAATAAGGTCATGAGACATAGGATAAAAGACATAGCCAATGTTACATTATTTCATAAAAACCTTTTAATATTTGATTTTTCAAAACCCTAGATGACTATTAGGTGGCCTATCATTTGAATATGATTTTTTGATGGGAGGGCATTTTTGGTTAACAATTATGATGATGGATATGAATTAAGGTTTTATCATTTAGGTATCCTAATGGAAATTAAGGTCAATTGATACATTTATGTTTTGATACCCCATCATTTGAGACTGACTATATTGTTTGACTGTTTAAAAATTGATTTGTACTAATGATGTTATGAGGTGTTTCACCTTATCACGATGATGTTTATTTATGGTACCTTGAGTGAGTGTAGCAAGATTGTGTACAAAAAGGGGGGTATAAGTAGACACCTTTTTTTGAAATTAGGTAAACCTAAAATTGAATGAGACATCTAAGGGTCATCCACTAAAAATGACAAGATGTACAAAACATATAAATTGGAGTACTTTGAATCTACTTTCTAAACTACTAGAGTTTTTAAAAAATAGATAAGATTAGGTGGGCCAAACCCTAGGCACATGAAAAATAGTCACTAATTTTTTAGAAAACATAACATAATTCTTTTCATGTGCAACACAAAAGACCAAGTTATATTTAGTATCTTGAATATCCCTTTGGTAGGATAATAGTTAAGAGTCATACCTAGAAATTTTGTATTTTTTTGTTATTTTTTTATGAGTTATTTTTTATTGTGAATTATTGAACCAACTACATCTTGAAATTTTGGTGCCTATTCATGTGTTGAGCATATCTTGCATCAAAATAATTGAAAATGTACACACACACACACACACACACACACACACACACACATAGACATATATATATACACATATATATACATATACATATATACATATATATATATGTATATATATGTATACATAAATACATACATATATATATATATACATACATATATATGTATACATATGTATATATACATATGTATACATATATATGTATGTATATATATATATATATATATATACATACATATATATATACATACATATATATATATACATACATATATATATATATATATACATACATACATATACATACATACATACATACATACATACATACATACATACATACATACATACATACATACATATATATATATATATATATATATATATATATATATATATATATATATATAATGTGTATAGAATCAAGTGAAGAAAAATAATATATAATTTATTTTGAATTTGGTTAAGTATATAAAAATTTATTAAAAGAATGGTAGAAAAATGTCTGTGAGGAATGTCAAGACATTGGTAAAAGTAATTAAAATTTGCATTGGTAATATTGCCCAAAAATTTTAAAAAATTTATATGGTTAAAAAGCTAAGCTGTGTGATATTATGGTAGTAGTTTTAGACACACCCACTTCACCATTATAAAACTTGATGAAGGAAAAGATGAGAATTCATGTTAGAATATGAGAAAACATCTAAAGGAAAAAAAAAATTGGAGGGAAAATACTCTCCCAAGCCTTTGGGTCATTTCCCTATGCTATCACCAAGCCATAACTCAATCAAGTTTCTATGATTCAAATAACCCGATCAGGTTTTAGGTTATGAAATGAAAAAGTGCATTCAAAACTTGATTGGGTTATTCAAATCTCAACTGGGTTATTCAAAACCTAATCAAGTTTTGAAGAACTAAAAGCAAGATTTACTCTAAAGGCCATAACCTTCACATACAGAGTTCACTTGACTCCATTCAAAATGTGTTGGAAAGATATTGAAGAGATCTATAACATTATGTAGATAGATCATTCCTATGTCATCAAAATTTTATTTTCCATAAAAATGAATTAAGCATAATCTAAAATAGGTAGTCATTATTTTCTAAATGCATAATCAATAGGTAAACACAAATGCTAGCATAGTGGTAAATCTCTTTCTCTCTCAAACACACTTACACACAATCATTCACTAACTAAATAAATCCTAAGATATATCTCTTACTTTTCCTAGCATCTCACATTATTTAACTAACTCCTAACCTCTCTCTCTCTCTCTCTCTCTCTCTAACTTGTTATCAAGTAATCTCTAAGCCCCCTCTCTCACACTAACCATTAAAAACTCTCTCTCTCTCTCTCTCTCTCTCTTAATCATATCTCCTAATCTCTCACTCCTATGTCCCCCTCTCCATCAATATAATATAGGAGCATTCTAGGTGTAAGAGAAATCTTGCATCACCCAAAAATATTTTCATTTTAGTCTTTTATATTTTAATAAGGACTAGTAGATAGGGTGATTACTATTTATGGGAACTTGTTACTTTTAGTAAGTTTCTCATACGAGCTTTGAATGTTCTCATTTTCTACATGAAGGTTAATTTTGGAATTATAAGCCTACCATAAAAATCTTATTGCTCCATCTTAAGTATTAGAGAAGTTATTATGGATTTTTGATGGAAAATTTTGTAGAAAAATCTCCAAGCTCACCATTGGAGGCCTTAGAGTGCTCAGATGAGGTCTAAAAACTTGACAGAAGGGTACTTGTGCAGTTCCAAGATTGTAGATTAAGAGTTGGCATTTCTAAAAAGTGGTTATAATAGCTAATTGGAGCAATAGTTTTCCTTAGGAAGTTGGGCTACTAAAATTTCTAAAATAATTTGTCAAAAATGTATTTAGTTGACCCTATATATATTGTTAGGGTCTATCAAAACTAGGTATTAAGTTTAAACATCTAGAACCTTCCCAAGTGGCATGAAATTTTGTATTTAAGAGAGACCTAAAAATTGTCTAGGACAACTTTGGGTGGTATTTCATAGCTTAGTCTTGTAGACTATTGTAATAAAGGCACCCATGTGGGTTAGCATATTGTACTTGTGAATTACATATTTCTACATTTTTGGCACAAATAAGAAGTCCATATTTTGGTCTTGTAATTATTGTTGTTTCTTTGTTTCTATTATAGTTTATGGTATTAAGGGGAGCACCCTTCATTAAGTGTGATGGAGGTACTACTTTGATACCACTAATGAAGTACCACTCCACCCTTACCAACTCACAACCAAGAATGCAACACTCTAGTCTAGATCCAGATCCACAGTCTAGTAGAAACCTCAGAGATCTCAACTTGTGCTCGCAAGGTACCGAGCAACCTCCTTGTTTCTAAACCATAGCCACTAGCTCTTCTCACAAACCTAATCCAAGATCCAAGCATAAACTGCCTCACATTTGGCGCTCTGTCTACACTCACAACTCCACCATAATCCTGCTGTAAACTGCCCCACATTTGGCGCTCTGTCAGCAGACTCAAGAAAACTCACTCTTCACTTCCTCCTTCTCTTTCACACCTTGAAGCCTTCACACCTTCCAAAGCTTCTCCTTCTTGAACTTCTCCTTCTCAAGCTTTTCACCTTCTTATCGAGCTTCTACTCCTTGAGCTTCCACTTCTCAAGCTTCTCCTTGAGCTTGATTAGAAATGCTCATATGCCTTGCTTAAATAGGCACTTACCACCCCATGCATGACTTATCCACAACCTTCTAGAATTCCTCCACAACCTTCTACAACTTCCACAACCTTCTACAACTTCCACAACTTTCTACAATATTCATAACTTTCTAGAATTCTACCCACACACCTCGATAAATGGAATGACAACCATTTATTTTTTTATTTTTTCTATTATGCCACCTATGCACCTCGAAAATAGAAATCCTCTTTTTCTTTCTTTTCTCCTTTTTCCCATTTTTTTCAAAAAAAATTGTTTCTCCTCTAATTTTTGTCACTTTCTCTCTCCTCCAGATTTTTTTTCTTTTTTTTTCCAATTTTTTTTTTCAATTTTTTTTTTTCAATAATTTTCCCATGCAAGATGCCCCTGCATCAGACTCCCCCGGTAGATAAAAAAATGTGTCCCACACTTTGACAACAAAAAAGAAAGATCTACCACCATCTTCATCTTTACCAAAGGTTTCCACCTCAACAAGGACAACAAAACCACCATGGAAATCTTCCACATCTGCATTACTATATCAAACACTAGAATCTCAACCATCCAACCAACATGCTCACTCCCAAGAACAAACTAAACATAATGCTTAGTCAAAAAACCCTCATTCACATCAGCAACTAGTGAATCCACACCAGTAGCAACAAACCCTGCATCAACAACAACAAACTCCATATCAGCACCAACATGTAGATCTCCATCAACACATGCCAAACTCTCAACACCAACAACCTCATTGCTCACAACAAGATGCTCTATAATACATAACTCACCTCCAACAACAATTGGATCATCCATGACCAAGTGCTCTGCAACATACAAGTCACCACATACATGAACTAGATCATTCATGACCAAATGCTCTGTAGTCTCCATGTCAGACTCAACCAACTGATCATGAAAACCAATCTCCATCCCAACATCAACAACATTAGGAATATCTTCAGCAACAACCTCTAGTTTCTCTACAAGTTCTGCATCAGACTCCACAAATTGATCAGCAAAACCATCCTCTTCCACCTTGACCTTCTTAGCTTGATCAACCAATCTAGCATCCAACTAAGCAAACATCTTAGAAAAATTCCTCTCCACTATATCATGGATTTTTGCAATCATCTTAGGGTCCAATCCTCTTATGGCCATCTCCCAAGATCTTCGTAAACCCTCTGCAACAAATCCTTCCCACGCTCCTTATGACAACCAAATTGTCTGCAAGTCAGATTGCAACTTGCCACCTCGCACGAACAATCAGGAACCACATCACAAGTCTAGGACAATGGATTTGCAAATCCATAAGCTCTCCATAGTCATGCCTTAAAAAGTTTAGTCTTCCATCTCCGCATCAATCGATCAATCTGTATGTCCTCCCAAGGTCCTAGTGAAAATTGCCTTAGCTTCAATGATCTGTCTACATGCTCAAGAACTCCCACTCTAGTAAACTTCACCCAACCAAGGTCCTGATACAAACTACCTCACACTTTGGTGATCTGCTTGTACACTCAGGAACTCCTGATGCAACACTCTAGTCTAGATCCAAATCCACACTCTAGTAGAAACCTCTGAGATCTCAACTTGTGCTCATAAGCCACTAAGAAACCTCCTTGTTTCTAAACCACAGCCACTAGCTCTTCTCACAAACCTAATCCAAGATCCAAGCATAAATTGCCTCACATTTGGTGCTCTGTCTACACTCGCAACTCCACCATAATCCTGCTGTAAACTGCCTCACATTCGGCGCTCTATCCACAGACTCAAGAAAACTCACTCTTCACTTCCTCCTTCTCTTTCACACCTTGAAGCCTTCACACCTTCCAAAGCTTCTCCTTCTCAAACTTCTCCTTCTCAACTTTTTCACCTTCTTCTCGAGCTTCTACTCCTTGAGCTTCCACTTCTCAAGCTTCTCCTTGAGCTTGATTAGAAATGCTCATATGCCTTGCTTAAATAGGCACTTACCACCCCATGCATGACTTATCCACAACCTTCTAGAATTCCTCCACAACCTTCTACAACTTCCACAACTTTCTACAATATTCATAGCTTTCTAGAATTCTACCCACACACCTCGATAAATGGAATGACAACCATTTATTTTGTTATTTTTTCTATTATGCCACCTATGCACCTCGAAAATAGAAATCCTCTTTTTCTTTCTTTTCTCCTTTTTCCCTTTTTTAATTTTTTTTTTATAATTTCTCCTCTAATTTTCGTCACTTTCTCTCTCCTCCAGAATTTTTGTTTTGTTTTTTTTTTTCCAATTTTTTTTTTCAATAATTTTTCCATGCAAGATGCTCCTGCATCAAAGTGGTATCAAAGCTAGAGTTCTTGAGTGTGTGGGAAGATCATCGATAGTGAGGCAATTTGCACTAGGACCGTGGTTTGGGTTGAGCATCTAGAAAGATCACTGATTGTGAGGAAGCTTGCACTAGGGTTTTAGCAGAAGCATAAAAATGTGTCAATGAAGAGAGTGTGGTGGAAGAGCTCTAGGTGTTACACCTAAGAATTTTTGAGCCCTCCAAATAAAAATGCAAGCATTGAAAGAAAAAATGCATAGAGGAATAAATATTCCTATAAGGGATGAAAGTGATAATGAGGATGAAGTAGAGGAAAATATCAAAGCAAAGGCAGTTCTAAACCCGAAGGAAGATAGGCATTTTTGGGTCATCTCCAAGATTGGATAAAGACCTAAGTTTGATGTTCCCACATTTGGGGAAACCTTAACATAGAGGAACTAATCAATTGGATCAATGAATTGGAGGAGTACTTTGAGTATGAATATATTGATAATCTTGGTAGGGTCAATTTTGTGAAAGTAAAACTAAATGGACATGTGAAGATCTGGTGGTAGGAGGTTTAGTTGGAGTGAAATAGAAAGGAAAGGGACAAAATCACTGGATAGAAATGGATAATAGATAAGCTAAAGAAAAATTTCATTCCCATGGATTATGAGCTTGATCTATTGAATAAAATGCAAGGGTTGAAGCAAGTAGGAAAATCTATCCAAGTAGTTCTACTAAGTTCTCATTAGAACTTGCCATGCAGAAACTGATAAGGGGAAAGTGATCTATTATCTTAATGGGTTAAGGCCAAGTATTCAAGATGAGTTGAGTCTGGTTCAAGTGAATAGTATTGACTAGGCATACAAGTTTTCCCTAAGAGTTGAAATGAAATTGAACAAGAAGTTTGACAACAAGAATAGCAGAAGAGGTTGTGATGGAAGATCTAGTGGATGATCTTATGGAGGCTATAATGATAACTAAAAGAACAAGAATGAGGCTAGAAGTAGAATTCAAAACTAGAGGGGAAACAATTCCAATCATTTCCATGACTAGAATAATAGAGATTAGAGAGGACAAGGCAGAGGATAAGAATCTAGAAGAGGAGGCTTCAATGGGAATTGTCTTCATTGTAGAGACAAAGGGTATGAAGCATTTGAATGTACCCAGTGCCAAGGAAGGATAGATAGAAGAATAGAAGGCCAGGCCAGAGTTTCACATGTTGATTAAAATGCTAGATCATCACATTCTAATGATGCTAAAAGAGGAGAAGTCCTAGTTAACATAAGAGTCAGGCTAAGTGGTGAGAATTGTCCTAATTAAAAGGGAGCTTGTTTCACACAAGGTGTAGATGTGAAGATAAGTATTGTGATGTGATCAATGATGGTGGAAGTACGAACAATCTGGTGTTAGACACAATGGTCACAAAGTTGAAGTTGAAGAGATAGAAACACCTATATCCATACCATATTACTTGGGTGCAAGGTGACCACAAGGTCATGGTCAATGAGCAATGTTCAATGAAGTTCAATATTCGAAGCTAAATGGAAGAGGTAGTTTTTGATATCATACCTATAGACATATGTCATATGTTACTAGGTAGGCCATGGTAGTTTGACAGACATGTTGTACATGATGGGAGAGAAAATACCTACACTCTGACAAAGGACGGAGTGAAACATAAGTTAAGGCCATTGAAGGAGAAAGATGAAAAGGTATGTAGTGCTACCAAAATATGTTTTGTTGATGATAAATAGTTTTTCAAAGGTATGAAAGCATGAGCATGTGTGTTTTTCTATAATTCCAAAATATAATAAAGAAGAAATAGAGGAGGTACCTATAGAAGTTGTAAATATGTTAGGAGAGATTTCTAATATTGTATTAGATAATGTACCTAATGGATTGCCCCCAATGAGGAAGATTAGTCACCATATTGATTTGGTTCTAGGAGCCAATTTTCCAAACAAGGCGACACATAGAATGACACCCAAAGAAAGTGAAGAGTTGAACAAGAAAGTTCATGAGTCATAGTAGAAAGGGTTTATTCAAGAGATTTTGAGTCCATCTATTGTACCAGCAATATTAGCACAAAAGAAGAATGAAGAATGGAGTATGTACACAAATTCTCGCACTATCAACAAGATCACAATCAAGTATAGATTTCCAATTCCAAGGATGGATGATATTATGGACTATTTGAGTGGAGCTAAGTATTTCACAAAGATAGATCTAAAGAGTGGGTACCATCTGAGTTGTATCATAGAAGGTGATAAGTGGAAGATTAATTTCAAGATAAAAGAAGGACTATATGAGTGGTGAGTTATGTGTTTTAGGCTAACCAATGCACCAAGAACTTTCATGAGGCTCATGAATGATGGACTAAATGAATTTATGGATTTGTATCAACCATTACCTATACTAGAGAAGTTATGGGAAGATGTTAGAATGGTTTTTTTATTGGATTACTAAGGACTCAACAAGGGTATGATTCTATTTTTGTGGTGGTTGATAGTTTTTCAAAAATGGTACATTTTATTCCATGAAAGAAGACTAGTGATATTGTTCATGTAGCATAATTGTTTTTCAAAGAAAAGGTGAGACTATATGGTCTTCCATAGAGTATAGTTTTAGATTGAGATACCAAATTTTTTTGGTATCTTTTGCAATACATTGTGGAAGAAGCTGAAGATAGATTTGAAGTTTAGTTCATCACATCATCCACAAACTGATGGATAGATAGAAGTTGTGAATCACACTTTGGGAAACTTGCTAAGATTTTTGGTTGGAGACAAGCCAAAAGGATGGGATATAATTTTACCACAAGTGAAATTTGCATATAATAATTCAAGATTATATATGGAAGTAGTCTGAGAAATGCTTCTCATTTGAGATAGTTAGATAAAGGAGAGAAAGGAAGTGCTAAAGTAGAAGAATTTGTTGAACATTTGAAGAACATCCATGAGGAGGATAAGAAACACATCATAAAGATGAATATGCAATATAAGGATAAGGTAGATGTGAAAAGGATGTATCAAGAATTTTAGATTGGAGATGAAATCATGGTTCATTTGAGGAAGGACTATTTTCTAGTGGATACACATAATAAGCTAAAGATTTAGAGTTTGGATGGTGCAAGATAGTGAAAAGGCATGATTCTGTAAATGATAATGAAGTGGAGTTGTCTGCTAAATTGAATATTTCAGTAGTATTTAACATTTCAAATTTGGTAGAGTATTATGAAGGATGTGATGGAGTTGAAGTTATAGAAGCATAGTAAAGTATTCTAGTAGCTAGTTCAGCTAGAAAGGAGATTGAGAAGATATTCAAAAAATATGTTGGAAAAAATACAAGGAATAGAACTTGTGAGGAATATCTGGTCAAATGGAAAGGGAGGCCAGTGGAGGATTCATCATGGCTAAAAAGAGAGGAGGCTAACCATCTTGGTTTTCCTCTAAACACCTAAGACATGATGGGGTCACCTCTCAAATTACCTTAGGTGTTTGGTGTAGGAGCAATCTTGCATCACCCAAAAATATTTTCTTTTCAGTCTTTTCTATTTTAATGAGGACTAGTAGATAGGGTGGTTACTATTTATGGAAACATGTTATTTTTAGAAAGTTTCTCATACAAGCTTTGAATGTTCTTATTTTCTACATGAAGGTTCATTTTGGAATTATAAGCCTACTATAAAATCTCATTGCTCCAGCCTAAGTATCAAACAAGTTATTGTCGATTTTCAATGAAAAGATTTGAAGAAAAAACTTCAAGCTCACAATTGGAAGCCTTAGAGTGCCCAGATGATGTCTGAAAACTCAAAGGAAGGGCACTTGCATGGTTTTGAGTCTGTAGATCAAGAGATGGTTTTTTTGAAAAGTGGTTATAATAGCCTATTAGAGCAACAATTTGAGATTTATGGCCTTCAGAATTTGGGCTACAAAAATTTCTAAAATAATTTTTAAAAGATGTATCTAGGTGACTCTATATGTATTGTTAAGATCTGTCAGCCCTAGATATTAAATTTGAGCATCTAGAACCTTCTCAAGTAGCATAAAATTACCTATTTAAGAAAGGCTCGAACATTGTCTAGGATAGCTTTGGTTGGTAGTTCATAGCTTAGTCATGCAAATTATTGTAATGAAGGTTTCCATGTGGGTTAGCATGTTGTACTAGTGAATTCTATAATTCTACATTTGTGGCACAAATAAGAAGTCCCTATTTTGTTCTCACAATTTTTGTTGTTTCTTTATTTTTGTTTTGTTTTATGGTATTAAGGGGAGCACCCTTTATCATAATCCATCTCTCTATCAGGTGTTCCTACTAGTCTCTCTCTCCCCTATGTCCTCTCTTCATCACTTCATCTCTCTCACTCTCTCCATCTCTCTCTTACTCTTTCTTATCCTATCCCCTCTTTGTCTTCCTATCCCCTAATCACTCTCTATCTCTATCTCTCTCTACATGAAGTTCCCATTTCAAGGATCAAAGTTCAAAGATAGAGAGAGGCGGGTTAGGGATTAGGGCTCAGAGAGAGACGGAGAGGGAGAGGGAGAGAGAGAGAGAGAGAATATGAGATAGGGGGAGAGAGGGGATAGGATGTGTGTGTGTGTGTGTGTGTGTGTGTGTGTGTGTGTGTGTGTGTGTGTGTGTGTGAGAGAGAGAGAGAGAGAGAGAGAGAGAGAGAGAGAGATATGGTAGGATGGCAGGATAGGATGGAGATAGGGGAGAATAAGATTGAGAGAGAAAGAGTGGAGGAGGTTAGGGATTAGGGGCCAAAGGGAGATTGGGGGATACAATGGAGAGAGTGAGAAATATGGAGAGAGAAAGAAGGAAATAAGAAGGAGAGAGAAAGAAGGGGGATAAGATAGAGAGTGAGAGAGACAAGGGAATATGTGTTTGTGTGAGAGAGAGAGGGGGGAGAAGGGTATGACAGAGAGAGAGAGAGGGAGGTTAGGAGTTGGTGTGAGAATGAGAGAAGGTGAGTTAGTAAGAGAGATATTAGTAGTTAGTGAGTGAATGAGGGAGTGATTTTTTGTGCAAGAAAGGGATATATGGAGTGAGAGAGATGATATAAAGATAAAAACCATCATAATATTCTTACCTACCTATTCACCCCATGTTTGAAAAATAATGACTACTTATTTTTAGACCATGATTGATTATAATGGGTGGCAAAGAAAATATTTATTTCCTACTATTATTTTAGTTGCATAATATTATAGATCTCTTCAATATCTTTCCAACACATTTTGAATGGAGCCAATCAGAGTTTAGATGTGAAAGTTATGGCTTTCAAAGAGGAACCTATTTTTATTTCTTCAAAACCCTGTCGGGTTTGAATAGATTTTTCATCCTAGAAACCCAATAAGGTTTTGTTTTTTATGTATTTTTTTTAGGCTTGGTAACCAATCCTAGCCACTTTTTGAAGTTTCATATAACCTAATCAAGTCATTGAAAATTTGACCTTATTTTTTGGGGTGTCCACTTTTTTGTACACCATCTTAGTGCATTTACCCCTTGATGATTAGGTTTTATATATTCAGTGGTTAAGTTCACTCTATTGATGATGTCTATAATGTTTAGGTATATGCATGCATTACGATGATTATTTTAGTATTTTGATTCAAACTAATGAAAATTTTATGATGATTCAATTATGAGATTAATGATGTTAACCTATGTGCATAAATGGGAAAAGTTTATTTAAATGAAAATTATAATGTTTTGATCAATTCGATTATGTAAATTTGGCTTATATATATAAATTTGATTTTATTGAAATACTAATATTTGCATTGAGTGTCGAGGAAATTTAACCATGGAATTAATCAGAAAAATAGTAACTAGCCGTAATACCCCAAAATTGACTCATTGCCATGACAACCAATTCTAGTCTATTCTAATCAACCCTAAAGTCCTATTTTAATAGGCAATTCTTATTCTAATTTTTTCTTCTTGAGTTAATTTTCAAATGCTAGAAACCCTAATCTACATTAATCATATTACTTGTTTAATTCATAAAGTATTGACTTGAATTAGTCACATTAAACATATTGATTAAGATTTGATTTAATTTGAAGTGTTTATACTTTAATTATATTAAAATATCTCCTAAGGCTAATGTACTAAGGAATTAAAACTATTTAATTTAGTAATTATGCTCACTTTAATTAATTAGATGAGATTGTACAATTAAATGAAAAGGGTATTTATGAGGTCATATCTCATCTTATTAAATTAAATAATCTTTTTAAAATCTTCTCTTCTGTTCCAAAATGGAAACTTTGAGTGAACTATCTCTTGAATCAGAATTAATTTAGTTAACTTGTTCTCACACTCATGAAAATCTCAATTAACTACTCATCACACTCAAATCTAAAATTGTTAACTTCATCTGCACAAGGAAGTTTCCATTTCACGAATCTTCTCTTTGATCTTAATTGTTCATCCCAATTAATCTTGACCATTGATGGATTTTGAGATTCATATCTTCTAAATCCTCATTACAAAGGTTGGAATTTGAATTATATTGAATTTTTGTCAAAGTGATTACTCAATTATGTCCTAGCTTCTACACTTGGTTTAGCATTTTGATATCATTTTAGAGTAAAAATGCATACATTTCACTTAATATCTTTTATTGCTTAGATTAATGCTTGCACTTCATATAGATAAATTGCATAATCATACTATGCATAAAATCTTTCATTCTAGAAAAGTATGGTTGCCTTCTTCTTGGTATGAGAGCATATAGGCATAAACCTTCTAGTTAGAAGGCAATAGGTCACGTTGTCAAATCTCTTAGATAAATGACTCCATATTTATTCCAAGATGACTCCACATATAATGACCATGTTGAAGTGTGTGCGAGGTTTAGAGGCCCACAATCTACACATACACTAATAATATGATCTAATTGTTGATGCAACTGTATTACTAATTTTAGATCTCAATTCTAGCTCGAATACTTGATCCTTCTTGATGAGATTAATATTTTCCACTCAACAAGGATATTCTTCTTATCCTTCCAATTTTCTTCCTCTAAGAATCTTCTTATTTTCCATATATTAGTTGATCCTTCTTGATCAAATTAATCTTTTCCACCCAACAAGGATATTCTACTTATCCTTCCAATTCTCTTCCTCTAAGAATCTTCTTATTTTCCATGCATTCTCACTCATTCAATCCTCAACTTGACCTTATATTTATACCATATACATTGGGAAGTTAGCTTGAATACAACTTAGAATGATTAATATTCATTTCCTTAGTCAACTATAACCAACAAACAATACTATTAAACTCAATATGTCAAAATAAGAAAATCATTTGTTAGCCGACCCTCCTTGATAGAAACTAACACTAGAATGATTTTCCTTTGTTAACCAAGTAAACTCGGTTAACATTGCATCTTCACAAACTTCCTTTGGTAAATGGGTAAGCTCGGTTAACACTAGTTCTATCCAACTTGCCTTTGTCAATTGAGTGAGCTTGGTTAATACTCAACTTCTATGAACTTCTCTTTGAATCTTGAGTGAACTTGGTAGACACTATATTCTAAACTTGGCAAGCACTAGAATGCTTGGAAGGAACATGAAACTATCTTCATTGCCTGAGTGAGCTTGGCATACATTGACTAGTAAAGATATGAAATTTTTTATAACATCAAAGACAATATACAATTGATTAATGAATTGATGGTTGATCTTCATATCTAAGTAGAGATTCAAGCAAAGGAATTATCTTTGGCATGAAAAATTGATAGTTATTTTCACATGCTTGTAGTTTAAAATGTTGATATAACAATTTTAAAGGCTATCATCTCACCTTAGTTGTTGCCAACCAAATACTAAATTTTCAAGAAGCAAAATTTCCAAGCTTGAGGGTTTTCAAAATTGAAATTGAAGTGTCTTGGAAACTGTGAATTGAACAATTGTTTCATTATCTCCTATGTTCTAAATATTGTAATTAGTTTCCAATGATTTTCTTTTTCTACTAGTACACCCTAGTTTATGTCCTTGAACCTTGGATAAACCCTAGTTGTTTGGATCATCTATTCTAAGAAAAATGCCTTTCAAGAAGTATTCTAGGAAATTTAGTTATGAAAATAGGAGGCTTCAATATGATTTTATTCAATAATTACCTTTGTAAAAAGAGGGTAGAGAAGCCACTAAGGGGTGGAAGGTTTTGAAAAATGAAGTGTGTTTGCGTCAAAAAGAAAAATATGGAAATGTGTATGACAAAAACATGCCCACTAAAAGCTTAGAGATTTTTAGATGGTGGTTAGGCTAGGCCAATGCAGGGAGCCCACTTAGCAACATTTGGCAATATAATCTAGGTAAATTGGTAATGTCCACTATTTTCCTTGATGTTGACCTACTTTTGGAGTTAGTGAAAAAGTATGATCCGATATCACAAGTAGTTATGGATATAAATGGAGATACCATGTTAAGAATAATTTTAGGTGGTACTCATTGCAGATACATATGGCTCCTTTTCATAATAAATATTATTTTTCTAAGGATATGGATTTTGAATTTGAGAGAGGTGGAGAGAAATTAACTATTTATTTGTGATCTACTATTCTATCTATGGATTGGGAAGATTCAAGTTTTATGTTTTTTAAAAACTAATTTGGAATTTTCCCAAGAAGAAGAATTCTACATGTGGTTGATAATTAGCCCCAAATTTAAAAAATCTTCTTGACGCGTATTGACTTTAATTTAGTTCCAAATATTTGTCACCATCATAGGTAAATATATTTTTACCCTTTCACCATAGTCATAAGTATATATGGTCTCCTAGGAAGGCCTTTTGTTGTCCCAAAATGTGTCCCTTTGAGAGTTGGTTTCCTTGAGATTATGAGACAAATTGCTATGTTACAAGACATTGAGTTCCCCCCATAGAAGGCTAACAAGGGAACATTCTTTCTAGACCTATCAATCTTTCATTATTTTGTTATTATTAAGGATGGGAGAAATAATTTTATTCAGTTGCTAAGACCTTATAGCATGAATTTCAAGCCAATGATGCTGAATCAAACACAAATCTTGAGAATCCAGAGTACTTAAGGTCATATCAAAGAAGGAGAATGGGAGAAAATCTCATTGACCCAAGAATAGTTGAAATATCAACTACATAGGCAATAATGCTAGATGATCCAACTAGAAGATCTCCATCTGTTGAATCTCCTAGACCACCTCCTATAGCTTCCCTGCATGAAAGAAATGGTGAAGACATACATGAAGAAAAAGAGGGAGAGACTAATAAAGGAGAGGTTAAAATAGAAGTAGATCATATTTAAAGTTCAAATAGATTTGGGGAATTAAATATTCCCTATGGAGATAATGATGAAGAAGAGGAATATGTTTATGTTCCTAAAGAAGATGTAGCAAGAAGAGATCTTCAAGTCCCTAGAGCATAAGTATCAAATATTACTGCACAAGAGATAAAGGGGCTTTTCCCAAGGGATCTTAGAATAGAGTCTTGTAAGGTGGTTGTATCTAATGATGAATTTGTTAAATTAGTCCCCTTCAAACTATTATTATGGTAGTATTTTAAGGAACATTGTTAGAGGATGGGTGATGAGAAAAGGAAACAAGGACTAGTTGATGATCCTAATGACATTTTTAAAGAATTTGAACATTAAATGACAATAAAAATTGATGTTACCAACCCAAAGGAGGGGAGGAATATTGGTAAACAATTAGGAGTCTAGTTGCTGTCAAATCTAGATATTGTTGATACAATTGCAGTTGACTCTATTATGAAAGATATGAGGTTGAAGAAACCTAGGAGGAAAACATAAATACCTACTTCTAGGATGTATTTTAGTGAAGACCTAACTATCGCAGCTACCTAGTATATTTCTTCGTCTTCTTCAAGTTAAGGCACTAGTGAAGATGATAGAGTCAAAGGAAACGTGGTTTTTCATAGAGTTGAAGATGCCAAACTTCCCAAATCCATGAGGAATTTTTGAGAACATGTGTCCTATGTTCATAATGTGGTATAAGGAACAAAGAAGAAACATGAGTAGTTATAGGAAAAGTATAACCATATGTATGCTGATTATGAATAGAGAACAAAGGAAAATGATAGTTTGAAGAGTAGAGTGAGTTTTCTAGAAAAGAAAACAATAGAGCTTGAAGTAGCAAAAGAATCCAATGTGGATCAACCACCTATTCTAGGGGAAGCCATCACATCAAGGTAACTAAGAATGGTGCCTTTTTCTCCCATAGTTTTGTTATCACCTCCAAGGGAAACTCTTTCAAAGAAGGTTAGGAATGATGATACCCTAATAAAGGAGGTTGTGGATCTATAGATGTAGTTGGAGAGTAAATAGAATAATTTTGACTATAACAAAGAAGTTATACTCTAGATTACATTATTTTTTTTTGAGAGGATGAATTCAAAATGATTTAGAGTTCATGAGGTTCACAAAATTATTTATTTAGAAATTAGTAAAATGGAGGATTATAGAATGATGGTAAAGCCAACATATTAGAAATGGATAAGGAGAATTGAAAAAAAACAAAGACAAATTGAGTGTTGTGTAAGAGTGGACATCAATCCTCCTCCAAATGCCATGACCATAGTAAAGATTGTTAAATCATTAAGGAATTTTTTAGTTTTGATAGATTTCATTGAAAATAAAATGGTGGAATTAAAGGACTAGATAGAAGGTCTCAATTATACCCTAGCGCTACCTATTTTGAATGATGACAAAGTAATTAAGGATTTTTCCATTTGGAGAATAGAAGCTATAAGCATAATAAATGCCTTGGCTAGGAAAATATCTAAAGATGTGGAAATTTCCCTTTTTTAAGAATGTATGTCCAAGTTGATTAATTGAAAAATATTCTATGAAAGTTTTGAGAAATAATTTATCAAAGCCACAATTAAATATATTCCTTATAGGAAGGTGACAAATCAAATCTTGGAGCATACATGACCTTTTAATGATGAATTTGAAGAGTGGGTTAAGAAGTACATTCCATTAGACCCTAAAGGTTCCCCACCATAGAAGAAATAACAAAGGAATATTTGAGATGAAACAAAGTGCAAGAAAAAGGACATCTCGTCGACCAAAAACTTTCACATCAACTTGCTATGGATTAAATTTGCTAATAGTTTGTAAATATGATATGTCACATTAGATGGTGACATGTGTATTAATCTCTATTACTAAAGCTTGTAGAAACTCACCTATACTAGTGGGTTCCCAAGGATAGAGAAGGGTCCAAAAGTTTGGTAATTGAATGTGCTATCTCATTTTTTGGTCAGTCCAGTGCTTTATATTGTTAGCTAGGTTTTCTTTAATGGAAACTAAAACTAGGGAGTGTTGAGTTTGTTTTGAAATTCTCTCATGAAAATTAATACTAAATTGAATATTCTAAAGAACCATAATACAAAGTGCATACATACTGGTAAATTAATCTGGGTTGTG
Organism: Cupressus sempervirens; assembly: GCA_028749045.1. NCBI lineage: Eukaryota > Viridiplantae > Streptophyta > Pinopsida > Cupressales > Cupressaceae > Cupressus > Cupressus sempervirens. The sequence goes on along the minus strand of CM053791.1, from coordinate 169,464,118 downwards.
TCTCTTGTTTGTGTTGCTTCTAAAGTTTGATAACCAAGTTTATTGAATTTTGAGTTGTGATTCATTTAGAGTTATATCTTTTTATATCTTGCTAATAATAAAAATTATTATGTAAATGCTTGATGTGAATTAAGAGAATTGAGAATTTCATGGAAAGATTTTGATAAAAATAAGATTTAAGATTGAGTACTAATTTCTTCTTGACAAAGTGTAAAGATAGATCTAGTGCCATGTGTCAATTTTGTGAGTAAATAGCCTAATGGATAAAGATCTAGTTATATAACAAGTTGTGGAATATGGATAAGTTATATGGTGTAAAATCCTTAAATCAAATATTTTCAATCTTTATTTTTTGTAGATCTAAAATGTAAGCATGTACTTGATTCATGGAGTCTAAGGGTTAGAGGAAATAGCTAGTTTCCATCCATTTTTTAGTCCTTGAATTAGGAGTTAAAGGAAAATCCATCTTTTTAATGCTAGGATTTATGCTTGTGTATTTTCGTTGAGGAGAAAAGTAATAAATTCCAAGGTACACTCACTTGAATCTTGTAGAATTCAAAGGGAAGAAGATTGAAAGGTCTTAATAGTTGGTCCTATTGATTAGTCCTATATACCCACTATGGTTTTTAGTTAAATCCTAGGTATTTCTTGCACTTTCATAAGGTATTTGAAATCTTGTCAAACTAGGAGCCAACAAAATGGTGACTCTATAGGGGAAACACAATGAAAGCATTGTAGAAAAATTAGAAATGAATGTGTGTCATATGGTTTCTTATCATTTATAAAGTAGGCTTATAATAGTATACAAGGATTTTATTAGACCTAGATTATGACCATGGCCTTGGAACAAGTGTGATGTTCCCATTTTTCAAAATAAGCTATAAAAAATAAGTCATATTTAGTAGAATATTTAGTTAACCATTGGATATGGTGGTATATTTTCTTTGTATATTCTCAAGGTTTTTCATTGAAAGGTATGTTCCCTTAGTGGTTGGTGACTTAGTCAAGGTTTCAAAAGAAAGTGCTATTTAAATATAAAAAATGGTTGATAAAAAGAAAACTACAAGATCCAATACCAAAGCAAACCCTCACGTTTCATTGTATGTAGAGCTACCACAAGTTAATAGATAAATTATGAAAAGAAAAAGGGGGAGACAATGCATACTTGGAAGCCCAAGGATAACCTTGGAAAAAATCCCCTATATAAACATCTCAAAGAGAAGGAGCTTTCATCTTTAAGTTCTAGTTTTGGAAATACTAGATTTCTTGGTGGTCTTTTTACAACTCATTTTCAAGATGAAGAGGTTTACTAGGAGAAAAAAAAATTATCAGTACGTGATATAATCTTTCAGTTTGGTGGGTTAAAAGAAAGGAACCAATAGGTGGTATCAAATGCTATTTCACTAGTCATATCTAGTTTTGAATAAGCTCCATTCATAGAGAAGTCTCATTGACCATAGTGATCCCACTGAATCTAGACCACAACAACAAATAATGATGATTTATTGGTTGAAGTGAAAACACTTAGGATGAAGGTTGCTAAAGAAGATGCCAAGAACATGTGCATGGAGAAAGAAAGGGAGAAGGTCATTATTAATTCTCTTTTAGAAAGAGATAATCTTCTTAGAAGGATGACCATGCTTAAAGAGCAAAATAAGAGGTTAGAAGAGAAATATACACCCTTAGACTCAGATGTGTTTAGAGATCTTGGAGAAATTAGATCTAAAGTTCAAAAACAAGAATGTTCTCTAAATGAGAAGTAAGGACATTTCATCACACAAGTCCAACCATATAAACCTATTGAAGAAAATAGAGCTAATCCAAGCATAGTTGACCTTACTTCTAAGATTGTTGATAAAGGAAAACAAATAGTTGTGGGAGTTCAAATAAATGAACCCACTGTTATACCCAAGTATACTCATGGTATGTCTCAAATTGATTTGGATTTGGAAAAAGTTAGAAAAGAATGGGAAGATTTTGCCAAAGAGTTGGAGAAAGTTGAGAATGAGGCTTAGGCTATAGAAATAAAGAGGAAGATCTAGGTTTTGAAGTCTACTTCTAGTATAACCATGGGACAAGCTCACCCTTCACAAGGTTTGTCCTATAATCTAGTTTGTGGCCCAAATATTAGCATAGGGATCTTGCAACTAGGACTACTAGATCCAGTTCTACAAATGTTTTAGGATTTAAGAGAAAACCCACATATATGGAAAGATATAAATAAATGTTCTTCATGGGTATTCTTGATTATCCAAATCCCATTCCAAATGAATTCAGAGATACATCCTTTAAGTTTTCTAGAAACAATGTCATTAGTGGTGAGGAACACCTTAGGAAATTCACTGACATGTTGAATGATTATGAGGTGGAACATGAAGATGTTATTATGAAACTGTTGCTACATTCACTCATTGAAGATGTTATGGATTGGTTTAAGAGGCTCCTTGATGTAGTATTAGTTCATGGGATGCTCTTTGAAAAATTATTTAAGGAGCAATATGGAGTTAAAACCAATGCCAATTTTTCTTTAAATGAGTTTAATTATATCAAGAAAAATCATAATTAATCTACATTTCATTTCAATGTTATATTTCAGAAGGTCATGTACAAGTTATTCCAATTCATGAGAATAGATCAGAATATATGCCTGACCACATATTTCAATTATTTTCATAGTAAAATGGCATATGTATTGAGAGATAAAGATCCTAAGACACATAGAGATGCTTTTAGATTTGTTGTGAATATTAAAAAAAAAATAGAAGAAGCTTAGTAAAGTTGGGGAGGAGAGATGATCCAAAAAATTTCAACCCTAGGAGAAATATGAAAGAAGGTAATAAACCTACTATGAAAAAGAAGCTTGAAGAGGAAAAGATGGATCAAATGTTGAATTTGTTAAAAAAATATGATACCTTTAATGGGAAATGTCAACAAGCCTAATATTGGTCATAAACCATAGTTTAAGAATAATTTCAATAGGAAAACTAAATTTCAACATTACCTCTATAACACATAGTAGAAGGATGGTAAACCCATTGGTAACCTTATACAAGATGGAAATGAGAAAAATACACTAAATTCATTGCAGAGGAAATTTTTGAATATGGCTAAAGAAATGCCTTGGTGTATGGTTTGTCAATCCCCTTATTCTCTTGAATATTGTGCAGTGGCTTAGTCCATCTCTACATCTCGACAATCACAATTAGGAGAAGTAGTGGACGAGGAGAGTCATGATGATGTGATCAATAACTTGGTCAATTCCTATTGTGATTATGAAGAATTAGATGTAGAAGAATCAAAATGGGATGTAAAAAATTAATAAAATGTATATGGAATCTATAATCAAAAAGTTTTTTTAGATGACAAGGAATAAATTGATGAAAGAGCATGCAACATGAAATTAGAGGTAGGACACATGAACTTGAGGAATCCATCGAAGGAGGAAATTGAAAAAATAACTACTTGAATAGTCACCCAAGTTTAGGGTGCCTATAATTTGAGAAATTAGACATCGAATGATAGCACTAGTAATCAGTTGGCATATTTATCAAGGATATTTCCCACAAAGAAGTTGATTCTAACAAAGGAAAGTGTTTTTTGGTTGTTAAGGTAAACAGTGTTAAAGATAAGAAATGGGAACCCAAAAAGAGTTTTCTAGTTCAAAATGTTGATAAAAAGAAAGAGACTATTACTAAAAAGGGACCTAAAATAGGATTTCATAGCTATCTTGAAGCCACTATTGAGAGACCACAAGAAGATAGAGGTATGGTTGTTAAATTTTCCCCTTATAATCCCATTGATATGATGACCATGTTGTCACAACTTACTATGAATGTTCCTTTATCTGAAATGTTTAGAATAGAAGAACATAGAAATAAGGCCTTAACATGATTGAGTGTAGTTGGAAAAGGTAATTTCATTGAGATTGAAAATACCCTAGAAAATAAAGCCTCACCTAAAACTAAGAAGGATAAAGGAGTGATATCTCAAATACCTCCAATAGACATTTACAATCCAAGTGCAACTAATATTGAAGACATTGACCCTTTGTTTCTGAGCTTGATAGTAAATGGAAAGGTTGCAAAAAATTGTATGATTGATTCGGGTGCTCCAAACAATGTTATGCCTTTTAAGATCATGGGGTTTGAAGTTAGATACTAAACATGGGAGATGTTGTGCCTTGGACTCAATAGAGGTCCCTATTATAGGTACCATCAATGCATTTCCATATAGGCCAGCTACATACATTGACAACGACCCTATCATGAGTGTCTTAGTAGTGGACATCCCTCCATAGTATGGTATGCTATTTTCAAGAAAGTGGAGTGCTGCTATGGGGGGAAGTCCATAATGTGATTTATCCTTTGCTACTTTTCACATTGGTGATAAAGTTATTAATCTGAGCTCATATGATCGAAGAAAATATAGACAATGATATTACATATTTTTTGGATATTGATATAAATGCCTTCAAGGATAAAGTGACTATTCTACAAAAAGAGAAACCAATCCCATTAATCACATAAGAAGTATATGAGTGCATTGATTTAGAGGGAATGTCAACCATATATTTTGACAGAGCTAACTTAAAGAAAGGGTTAGGGGCTAGAGTGGTTTTTATTTCACCAAATAAGAAGAATTTTAGATATTCTTTCACCCTAAACTTCACATGTACCAACAATATAGGAGAGTATGAATCACTCCTACTAGGGTTGAAAGTAGATGCTAAACATACTATAAGGAAGTTACATGTGATTGGTGATTCTGAACTGGTGGTATCTCAAGTTAGGAAAACATATGCATCCAATAACAAAAGGCTCAAATAGTATAGAAATGTTGTTTGGGATGAGATTGAAGCATTTGGGATAACTTGGATGGACAAGACAAATTAAAAATGGCTAATTTGCTGGCTAATGTGGCTATTAAACTAGATGACATGTTTTTTGCAGAGGTTTCTAAAATTGAAACATTGACAAGGCCTTCGACACTAGATAAAATTGAAAATTAGAAAGTGTTTGAGTATACTGAGACATATTTAAGTTCCTCCTAAATGAGGATAAATATCATGGTTAGGAACTAGATTGTAGTGTATTAGTGGAAATTATGAATGGTAAAGATACAATTTTGGGCCCATAAATCTTGTAACTTAAGATGAATAAAGTACCCAAGGGATTAGTAGTATTAGATAGTGTCTTTGATCATCAGGATAGAGTTCAACTACTAGAAGTAAAAGACAAAGGACTAGAGGAGTTGAAAGAAGTAAATGTTGGTACCACTAAATCTCCTAAGAAAGTCTACATTGGTAAGAAAATCTCTCATTAATTTGTTGAGTAAGGCATATTTTTGCATGGTCATATGATGACCTAAAGGCATATAGGGAAGAGCTTTTGAAACATGTAATTCCCCTAAAGGAAAATGTCAAAACTTGTGGATAGAAACAAAGGCCCATCAACCCCACATTAGCTCCAAAGATGCAAGAGGAGTTGACAAAAATCAAAGATGGAGGTATTATAAAACCAATAAGACATTCCACTTGGGTTTCAAACTTGGTACTAGTCATAAGAAAGAATGGAAACATCAGGCTATGTGTTAGTTTTAGGAATTCAAACATTGTTTCCTTAAAATATAACTTTAGTTTACCAAATATGGAAGCTATGCTACAACAAGTGATAGGGTTAGAGCTGATGTCCATGATGGGTGGTTTCTTAGGGTATAACTAGGTGTTGGTGTATGAATATTAGAAATACAAAAATGATTTTACCACACCCTAGGGCATGTATGTGTATATCAGAATGCCTTCCAATTTGACTAATGTAGGGGTGACATTTTAGAGAGCCATGGATGTAGGTTTTACTAACTTTATAGATAAGTTTATGGCTGTATACCAAGATGACTTGATTGCATGCTCTAAGGAATCAAAATACCATTGTAAAAATTTGGAAAATATCTTTCTGAAGGCCTTGGAATATGGGGTTTCGCTAAATCCAAGGAAATGTGCATTTGGAGTAACTAAGGGTAATCTTTTAGGTCATATAATGTCTAAAGAAGGAGTAAGGATAGACCCTAAGATAGTTTCTTCTATTGACAAGATCCCCAAGCCTAAAAATGTCAAAGGAATCCAATCATTTTTTGGCCAAGTAAGTTTCTATTGTCACAAACATTTGCACCCTTCTCCAATTTTTTTACCTAAGGACAACCTTGTGAAACACGGAAACAACCTCCAAGTCAAGGAACTTGAATTGTGAGGTTGATTCTTTTGAGAAGGTTGGCTTCTTTTACTAGCATGATCCACCTAACTACTATTAGAGAGGAAAAGGGAGAAAGAATGCATGGAAGTAAATCTATGCACTCTAACTTAAGGGGGTGATGCACCAAAATAGAGTGTTCAAACCAATTTGTTCCCATATATGCACTATTGAACCATCATAACACCAAAAGATATACACATCTAGACTTTTTTTAATCTAATAACCACAGGTAAATTAGAAATACCAAATAAATGAAATAGGGAAGAAGGAAATTCACTTATATATCATTCATAGGCCAAAAAGAGATACAGTCATGCAATATTGCAAATATCCATAATACACAAATGAGAGGAAAACATTATTTTTACTACACATCAATGGCTAAAGGAGATAAGGTAGAATGTCATATAGTTCAGAGGCAAAGGGGATTCATAGTAGCAAGGCAAAGCAATGCCAGAGAGATAGAGAGGGTCCACTCTTTACAAAGATTAAGAAATATACCTTTATACCTTAGGTATAACTAAGATATTTTCTAACTAAATTAACTCCACAACCACTACCTTTAATTCTTATGGAGAACAATTAGCAGATCTAGAGAAAAGCTAATCTTTACACAAATTCATATGCAATGAAATCCAACATTTTCCCATAGAGCCCTGATAAAATAGAATGATGCAACTAAATCACTCCAACCAAGTAGATGGATAGAACTAGAGGTGGTGGAGTGTTTCCTTCATTTACCAAACATGGCATTCATTTGAAAGTGCTTGGAATCAGTTATGAACATTGAATCATGCAAGAAACCCATTTCTTCTCCTTATTTCTAGCTCATGAGTCAAGAAGGTTAGTAGGTTAACTAAATCCTGCAACCAAGATGGGCCATGTGGACCAATAATCTTATTTCATTTTGCCACCCCGTAAAGTTTCCACACAGTTATCCATATTATTGAAACTGACCACACCACCCTCAAACTTAACTATGGCCATCAAAAAAAATTACCAACCCATTGCAATTGTTAACTATAGTGTTATCTCCTTAGACCCACAAGGACACATGTCTTTCATGTGCTTCCCCACAATGTCTAAAATCCTCATAGCTTTGAAATGTAGGAAAGCATTGATCATCGATCTACAAAAGATCAACTATTGATGAAAATATTTGTCATTACTACACTTGCCCATTTAATATCTTGAGCCCATGGACTACTCAACATGACCTGACATTTAATTGGCAGTATCATAAACCCTCATGGTTCTATATATCCCTGCATCAAGCAAGTGCATTACTGGATTCCTTAACTTTTAGACACTTCTAGAATGTGGTGAAGCACCATCTATTGATTTATTTGCATCATATGGTGGAAGGTATCAAATGAGAATGTGTGGCCCATGACCTTAACATGTCAGAGGCTCAAGCAATGAAATCCCTACCATATACCAACTCACTCTAATAGCTCATCCACCTTTCCCCTGGCAACCCACTAAAAAAGCTGGACTAATGAAAGAAAATGGACCCCACATGGACATGGAAGCAAGGCACTTACCTACATTATGTAAAGGTTGTTTCTTTTGAAGAAGTGGGAAAGTGCCCAACGTAGATCATGAAAGATCTGACGGTGAGGAAATTGTGGGCCCGTAGAACATTTAAGTGCATATTCACTTAGGAATAAGGAAATACATTAAAGTTTTATTTTGTTTATTTTCATATCTTCATTGGAATTTAAATATTTAAAAGTGGAAGGTGACTATTGGGTGGGTCTAGACATTTGAATTCAAATACTTGGTGGGGAGGCAAATATGATTAACATTTTTGGTGACTTAAAGGGGATGCAAGCCTACTATGCATAAGACTAGTGGCCTAAAGCATCCATCAAGCTATAGAGTCATAAAAAGTTATATCTACACATTAAAAACCCTTACCCTACCCCTATGACAAAAAAATACTAAAAATTCTATCACTGACTACAAAACAAGTACTCTACCACTTCAAAAAATTGGCTACCTCATAGAGACAAAACCTATGCTTGTGCACTTCTTGGAAAGCAGGAACAAATAGAAAGAATACTAAACCACTCTACTATGTAGAAGGAAACTTCAACCTTAATTAGAAGCATGGCTTGAGATAGATCCCATTGACTAAGCTAGGAAAAATTTTACCATTAGGCTTCCTTAATTGGAAAGCATTGGCCTGCTTGCAACTGATAACCACATAGGGACCACTCCATAGTGCAACAAATTTTGAGTGCCTCCCTAGTTTTACCCTATCTACATCCTATTTCAACACAAGATCACCCTCTGTAAAGATTCTAACCCTAGCCTTCCTATCAAAACTCTTTTTTACCTATTGATGATGTGTTTCTAGGGTTTGCATGGCTTGTTTCCTTTTCTCTTCCAATTCCATCAATTTTGCTATTCTTACTATCATGCCATCATTTTCCATTAATTATAGATAATGAGTTAATTCTAGGGATGGAACCTCTAATGAAATTGGGAGCCTTGCTTCCCTACCATATAACAACATAAAGGGTGAATTTCCTATGGCTCTCTTAGGTGTTATTTTATCAGCCCATAGTTTCATCCTCAACTTTTGATGCCAACATCTCTGATTGTCCTCTATAGTCCTTTTCATAATTTAGATTATGTTTTTGTTGGATGACTCAACCAATCCATTGCCTTGAGGGTAGTAGTTTTATGATGTGCTCAAATAGATATTATGATCAACTACCCATGCACAAATCAACGCTCCTACAAAAGATTTTGCATTATCCAAAATAATGGTTGAAGGGGCACCAAACTTGGTCACAATTCCATCAAGGAGTTCAATAACTAAAATTTTGTGGCATCTTTCAATGCAACTACCTCCATCCATCTAGTGAAGTAACTTGTCGTAGCTAGAATCCATTTGTGACCAAAACTAAAAGGTGGATTGATAGGGCCTATGAAATCCAATCCTCATTGAGCAAAAGGCTAGTCTACCTATATGCAATGAAGAGGAAGAGCTACAAGTCTTTTCTTACTAGAGAAGAAAGCACACTTTTCACACTTCCTTACATACTTATGAAAATCATGGAATAAGGATGGCCAATAGTAATTATCCTCCACGATCTTCATTGTAGTTATCCTTATAGAGAAGTGGCCACCATTAGGACCATCATGAAGCTCTTTGATCATTCTTTCATCTTGGCATGTGTCAATGCATCTTAATAGGGCTTCATTAAAATCTCTCTTGGAAATAATACCATCATCTATGACATAAGGAATTTATTACAACCTATACTATCTTCTTTTAGTTCTATCCAATCCTTGAAGGTATCTTCTTCCTATCAAGAAGGTTATCATTTCATTCATCCAATTCTTTAGATTGTCATTTCTTGCTTCTTGTTGTTTTATCAATATCATGGCAACTTCCTCATCTTACTCTTGAGAAAAAATTATCTATTTCCATAATCCCTTCCCTCTTAACAACTTGGTAATATTGATGTCAACATCATATTTCATTACCTTTGTAATGCAACCAGCTCTCTTCTCACTAATATCTTTTCTCAAAATGAAATCCTTTACACTGGCATGGGGTAGCAACAAATGGATCTTGTTATGAGATAGAAGGTGTCTAAATTTCTTCAAAGCTCTAATGAATGCAAGGGCTTGCTTCTCTACATAAATATACTTGTTTTCATATACCTTAAGCCCTTCACTAAAGAAGGCAATGGGATGCTCCTAATTCTTATCATTTGTTTGAGTCAAGACAATGTAAATGCTTGATTCACCACCCAAGGTATACAAAATGAAATCCTTTTCAAAATTTGGATTAATAGAGCACGGGCTAAGGCTCTGGCTTCCTTGATCTCCTAAAAAATTTCTTTACCTTCCTTAGTCCATGAAAATACCATATTCTTCTTGAGCATAGATGTAAATGGTTTCACCATGGTAACAAGATTAGGGATAAATCTTCTCACAAAATTTATCCTACCAAGAAAACTTTGCAACCCTTTCTTATGTTTAGGAAGAGAGAAAGTATTGCCTTCGTTATCTTTAGATCAATAGTTAAACCATCCTTTGAAATAATGTGTCCTAATAATTTTCATTGATTGGTAGTAAAGACAAACTTTATAGGGATAAAGGATACCCAAAACACTTAGGCAACTTGTCGGAATTGAGATTAATGATCTGATCACCATATTGATCCTATAGCCTTGATTGGTTTCTATCTAAAAACTCTTTTTCATTCTACAAGAAGCTTACAATTTTCTCATCAATTTCAAATGCTTGCCAATTGATGTTGTTGTCATGGATAGTAGGCCTAATCACCACCTTAATCTACTACTTCTTTTTAGATTCAAGGTTCTTTGGCACATCATAAGATACACCCACTACTGCAATCTATTATCTTTTCTAGGGATTCTTTGAATATTAAATGCGTTGAAAATTTCAAGAAAATAACATACTCTATGTTTATAAGACTTGAGAAAACCATTCTTGGTGATATTTTGATTTCTCACTTGATTAACCATGAACTCACTATCTCCATATACATTTAAGGCTTGAATTCCTCTTTTTTGAGCATGTAGGAGACCCTAAACCAAGGATTCATACTCTGCTACATTATTAGTACACCCATCCCTGATCCATTTTTATTTCTTGATACATCAAATTACATGCTCCGTATCCCACTTGTATTATCTTTGGTCTTCATAAGGCTAGGAACAAAAGCATCCTTTTCTAACACACAATATGTACCAAGACCTATCTCAAGGGTTTAGAATATGAGATCAAAATGATATGCATTAGCCCATTCATCGAAGAGAAAATTAGGTATCTCTGCTACAAAAGTGGTAGGCTCATTCACTATGTCATTCTCATCCATTTCTAGGATAGTGCAATTCATATTGATGAGATTAGGGGTATAGGGTTTAATATGATGGAAGGATAGAGGTTTTTCTCTGATTGAAGCTTTGGTCCCATATCTTGTTCTAACACTAGTAAATTTGAGCTCAATTTTTGACCAATTTTGGTCAAAATTTTCACCCAGGCTGGTTGAAATTTTGACCAAGATGTTCATTGAAGTCTTTCTTATCAAAATCTTGACCAACCTACAAGTTGGTTGAAATTTCAACCAATACATTCATCAAAAAAATAAAAAATTTGGTTGTCCTGATTTGTTAATGTTGGTCAAAATTTTGACCATTCCATTCATCAAATTTTTTGGTCAAAATTTTGACCAATCCATTCATCAATTTTTTTTGATTGGTGTAAATTTTGACCAATGCATGGTAGAAAACTAATATGCATTGGTCAAAATTTCCACCAATGTTTGGTCAAAAAAACTTTTATGTTGTATCAAACAATTGCTTCTTATCCAAGCCATTTAATTTGCAACCTTTTAAATCTCCACAAAGATAAAGTTAGAGTAGAAAAAAATTTCTTTTCAAAGGTGTCCTCTGATTGTAAAGAATCCATTCCATTATCTATTCAACAAACAAGACATATCTAGTTCAACAAATAATGGAATGGATGCCTTACAATCAAAGGACACCTTTGAGAAGAAAAATTCTCCTACTCCAACTTTACCTTTGGAGAGATTAAAAGGTTGCAAATTAAATGGCTTGAATAAGAAACAATTGCTTCATACAGCATGGAACAAATGGACATTTATGCATGAGGCACCATCAACTATGTGAGTGATGCCTACAACTAGAACTTTCCCTTATAAAACCTCATTCAAATAGATCATTAACTTTGTTGTTCCCCTTGAAATTCATGCTAGTATTTGCCTTATTTGATGCCTTGTTTGGAAAACTAGAATCTAGAATAAGATCCTTATAACACAAGATTTAGTATATCATAGATATTTTTTTGGCATTCCTTTTCCAATCACATGAGTTAATTCCTTGAGTAGTCAATGACTTTGGTCTATTAGGGTTGTACAATTTTGTATCACTTGTGTTTAATTATTGGTGCCATGTTAGTCCTTCAAGTCTTCCAGCTCTTTGAAAAATTTCTTTTGCATGGACTACAATTTCATGGGAAGTAGTTTGGATTTACTCTCATCCTTCTTGATGGTGAAGATGCTTTTGTAGCCATTCAAATAGTGCATTAATTACATTGCTACAACCTTTTTAGCTACATGTGATAGGCACCTATTAGGATTAGGATCACATTCCACCATACCTTATTTGCATATCCTCTGATGCAAAGTGCAACTTGATACTACTTTTCCATCATGTGTACTTTCTTTGCAATAAAGCATGTCAGTCTTTGACACCAATCTTTGCAATACCTTCATGGGTGCTAAGTTGTTGATGTTACATCTGCTAATGATCAACATACATTACTTCCTTTCTCAACTTGTACATGTTTTGAATGAACTGGTATTCAATTACAAATTATCATCTTCACATGCAGTTCTTAATAGAATGTTACATCATTTAATTCTCTCTAGCCTTTGGGCTAGAGCTTTTTGCTCCACTACTTGCCAAATACACACTCTTCTTTACACGACCTTTCTTTTGGGCAATGTCTGGACCTAAAACTTGTGGTGATTCACTCACTTACATCTAAAGCAAGTTCCATTGAAGCCTACATGGCTTTGTCTTCTTTATAGGTTTGTCAAAGGTCTACTTGCATTTCACACCTGACACATGCCATTAGTTTCCATGCTTTCTTTGTGTGATGAGGTATGTCTTCCTATGCACTATTTTCTCTTCTTGTCCTTACCACAACTGCATGGTCTTTGTTGTTTATGAGACAACTAAATCTTTAGTGTGAACTAGTAGGCCTTTTTGATGGACCCAATGATTAAAAAGCACATGTCCTACTAAAGGAGATGCACAATCCATTTACATACCTTGATAGTTTCTTAGTGTCATATTCCACATGACTAGCTTGTATCCAAATTTTTTGCTACATACTTGACTCTTATAGTCCTCGATGTCTTTGAACTCTTAAGTCTCATTCTATCTAAGTGATCTAGTCCATTGACTCTTTCTAGGTTTAAGCTTCCTATGTAGAATAGGGGATCAACCCTTGGTTTGTTACCAAACTTAGCTAGCCAATAGTGAATTCCCTCCCCTATGATGCCATCATTAACATTATTTTTATTTGTGGCATCTGCTTGTGTCACAACCTTATCATTATTGATACCCTCCATTCCCACGGGACCTCTTCTTCTTGTAGTCTTAATAATGTTGATCTGACCATGAAAGGTTTCTAATGCATCAAAGAAGTCTATAGTGTGAGACAATGTTTGGTTCCTTGCATCTCTTCATCTGACTTTATGAGCCATCTCCTATGGTTGCTTGCAATGCAACAAGAATTCAACAATAGTTATAAGTGGAACTTTCTTGAGATCCCCTTTACAACTTAAAACACTAATTTCTAGTAGTAGGTTGCTACAAAAATGTGTCTACTAATCAACTATCCAATAAATGTGAACAGAGCATACACTAAATGTAAAAGGAAGAAAATGAAGTGAAAAAAAATTCCAAAGAAAAAGAAAAAGAATACAACAGAGCTGCCAATTTTTGAAACCCAGTGTTATCTTACCCAGCACTAAGAGATACCTATAGAGACTCTAAAACTATAATAAAGCTCAAAAATTCTATTCAAATCCCAGATTCTCAAACTACTATCCTTTTATCTCCTTCAAAAGACCAAGGCTCTACTTCATATGTCATATGCTACTTTTGTTGTCTTGTGGGGTAGGAGTTGGAAGCTAAAATAAACATGTGCTCAGGAATTAGTTGAGCCAACGAGGTGCAATTTGATAGAGAACAATCCAACTATTCCTTAGCAAATCTAAATTGACATTCTTTTGGCTTTTCAATCTTACCATGCTATTAGAAAACCTACCCAGTGTTTGACTCTAATAGAATGACCAACACTCAGCATTGACATTATCTAATCTTGTCAAGAGTGAGTGTACTGTGTGATTCATTCATTAGTGTATCTTCAATTCAAAGGAACTTGCACTAGGCTAAGATGCAAGGGCAATGCAAAATATTATTAACCCAGTGATGCTCTAGTCTCACAATGTAATTCTGGAAGTCTAGAGTAACTTTGAATCAATCCATCTCTATGGGGAGCAAGGTCATGTACTTCTATTTTTGGTATCTAGATAACATACAAGTACATGGTTCTCATTCATTGGAAAGATCATATGTTGACCAGTAACCCTTATAATACACTTCCATTTAAAGATAGATTATTCTTTGGGGTTGATTTCAAGGAACATGGTATACATGTATGTTCATCTTGAGGAGGGCATATGGGCTCTACAGGGCTACGAGATCCAAATTGGGTATAGAGATTAGCATTGGGTTTTTGAGACTTTTCGAATACCTATGAAAAATTCTTTTATTGAAACCTAATGTTCTATTTAGTCCATTAAATACACTTTTAATAGTTTATCTAAGAAACCATACTTTTTATTTTATGTATTCCTACCAATGTTTTTTTAGAAAGATAGAGAATTTATAAACTTATTTCTTATCCAATTTTTGTCATTTTTTCTATATGAAAAGTGTATAGATGTTTTTTTGAAATAGAATCATGCTAAAATTTGTCGACATGCTTTTTAATGACTTTGATTTATGGATATTGCCTATTGTAGGTCTATGAAAAAGGTGTGGCTATAGTTAAGCTTCCCAAATCAATAATTAATGGCTTAGAATTATTTGTCATGGGTTTTCCAAATTGTGGAAATTCTTATTACCTTTTAATATAATTGGATATGGATTTCAAGCCTCTTTTTACCCTTTTGGAGTCCAAGCAAGACTCAACAAGTAGATCTGGTCTTCTTTATGGTTCCATCCACATGTTTCATTTCAACAAGATAGATATTGGAAGAATGAAAATGGTGGATCATGAGATGAACTTGAGCCTTTTAGATAGTGGATGGTCCTTTTTGGAAAAAGAGATAGCAAAAATTTCGTATTTAATGTCAAAATTTGTGTCTAATCCTGATGCATTTATAGATTTTGAGCTTTAGGGCCAAGGGTGCTTGTAATTAAGATTTTCATCTCTAGATGATGATGTATTTGAGTTTGACAAGGGAATGTCATTATCTCAATATTTACCAAAATAGAATTATCTTGTTGAATCTTCACCATCAAATCATCTAAGTGTTGTGTAGGGTATTCAGTAAGGAGGAAAGTATGGTCCATGAACTACATGGGACTTGAACTCTTAGTTTTCTTTAATTAATAATGTTGGGAAAACTTCTACTGGAAGCTCACCTTTTAACACTAGGTTGATGTATAAACCAATTCATAAGAATGTATGGCAGACTAGCTCAAGTCCCCTAGCTGGTGGGCACAATTATGGTGTCAATACATCCACACTCAGCCCTGCAAGGATCCAATCTTTTAATAAACTATCATCATCTACAAAGAATTATTCTAACCATGATCTCACTTCTTCAAAGTCTCCATTGCATTTGGGAGACACTTCAAGTTATCCATCAATGGAGGATAATCATCTAAGAAAATTAATGGGTTCTCTAAAGGAGGGGCTTCCATCACATTCTACTAATTGGAAAATTAGTTCATCATATATAGTGAGAATATTTCCAATGCATGAGAATTCCATTCAAAAGTAAAGGTCTTCAATTGGTGGTCAAACATCAACTGTATTCAAAAGCTTTGCAATTGGCTTGCACATGATCCCCCCAGCATGTAAGTTGCTATTTCTAATTCACTATACTTTTGTGATGGAAAATGGTAGCATGCTGGTTTGGGCATGTCAATTGTGTCTATTCCTTTTACTTTTAATTGAATATCATATGGCTAATGCATGAGGTATACATCTTACAAGTAAAACATTAGATTCTTTAACTTCTCATGGCAACACATCTGACATAACTCCAAAAATAAGCAGTCAAAAGTTTCCTTTCAAATATTGTGCAATCAATTCCATCATTGCAAGGAATATCAATTTATGGAGAAAACCAAAAGAAAAGAAAGATCTCTAAATTAGGTAATACACAACATGCTTCCATTTAGTTAAATACTTCCAACACTTTGGGGAGATTTGTTGGCCATGCATGTGGGACTATTCTTAAAGAAGCTAATCATGGAAAAGCACCTTCAAGTATATATGTATTGGTTCTTCTTCAAGTGATTAGGCATTGTTCTTTATTTATTAAGCATGCTCAACTTAGAGTCCAAATGGAAGTCCTAAATATCCCATATGTCAAAGATGTGGGCTTACGAAAACCCTCTATAGATTTATGGTTTCAGCTACCCTATTCAAAAGAGGATGCATGGAAACATATTTGTTTATGTCTTGGTAGACCTAGAAGCACCTTCTAGGATATCAAGGTAAATGATTCGCATTTTAGAGACTTGTGGGAACTTTAGAAAGGTAAAACTAGAACTCTATGGGGTTCTAGTGTGTGAATTGTGAATACTTCAGATGTTGATTATCATAAAACATAGATTCGCAACAGACATAAGAATTTTTTACATGATTATTCAATTCAATAACAAAGCAGGGGAGTACATTCATCATAGCTTTCATCAATATGAAGATTTTCATTTCTTTTTGGTTACAATGTTATCTTATAATGACCCCAAAATTGAAAATAATTATTTCACTCAAATTGTATGATGCTTTTATAATTATATTTAACAAGAAGAACAATATGTGTACTAAAGAATCTCTGAGGTTAAGTTTTAGAGGCATTCAAAAATTTCTTGTTTTGCAGCATTGTTTCACTACTGAAAGGAGACATTATCATTTGATATAATGTAAACTAGTCAAATTGGCTCCATAGTAAATAAATCATATTTCAAAAGGGAAGGAAGATTGCAATTGCTTACCTTTAATATTGTTGCAGACAAAGAGCTAGGTCCTCTAGAGGAGAAAAATGCAATTTGTGGAGCAAGTGTCTTCTTAATAGCTATCTTTGTAGTAGCCAGTCTTAGAAGAGGAGATCTATAGAGTATCAATATTAGGGCATTTTTAGTCAAAGTCTTTTTTAAAAAGTCTTGTAGTTGTAAATGCAGGGTGATAGCTACATTGTTTCCTTTGTAGAAATTAACAATTGATTACCTTGATGTCTGTATGTAGGAAAGAATACTAGTGCCCATTTCAAAATCCACTTGTACACATGGAATAAAAAATTCATGAATATAGCAATGTGAACTCTACATGAATATAAAATTTGAATCTAGAACTTCACCTCGATGAATGACAAGCCAAACATGGCCTAAAGTAAGAACCCCATGTTTCATTGGAAAACCCTACTTATTACACCCTCCCATAATCTTGAAGACATATCCCTTAAACTTCTAAAAATTTGTAAGAAGTAGACATGAGAAATAATAACTAAATTAATAGAAACCAAAGATTTGTTGCTCATGACAGTCACTGATCTCAAAAGCAAGTATTTTTAGGAAAATATTATTTGTACATTATTGGTTTTATCATGCAAATATGGGGTCTTTTTTAGTGTGTACTCTATCAAAGCCTACTACAAATCCCTTTTTGACTAATGTTTAGAAAATATTGAAAAAATTAGCTTCACCAATGTATAGTACAACATGAAAACTCAATCTAATACCCATGTGTTAGAAATGCATCCATATTAACTTTGAAATATGTGATCTGATGTCCTTAGGAAATTTGGAAGATTTGAATTAGTTTGCTAATTTTCTAGGCATAAAAATAATTTATCATTTTTTATTTTGAATCAAAGCTTTTAAAAGTTATATAACAAGACAAGAAACATGTTCTAACTATTTCAAATAGTGTCTTGGTGTTACTTTTCTTTGAAAATTTCTAAGTTTTATTCTAAATACACCCAACATAGGTAAGCCAATAACAAAACACTATAGATATCTCCATTAAATTGTCAGTAGTAATAGCTCAGCCCTTTTTATATTGAATAAGTTCCTACGATTTAATTTTAGGACTTTAGAGGTTCCCAAGGGATTTCATCCTAAAATAAAACATTTTAAAACCAAATTCATTGAAGTTTATAACAGTTTGAGCCACTTTTATGCAATCTCTGTAAATTCAGTTTAACCCTCTTAATGATTGGACAAAATTTTATTGCATAAAAACTATTTCGAGAAAATGAAATTTAGCTTTAATGATTCAAATTTGATTGTACACCTTGCCAAATGACCTTGCATTGGAATAAAAAGGCCATCCATCTTATTATCAATTCTTATGCAGATTCTATGTATTCCAAAGTAGTTGCAGAAAATATATTACTCCTTGTATTGGAAAGCATAACTCTTTATCCTATTGGGCAATGGAATCTTCTTCTATCTATAGAACAAAATTATATCTTCCACAATCACATGGAGTCTTAACAACATTTTAGCACCTGAAAGAAGACCTTTCTATTAATGCTCATGTATTGCATCCTTTATTTTGAGTATAAAGCTAGCAAAAATGGACTAGATATGACATCTTAACTATAAGATATACATACATACCAAAAGGTATAACAGTTAACTAATATATACATACATACCAAAAGATAGCTCAAGACTGTTACATTATCCCATAAGCCAAAATGTTGCCATTGGACTACTTCATTAAGTTAATTTAGACAATTTTTATAGGAGAAACTTTAGACATCAAGGACACAAGAATTTAAGATTAACCAAGAATTGCAATTTTGAATTTGCAGTGCTTAAAATTTTAATTCAAAGACCTGGGATACCAAATCCCTCTTGAATTTGGCAGGAATCCCAAATGGAATAGATTCTCTGTGGACCCTTCACCTGGATCAATGAGAAATTCAATAGGATCCACAAGAATCCAGAATTCTGGACAAAAGAAATCAGGGAGAATCCATTTTGAGATTTTTTTTAAGTAGGCATATGATATAATCATATATTGACAATTTTGGACTTATCATTTTATGAATACTTATTATTATTATTATATGTTTGAAAGTTTGAAGTTTTGAACTAATGATGAATGAGTGCATTAACATATTATGTGCATGAAAACTATGCATATACATAAATATATGCTTTTTCCAATATATATATATATATATATATATATATATATATATATATATATATATATATATATATATATATATATATATATATATATATATATATATATATATCCAAAATCAAGATCGGACCAAAATAATTGACATATCCTCGAGACTAAATCCCAACCCAATCTAGAATAAGGACTAGCTGCTTAGTCAAAGACTGTAAAATTCTATATATGATAAATTATTGAAGGGAATCTAAAATAGCAATCAAGCCAAAATGGATGTGAATGTGAGGGTTGACAAAATAATAGATGTTGAGTTAGAAATGAGTAATGTTCTTTGTAGCATATATCTAGTTCTCCTAAATGCATTCATCAAAAAATTGATCTTGGAAAGTAAGTAATAAAATAGACTCCAAATTAAGGAAAAAATGCAACTGTCATTAACTTCCATAATATATTTAACTTGTGAAGGCATATAAGCTATCTATGCTACATGGCCTCAATCTCCATTACTCATGCTAGAAAGTAGTTGCACACAAAATTTATCCATGATATCCTCTAAAATTGAACTCAAAGATGTTATGAACCCATAATCTCTAGAGAAATAAAGAAAATTCTGGTTTCAATTGTACAAACATGGACTAAACCCATTAGAACAAAACTTTCCCCTTCCTCCAAATCATTGAAAAACAACTAATGTTGTTTATGTTTGGAAAGCAATTGTAAAATTTCTTATAGAGAAACCTTGGCCAACCTTTTTTATCATTTTGTGATTGCTATTTCCATCTTTGACTTATTGAATACAAGCTATATGAGCTACACATAAATAGTATCATATTGCAAGTGATGTTTACCTGTAGCTTAAGTGGATGCAGTTAAAAGTATTGTACTCTTCAATAGTGAAAAAAAAATTATTAGCACCTAAAATGTGATAAACAATATGACAATCATTTCACCTCAAATTCCAAGATTGTAGACACATGAAATCAGTACTGGGAAATTCTTTAGCATCCCAAAAAATCACATGTTTATACATCACTCCACATTCAATCCAAGTTATTAATGTCCTATTATCCATTAGGTTTGAATAATGTCCCCTAATCTATTAGATTTTAGCTTAGAAATACATCATAGTTCTAATTGCATGGATTAGTTTCCACCCAAATTTTATGTCTTCTCAAAGTCTAAATGTTGGCCCATATCGTAGAAAATATTGTAGGTCCTATGAGAGATGCTTCAAATCTAATACCAAAGATATATGCTACTAGAAATAATATGTTTACCTCCATCTCCATACTATTAGGAGGAAAGCAAGCTATTCTTGTTTATTTCATTATAATATAAATCAAAATGGACATGAGAAACAATTCACAATAAGAATATAGGGGAAACCCTCAATACCAATACATGGAATACAATTGCTAAGGTATAATGCATATTCTCCTCATGGTTAATCAAAGAGCTCCCACTTTGGAGTGGTAGATGATGTTGAATTAGGAGGTGTAGACTCAAATTTCTCCCACTTTGTTGTCACTAAAGGGTGATCCAGCAGTGATTTTGGCATTGAATTGTGAACTTTCATAGCATCCAAAGTCTCGATGTATTTTTGTACTCTCCCAACCTGTATACATTCTCCCATATTTTAAACAATAATCTGAAATGTCCCTTTTCTGATTTTTTATGATATTTACAACCTCTAATCATATTTTCAAGATCAAACAACTAATATCACAAAGATCCGCCAAATTTCTCAAGAAACCCCAAATCGGGTATGCCAGAAATTGTGCCAAAAGCTTCACAGCTTCACCTATTATTAATAAATCTGAAAGTGGACATTTTTTACAAAAATTTCAGCAGCATAACAGCATAAAAATTGACATTTCCAGATCCATATAGCCTTTACACAATAGTTCTCAAATGTAGGACAAAAACTATGCTCATCGGGCTCCCGAAATTAACACAAAAATGCCCGGAAACACCACAAAAACAATAATAATATATCTCAGAAGTTTAATGACGTCCCAATACATATATTAAGCTCTATTTTAACACCTTAAAGTCTGAAATACAGCAGCAACTCAAACTGATATGAAATACTCAACTGAAAACACCAAACTCATACAAAAAACACACCCGAAAACCCACAAATCTGCACTATTCAGCACAAAGGCAAACTCTGTATGAGCATGCACATGGAATGACTTTAAACTCCCATCGTTAGCCTTCTTGGAAACCTACAAACTCCCATTCTTGGGTCTCCTTCTCCACAGGTTTGGCAGCCTCTAAAGAACAACAAATAATGAGCAAAAATCAAGTTCTCGAATCCCTCCAAAATGCCTCCAAACCCCTTAAAAGAGGTCATAACCGTAACTCACATCCAAGAGAGGTTAATGAAACATATTTTAATAATAATTTTCATTTATTAGTCCAACAATTTCCAAAGATTAACCCCCTTTTTCCGAAACTTCACTTTCTTGGGCCTGCCTGCCTTAGCAAAGATTATTATTTTTTAATTATTTGAAAAGGGGACATGACAAGTCCTCCCCTCCCAAATATTGCTTGTCCTCAAGCAATGGCTGAACAATAAACCAATCAATCCACCTGGATCCCAAATGTAGTCATGAACTATACTACTGCCAAATAAAATAGGCTCCTGCAATATCCTCTGCAATATGACCAAGAGGAATCCATAATCAAACTGAAAATTACAGCTCAACCAAACTCCAAAATCACCACTACCACAATCAGAAACCCATGAGACACAAACTCTTAGAACATTAGAACCCAAGTAAAGTGGACAAATCAAACTGCCAACACAATAAATACCATCAACACATCCCACTGGCCTATACGGAATGTACAATCCAACTCTGCAACAATGGTGAATGCTCTCATATGAAACTATACCAAGTATGGAGAATCCACACACTATACAACTCCTACAATCAACACAACTCTGTAGATCATCAGCCACTGTCTCATAACCATAACTCCCATGCACCCCTGATGGTGAAAAGCCATCACAAGATGAACAACAAGAAATGGAACCCAAACCAAATTTTCCTACCATCAACTCCTCAACACAAGGATCAATTGCTAACTGATGTACATACCCTATTGAAGCATCACTCCAAAACTCCTGCTCTAAGTCATGTATTATCAAGCTATCAATTGCAGGACCTATCACCATGTCATGCCCATCACAACTCTCATCCCGAGGCATCAAACTATTCCATAACTGATGATAAGCACTAGGAACCAAAGTACATCTTTGTATCATAATCTCATTAACATGGTCATCAAAAGTAAATTGATGAGCGTACCTTACAGTGTAATGCCAATAGAATGCGCCAATCTCAGTCAGTGGCTTAGACTGTAATCCAGATGAAACTAATTGCAATTGATCATTAACCATGTTGGAACTGACTACTACCTCTAAAGATATCACCAAGGGAGTAGTATTACTAGTAGGAACCATGCCAACTGTCGACTCACCAACATCACACATGCTCTTTGATACATCTCTAGTCTCTGTGCCATCAGTACTAAAGGCCACCACCATGTTAGGCATACAACAATCTGCTACAAAACCCAACTCAACTGAACTTGACTCTAGTGGGAATGAACCTAATATGCCGATGTTAGTATCAAGGATGGATGCATCCCCATCTCCACTATCTCTGACAATCTCGTCCATGGACATCCTCGGATCACCAAACACCATAGCTTGTGATTGTATAGAATCAGGTAAAGACTATAGCCACTCTAACTCCATGATCACCTTAGCCAAATGAAACTGTGATTCCTTGAAAGCCAACTGTGTACTCTCAAGAATCTTAGAAGTCACCTCAAGTTGCTCAGTAAGCTCACTCACCTCATCTTCCTTGGCCAACAATGCATCATATGTTGTACTGCCCCACTCCATAAGATAATCTTTGTCAGCTACCAACTGCATATAATTTTGTCTCAAAATTTGAATAGCCTCCCATAAAGAGTGGATCTCTGTCAAGGAAAGATAACTGCCTTCTTGCTCATCACTAGTAGGAGAACCCCATCCATAAACTGCTAACAACTGACGAGCAACATCAAAATGTTGGCAAGTGATAGCAATGTCTTGGTCACTAACTCTTAACTGATTAGACACATGATGGCACTGGCTTGACTGTCTCCTACAAACCTCCTCTGATGCACTGTCTAAAGGAGTATCCTCAAAGTCACTAGTCTCTAGAGTATTACAATCCATACCCTGTGAATCAAATCTAAAGTTCATATCAACATATGAAGTATCAAAAACATTAGCACTGATGTCCAAATCCTCTGTACCCAAGGAAACTAAGTCTTCAAATCTGCCCACTACATCCTCCTGGATGTCATCAATGCCAATATTATCTTGGGACTCATCTGTACACACTGCCAAATATGAAATATCATCAACACACTCCAGCAAGTATGGTTGACTGGATATATGAACAAAGCCCAACACTGGTGTATAAAAACTAATACCAACATCGGATAAGCTCTTGGCACAAGAAAAGACAACACCATGCAATCTGCTAATCAAATCCATGGTAGTACCCAAACAATCACTGCTACCAAAAAGTGTTAAAGATTTATAGTCAACTAAACCCCAAATGCCAATATAACAATCTCGAGTCCATATCTGTAAACTAGAATTAGCTGGTAACTCAAGCAAAATCCTGACTTGAGTAATATGACCAATACCAACTAACTCCGCATACCTGTCATGATGAGATAATGTAGTGACAATACTATCTTCACTCACCTTCAACTGGCGGGATAAATCATGTGAAGTACTACTAGCCTCAACCTCATGTGACGAAGCATCTAATTGTGCCTGGTACTCTCTCTCAGAAAAGTCATGAATGCTCAATGTCTGCTCATCTACACCAGGTATCTCACCATCATGCACAACAACATCCTCATAACCATCATCCTTGAGGTCAAATCTATCTATCACTCTTTGACTAAAATCATCAAATGTAGTTACCTGATCATGACCTTGAGTAGTCATTCCATGATACCACCAATCATAGGCTGCATCTTCCAAGTGTAGACTTGTAATTTGAACAACATCACTCTCCTTCATGGGGTTAAGTGTGAAGAAGGTTTGTAATTTTTGTAGCCATGCTCTAGCTGAAATTTTATTTGTTCCATCAAAAGTAGGTTCTATAAACTTGCTTATTTTATTTTTGAGCTCTCTTCCACTTATGTCATGCTCCCTTCTGTACTCTTTCTTGGGCATCAAAGTGTTCATCATATCCACATATTCTCTAAAAGGAACTGAACTATGAAAGTCATCATCTAAGCCATTATAAGTAGCTCTTAATGTAATCAAGTTACCTGTAACCTCTTCCATAGGATCAATGGCTAGATTTGGTACTGGTGGCTCATTTGCAGGCAAGAAAATAGTTTTGGTTGATTTAGATGGTGTGGATTTCAGATTTCTTGGCTCCTCTGAAGTGCTCCCTTTCTCATTAATAGATGCAACTCCTTGTAGTTTTTCTGTCAATGTTCGCAAAGCCTCTCTAGTTTCTGCCAAAATATCCACTGTTTGCTTCTGAGTATTTTGGATGTCTTGGAAGAATTTCTTTGCCATATCATCTGGATCAGCCATACTTTTCCCTTCCTTGGATTTTGTACTTTTACTTTCAACTAGAGGTTTGATCAAAATTTCTTTATTCTTTTCTTGCTGCAAATATCTTTTTTCTCTTTCACTTAGTTGCATGCAACCATAAATTTTGGCATGCAGCTGATTAGAAGCAACATGCAACCACCAAATTCACCAAGAACTAACATGCATATGATTAGAAGTAGAATGCAACCATAAATTTTGACATGCAAGATTTGGGTAGTTATCAAAACTGACATGCAAGATCTGGGTAGTTGTCAAAACTAACATGCAAGATCTGGGTAGTTGTCAAAACTGACATGCAAACTTCTACAACCACCAAATTCACCAAGAACTAACATGAAAATGATTAGAAGTAGAATGAAACCATAAATTTTGACATGCATCTGATTAGAAGCAACATGCAACCATAAATTATGACATGCAAAATCCGGGCAGTTGTCAAAATTGACATGCAAGATCTGGGTAGTTGTCAAAACTGACCTGCAACTTCTACAAACCCTCAGGCTAGCAAGATCATGGCTCTGGTACCACTGAAATATCCTTTTTCTGATTTTTTATGATATTTCCAACCTCTAATCAGATTTTCAAGATCAAACAACTAATATCACAAAGATCCGCCAAATTTCTCAAGAAACCCCAAATCGGGTATGCCAGAAATTGTGCCAAAAGCTTCACAGCTTCACCTATTATTAATAAATTTGAAAGTGGAAATTTTTCACAAAAATTTCAGCAGCATAACAACATAAAAAATGACATTTCCAGATCCGTATAGCCTTTACACAACAGTTCTCAAATGTAGGACAAAAACTATGCTCATCGGGCTCCCGAAATTAACACAAAAATGCCCGGAAACACCACAAAAACACTAATAATCTATCTCAAAAGTTTAATCACGTCCCAATACATATATTCAGCTCTATTTTAACACCTTAAAGTCTGAAATACAGCATCAACTCAAACTGATATGAAATACTCAACTGAAAACACCAAATTCATACAAAAAACACACCCGAAAACCCACAAATCTGCACTGTTCAGCACAAAGGCAAACTCTGTATGAGCATGCACATGGAATGGCTTCAAACTTCCATCCTTAGCCTTCCTAGAAACCTAAAAACTCCCATTCTTGGGTCTCCCTGGAAACCTGCAAACTCCCGTTCTTGGGTCTCCTTCTCCACAGGTTTGGCAGCCTCTGAAGAACAACAAAGAATGAGCAAAAATCAAGTTCTCGAATCCCTCCAAAATGCCTCCAAACCCCTTAAAAGAGGTCATAACTGTAACTCATGTCCAAGAGAGGTTAATGAAACATATTTTAATAATAATTTTCATTTATTAGTCCAACAGTTTCCAAAGATTAACCCCCTTTTTCCGAAACTTCACTTTCTTGGGCCTGCCTGCCTTAGCAAAGATTATTATTTTTTAATTATTTGAAAATGGGACATGAAATAATATAACAGATGATTAATTTAAAATAAACTTCCTACAATAGGAAGAAAAAGGGAGACTCTCATAGAGATTTCACCCATTTAAACTGCTTGCATCAATAAGTCAATTGATCAAAACTATCATAAGCATGAATGACTTTTAAAGCAATAAAATAACATTTAATAGTAAATAAGGTATTCGAAAGATTTTCTAAGGAAGAAAATGTAAAAGACATTATGCATTTCAAAGGGAACACAAAGAAGCAAAATATACTCCTTATGACAAAGAGTGACTAGTTTGCTAGGAAAATAAAAAATTAAAACTGGTTGAGTGCCTGAAGAAGCATGCAAACCACCTGCAAAGGAGTGGTTACTACCTTTATAGTTTAAATAATCATGGTGCAAACTTATAGAAAGAAAAGGTCAATGAAAAATATAATACATTTGAAATAGATGTAAAATTATGATATTACTATCATGAGTCAATGAGTTTGACTCAAAAACTACACAGTTAAATCCTGATAGCAATATCACAATCTGACTTGCTATGGAAAATATCTCATACTTATCAAAGTAGAAATCTATGAGGCCATTATTTTATGGACAATAGGGCATGGTAATTGATCATCTTACAACCCCTATGAATATTGTCATTAGCAGCCTAAACTTATGCATTATTTTCTAATGTACACAAACTTCAAGAAAATTAATAGAGAACATGGTAAAATTTTCAAGAAAAGAAAACTGCAAGCTCGTAGATGTTTTATAAAATTGATTCCCATAACCTACCTAATAGTGTCATCTATTAATAGTTAACTCATTGCAAAATATGAATCTAAAGAATCTGTAAGTATCTCAAGTAATGAATCATGCCAACAAAATCTCATTAACCTAAGCATTGACCTAAAATAATAGCAATATTTGCTCATGTTCAGGATTAGAAACTCCATATACCATTAGTACTTATTCCAACAAAATTCATGAGTATTCTTTGGCTTAGAGATAGCAAAATTCCATGACAATGTTGAGACACTTTTGGGAATGATTGTGTGCCAATTTTTAACCATCAATGTTTTGGATCATACTCCATGATCCATCATTAGGATGAAACAGTGTACAAGGATGCAAAAGATCATGGATCATGATGATCCATCTACACTCTTTTTCTTTTCTTGGAAAATTTACCATGTTTTCTATTAGTTTTCCTCAAGTTTGCGTACATCAAAAAATAATGCACAATCTTAGGCCACTAATGACAATACTCTTAGGGGGGTGGAGTTCAGGATCAATTACCATGTCCTTTTATCCATGAAATATTGGTCTCATAGATTTCTCTATTTTTCCAAATATTTTTGATTCTCCTTTTCTTTCTATATGTTTCAACCATGATTACTTAAACTTTAAGGTAGTGACCACTCCTTTGTAGATGCTTTGCATGCTTCTCGACAAATTGCCTAGATAGTGTCATCTTTTTATAGTTACCTTATTTCAAAATATAAATCTAAATAGTCCATAAGTATCTCAAGTAATGAATCATGCCAAACATAATTCTATTAACCTAAGAATTGACCTAAAAGAACAACAATACTTGCTCACCTTTAG
The DNA here is from genome assembly GCA_028749045.1 of Cupressus sempervirens. Lineage (NCBI taxonomy): Eukaryota > Viridiplantae > Streptophyta > Pinopsida > Cupressales > Cupressaceae > Cupressus > Cupressus sempervirens. The sequence goes on along the minus strand of CM053791.1, from coordinate 169,436,222 downwards.
GAGTACAAACTCCAAATACCCATCAGATAGTTTGTCAAACAACATTAATGATTTTTCATTTTCTTAATATTCATGAGTACCCTTTGGCTTAGAGATAGCAGATTCCACAACCCATGACAATGTAGAGAACTTTATTTCTCATTATATGGAATACCAAGTAAAAAATGAGATTCGCACTAGAAATTACATGTAGTCTTCTTTGTACTTTGGCATCCTCATCAGTTGTAATTCCATCTACCTTTACCAGTTGTCTCATGAGGAACTCAATAAGTCCTATCATATCATTTTCTACTACTTTCTTCCCATTGTTCACTAATCCTTCAAGGATAGACAGCTACAAATCTCCTCAATGAAAATTACCATAAGTTACTAAATATAGGTTGTTTGAACTTACTACTCTGCAAACACCATGTACATGTATATTCACGTAAATAAGTAAGAAAATGAAACAAGAAATTTTGAGGGATTAAGGAAAATGAATTAAAAAATTTAATCTCAACAATCTAGGTATATGTAACATAGAAAATGACAATCAACTATTGCATCAAGCCTTTGACCAACAATAATTAGTATAACTATATTTACACTATTTGATACTCATGCAAAATCAATTTTTAATCCCATCTTGCACAAAAATGGGTCTATTTCCTTCAAATGTGATCTCCTAATGTTATAATAGTTAACAACAAATTTTGAAAACATTCCTCAAATGTTCCATTAAAATTGAAAATTAATTCTATAAACAAGTAGAAGTGTACTAATGCCATTACTTTTGAGAAGGCACAATTATGACAAACAATCTTAAAATCCTCATACCTGCTTTGAAAGTTTATCCACTTCTCCACAAATTTTAGAAATTGCTTTGCAAGCCATCTCAATCTTTGCATTTCTTTTCATCTCTATGTACTTTCTTTCCCTACTTGAAGGATCCTCAATGAGCACAATTTTTGACTTTTCCTTCACCCTTGATATATCTAAGAAATCACTATTGTCCCTTTCTTTTCCCTTGAATATAAGTCATGAGCAAGCTAGGGCAGAACTAGGGCATCAGGTTTTTTGTCTAGTGATGGTGCATCAAGTTTCCAACTCCAACAAAATGCAAATGATCCCACGAGCCTGAAAAACAACAAATAGGAAATGATTTATTTTTTTTACATCCAAGCCTTGCGTTGGTCAAAATTTTGACCAACACATTTCACCCTATATGTGTTGGTTGAAATTTTGACCAACACGGGGCTTAGATGTAAAAAAAAGAAATTTTTGCCTTCTACATTCTGACCAACTTAAACTTTTTTAGTTGATGGTCCAAAATTTTGATAGAAAAATGAGGTCAACTGTAGTAGTGTAAAAAACATCTATGACCAGTTAGAAGATATGTAACTACCTATTTGTGTAGTGAAGCCTCTTGATAGACAAATAACAACATGTGGCTTAACTTTAGCAAATGATATACCTTGAGTTACGATACAAATAGGGCATGCATGTAGGGCCATTTCCACATTTCTAAGAATCCCTACACTCTTGAAAATACTACCATCCAACTGCAATGCATCTCTAACAATGGGTTCATATTTAATTTCTAAAGCATTAGCAACACACTTGGGCATCACTAAACTACTAGACCATAAATCTATCATGCAATTATGGATAAGTTTATCCCATATAATCAGAGAAACATAAAATGGAGGTGGTCTAACCTTTTTACTTGTCTTTACCTCCTTTGATGGCTATACTAGGCTTGTGGCACTTTCCATGATAGGTGGCTAATCCTTTGGTTAAATACTTTCCAATTCTTTCTATAGTAGCCTCTTTTGCATGGGTATCATAGCAACAACATCCCACATGGAAATATTCACATTTGTCTTCTTCATCTAATCTACTATATTGAATGATGCACTATGTGCTCTAGTAGAAGCCTTGGGAGATGCATGTGCAGGAGGTCGAGATGGAACAACTTGTGGACTATTCACATTTTATCTAGAATTACTTTATTTTTTTTGTTAAGGGGCATTAGGTTGAACACTTTTTTCTTGCACATGAGGCACAATATTTGGTGCTAAACCCTGATTAGGAGGAGGAGGAGTAGTATCTTCAATAGCTCTTCTTTTGCTCCTAGTGTTGTGAGTAATGGAATCTTGGTTTACATTACAATGTTCCTCCACTTGATGATTCATAAATTAGCAATCACCCTATCTTTGCATATAGGAGGCATCTTTGGATTGGTTCTTTTTGTATGATTTCCCTACTATAGGCTCTTGAATGGTCAAAGCCAAATAATATTTAGCCTTTTGGCACATGCAATAGACATAGGATTAGTTGCCAGAGGGACAAAAAATATTGTTCCTGAGCCATATTGTTTTGAGGTACTATGGCCCTACTTTGATTTGTATTTGAAGTAGATGCATGACTATTCTGCCTACTTTGATCAAAAGAGTTGTTTCTATGAATATGTTTTGGAGGCCTACCATTGTTTGGAGTTTGGTACTAAAATTGATGAGCCTTATTACCTTGAGCCTACTACCTCTCCAAACTCACCACTTTTTTATTCACCTTTTGTATCATAGAGAAGCTATCTTCCAACTTCTTCTCTTGAATTTGCAACTTTTGTCCAATATCTTGCATTAATGCCTTCAACTCTCCTAGCCCACTAGATGATGTAGAAACTTGAGGGGCTAAAGCAAGGGGTTGTAGTGTAGAAATTGTGGGAATAGGGTCCATTTCTAGTTGGTGATTTGGAACATTAGGGAAGAAAGGTATAAGAGGTCTTGGAGATAGCTTTCTTCCTTGTATCAATATATTTTTTACCTTGATTCCTATCTCATAAGCATTAGGTAAGGTATCTCCTCCCATAGTTTGAATTATAGTGGCAATGACACTATTAAAAGCTTTGAAGTAGTACAAAAAGGAATTACCAGGGGTAGGCTTTACTAAAGTGGGTATTCTATCCCATGTCTTTTGAAATCTATAGTTGAAATCAATCATACTTTCATGGGGGGCTCTTTTTATGGTGGTTAGATATTTCAAGAGTGACAAATAGTCACTTTTGTCCTCAAAGTATTTACATGGTCCTGTGCGTAATCCATCACAATCTATTATAGACTATTGTACCATTGTAGGGCTTTCCCTTTTAAAGATGAAGCTAGAAGTCTAATGGACACATCATCTTTTATTACACCATGGATATTGCAGACATTTACAACCTCTTGAACATGTTGTAAAGGAAAGATAGAAGTTTCACTAGTAAATTAAGGTATAATTTTAAGTGCAACTATTGGTATGTAATGCCTTCAGGTTAATAAAAGAGGACTCCCACCATTAAAGGTGGAAAAAGCATGAGCTCTAGGTTGTTCCATATAAGCAAGTGATATATTGATATGAGCTAATGGTATTCTAGATTGAGATCTAACAACAAGATGAGTGGACATGGATCTTGCAGGTGTATGTGTTTCCTTTGTACTCCTAATTGGTGTCTAGTCTCCTTTCTTCTAGGATTTGAAAATGAAAGCTCTTGATACTAAAATTTACCTCTATAATATGTCCTTGTTTCATATTTGGGCATGAATCAGTACAAATTTTGTCTAGAAACTAGATATGAAGGGTGTAGAGTCACCAAGTGCTTTGTAGAGAATAACCTCTTGAAGGCTTGGAATACTAAGAGCAACATTGTTTCCTCAACATCAACTTGAAATTTTTCTCTTTTGAAACCAGTAGACTTGAAATCTTCTGAATATAGTCCCACCAGGCATGCCAAAAACTATTTTCACAAAAGTTTGCACCCTTGTCCAAAGTTTATACCTAAGGAAAACCTTGTGAAACATGGAAACAACTTCCAACTTGTGGGACTCCAACTATGAGGTTGACTCTCCAAAGAAGGTCGGATTCCTTTATTATTAGGATGCATCTAAATATTCTTGGAGAGGAAAAGGGAGAAGGAATGCATGGAAGCAAATCTACCTACTCTAACCTAAGGGGGTGATGCACTAAAAAGAGTGTTCAAACCAATCTTTTCCCATATATGCACTATTGAACCATCATAACACCAAAAGATATACACATCCAAACTTTTTTTAATCTAACAACCACATGTAGATTAGAAAACCCAAATAAGTAACATAAGAAAGAAGAGAATTCTCTTATGTATCATTCATTGGCCAAAAAGAGATACAGCCATAAAAGATTGTAGATATCCATAATACAACAATGACAGAAAATAGTTCTTGCACTATACATCAATGGTTGAAGGAGATAAGGCAGAATGTCATATAGTTCTGAGGAAAAGGGGATTTATAGTAGCAAGCTAGAGCAATGCTAGAGAAATAGAGAGGGTCCTCCCTTACAAAGATTAAAAAAATGACTTTATAACTCAAGCATAACTAAGATAATTTCTAACTAAATTACCTTTAAGTCTTATAGAGAAAAATCACATAGATCTGGAGAAAATTAAATCTTGTCACAAATTCATATGCAATGAAATCTAACACTTTCCAAAAATAGAGCTTTAAGAACATATAATGATGTCATTAAATCACTCTAACCAAGTAGATGGATAGAACCAAAGGTGGTGGAGTTTTTCCCACATTTACTAGGCATGGCATTCATTTGAGAGAGGTTGGAATCAATCATGAAAATTAGATCGTGTAAGAAACCCATTTCTTCCCCTTCTTTCCAGCTCATGAGTCAACAAGGTAAGTAGGTCAACTAAATCCTACAACCAAGATGGGCCACATGGACCAATATTCTTATTTTGTTTTACCACCCAAAAAGCCTCCGTGTGCTTGGCCATATTATTTAAACTAACCACAACACCCTCAAACTTAATTGCGGTGGTCAAAAAAAATTACCAACCCACTGCCAATGTTAACTATAGTGTTATCTCCTTAGACCCACAAGGACACATGTCCTTCTAGTGCTTCCTCACAATGTCTAAAATCCTTGCAACTTTGAAATGTAGGAAAGTGTTGATCATCGATCTATAGAAGATCAAAATTGATGAAAATATTTTTTGTTACTATGCTTGCCCATTTAATATCTTGAGCCCATGGACTACTTAGCATGATCTAGCATCCAACTAGCACTTCCTTTAAAGCATTATGGATCTATATGTCCATGTGTCCAGTAGGCACATTACCGCATTCCTTAACTTTTGGACAATTCCACAATGCAGTGAAGCACCATTCATTGATCTATTTTCATCAGATGGTGGAAGGTATAAATTGAAAACATGTGGTCCATGACCTTAACACATTAGAGACTTGGCTAATGAAATCCCTACCATACACCAACTTGCTCTGACAGCTTGTCCACCTTGTCTATGGCAGCCCACTGAAGAAGTTGGACCCATGAAAGAAAATAGACCCACATGGACATGGCAGTGAGGAACTTGCTCACATTATGTAAATTTTGTTCCTTTTAAAGTAGGAAATCACCCATCGTAGATCATGAAAGATTTGACGGTGAGGAAGTTATGGGCCTGTGGAACATTTAGGTGTGTATTCACTTAGGAATAAGGAAATATATTAAAGTTTTTTTTCATTTATTTTCATATTTCCATTGAAATTTAAATATTTAATAGTGAGAAGTGACCATTGGGTGGGCCTACACATTTGAATTCAAATATTTGGTGGGGAGGAAAATATGATTAATAGTTTCCTAAGGATATTTATAACAAACTTTTTAGAAATCAACACAGCCATTTCTAAAATGCTCAAGAAGGGAGAAAAAATTAAATGGGATGGAGAACTTTCTACAAAATCTTGGAATATTAAAGGTTCTATTAAAATTGTACCAGTGTCAAGGATTCCAAACTATAGAAAGCCTATGCATATTTTTCATTTGCTTCCATTCATATTATTGTTACAATTTTACTTTAAAAGAATGAGGAGGATTTTGAACAACCTAGTGCATTTTTCAGAAAGTCCCTTGAGGTAGCTAAATTCAAGTAAGATATAAATGAAAAATAGACATATGCCTTGGAAAAAGAAGTTAAGGCTTTTAGATGATACTTTATTGGTGCTACACTTGTTACTTTTGTTCCAAGTTCTAAAATCAAAGACATGTTTTCTTAGCAAAAGGTCTCTGGTAGGAGATGTAGATGGATTAATAGGATACAAGAGTTTATAGTAGATATCAACATTATAAAAATGGTGAGCAGTCAAAGTTTGGAAAAATTGATGGAGTAATCAAACCTAGATGCAAATCAAATTAATGTTATAGATGATGATCATCGAGCTTACACCTATGATATGGATTAGTGTGAATGGTATGGAGATATCATTCATTATTTTGAAAACATGACTATTCCATCTAAAATCCTTGATAACAAGAAAGGATCTCTAAAATTAGAAGCCATTAGATACATTGCTATTGATGGCAAGCTCTAATAGAAGAACCTTGAGGGGGTATTGTTGAGGTATGTTGACAAGGAAAAATTTGTGAATATTTTAGATGAAGTACCCAGTGGAGTATGTGGTAGCCATTACATTGATAAGAAAATATCCCATTAGGTAATAAGGTCTAGGTTGTGGTGGCCAACTCTATTCATAGATTGTCATGAATTAGTCAATAAATGTGACCCCTACTAGATATTTGTTGGTAGGTTAAAGTTTTCCAACAACATGCCATTAAGACTAGTGGAAATTTAAGAACCTTTCAAATACTGGGGGATTAATTTCATAGGTGAGATAGCTAACAAGTCAAGTCATGATTATTCATGGATTCTTTTTTCTACTAATTACTTTACAAAATGGGTAGAAGCCATCACAACTAAACAATCAACTAGCAAGGTTATAAATGATTTCTTGTTAAACAACATAATTACTAGATTTGGGTGCCCAAAATAAGCTGTAACATATAATTCTATGTGCTTCAAATTTGATGAGTTTGTGAAATTCTGTGATGAATATAGTATAACTAGGTCAACTTCTTCCCCATATCACCCACAAGGAAATGGACAAGCTAAGCCCACAAATAAGAGTTTATTGGAGATCATATAGATGATCTTAGATCAAAACAAGAGAGCTTGGGACTCTAAATTACCTTTGGTGATAGTAAAAAAGGCTATTGGATTAGCACCTTTTAACTTGGTGCATGGGATTCAAGCCAGATTGCCTCAGAACAATCTGAATAGTATGTACAAGTTCATCAAAAAAGAATGAAGGTGATGTGAAAGATAATATACAAAAGATGATTGATGAGATCATTGGATTGAATGAATAGAGGAGAGAATCATCAACAAGAAATGCCAAATTACAACTACAAGTGAAACACCTATTTGAAAAAAGGCAATAGAAAGAAGATTTGAGCTTGAGGACCTTGTGCTAATGAGGAATGCAACATTGGAGGAAAAAGGGAATCATGTAAAGTTTGATCCCATATGGATTGGCCCTTATCTAATTGATTCTATATGGGGAGAAGACTCATTTATACTAAAGAAACTCTCTAGAAATATTCTTGAACTGCCAGTTCATGGACAATTCTTGAAGAGGTATTTTGTTGAAAAATATGCTTACTTTCCATGAACAGTAGATAGGTTTTTTTTTAAGTGTGGTTTTTTCTTGTGTATAAGTTTGTTTCTTTTCTTGTTTATGTGGTTTTTTCTCCCTATAGCATTGTTAGGTTTGTGGTTTGCTCCATCTAGAAATTTTGAGCCCTTGCATGAATAGGAATAATTCATCATCCCTAGAAAGAACCACTATTGGTATGTTTCTCCATAGTCATTTTCTTTTACTACTATTAGGATTTTTTTTATCTTTATTAGTGCCTATGAATTCCTTTTTTAGGAAAAACCCTAGTTACAAAGAGTACTAGGTGAAACTAAGAAGATCCCTTAACATTTTATTTCTTCATTACTTTTGTTCCACTTAAGGGAGGGGTCTTTTTGGTGTGTTATGTTTTAGCATCTAGGTGTTATAAATTTAAGTCCCAACCTCATAACTCTTTTATTTTAATGAACCTATGATTTTCAATCACTTAAGTAAGGGTTGTTTCTATGTGAAGGGGGTCTCGATGTTCTGTCCTTTAAAAAAATAATTTTTGTCACCCGTGGTCCTTTCCTTTTAATCAAATGTTGAAGCTTCATTTAAATATTTTTTTGTGCTCTCCATTTTAAGCATGTGAAAATGGTTGATTTATAAATTTAAAAAATACACATATATATGCTAGACCAGTCTTGTATGTTAGCAAGGATGCACAATCATGCCACATGGAGATGGTAGGGCTGGATACCTCTCATTTTGAGCAAACACTTGTTAAAAAAGCAATGGACATCACTGTCACACTAAGTGTCCTTCCCCAAATAGTGCTATAATGCAGTGGTGACACACATCCAACTAGCAACCCATGTATTAGCAAACATGAAGATGTAGATCTTTGGCTAATTTTAACTTGCTACCTTTAGTTGCTAATATAGTAGTGAAGTGAGATATTGACATGAGGAGTCAACCTTCGGTTTGAAGTCTTCAATGGGATCAACTCCAATAAGGATTAGTTACTCTCTGATTAGTCCACATGTGATCATGCTAGCTAGTGAAAATGAAGCATATGTATGAGTTGTACAATGGACAAAATAGGATGATGCCATGAGGATTTAGTGACAACTTTCCATTTTTATGTTATAGTGGGTCCATTTCATTATGAACTATCAATGTCATGGCATCTTTAAATCTAACAAGGGTCATGGCAAAGGAAAAAGGTTATGACACATGTCTTTATCTCTAGTAGAGGTTTCTAGTGTGACCCTAGGAGTTAGTTAGAACCTAATAGATGATTGTGTTAGCAAGCTAGTTAGTCATGAAGTACTCACACTTTCTTTTTAAAGGAGACAATCAAATGGTCAATGTTGCTTCACTCAAGACTAGTTCTCCAATTATGGTGAAGCTTGATGCTTCCAAGTGTCCCATTCACACCAAGATAAATGTGCTAACACTTAAAATATATATAATGCTTGAGTGGTAAATCCATAGTGGGGAATTAATTACTTGGTGAGGATCACACATCCATGTGTTTGAGAAGAGAATAGAAAATTAATGGTTCGCGTGTTATTGCAAGGCAATTATAGTTTTATGGAGATGCATCATCATGCATCCACATGTCCCTCCCACTCAGAAGGGATTGAATTTTCATATAGTCTTGCATAATCACTTTGCAAACTCCTCAATGGTTGATGATGGGTCCCAAAGGTTGAATCAAATGGTTGGAAAAATTCAAAGGGGTTCTGAGCTTTCTAATGCAAAATTTGAACATGATCAATGGTTGATTTTCAAATCTGAGTACATAAATGAGCAAAGGATTTTTCTTCAATATGAAAAATTGATAGTTAGTTTGCATGAGCTTATATTTTTAAATATTGATATAATAGTTTTAAAGGCTATCATCTCACCTTAGTTGTCACCAACTACATACTAAACTTGCAAGAAATATAATTGATGAGTTCGAGGGTTTTCAAAATAAAAATTGAAGTTCTTTAGAAATTGGGAGTTGAACAAGTGTTACATTATCCCATGTGTTCTAAATTTTATAATTAGGTTTCCAAAGGATTGCATTAGCTACAAGTAGGACCTAGTTTATGTCCTTGAACCCTAGATAAACCCTAGTTGTGTGGATCCTCTATTCTAAAAAAAATACCTCCAAAGAAGTGCTCTAAGAAATTTAATTATGGAAATAATAGGCTTCAAGATGATTTTATTGAATAGTTACCTTTGTCAAAAGAAGGTAGAGAAGCCACTGAGGGGTGGAAGGTTTTGAAAAATGAAGTATGGTTAGGTCTAAAAGACAAATATAGAAATGGGTATGAAAAAAACATGCTTACTTAAGGTCTAGATATTTTTAGATGGTGGTTAGGCTAGGCCAATCTAGGGAGCCCATTTAACAATGTGTGATAGTATGATCTAGGTAAACTGGTAATACCCACTATTTTCCTTGATGTTGACCTACTTTTGGAGGTAGTGGAAAAGTCTGATCCAATATCACAAGTATTCAGGGATATAAATGGAGATACCATGTTAATAATAGATGTTGAGTCTATCAGAGAAGCCTTTGGTCTCAACCTTGTTGTAGATGTGATTGATGGTATAAATTTTAAGATGTTTGAAGAAGCATTTGATAGAGTAGGAAACAATGTGATTTTTTTTGATAACTTCTTTCTTGAAAGAATTAGATGGCATAAAATTAACTCCCTAGTCCATTTCATATACAATTGGTAATTTTAAGCACTATAATGACACTCTGGTGAATACCCACACTACACTATATTAGGTATTAGGATTGACCAATATGAAGAAATTCAGCAAGAAACCAATGTGGATGTGCTTAGGAATTTAGATATATGGGAATACAGTAATTTATGACTTTCCAAGTAGTTGGAGAAAAACATTAATGAAGGACTGATAGTTTTGAAGAAGGGAGATTCCACAGATTTCAATTGGTACTCCTTGCTGATGCATATGCTTCTTTTCCATAATAAAGATTATTTTGCTAAGGATATGGATTTGGAATTTGAGAAAAATGGAGAGAAATTGCCTATGTAGTTGTAGGACCTACTATTCTATCTATGGATTGGGAAGGTTCAAGTTTTATGTTGTTTGAAAACTAATTTAGAATTTCCCAGAGAAGAAGAATTTTATATGTGGTTGATAGTTTTCCCCAGTTTCTAAAAAAAATCTTGAGGCCTATTGACTTTAATTCAATGCCAAAAATGTTTCACTAGTGGGGGGACATATAATTTTACCCTTTTACCAAAATCATAAGAATATATGGATTCCTAGGAAAGCCTTTTGTGCTTCCAAAATATGTTCCTTTGAGAATTGGTTTCCTTGAGATTATGAGATAGATTGCTATGTTAAAAGACACTGATTTCACCCCATACAAGGCTAGGAAGGTAACTTTCTTTCTAGACCTAATGATCATTCATCATTTTTTTGTTTTTAAGGATGGGATAAATAACTTGATTCAGTTGATAAGACCTTATAGCATGAATCTCAAGCCCATGATGTTGAATTAGACAAATATTGATGCATAAAACAAACAAAGCTCCAAGAGGAAAGTATGAGTTCTATTACTACTAAGAAATTATCAAAAGTGAAGAAGATTTTGAAGTCTTAGAGAAGGAAAAAATCATTCTACAATATGCACCAAGAAATCCTAGAAGAAATTTGAGAAAAGATACCTAAATATGATCCACTCTCATTTTGCAAGATTTGGAATAGACATTGAGAATAATTTTGGAAAAATTCAATAGTATATATGATACTATGACTAAGAATTTGGGAAAATCTAAAAAGATATTATTAACTTTTGTTGATAATGCAAAGAGTTTGAATGCTTTGTTACAAGCAACTGACATAGAGATTATTTACAAGGACATATTACTTAGTTGTGTAGAAGAATGCCATGAGGCTACATGTGGTTGTGATCATCAACATTTGAGTGATTTCAAGGTTGATACATCAACACCAATTGATAAGTTAAAAGATGATTGGTGGTCCAACCATATGAATCATTTTCAAGAAGACAATGCAAGTGATGTTGATCTGTATTCCACATGCTTAATTGATGAAGTGGATGGTGTGTCTTCATGTAATGATGATTCTAATTTTTCTTCTTCACATGCTAAAAGTATTCATGTTAGTGATGTTAGAAATGGTTTCAAGGTCTTCATTAATCTACTATATGGTGAAAAGTTTCATTCTGGTCAACACATCACTTGTTATACTGCTTACAAGGGAGCTTTGCATGGAATTATCAACCTAATTTTTGAAGAGCACGTGGAATATTTAGATTTGGTTAATGCTAATCTTGATGATGACACATTTTCCTACTACTGTAAGAGATTAGATTGTTCTTCTTCTAGGCATGACATTGATTATGATAATGATGCTACATCTTATGATGTTGATAGCAAGGTGTTAAATGAGGTTATGATTGAAGACCAACTTGCATCTTGTAATGAGTTTTATGGTGACTACTCTAGTATTATGGATAATCAATTTAATGATTGAAAAGAATCATTGGAGGACTCTAGATTAGTTTCAAACATTGAGATGGATGACATTTGTGAGTACAAAACTGATTTCTCATTTGATTACCAACTAGTTGTACATGAAGATACACAATTCCAAGCTATGTGTGATCTTTTTCCCCAAGTTGAATATGAAACTTTCATATTGAAGGTTGATGGCATGCATGATTCATTTGATGAGGAGGATTTTTAGTTTAATTCTAATATATTTGAACATGCTGATCCATATGTTTATAGTAAGCACTTTTTTGAAGTGGTGCCTAGTTTGTATACTCACTATGAATGTGATGATGTAGATTTTGTTTTGCCAAGTAAATTGATTTGGAATGATAATCTAATTGGTGAAACTAATGGAAGTAATTTTTTTAGCTTACCTCATCAAAATGGAAATGAAAATCAGGTCTATGACCAAGGCAAGAATTTTTGTTGAAGTTTGATGGCTTGGGGCCATCATTTGTACAACTTAGGAGTAGTTTTCTTACTTTCAATAAAGTTGTTCAAGAGATTTGTTGGAGTGGTTTACTTCTTCTAGAGATCTGAATCATTGCCATGCCTACAAGGGGAATGCATCCCCAAATAGAGGAACTATTGTGATTCAAAATTAAAGCCATAATTTTGAGTACCATTCTAAAAATTGAGCCCTATAAATGCTTTTAATGCATGCATACCCAACTATCCTCTTAAGTCTTATAAGGTGTTTTATGTTTCTAAAACTTTGAATTTTGCATGTCTATGCATCCCATGATGATAAATTGTCATTGTGAGTCATTCCATGAAGTTTCATTTTGAGCATTGCTTAAATCTATATTTTTGCCTAAATGTCAAACAACGACATAAGGCCTAGTTTAAAATATTCTTGTACTCGATAATGTTTCACAACTTATTGCTTTGGGAATATTTACTATTAATGTCAAAGAACCTATTTTTCAATTTTCAAGTCAATTCAATATGTTTTTAATCCCTTAAAGTTTGTCATTTACTATTGTCATATTGATGCATATTTCTTGGAATTCTAGGAGGCCTTGTTTGACCCATTGTAACTTTAATGTAGTTGATTGAAATGAGAAAATTCCTTTTGAAACTGATTCTAGGGTTTAGAAACTTTCTATGTTTCAAATTTGAGCCTATGAAAAATATGTTTGATTAGTTTTCAAACGTGATTTCAAATGCAATTTGTAAAGTTTTACTAGTGTAAAAAAAGTGTAGATAGATCAGTACCCCTATTTGGGATGTCATATCTTTGAGCCCATTTTAGATGAGACCAAATGGATCATACCAATGTGTTCTACTTTAAAAATAATTTTAGTGTGCTAGTTTTTGAATCTTGACCAATCTATTTGCACACTTACCTAGGTCCATTTCATTTGTGAAAATGACTTTTCTATTAGTGCTACCATTTCTATAATTATGAGTACCTATCTTCAACTGCTTGCCAAATGCACCTAGCTATTTTTCATAAGCCCAAATAATTTTTTTATAATCTCCTAGTGAAAGTGAAATAATGTCCCATTTATCATGCCCCCAAGTGTCAATTTGACCTATTTTTGAAGCCAAAATTGAATTCATTTTGTGGCTTTCTGACATGTTTGTTTGCAGGAAGTTTTAAGAAGGCAACTTTAATGATCAATATCTTTTGACCTAGATGTCATCATGACACAAAATCTAACAAGGTAAAAGAATGTGGAATAGGGAATATATATGTTAGATCTTAGAGCCTAATTATCTAGTTTAGAGAGGCTTCATGGTAGAAAATTTATAGTTTGAGAAAGGGGTAAAGTGAGTTTTGAATGATTATTTAATGATAAAGTCTAATCTAGATCACACCCAATCAGTTTAGGAAGTCAAATCAATGAATTCTATGAATCAAGTGTTTTAGTTTGATTTTTTTTTAGCTCAACCCACTTTGTGGCTTGACTAACTTTACAAGACTAGTAAATCATTGACAGATTGAAGATATTTTAAAGAATGGATTATAATGGCTATTATCATTATAAGTTTTCAATATGTTTATCATCATTTGAGATTAAATGAGTGTATGGATCTATACATAATTTGGACAATACAAATGAAATTTATGTTCTTCAAATAGAGTGGATTGCATTACTTTCTTGATATGACTTTGGAGGTGATAAATGAACAATGAAATTTCTTTTGAAATAAGCATCTTAGTATGCCTTTTAAAACCATTCTTGGAGGATGAAATATTTTGGGATCCTATTTGATGATATTGGAAATTACAATCTTCTTAACAAGCTTTTAATCCTAGTAGCTAGTGGTAAAGTTCCTAGATGGCTGCAAGTTGTGAGGAGGGGAATTTGTTTTTGCATTTGACTGCTATTAGAAGAAATGAGAGAAGAATTGAAGCAAACAGTCAAGTAGACAAAGGAGAAAACTTAACTAATGTTGGGATTTTAAAATGAAGCATGTTTTTTCTATGCTGAGAAAGAAAATCTTGCATTGAAGGATGTGAGAAAGTAGTTAAAATTACAAATAAAAAATACAACAGAACTTATACTTTTAATTGTAGAAGAAATACGTAAAAAGGAAATGGAAAAATTGTCAGCTTTGGTAGAAAGTGATCCTGGGAAAGTAAAGGATATTGTAATAGTTTCTTTTGGTGCTCATTCAAAAGACCTTCAAAAAATATCTAGAATTCATGGCTTTTATCTTGGTATTCCATATGGCGCACTCATTTTTGTTGGGGGTTTGCTCTCATTTCTCATATCTAGTAGTATTCCCACTATTTTTTTGGGGACATTTTAGATGGGATACATTTAACAATGAGAAATTTAAGCCTTAAAGCATGGAAAAATGTGAATTCACCTGTGACCTATGTGAAAGTATAAACAAGTCTCGTTAGACATTGAGGAGGAAAGCGGCCACCAATCTTGAGGGATTCTCCCCTCTTTCTCACATGTAGTTAAAAGGGAAGAAGATACCTTAGGGGAGCCAATTAATAGCCTCCCACCACATGGTTTGTGCTGATCATCAATGACCACACATTTTGGTTGCATGGGTGCCCAACTAAACCAAAAACCTTTAGGCTTGTTTTAAATTTGTACTCCTAAAACCTTAATAGAAAATAGTAATATACCATCATTTTCAATGAGCTTGTCAACCAAATATATGAAGTCTTTGGGTGAATTGGGTCTAAAGAAAGCATGATAGTAGGAAAGATCCTTGGCACAAGGGACAATCAAAATTTTCATTGAATAAATTGTGGGGATTCCAAAAGATATTAGGTTGTCCCTATTTCAAGTTGTTATAATGATCAAACTACCTAACCCAAGTTGGAGATCTTTTGGAAATAAAGAATCTAGTTGGTCTTTATGCTTGACATCATCCAATAAAATAAGCATGAAAATAGATCTCAATCAACTTGCCAAAATCATTTTTCCTTCATGCCCAACTAAACCAAAGAAATACACACAGAGGAGGTCATTTCACAGAGCACATAGGGGAGGCCAATTATGAGAAGAGAGTTATTTTTCTCATTGGTATGCCATGTTGGATGCAGGTTGCTAGTTATATGCACAAGTATTTTTGTTAAAAAAATGCAGTCAAAGGAGTTTTAGTGGTAACTACCCAATGCATTTAAAGGAATATTGTTGATTGCAACAAAGAAATTCCATGCAAGCTATTTGATTTGAGAAATCTACCAAAAAATGACATAAGATCTATGAAAATTGTGTGAAGCCATTGAAATCTGGATCTAATTAGCATGAAAACTACGTGCTGGAGAAAAGGAAACGTTTGCGCATTATCCCACATTCACTCAGTTACAAACTTTTCAAGTATTTTTATACACAACCACAAAGTATAGATTTATCTTTAAGGTATGTGACTTTTGAGACACAAGGAAGCATGCTTGTGTGGGCCTATGACCAAGCTAGACAAAAGTGAGAGTAAATTTTGAACAAACATGGTGATGTGGCACCAATGACTGGACTAGTTTGACCAACTAGAACATGCCATGTGGTGCCCAGGTGGACCAATCACAAGGTGACAAATGGCATACAAATTGAGGATCTAATGATGTGGTGACATGAAAAATTGACACTTAAGATGCTAACATGTGGCAACATCAATGGTTGTCACTTCCTCACAAGTCAAAGATGCTCAGTCATTAACAAAAGTAGGCAAGCGACAAGGTGTCATCTATCATTGGTGGTGACATGGTGTTGAGCAAGAGAAACACACTAGATCATGAAACATGGTGAGATAAAAATTTTGCACATTCCAAAAATTATAAGATGCAAGGAAGATAATGAAAGCAAGAAAGTGACATGTCACCATGTGGTGCCCAGATGGTGATGATGGTGCAATAGTTCTAGAAAATCATGGGATGCCATGTGGCAAGGGACAAGGAGGCTAATGATGTGTTAGTGACCATACACAGAGGTCCAATAAGAGGGTGTCATGTGGCACCAAGTAGTGGTGATAGATTAGAGATGGATGAATCACATGGTGACATATTGCAGAGGCCAGTCAAAATAGGTTTGACCCATATGAAAAGTTGGAGGGAAAATTATAGAGGCATAAAAAATAACTTTTCAATTGTTTTCTTCCAAAGTACATGTAGATTTTTAAATAAATAGAATTCTATAATATAAAGTTATGACTTAAGAAATAAGTTAAATATTTACAAATAAGTATAGATGTCGGAGTCATGTCTAAACCTAAACTTTAAACAGACACTCTAGGCACTGATAAGGAAACATATGACAAACATATATCAATAGAAAAATCTTGGAATGAACTTTCCATATTTTCCATTAATTTTTTCATAGGAAGTAGTATGTGTGATATATTCAAGGTTTTTTTGAGCTACATTCTAGTAAGGCAATTCAAACTTGGTCTTTGGTAAAATGGTGAACTGAGTGTGCACCAAAGTTAGTAGAGATGTAGTTAGTGATGTCTTTTCGCCTCCAAGTTAGTTTAGTGAAGATTTTATCAACATTTTAGATCCACACCTAATGAGATTCCTTTCAAATTTTGGTTGTAGAGAGAAGAGAGATAGGCTTTGTAGAACTATGGGATACTGATTAAGTGGACATATTTCACTTCTAGATTAGATCCAAGATTTCTTTCCTCTCCTATAACTTTATTCTTTCTTTCTTTCTCTAGGGTTGGTCCCCAATTTTTTTTGGGGAAGCTCTCAATTGGGTTTCCACTATTCTTCAACATTCTCTCTTGTATGAACAATAATAATAAAGATAATATAGATAGTTTTGGTCTATTCAGTGGTTTAATGAGTTATCTACATGCATCTTGAATGTATAGTTTCAAAGAAATGAATATAAGGAACAACAAATTTTTTAGTTTCATTTTGATTCTCATCTCCTATCTTTATTATTTGCAATGTTTTTTAGTTTAAGAGAAAAGAACTTAAAATCATTTGTAGCTGTTTGAAGTTGTATGTCTTGTTAGGTTTGATATTGGAACAAAGAGAAAAGTAATTGCTTACTTATCTTGACAGGGTTGTAGGTTACATGAGAAGCATATCTTATGAGTATGAGGTTTCTATGAATATTGATGTCTAATTCACAAAGTGATAGGATAGATATGATATCTTGATGTATGGAATATGTCATTGGTATCATGGATGTATGTGTGTGATTTGTGGAATTTCCCAATAGATAAGGTACTAATTAACTATAGGATCAACATGTTTTAGCTGTTCAAGAAAAAACCTATTACTAACCCTACACTCCATGAAGGCCTTCTTCTCCTAGTTTATGATTTTTTCAAAACTCAAACCAGAAGAAAATCCCTTGGTGACTTGTGTGTGCTTCAGAGGACACTACCAGCTCTGATTTTGGGGATGTTCAGATAGTGAAAATTGAGGTTGAGGAGAACACCTCCAAAACCATCTTTTCTTGCAATCCAAACATTCCTAGTAGAAAGAGCCCTAGATGCCTCCCTCCCCCTCTCCCCAAGCCTAAGCCTCAAGAGCCAGATAGTGAGGAAGAAGAGGAGACTAACACAAACTCTGAGGATGATGATAAGGATTTGGGGAAGGATAATTTGATAGAAGAGGATAAGGGGAGAGAAAGAAACATGGAGGAGGCAGCTCTTGATGCCCCCTTGGCAAACCCCAAGAAAATAAAAGCCAACCAGGCCTTGCCGTAGGTAGACCTAAAAGCCTAGTGTGCTACCGCCTAAGGATATGATTAAAATTATGGTGGAAAAAAGTGAGGAGGGCTTGGAGAAATTTTAATTTGGATATTTTAGGTTTGGGTATTGTTAGAGAGCCAATGAACATCCAGGTGTTGGAAGACCTTGATAGAAAAACCCATTATGATGAGCTAATTGATCTTGCTCTATTGGTCATTTTTGACAATGTGCAAGAAACTAGCTTCAACCTCTTAAACAATGAAAATAATAGCTTGATTGATAACTTCCATTCCATCAAATGGTTGTTGTAGGAAATTGAGGCTCTAAAGGATAAGAAAAACTAGGACAATAGCTAGAACATCTGCAGGGACCAAGTGACCATAGTAAGGAAGGGAGATCAGGAAGGTAGTGAGAATATCTACATGGCTAGGACACTAGAGACAAACAAGAGGACTGACTCTCCTTGGTTGAATAGAAATTCTAAAGGTTTGATGCCATTGACCAAATCATGACAAAAAAAATTGTGGACACTCTGTACACCCTGAATGGGAACATTGTCAATCTGGGGGATTCTCTTATGAGAGCCAGCCTTGGTGGAGACATGATGTAGAAGACTAGGTTGGACTTTGGCCAAGAAGAGGCTACTCGAAAAGACTCCAGGGACTAGGTGAACCAAGTGGACTAGGTGGAAACCCAAAACAAGAACTAGGAAGGAACAAACAATCAAAAGGATAACGAAGCTACAAAAACTCTGCATGAACTAGATAAGGACAACCATTATTCTATTTCTCTTTTGGTTTTTCTCATAGTTTTTTTGGGTGTTGACTTTTGCCTCCTAGACTTGGGCCTTTTGTTGGTTTTGGCTTTTTGTACCAGTTTCATGTTAGCTGGACTTTTTAAATTTTTATCTTTATGCTATAAAATTTTTGGGTTTTAGGATCCCTATAAAACTTATTTTACTTAATCAAAAACATGTTCTTGCTATTGTATATTTGGGTTTTTCTGATATAAAATTTAAATCAATTATCCAGTCCCCTTTCCATTTTAGAGCTTAAAGGATGCCCTCAATCAGCTTATGGATTTCATAGGTTTTGTAATTTTCTATTGCATATCTTTGTCATTACATAAGTATAGGAGAAATAAGGGTTTTATTTTCTTTATAAGATTCAAATTGTATAATTTTGAAATTGGTACCATATACAAGAATTTGAGGTTCACCCACCTAGGTCTTGTAGAGCCTAAAGAAGAAGGAGTATAGCCTTAAAGTTGGCCCTAGTGTCTAAATAGATATGTTGAACATGAAAATTAGCCAACCCTAGATTTTTTTTTCCTATCACTAGGTTATTCAAAAGCTATTAATTTAGGATCCAACAAGAGTGTAGCAAGATTCAGAGTTCAAAGTGTATTTTATCAAGCTATGAATTGTTATAGATAGAATTTTCAATGGGGCAAGAAATTTTGTTTGGGTATGGACTAAAAACCTTTGGCTATACAAGAAATTACAGTTTTAATTATGATTATATAGAAAAGATGCTTCCATGAAGGGATTTCTTGGGAAAAGTATATTACAAACAAAGAGGTATACATGATGATTTTCTAGAGCAGTTACATTTCTCTACTAATGAGGCTACTAAAGGGAAAGAGATAGTCCCAAGAAACCCTAAGTTATTGGTTAGTGAGGATTTTTATAATAAGGCCAATTGGTTAAGGGATGCAAAAACATCCACTAGATGTTTAGAGCTATTTCAAAAATGGTTTTTTGAGAGAAAACTTGATACTCCTCTGAGCAATGTTTGGGAATTCAACATTGGAAAATTGATTGTTCCTAGTGTTTTCTTTGATGATGCTTTATTGAAAATGATACGAAAAATATATAACCCGTAGTCAAGGATAGTCAAGAATTAGGCTGGAGATAAATTTTTAGGGCTTACACTAGAGGTGATTAGAAAGGTTTTTAGGTTAAACCCTAACCATGTAGTGCATGGAAAGATTAATCTAGATTATTTCAAAGCCTATTATGATGTTCATAGAGTGTACCTAAGGAGGGGGGCACTACTAGAACACTTTTTAAAGATAGGTCATTTACCATTGGTGATAGAAAATACCCTAGAGCCACTACTATGAAAATATTTCAATCCTAGGGCACAAGCACTATACATTTCCCTTTGTAAACTTTTTTGGAATGAATGAGTAAGATCACATCCAAGGGTCTATAGGTTTCATCATTGCTCAAACTTTGCAGTATGGTATGAGCTCAAATTTTGGCTTTGCTACATATTTAGTAGAGGAAATCCCTAATGTATTAATCAGTGCAAACAAAGCTAAAGTTGTAAAACCATTCTACTGGTATTCAATAAAACATTCTACTAGTATTCAGTACTGATGTACATATTTTTATACAAAAGTGTTTGTGTTTTCTCAAAGGAGATGAAATTGGAGTTAGAGAAGGATGGAAAAAAACTACTTGTTCAGTTGTAAAGTATAGATATGACTTGGGAGGTCACTGATGCTAGCTTCGTGAGATTTGATAGATACTTTTCTTCCAAGTTGAGGATTATATTAACTAGAGATAATCGTAGAATACCTCAATCATTGCTAGAATTGATTAGGACAAGAGATCATGCCAAAGGATTAAAGGTAAGCCACAACTAGGTGTTAGTCTAAAAATGGTTTTGACAGTTGAGTGCCAACACACTTAACCACTTTCTACATTAAAGCCAACTACACTATGTATGCCGAATCATAGGTTGTGCCGAGACAAGAAAGTCATCAGGTGCCGAGCAACCTTCAGATGCCGAGTGACTACAAGTGTCGAGCATGATCCAAGTGCCAAGCAATATTTAGGTGCCAAGTCATAAAGGATGCTGAGAAAGATAGGAGCATATACAAGAGTCAAGTTACAGAAGGTGTCGAGCATATACAAGAGCCGAGTTATAGAAGGTTCTGAGCATCAAGAATTAGTAAGTGTCGAGTAACTCTGAATCAGCATATGAGTTTGTAACATTACAAACTCAGATGTAAACCATTTTCATGGCAATAATATGAAAAATTTTGAGGGATTTAAGTGATAAGATCAAATCATTTATAGTTCCTATGCAATCTACATGCAACCAATAAGGAAAATGGAGAAGACATGTAACCAATGATAAAAGTATAAGCAATGAGCCAAAATCATAGATTCAATATGGATCGTAGATCCACTTCTAACCCTAAGTCTTTGAATGTCTTTATAAGGAAGACTAAGTCTCATTGTATAGATAGGGACAAAGGTGTGGAAGATAAACTATTTTTAGAGTGAAGTATATAAAGACTTAGAGGAAGAGATCAGCAGAAGAATATTCAGTTAATCAAAACAAAAGCAAGGGATTCAAATGAATATCAGATCTTAGAGGATCAAGATCAGAAGAAAGAAGATCAAGTGCCTATATTAAGCAATCAATTATTGTAAGCTATCATGTTTATTAAACCTAATACTCTTTAGCCATTGTATTAGAAAGGAAATCCTATGATGATAGGTTAACTTAACAACTATTTTTTAGATCCTTTAAACAAGTGATTAAATCCTTTAACAAGGTAGCACTTCATGTAAAGTGTTTGTAAATCCTCTAACCAGGTCACTATTGATACAGTGTAAAGCCTTTAACAGGGCAGACCATCAGAAGTGGTTAAACATTATTGCTGCAGTAATTTTTGTGGGTATCATCCCCACCCTAGTTTTACCTTCTTATTCCTGGAGGGTTTATGGGTTACCAAATCTCAAGTGTTATGTGATGATGCATATTTGTTTCTCATGATTGCTTAATGTTTATAAGCATGTATGTTCATTTCAAAGATACGTTATTAAGGATTTAAAACAAATTAAAAGCTAGTACTTCTGATTCAACCCCCACTCTCAGAAGCATTCTTTCCAATAAGATATTACAATAATTGGTATCAAAGCTACTTTCTCTCAAAAAGGAGCCTAATACCTTGGAGGAAAAGATCTAAAGATGGAAGTTTTCAAACATGGAAAGATCATTGAGAGCCAAGTGATAGATGTGCATCTCGCTCTACAAAAAGTAGAAGAAGCTAAAGTGGAATTAAGAAAAATTTTGAAAAGAAGAAAGGAGATAGCTATAGCTGAAGATGATATACACTACAAGGAGATTGATACCACACAAGTGTTTGCCAATGGAGACGCTAAAGAATTCGATGCAGCAATAGCATAACTGATAGAGAAAAACAAAGTTCAAGCGGAAGAGATAAGATCTCTCAAGATGGAAAATGAATCACAGGCCATAATATTGTGTGAAATCACTGAACAAAACAAAAGGGCCGTTGAGGAAAAAGTCATGATGGAAGATGACAAAACGAATCTTGCAAACAGATTGGAAGAAAAATGTATTGAATTAACAATAATCTCAAACATGCAGATATATATGCTTGCCCAAATGATGAATCTTCATCATGAACTTAATATGAAAGATATTGAGATCTCTAATTTGAAGATGCAAAATGAACAATTGCAGAATGAATTGAATAGAGAAAAAGAGATAGCAGAAAATGTCAACAAGTCAAGCGAAGCCATAAAGTACTTTGAACAATTGCTGAAATCCCTAAGATCCACCCATGATACATCAGGACTTGGATACAATAGCACTGAAGTTGGTGAATCATCAAAGAGTGTTGAGAAAAGAAGTTACAAAGGTAAGGATTCTAAACCCATTTGTCATTACTGTAATAAAAGGGGACATACTACTAATGTTTGCAGGAGTAGATGGATCAATCAGCAAAACACACACAAGAGCAAGAATTCCAGTCACAAGTACAACATGCAAGGACATATGACACAAGATTGTAGATCCAAAGTCCCAAGAATACAAAGATTTAATGGACATTGTCATAATTGCAAGAAATATGGACATAGGGCATTTGAATGTAGATCAAAGCCTATGTGGACAGCAAATCAACCAACAAAAGAGAATAAAGGTCACTATCGTTGGGATTATAACAGCTAGAGCAGTTGTCACTATTGTCAAGAGTATGGACATATACCCCATAATTTCATAAGAACACATTTCAAGGGGAACTGTAAAATATGGTTGAACCAAACTACTTGCTTCAGTTGCTTGAAAACTAGACATGTTAGCAAAAATTGTCCAACAAAGACCAAGGCACCCAAGACTGAAGTAAATAAGGGCAAAGAAAAAATTGATGTGGAACACATAAGAACAAACATGAAGAAGACATGGTAGAAAAAGGATGGATCAAGTACATCCTACGAAAGGGTCACTTCACCCATGAGGTCAAGTGATCATTTCTCATCTAACTAATCACAAAATAAACCTATAGGGTTGATGCATAAGAAAGTATCAAACATCAGCCCTAAACCATGAAAAAGCACTACAAAGTTTAAAATTGCATGAGAAAAGATGCTAAGACTAAACTTGAAAGATGATTTAGAGTTGTCTTTAGATGTCAAGTTATTAACAAAATGAGTAGATGTCAAGTAAGTATAGCTGCCGAGTGGATGCTAAGCTAAAAAACATTCGAAAGTCGAGTGACAGGTGCAGGTACTAAAATGAATTAAATACAAAGTTTCTTTTGTTGCTTAAAAGTAAAAATAAATTCATTCATGAGCCATTCAAATGAAGAGTGATTACTTTGAGCACGTCTGAGTGATTTTCAAGCTTTCAAACTAGTCTTTTGCAGTGAATTAGCATCTACCCAAGTGATCTAAGCACTTATCCAAGTATTTCCTTCAGGTGCCGAGTTTTACAATTTGAGAAGTTTTCTTTTATAATTAAAACCCTAGTTCAGATATAAATGGCATCTAGTTCAAAAAAAACCCAAGGGAAAATGAGCTATGAGATTCAACTTGTCAACAACGAAGTTAAGCAACCTGATTTTAGACCTATACCAGAGGTTGCATACTAAAACAATCCCGCTGGAGCCCTATCCACCATCCCTAAAAAAGTTATGGTTTAGGATGGTGAAAGTGCTATGATTGTAAAATAGGAGCCATAGGAGATTTGGAAATCTTTAATGCCTATGAAAAACTCTATGAAAATGGTATTTTGAAAGATGAGTTTTCTATCGTAGAGAAGAAGGGTTTAACCAATGCCCTATTTTTTCCAATCATATTCAAAAATGAGTGGATACGCATAATACTCAAGAGAATCCATGATGGATCATTCTGGCTAGAACAAGGACAAGTTAAAATTACCAAGAAAATGGTTCATAAGGTTACAGGTTTTCCAACCCTAGATCGGCCAAAGACATTGAGAAGTGAAAAGAAGGAAACAATTGAGAAAAACACAAGTGCAAAATGGAACAATAGAGGAATGACCATAGATACCATTACTGATCCCCTTCTAGAATTTTTTGTAAGGATCATATCACATAAGTTTTATCAATCTAGCAGGTTAAATAGTGTACCATGCATAGCAATAGATGTGTCACATAAGCGTGTAAAGAAAGACCACACCTATGACCTTGCAGAGCTCTTGTTGCAACAGATCAATGAAAATCTTGGAGCTATTAGAAAGTCCAAGGGAGCATAGTGTAAATTTGGTTCAGTGTTGGTTTGTATGTTCTTCTATGTAATGAAGGAATTCCCTTCATTTGGAAAAGTCAACTGGAGTCAGAATAAAACCATTTTTGATCAAATTAATGATTTCATTGCACAAATGGGAGATAGCTTTGGTGATCAAATGTCTATCTATTTTGAGGATTTCAAAAATTCAATGAAGGAAAGAATGAGAATACCAGTTTCACTAGTAGAAAAGCATATAAATGACATATGTTTTCTTGTTGATATTGATTACACTTACATTCGAGCAGTCCTTCCAAGAAAAAGATGGCTTAGACCATTGGGATATGAGCTTGATATTGACCAAGCTTCTATAGCCATCATAGCATAACTTTTCGAGGAAATAGACAAATCTGCAAAGGTATTTGGGACATATGACACTGTCAAATCAAGAGTTATTACAAAAATCAAGACAGGCATAGTAGTCAAGAAGAAGGACAAGCTGGTAAAGCAGATAAAGAAGAAATTTGGTGTTGGAGAATCAAGTGCAATAGGTGAAGTAGAAGAGATTAGTGAAGGAGAAGAAGAAGGTAATCCATAACAAGAGCCACTTGAATTGCCTCAAACTCAAGGTGAAGAGAAAGATGAGAGTGTCGAGGAAGTAGAAACCAAGGAAGCACCCATCAAGGGCAGAGTTATCAAAAGAAAGACAAAGACACCTCGTGCTTCTTAGCCTTCACCAAAGAATGCTATCGTGCAAATGCCTAAGAAGCCAAAAACCAGAGCTATGACAAGGGACTCTACCCAAAAGGCCAAAGAGGAAGTGACAAAGAATAAGAACACAAAGGCATAGGAAGAGCCAAGGAAAAGGAAAATATATGTGGCCCAACCTAATACTAATGAAGAAGATCAGACTAAAAAGGTAAGCCATCCTAAATCTTCAATTGATATATTATGTGAGAAGATTAGGAATGGAGACTTAAGTGAAATAAAAAGGATTGATTTCAATAAGTTTAGTAAAGAGGAATAAAATAGCATAGAAGAATTAGTCTATGCATTAATGGCACAGTTCAAGTATACACCTCTTGAACTAGATGGACAATTGCCAAAGGAATTGTCTAAAACTATAGAAGACAGATGGTATTTCTATCTAATGATGGAGAAAGAGATTAGGGAATCAACCCTAGCAAACCTACTACCTAATTTAACAAAAGAACAAGTAACTCAAGCAATCAAAAGAAATAGAAAAAGGTTTACAACTAAATATAGGGCATTCTCCATCCTACAAAACAAAATTGAAGAAGTTGTGTAGAGAACTACAAGAGTTTGGAAAAACTTGTACACGACAATTGAAGATATCCTTGAAGAGGTATACAAAGAGGAAGCTATTGCTAAACCTGAAGAAAGAAGGAAGAGGAGAGAAGAGAAAATAGAAGAAGAGAAAAAGGTTGAAGAAGAGGAAAACAAGAAAGAAAGAGAGGAGGAAGCAAAAGATGAAGACAAAGGATCTGATGAACAACAAAGTGTACAAGACACACAACTTTCACCTCCTAGCCCACCTCACTCAACAACCACACCTGTAGAAATCATAAAAATTAAATATGTTGTTGACACCACATGTCAAAACATCAATCCATTAACTACAACAGATCTTACTAAGATCCTTGACCAAACAACTCTACAAGCACAATTGTTTACAAGTCCTATATTGGTCAGTGTGGATAATCTTCAAAAGTTAGTAGATAAACTCAAAGAAGCCAAGGTGTTACCACAAGAACCACCTCAAACCATTAAAACTACTAGGCTTACATTTCTACCACCTCTATCACCACCAAGGATAGCCATTCAAGCTCATCAGGAGTTGAGTGCAACAACAGAGATAGTCACAAGGATAACACTTCAGATAGTGAGTACACCTCCAATAGAAGTAACACAAGAAGAAGACAAGCAAGAAGAAGAGGACAAAGAAGAAACACAAGATAAAGAGGAGTTTGCAATACAAAATTTGGTTGAATTACCAAAAATAGGAACTCCCACCAAACCCATTCATAAGTTTAGTACTGAAACAATGACCTTACATGTCAGTACACCAAGTTCAAGTTGTACTAGGGTAGCCAGGACCATCCATTATGGTATTCCTGAGCTTGATGAAGAAATTAAAATACCCTATTATGATTCAAGCACTCTAAATGAGGAAAAGATGAATGAAATACAGAGTGCATTGGATAAGAGAAGCAGGCAAGAGGAAATGAGGAAAGACTACAAATACAAGTAGGCAATGAATGAGATAAAAGATATATTCATGGATGCTTTTACTCTTCAACCTCCAAATGCAAACAAGCCAATACTTGAGCAATTATCTGATATAGTTGACCAAGGAAATAATGAAGACCATGATATTAATGTAAAACTAATGGAATGGACAAAAAAGAAGTTTATAAGAAAAGTCAACCAGAAAATAGCTCATAACATAATTTTGGGATAGGTTGACCTAGCAAAGAAATTGGAAAATGTAAAGAGTGTAATAGGGAACATATTTTCCCTTTATAGAAAATTGTGTGATTTTTCCAGGTTCACACAAGAAATAAATTCAAAAATTTTGAACCTTCAGAATAAATTAAAACTCTCCAGCATGCAACTACCCTCAGATCCTGCATAGAGTGAAAAGTAATTTGCTCAAACACTTCACACTCAGAGGGAATTAGCTGCATTATCAACAGAAGAGGCCACTATCAAAGAAAAGTTGATGCAAATTCAAGCCTTCGTCACTCCTCACTTAGAAGTATTACACAAGGAGCAAATAAATGTAGAAATAGTCCTCAAAAAGGATCCAAATACTTCTACACATGAAGGACTAGTTGATCTAGTAGCAGAGTTTGCTATCCAACAAAAGTCATTGGATATTGCCTTAAATAACTAGGATGCAACTCTCCAAATCCTCCTTGAGGTAAATAAGACATTTTTGGCCAAGCATGGAATTACTATTTAGGACCCTTTGGCATCTGTATCAAAAAGGGGCAAATAATGTTCTAAGGGGAAGATAATATTGGAGATAATATTGTGAATATTGTGAGCATAATGGCACAAGACATCAGAATTCATGACATGACAAGGCATGATCAACTCAGGGGGAGTTATAATAATTTTTTTTGAGGTATATATTGTAAGTTACAATATTTTGATAAAGGCATTCAAACCTCTATATATATACCAAGCAGATCAGTGAGTGTACTCATACGATCAGACATAATGCTTAGTTAAGTGTTTTTGACACTCATGTCAAAGTGGGAGATTGTTAGTCTAAAAATGGTTTTAACACTTGAGTGCCAACACACTTAACCACTTTCTACATTAAAGCCGACTACACTATGTATGCTAAGTCATAGGTTGTGCCGAGATAGGAAAGTCATTAGGTGCCAAGCAACCTTCAGATGCCGAGTGACTACAAGTGTCAAGTAATATTCAGGTGCTGAGTCATAAAGGATGCCAAGCAAGATAGGAGCATATATAGGAACTGAGTTATAGAAGGTTCCGAGCATATATAGGAGCCAAGTTATAGAAGGTGTTGAGCATTAGGAATCAGTAAGTGCTAAGTAACTCCAAATCAGCATATGATTTTGTAACTTCACAAACTCAGATGTAAACCATTTTCATGGCTGACATATGATGAATCTCGAAGGATTTAAATGATAAGAGCAAATCATTTATATTTCCTATGCAATCTACATGCAACCAACAAGGAAAATGGAGAAGGCCTGCAACCAATGATAAAAGTACAAGGAATGAGCTGGAATCATATATTCAATATGGATCATAGATCCACTTCTAACTCTAAGTCTTTGAATATCTTTATAAGGAAGATTAAGTCTCATTGTATAGATAGGGATGAAGGTGTGGAAGATAAACTATTTTCAGAGTGAATTATATAAAGACTTAGAGGAAGAGATCAGAAGAAGAATATTTAGTTAATTAGAACAAAAGTAGGGGATTCAAACAAAAATCAGATCTCAGAGGATCAAGATCAGAAGAAATCAAATCAAGTGCATGTATTTAGCAATCAAGGATTGTAAGCTATCAAGTTTATTATACCTAATACTCTTTAGCCATTGTATTAGAAAGGAAATCCTATGATGATAGGTTAGCTTAATAGCTATTTTTTAGATCCTTTAAATAGGTGATTAAATCCTTTAACAAGGTAGCACTTCATCTAAAGGGTTTGTAAATCCTCTAACTAGGTCACTATTGATACAATGTAAAGCCTTTAACAAGGTAGGCCTTTAATAGGGCAAACCATTAGAAGTGGTTAAACATTATTGCTGCAGTAATTTTTGTGGGTATCATCCCCACCCCAGTTTTACCTTCTTATTCCTGGAGGGTTTTTGGATTACCAAATCTCAAGTGTTATGTGATGATGTATATTTTTTTCTCATGATTGCTTAATGTTTATATGTATGTATGTTCATTTCAAAGATATTTTATTAAGGATTTAAAACAAATTAAAAGCTAGTACTTCTAATTCCCCCCCCCCTCTCAGAAGCATTCTTTCCAGTAAGATATTACAACACTGGGTGGATATCATCCCATACTCAGCCTCTACTATTTTCAAAGTGTATGGTTTCCAAGGGAAACCCCATGTATTTCTATATCAACTACCACTGAAAGTTGGGATTGTAGAATTCCTATGGCAAGTAGGAGGATTAGAAGAAAATGAATTGATGGGTAGATCGAAACATATATTCTTTCCTTAGTTTATTGTAGTCCACAATTTTGCTTTTACTAAGGGAGGATGGAGGTAGTTAGGATTTTTTTTGGACAAATACTAGATGGCCCAATCCCACCCCTATTGAATTGATCTTGAGGGTTTCTATGATATGTTTAAGGATAGGACTAAAGGTAAATCTTATAAACATTTTGTTTACTTTCTTAAAGATATAATTAGGAATGAATTTTCATTGCAAGAGAAGGAAGTTAGGAAAGAGAAATGGAAAGTTTATAGTAGGGTTCTTGAATTCATTATTTCCTTAGAACCAAAATATAACTCCCTAGCTGATGTAAAATATTGGGGTAACAATATTAATATGCTTATGAGTAATTTTGTTGGGTTCATGCAAACCCTAAATGAGAAGAAAACAATTTTGGTTCAAGCTTATCTAGATTAGGCTATTGAGATTGAGAAGAGGATAACAAGTAAAGATATCATAAATCCAAGATAGTACACATTTTAGAAAAAAAGGATAGATATGTGGTAGCAAAGAATATACATATCCCAGTCCCTGTATACAAAAGATAATTGTTACAAAGTCATCCTACAACACCTGAAGTAGAAAAGGGATCTTCTTTGAGAGCTGAGGAGTACTCCCCTTCATAGATCCCTATATGTATAGATGATTAAAACTTCTTGAGGGAGAAACTAAAATAAATGGGTAGTCAAAGGGATATTGTGACAACTACAACAGAGGTAGAAGGAGCACTTGCACAACCTCTTATGCCATCACGAACTCTTACTAGAGAGGATTTTAGAGGAAGAGAAATTGATCTTGTGGTGATTTAGGCATCAAATAAATTTTTGGATGATAAAATTTTTGTTAAGTCAAGAGAATGCATCCAATTTTTGTGGAGGAAAAATATAGACAATTATGAGGCAAGGTGTAAGAAGATAAAGATAGAGCAACCCAATAGACAAGACTCTAATATTGAAGAGGAGGTCAAGGATAGTCTCATGGAAAATATTGGATAGATAACCCCTACGGGGGGAGGGAAATTGTTATAGGATTTAGGAATCATGATATTGATTGAATGGGACATTGCTAATGCAATGGTTTTTGATGCAGTCAGAAAGGGAAAGGAGACCCAGTACATAACTGAGGATGAGGTTTTCCAAGCCCATAAAGGTATCAAATAAAATGATGACCACAAATCCTTATTCATGTGGTCCATTTATAAGAGAGACAAGGCCAAATTTTAGGAAGTCTTAGATTATGAGAATACAGGTAGTCTCATGGTCTATAGATTTGAAGAGGTAGACAATGAAAAGGTGGCCTTAATAAATAAAGAAATGGTTGATTTTGGTGTGGTGGTAGCAACCAAAGATTTTTTTTTAAAAATTTAATTAAATAAGAAATTTAAAAATGTGATAGAGTCATATGATGAAAGGGGTAGAGCAATCTACTAGTTAGAGGATAAAATTGCACAATATGAAAAAAAATTTAGAAAGAGAAGAGAAGGCATATGGTCAAGCCAACTCAAAATTGATTGTCCCCCTCCCCTCTTGCTACGTTTCAACAAAGTGCTAATTGTGGGAATTCCTAGCACACCTCAAAAGCCATATATTCACATAGTTGAGGAGCTTGAGGAAGAAAAAGCCAAGATATAGTCATTACATGTTGAACTAGGCTTTCAACATGAAGATAAAATCATAAATACAATTTTGTATCTAGTGGATAGGGTAGGTTGGCCCCTATTTTACTTATAATTATCAAGGTTAGTAGAGATATGGAATTAATTGATTAAAAATGAAGCAACCTTGAGGCCATTTCTAAACTAATGTATTAGCAGGGATGATGCCATCACATCCCTTTGTTGTCATGCCATTGATTTTTCTAATGAATAAATAGAAAATACTTTTAATCAAGACAATGATCTCTTAGATTTTGATCAAAAGAGAGATTTACTCTAGAAAAGAATAAATAATTTATTTTTAAAGTATGTTGGTAAATTTTTTATCTCTTTCCACATGCACTTAGAGGCATAGGTAACATAAAAGATAAGGAAGAGTGGACCAATGAATTAGAAGAATGAATGAGTATAAGGCTGACCAAAATAGTCAATAAATTGATAGGGTTTCTAGGAATATGAGAGGGATATCATAGGAATGGAGTGTAAGGTTAACAACTGATGAATTTAATTACCCGTCAATTAAATGGGTATATTATTTATCATTGTGACTCTATATAGTAATGGATAAAGCATTGGTCATAAGTTGTGGTGCTAATTGATGCAATTATTTGGTTACACAAAGCACATTTTAAATCTAAATAAATATTTACTTTCTATAATGAACAATTTTATGGCAATTACTTATTTGTAATAGCTTTCCTCTAAGTTATAGTTGGCTACTATAGTCAAGAAGTTAATTACAAGTCCAAGAATATTTTTTACCATTTTCTATTATAGGGGATAGATTTGAAAAGAAGAGTGTGAGTGAATGAGTTTTGAAGAATAATATCAAATAATTAGTCATCTAAATCCCCAAGTCACCTTGGCCCTATAGAGCCTAAAGTGCATAAAGTCTTTGTGCTCTACTAAAGTTGGTTTAGATCTGACATTAATATGGTTGAATAGAGGAAATAGATAATCATTAGACAAGAGTTTTATTTTCTATATCCTAGTACTAAGTTTGTGCAACCTCATAGTTTTAAAACACCAACATGCACAAGAGGATAACTCTAGCTACAAGGAGAGTGAAATTGATCACATAGAGTCAGAAAAGAGAGAGAATCTTATGTTTAGAAGGGTATTGATCGAACAAATTGCTCCTAATGAACCTAATCATATTAGGGCTCTATTTAGGATTAGATACAAGATCCTTGGAAAAATTTTCAAGGTTGTGGTGTATTTAGGTTCTACTGATAATATAATATTAGAGGAGGTAGTTGTGAAACTTAAACTAGCTAAAATACCTCATGTGAATCCATATAAGGTAAGTTAGCTCAATAAAGGGAAAAACACACTAGTGAATGAGCAGAATTGTGTGGACTTCTCCATGGATAGGTATAAGGATACATTATTGTGTGATATTTTTCCCATGGATTCTTGTCATCTAGTGTTAGGTACACCTTGGCACTATGACAGGGAGGTAGTTTATGATGGAAAAAATAACTCAATATCCTTTAAGAAGGAGGTAAAAATTTTAAGATCCAATCATTTTTGGAGGGAGAAGGGCCACAATCTAACTTACCTAGTGTGTTGCTATGTAGTGGGGAGGAATTTGTTAAAGATCTAAAAAATGAAGATAGTCAAGCCTATGCACTAGTGTTGAAGTCCAAGGGAGAAGAGAAGGAAATCAAAGACCCTTTACTTACAGAGGTTCAAGAATAATTTGAGAAATAAAAGGAAATTATGATTGATGGAAATCCTACTACCCTACCTATTAAAAGAGTCATTACCAATCAAATAGACTTTGTTCTTGGTGTATCCTTACCAAACAAACCAACATACAAGCTGACTCTAGACTAAAAGGTAGAGGTGGAAAGATAGGTACAAGAGTTGATGAACCAAGGTTTGATTAAGAAGAGCATAAGTCCATGTGTAGTCCCTATGGTACTAGCATCCAATAAGGGAGGAAAATGGAGACTATGTATAGACTCAAGGGTCATAAATAGGATCACAATTAGGTACAAGTTTCCCATAACTAGGATTGAGGATCTCATGGATTGTCTTCGAGGAGCTATGTACTTCACCAACTTGAATTTGAAAAGTGGATAGCACCAAATTAGGATTAAGGAGGGAGATGAGTGGGAGAAAAATTTCAAGGCAATAGATGGGCTCTATGAATGGCTTGTGATACCTTTTGGTCTCTTTAATGCTCCTAGCACATTCATGAGGCTCATAAATAAATTTCTTAATGACTTCACTAGAAGATTTTTGGTGGTCTATCTAGATGATATCCTCATCCTCATAAAGACCAAAGAGGAGCACATCAAGCATGTAGAGATAGTATTATAGAGACTTCATGAGGAGAAGCTTGCTATAAACCTTGAGAAGTGTGACTTATTCAAGTAAGAACTGGTGTACTTAGGTTTTTCATTGTCGAAGGGATCCTTGAAGATGGATCAAAATAAGGTTTTTGCTATTGCCAACCAGCCACCACCTACTACATCTACTAAGGTAAGAATTTTTCATGGTCTATAGCTGAATTCTATATGAAATTCATTAAGAATTTTAGTGGCATATGTGCACCTTTGCTAGACACCATAAAGGTTGGGGTCAAGTCCAAGTTTAGGTGGACCTTGGAATTTGAAAAATCATTTGAGATGCTTAAGAAAAAAATAGCTTCCCAACCTATTTTGTAATTTCCTAGCTTTGAGAAACTTTTCACCATAGAGTGTGATGCAAGTGGCCTAGTAGCAGGGGAAGTGTTGAGACAGGTAGGTAGGCCGATAGCGTTCTTTAGTTAAAAACTTAATGAGGCCAAAAATAAGTATTCATCCTATGACCTAGAACTATATGCCCTATTTCAGTCTTTTAGGAAGTGGAGACACTACTTATTACCCAAAGGAATTTTTTCCTTTCATAGATAATCAAGCACTCATTTATATAAACACCCAAGAAAATTTGAGTAATAGACATTTGAAGTGGATGGAGTATCTACAATCTTTCATCTTCATAATCAAGCATAAGAAAAAGTAGATAAATAAAGTGGCAGATGTATTATGTAGAAAATTACTAATAATTCAAGAGGTACAATTGTATAGCATTGGGGTAGAGAGCTTCAAGATTCTCTATAAGGAGGATGAATATTTTGTAGAGACATATAGGGTATGTTTTGACTTTGACAATCATTTCCATAGTAAATTCTCTAAGTTTACATTGTAGAATGGGATGCTCTTTAAGGGTAACCAGTTGTATGTACCAAGGGGATAAATAAGGGAGAACCTAATTTAGGAGAAGAACAATGGAAGCCTAAGTGTATACTCTGGTGTGAGAAAAACCTTAGAACTGGTCTAAAGATTCTACTATTGGCCTAAACTAGTTGGGGATGTGAGTAAGTATGTGGAACAATGTGTGGTGTGTATGAAAACTAAGGGGGGAATGATTAATGTAGGTCACTATCAACCCCTACTAGTTCCAAATAGGCCATGGGAGTGTGTGAGCATGGAATTCATAATAGGATTTCCCAAGACAAAACATGGTTATGATGGTGTCTATGTAGTTGTTGATAGATTCAACAAGATGGGTCACTTAATTCAATGCAAAAATACCAATGATGCAAGCCACATTACACATCTATTCTTCAAAGATGTTGTGAGGATTCATGGCCTTCCATTGAGTATAGTGTCAGATAGGGATGTAAAGTTCATGAGTCACATTTGGAAGACCTTGTGGAGTAGACTTGGTATAAACTTGTCAAATGGTTCAACATACTATCCTCAAACTGATGGTCAAACTGAGGTGGTCAACAAGGTGCTAGGTAATCTCTTGAAGAGCCTAAGGAGTATGGGAAAACATGCGATATCAACATTCTCCAAGTAGATTATGTGTAAAATGATAGTAAGAACATAACCACATGTAAAAGTTCCTTTGAAATTGTGTATGAGATACATCCAAGCGGTGTGTGTGAGTTAAGGGATCTTGGATGGATGGAACATAGGAGTGGACATCTTGAGGATTTTTCCCAAACCATGAAATAAATCCAAGAAAAAGTTAAGATGACTATCAAAGATAATGCCCAAAAATTTAAGGCCAAGGTAGATGAAAGAAGGAAGGACATTCAATTTGCTATTGGTGATTATGTCATGGTACATCTAAAGAAATCCAGATTGCAAAAATGCATACCTACCAAGCTGCAAATGAAAAGAGTGGAACCTTGCAAAATCATAGCCAACTATGGATAAAATGCCTAAAAATTTGATTTTCCAACAAATTTGGTCATCTCTCCTATTTTCAATGTCCAAGATTTTGTTGAATTTAAGGGTAAACTAGCTCAGAGTAGTCAAGGAATTGATACTAATCTAAAACCTACAATAGCACCTACATCAAGAAAGTTGGAAGCTAAGAAATAATTGTATTCTAGAGTGAAGAAGGCCACTAGACATCATGTGTATATGGAACACCTCATCAAATGGATGAATAAACCTAATTTAGAAGCAACTTGGGTTGTTGAGGCAAATTTTAACAAGGTAGACATTCCCAAAGACCCCTTGTCTACATGAGTGATATAGTTTATTTTGTTGGGGTAGTATGGTGTAGGGGCACCTAGATAAGCTTGTGAATAACCTAGGGTTCCTAGGGTGTTTCAGCTTCTAGTGGTTCTATCTTCACCAATAGGTGAATAATAGGGCTAACCTAGTCCTAAGATGAAGTTGTTTAGGGAAAGTTGCTCATAGTTGCTCCTAGTTGCTCAATGAGGCCAAATGGAGCATCTTTTTTTATTAATAGGGTAGAATGGAAACAATGAGGATTAAAGGACCTTTTTGCTTACATTTCATCCATTTGAGTCCTTTGGCAAATTTTACTAACCATTCGATCAAGTTTGAAGGTCAAACTCCAAATGATGTAAAATTTGCTCAAAAGTTGTGAATGTTGTCATTGACAACTTTTTGTTGCTTTGGAGAAGCATTGTAGTTATTGTTTTCTAATTGTCTAAAATAATTAGGGAGTGATTAGGATGTGTTTATAAGGCCATCCTCAACCTTGTTGTAGAGTTGGATGTTTGTGAAGATTCTATTTGTGCTTATTGAACAACCAGTACATCATCACAATTTTTTTGGTTTTTCAGATTTTAGAATTTCAATGGATTAGTTAGAAAACTGATATTGCTTGAAGTCATAGAGGAGTTAAATCTATGATTGGGTATAGTGCTGGTTTTTTATTTTGTATAGTTTTAGCTGTTTGTATAAATTATTTAGGTTTTTGTTATCCTGTTTTTATGAACCAAGCAATTGAGAAAAATGGAGTCATAACTCCCTCTCAATATGTAGGATCTATAAAACCTCTTTGGATTTTGGAGAAGACTCCTTATACAAACTTTAAAAAAGAGGAGGTCCCTTGGAAAGAAAAGAAAACATTTCTATAGTGATTCTCTAGGTGAGTAGAGATGCATGGCTAGGGATCACAGTCAAATGTAGAGATGTTAGAGTGATTGAATGTTCCTAATAATTCAGTCAAAGCTTGGTAAGTATTAGGTGGGTGTGTAATGAAGCTCTAATCTCAATGAGAGGAATTTGTGGAAGTTATATGGTGGAAAACCTTGTTTCGCTATAGATAGCCTGTTAAGACTTGAAAACCCTTATTTTTAGGCATTTTTTTATGCCCATACAATACAAATAGTTTGGGAACCCTAGACCACCAAAATATCTAAGCTCTCTAAAAATGGTGTCTAGATCATTGGCTTGTTAGACTCCTTGTTAAGGAACTTTTCAAGTTATCTATCATTTCCTTCATTAGGAAGGCTAATTGCTTGTAGCCCTATTACAAGCATTTGAGTGAGTTCTTTCTTGATTTTTGGAACTTGATTAGGATATCAAGTTTTTTTTTAATGATTGTGGACCTTGAAGGAAGTCCATATTCCTTCCTAGATGACCATTCAACCATTGGGGACTTAACTGATCAATTGGAGTTAATTGGAGTGGCAAAGAGTTGTTAACCTTGCTAACTGGTGTGCACTAGTTGAATTTCCTAGGACCTCATAGTTAGGATCCTAATGAGATTAAGGTGATTAAAAACCCTATTAGGTCAAGTGGGAGACCTAAGGTTCCCCTAGAGGAAGCTAGGGTGGGAGCAAGATTGGTTGCCACATCAGCTTCTTTGTGCTCAATACCCATTTCCATTTGGCATCCACTCTATTATAAAATCCCATAAGAATTTTAGTTTTTACTTTCATAGGTGTATGTGTTAACCTGATCAACATATTAATTAAAGATTCTTCAAGTTTATCTTGATCTTCATTGCTCAAAGAATCATATTGTAAGTCTTTAAGAGCCAAAATATTTTATGACTCTATCAGTTTTTCACATACCCAATCATTAGTCATTGGAAGGAGTACCTTTACAATTTGTAGTTTTTAAGTTTCATTAGACTCTATCCTTTCTTCATCTTCCTCCTCCTCTTGTGCAAATATCATGTAGTTCTTTTTACATTTTATTTTTGTAAGTCATCCTAATGGGTGAAACATTGATGATCTTTCTCAGTGAGTGATCATGATTAGGACCATGAGTGGTCTACACCCTTGAGGTGATTAGATTAATATACTATATCAGTTGATTTGATTATTCTTATGGCTGATTTATGAGATTATGATGTGTTATATGGTTTCACTAAGGTTTGTCCTAGTGGATAGTAGGTTTGGTGTGTTATCATGATGTCGTTCCATGATTACCCTAAAATGTTTGTAGAGATTGCATTGTGTATTATTATCCTACTGTATTTGACTAGGTTCTTGCAGTAGTGGTTGGTAATATATTTGACCATGTTTACTTACATTTTTTAAGTTCCTTTTTGTGTTGTTTAAACAACCATTATTAAATTCTTAAATAATTAGAAATGAATTATTCATGTTGGATTCATTGATTATGTGCGACAGATATTTACCTTGTGCATTTTGGTAGTTTATAAAAATGGTTATTTAATGTAATTTAATGCATTTATCTTTAACCATGGTGCCTAGTTGATGAGTGGTTGTAACTTTGAGCTTTTGTCTTGTGCATGACTGATGTTGGTCTCTACTTGTGATTCTTGATTATGATATGTTTAGTGGATATGGACTTGTATGTCTAACCATCCTAGGAGCTTTTACTTTGGGTTTGAAAGAGAAAATTGTTCGAAACAATAGTCCACCAAGATAAGTGAGAGGGGTGGGGGTAAATCAATTATCCAACAATTAAAATATTTATCAACCTTTAATAAACTTATCCATTCAACCAAAGTAAACATCAACCATAACAAGATGCACATAGACAATTACACAAGATATGTTAATTAGAGAAACCCTTGATTAGAGGGAAAACCCCGGTGGGAATGATGCCCACAAGATGATGTACTAATATAAATATTCCTTGTTAGAGGATGGACCCTATTGGGAGTCTATTGCAGCATTTAGTATATATGAGTCCCTTTTGGGAGACTTTGAATCCTTTTTAGGATTTTCTAACCCTGTTAGGAGTTGTGCCAACCCTTCTAGGAGTTGTAGTACAATGTATGCAAGAAGAGCCCACTACCCAAACATGCAATATCAATTACAAGAAGAGCTCACTACCCAAACAAGTGATTTACTATTAATTTCCTCTTTCGTCTATTCTATCAACCAAACCAATTAGTGAAAAACCTCATAGACCAAGTCATGAACCTTAGATCCAAATATCAAACATTGGATCACACAATAAAGCCTTGACAATGAAGTTTCCTTCACTTCCTCTCTATTCTTCTCAGCTTTGCATTTCACTCTCTTTTCTTCTTATAACAACTTCTCCTTGATGTATATCTATACACCATGATAATGGAAAATGTCCTTCCATTATATTTAATCTATAAAACAATTCCTCGAGTCAACTGTTAGACCTTCTTAATTAATTATTATAGGATTGCATTAAGAACATGTTACACTTAGTGATAACATTAATATTTTGACTTACAACTTGAATATCATTTTTTAAAAGTAATATTATGACAAGAAAAATTAGTCATGTCATCACCAACATGTCTTCTTCACATCCTCAACATTAATTCTTAGACTAACAATTCTGCTAAGAGATATAACAAGTTTACTAGAACATGCCTCTGTAAACTCTATCTCAGAACAAATATCAACAAAACTTACATAACATCTTCCAGAATTAACATTTCTTCACTTGATGTTAATTTCATATACTAGATACTCAAAATTATCTCCCATAGCCTCAAATTATGAGAATAATCAACTAGCCATCCATACCAACTTGATCTTTCCACTATTCTTCTATCAGATACCATAGAAAATTGCTATGTTGACATCAATGACAAACACAATCATGAATGTAACATATCATCATGATAACATATCTAAAATACTCCACCATAGGAATATCACAACATTCATGCTTCAAATAATCTCCTCCTTTTGCATTGATGAAAACATAGATGAAAAACATCTACTTTTGAGAATACCAATAGTTAAAGATTGTTGATCTTTATTTTCAAATCTTCTTCATCAATCAATCTCCCCTATTGATATACCTCAATGTTATTTCTATTTTTCCATTCTTTAATTTTTTTTCATTCAGTGCTTCTCCCCCATGATGTTTTTTCTTCTCCCCAGTGATGTTTTTCATGTAGTACTTCTCCCCCATTGACATCAATATCAAAGGTTTCAACAACCATCAAAATTTATAGCAACTGATTCTTACTTAGCTTACGTGTCCAAATAAACTATTCAAAAAAAATCCAAAAAGAGTCCTAGGTGACTCTATCCATCATATATACTCCTGCATACATGAAGCATCAACATTTAGTCTAGACAAACAATGGTGCTCGGTTACACTAGATCAATGCACTCTTGCATCTTCTACTCTGATGTAGCAAGTGGCATAACCCCTAACATACCTCACAAATACTCAAAAGTCTCTTTGGGAAAAGGCTTAGTGAATATATCTACAATCTACTCTTGCATACTCAAATACTCCAATCTAATTTCCCTTTTTGCAACTTTCTCTCTCAACATGTGATACTTAATAGAAATGTGCTTAGTCTTCAAATGCAATAATAGATTACTAGACGTATTTACTATGCTTGTATTCTAACAATGTATGACAATGGTTTCATTGATTTCTATCCATATATACTTTAGCATATGCTTCATCCAAACAACTTTATGGCAATTATTTGCTACTACAACATATTCTGCTTTCACTATACTTTGTGAGGCACAATCCTACTTCTTGCTTAGCCAAGAAACCAATCGTCCTCCACCACTAGTGCTCTTCTTATCACTCACACTACTTGTCCAATCACCATCAATATAAGCACTTGGAGTAAAATTATTAGATCTATCATACCACAATCCAAACTCTAGTGTTCCTTTCAAGTATCTAAATATCCTTTTGATTGCTGCATAATGTGCTTCTTTGAGATCAACTTGGAATCTTGCAACATTTCCAACTATATTTGTTGTATCTAGCCTTGTGTGAGTTGGATATTGCATTCCTCCAATCATCCATATGTACTTATTTTGCTCAATAGTAGGTGTCTCATCCTTTGTAGATAACTTGTGTCCAGTTACCATAGGTGTTCCAATGGGTTTACATGTTTACAAACCAAACCTTTTTAGTAAATTCTTCACATGCTTAGTTTGAGAAATAAAGGTTCCTTCTTTATCCTGTGCAATCTATAATCCTAGAAAATATTTCATTTCTCCTATCATACTCATTTCAAATTCCTTCTTTATTTATTTTACAAACTTGTCACTTTCCCATTATTTCAA
The DNA here is from genome assembly GCA_028749045.1 of Cupressus sempervirens. Classification (NCBI taxonomy): domain Eukaryota; kingdom Viridiplantae; phylum Streptophyta; class Pinopsida; order Cupressales; family Cupressaceae; genus Cupressus; species Cupressus sempervirens. Next base: position 169,395,410 of record CM053791.1, on the reverse strand, counting down.
CCAAATATGATATCATCAACAAATATTACCAAAATTATTAATCCATCATCAATTTCTTTCTAATAGAGATTACTATCTACCATACCTTTGCTATATCCAAGCTTTGTCAAATGCTTGCCTAGCCTTGCATACCAGGTTATCGGTGCATGCTTCAAGCCATACAATGCTTTCTTAAGTCTGCATACATTATCATATATCAAAGGGAAACCTTTTGGATGCTCTATGTATTCTTCTTCTTTAAGTTCTCCATTCAAAAATGCTAACTTGACATCCATATGATACACTTTGAATTTCCTATATGTTGCATATGCTAAAATAACCTTATTGCTTCTATTCTTGCCATAGGAGCACAGGTATCTTCATAGTCTATTCCTTCTTGCTAAGTAACCTTTACATACCAATCTTTTCTTGTTTCTTACAACTTCTCCTTCTTCATTCATCTTTTTTCTCAATACCCATTTAGTTCTTATCACATTCTTATATGATGGTATCAAGACCAATTCCCATGTCTCATTCTTTACTATCTAATCTAATTCCTCTTTCATAGATTGTTTCCAATGATAATCTCTACATGCTTCATCTGCATTCTTAAGTTCAACTTGAGATATCAAACATAGTTATTCATTGACTCTACTTCTGATGATTTTCTCTGGTGGATGATTCTTTGTCATATTCTTAAATGAAGTAGGATTTGCTATCTCAAATCTTGACTTTGCTAAAGGTTCCAAGCTTTGTTCCTACCTTGGCTCTCCTTCATTCTACAGATCATTATTAGTCTCAAGAAATACTTCATCATTCCTTGGTTTAGTAACAACATCATCATCTTAATTGTAATCAATCATTCTCTCTCATATCATGAATTTCTCATCAATTCTCACATTTTCACTTTCCATATAGTTTCCAAAACTATTTCTTCTAATATTTGCTCTTCATTAACTAATCTAGACTCATTAAAAAAAACTTTCAAGGATCTTTCCATGCTTTCTCTAAATTCTTCAACCTATTTAGAAAGTATATTCTTCCTAGCTTTTCTTAATATCTTAGGACATCTACTTGAAAAATGACCAAACTCTTTACATGCCCAATGAAAAAAATTTTCCATACCTTCTGACTCTCTTTTTGTAAGTAGATCAATACCTTCCTCTATCTTTATGTCTTCTTTGGATCTAGATCTATCTTTGCTTGAGCTTCTATTCTTTTGTATACAATAGAAGGATTCTAGATCTAAAACTCAATACTCTTCTCTTTAGAAAAATTTGATAACTCAACAATAATTTTCACCATTGCGTGTCAAAATTTCTTTTGTTAGATGTAAGACTATCTTTCCTAAACATGCTCGCCATGGATCTCCCAAATTTGTTAAACTTTATCTTCAAGGACCAGATGCTCTCATACCAATTTTTAGAAACAATAGTCCACCAAGATAACCTTGGGGTGGGGGGAGTGAATCAATTATCCAACAATTAAAACTAGATCATTCATTTAGGAGTGGTTGGGATCAATCATGGAGATTAGACTGTGCAAGAAAAACTACTTTCTTAGATCCTGAGCTTAATAAATCACCATAAATTAATAGTCAACTAGGTCAAGAAACTAGGATGAGCTACATGAACCAATGATATTATTTCCTTTCACCACCTTACAAATTCTTCATGAGTTGACCACCTTATCCTTTTGACCTCACCACTTTTTAAACTTAACTACATTTTGTCCCATGAAACCACAAACTTAACCATGACTATTTAATTTATAATCAGACCTCTTGAGACGCATGTCCACCTATCATTATGTTTCCATGGATAATGGCCTCACATTTTGGCTAGCGACATAATGATGACACTTGATGTGCATTCAATCTAATGTTTTAAAAGATTTATTAACCTTTGTTAGTACCTTGTCCAATAGAAACACTTCCTTGTGCCAACTCATATGACATAGTTTCCACCTTTCTATGGCCCACAAATGAAATAGGACCCACATGTCCATGCATCACATTCTTGTTATCTTGCTAAGGGAAATTAACCCATATTTTCACATAGCAATATAGAGACAATTGTTGGTCACCCCAGATCTAACAGTGGACAAAATAGGCTGAGAAACTAACCCAATTTTGTGAGACATGACCAAAACCTTGCCAACTATATTCTATCTAATAACTCCACCAGCTATGGATAAATAAAGGCCCACCTTGGGTATGTGGCACACTGTTGCTTTGTCATTGCATAAAAGCACAAACTTGTGTCACTCTTTTGTAAAGGAAAAGGCTAACAAAAGTATAACTATTCATCTTCAATGACATAAAACATGTATTATTATTTAAAATTTGAAAATGAAGTAAACTAATGAAACATGTAGAAATGGATGAGGTTTAGGATTATAATTTTTAATAATTATTTTGAATAAGAATTGGTATATTTTCCTAATTTTTATAGATTATTTTTTAGTTGCCAAAAAAAACTGAAAATTAGGGGTTTAGCTCTCACTAGAAAACTATATGGAAATAAACTTATTTCCATTTGAACTTAGACTATGTTATATATAACATATATAGCTAGAACAATCAAATATAAAAATTGACTTTAGACCTATATTTTCTCCTTTACAATGATTCAAATTTCAACTTAGTTAAAATCGATAGTTTTCATCTCCCACCACATTTTTGAAAACAAATCTATTCTAACTAAAAGAAAAAATATACATTCTTGAATAGCACTCCCTCCTCTAGAATGTCATATAATTATAATTTTTTTTAATATGATTTAATACTTTTTCTTTCTCAAAATTGACATCTTTTCAAGTGTTTAAATATGTGCTTATAGAATTTTTTAATTACAATATACTATAACTAATTAAAACACTATAAACTCTATATGAGAATATTGTTGACTTTGAGCTCTATAAAATAATGTTTATATGTTGCCAAAAATATATCATAAAAAATAGTAAGCGTTATTAAAATGTCAGTTTTTTGAAATAGTTTTATTTCTTTAGTAATTAGATCAAACTAGTATAAAATGTGCATTTAATAGACATTTCCAACTAGAAAAGTGTGAGACCATATATAACTTATCAAGAATGAATTTATGTAGATCATATATCTAAAAAAAATTGATTTTTGGATAGAAATACTCAAATTCAATTGTTTTGATAAGTTAGCCTAAAAGGTGACACAACTTTGTACTTTTACCCTGATATTAAGACTTTGGTTGTGCAATTATTAACAACAACAAAGAGATTGCTATAGATCTTGGAAGATTGAATGGATGAAGGGACATGGGTCCACTGGAACTTAAATAACATGATAACTTGGAGACTTAAGAAATAAAAGATAACCCAAGGTCTAAATGCATTTTCATGACATTAGGCCATTTGAATATTCAAATAAATGTAACTATTGGGCATGTTTGATAGAAATACCTAATTTTGGTGGGAGGGAAAATATGATCAACAATAAGTTATCTTAAGAAAAAAATTATTTAGTTCATGTTTTATCCTTATGTTCCAAGGATCTCATGGTGGGGCATTACATATTAGTTTCTTTGGCTTCACTTGCACATTTTCCCACATTCTCTTCTTTGATGGGATCCTTGGTAGTAGCTCAAAAGTAGGTTGTGTTGACTTCCTTCTTGTGATGAACACCTTTCCCTTTAGACTTGATGGTGTTACCATTTCTTGCATTTTCTTCTAGAGGTCTTCCTTTACCTTAGGTGCAATAATCACAACCTTTCTTTTTTTTGGTGCCTTTTGTTTCACAGCTACAAGTTCTTTTCCTTTTTCTTCATCGACATCTAAGGGTTGTCTTGACCCTTCTCCTTGTTCAATTTGACTAGGCTTGACAATTTTTGTTTTCCTTTTCTTACCTTCCTTAGGTGTGCTAGCTTCAAAAATCATCTTGATAATAACTATTTCATGTGTACCAAACAACTCAACACTCTTTTACCAATAGTGTAGTGACTATTGTTGATATGCCATCAACATTTACCTCATAGGGCATAAGTCTCAACCATGCTACCCTAGGTATTACTACTTTTGCTTACACAAAATCTATTTCCATAATGAAGAAAATTTCATCATAATATTTATCTATAAATGATTTGGGAATCCTAATCTTTTCTTCATTTTAATTTTGATTTCATCAAAATAGTTGTCCATGATTACTTCAAACTTGTCTCCTAATCTTTGTATTAGTTCATTAAGCTAATCTACAATAGTTCTATTTCTATCCCATGTAATCCTTCTAATAGTAGGGAAATAATTTTGTACATGGAAAAATATACAAACTAGTAGAGATCCAAACTTACAAATGTGTTTTTAGCTTTTCTTACTACTTCTAGGTTTTTTATAAGTTGTAACTACAACTTAGCAAGATCGTATTCATGTGTTTCATCACAACTTTATATCCCAAACCAACTACAATGCATGACATGTTGTTCAATCTACTAGATTGATAAAACTTGTATGCAATCACACAAACAACGAGCTCAATTAGTGGATCATCAATGTAGTCTATTGACATTCCACATCCATTCCATTTTTCCATAGTTATGTTTTTAATTTCTTTCTATGTGCCACTACTTATTCTCTTAGGTCAATCCAATGTAGGATACCTAGTTAATCTTTGAGTAATTTCTCATTTGATCTTGATTGGTCCACCTTGCAACCATACTTTCATGTCATGAACTTAGCTTATAAAATATTTGATCCATTCATTCTTGAAAACTTTGGGAAAATCTATGGCATGAGTCAACCCTTTATCTCCAATGATTTTGAATTCATCTTTCTAAGTTCTATCTACACACAACTTGTCATAAGCTATTTTGATTTCAAAATCTCCAATTTGTCCAATTTTATATTGATAACATGATCCAATATCTTATACAATCATGACTCTAGGTAGAATAAATTACAACACTCCAACATTATCAATAGGGGTTTCAATATTAATAGTATTTCTAAACTTTGGTAGAGGCTGGTGACCATTTGTCATAATTTGTGCATTCTTAAACTTTGTCATTTCACTTTGAGATGCCACTCTAAACAATAGTTTTCAATAATCTATTTTCACAAAATACCTTACTCAAAAATAAGAGTAATACTTATTTCTTTTCACAAATTTGATAATTCCTTGATGTGATTCCTTGCTTTGGTAAGACTAGCTTTAGTCTTCTCTTGAATTCTTTGATCCCTAGGTAATAAATTAAATCATTTAGATTTGATATATACCTTTGATCTTTCAATTTAGGTATGTAATAAATATTCTCATACTCAGATAGTGTATGAAAGTTATGCATGGCCTTGAATTTAGTTTGATCAAAATTATGCACTCAGTCATAACCAATTCACTCAGCTAGTATATGATCCTTCCTGATCATTTAGTCTATACTATAACACTTGATCAATATAGAATATACCACTGATGGTTGATACTTACTGAATTTTCATTTCTAATATTTTTCATGCATCTCTAATTACGCAAATATATCTTTTCAATACTTTAATGCTAGGAGCTTATGTAAAATATAGCTTTTAAGTATACAATTTCTACATTCCTCTTTTATTTTAGTGAGTTGTTTTTTGATCATCAAATCCATTAGATTTGGTGATCATAGTGTCTTCTACTCTGCTACTTCCAACTCTTACTACTTCTATCCATGTCTTCTTCATTTTTGGTTTGTCATTTACATTTCTTGATTCTAGTCTAGGTGTCCCAATTTTTCAATTCTTACTAATTTGTCGCACTCTAAGACAAATGAAACATACCATCTCACAATTTAGCTATTTCTTGTAGTTTCCTTTGAAATGCATCCTAAAGAAATTCCCTAGGATGTGTCTATATTCTTCACAATAGTGACAATTATACCATGTGTTTTAATCCTAGTCAGAGCAATTTTCTTTCCTTTTTGCATGAGTATTTTTTGTAGGTGACCATAGTGATTTCTTCTTAAGTCTACACTCATAAGCCTTATGTCCATACTTTTGACAAATATAGCAGTGACCATGGAATCTAGATACCTTTCTAGTTGAATTAGTGTTCTCTTTTATGCATTCATGAGCTTGATGTCCTACTTTTTTTGCATTTAGAATAATTACCATTTAGCTTAGGTTTAGGAGTTTGATTACCATTTTCACTTTAGAAAATTTTAGCTATATGTCCAATATTTCCACACTAATATCATGTAGGTTACCTTTTGATTTTGTATTCCTTTGTTCTCCACTTTTGGATGATTCTCCTTCTTTAGTAGTTGAAGATTGCTTTTATCCAAGTTTAGATGTCTCTTTTTCTCTTGATAACTTCATCATGTCTTCAAAATATTTGATTTCTTTATTTAGCTTTTTCAACCTTTCATTAAGTTCCTTTTCATTCTTTAACTCATTGTTCAATTGCCCATTTTGTAACTTTAGATTTTTCATCTCCAAATCTTTTCTATTTTCTTCTTGATTTACAATTAATAATTGATCTATCATATCAAGCTGATTTCTTGCAAGCTTCTAAACTTCAAATGACATTTCTTCAAGTCTATTAGCTATTTTCCTTTTGTCTTCTTTAGCCATAGGCTTATCTTCTATTTCTTCTTTTCTTCTTTTCAATAGCTTGATGTAGTGCGATGGATTGGATTTCTTGTTCTGTCTTCAAATATTTTGCTTCCTTTCCCAAAGAACTGTTCTTCTCTAGTAAATTTTTCATTGCTTTATCTTTGTTACTAGTATTTTCATTATCCAAAAATCCTTTTATATTAATCTCCTTGTATTGAGTGTCATTGAGATGTGTAGCCATCTCTCTTCTCCTTTTGAGGGATTTTCTTAGTTCTTCTCTTATTGTCTCTAATTGTTGTAACCCGATCTGTATTTTAATTATCTGTTTTTCAATAATCTTTCCCATATTGTATACCTCCATCTCCATGAACTTAGACTCTCAAGTTGTCAAGCTTCCTAATAAGAGATCTAGGTTGTGATATCAATTGTTGGAATATATATGGAAAACAAGATACTAAGAGAGGGGGTGAGTTAGGATGTTAAACTTTTACTTTAAAAATCAATCTCATTAAATCACACTTGATTCCTCATTAAAACTATAATGCTGAAACATAAAAAAAGCTCATCATATCCATAACAATTCAACACATAACACAATGATTTGGTTACCCAAAAACACTTCAAGATGAAAGTAAAATAGGGGTGGCAATGAAACCCACAAATATTTACTGTTGCAATAATAAGTTAACTGGATAAGCTTACAATGTTTGATCATAAGATATGATCTCCCTAGTGAGAGGTTTTTCCTATTGAAGAATAAAAAACTATTAGGTCTTGTCTTGTTAGAGGGCTTGACACTTACAATAAAGTAAAGATTTAGTTAGGGGATTTATATAGGTCTATCAGGACCACTATGTTAAGAGATTTTCCCTATCTCAATTACAAAATAATTCATTCAGTTTCTAATCCTTAGTGTGCTCTATAAGCTAATATTCAATCTTTATTTCCCTTATCTCTGATATAATTCTTGTAGTCTAATAAATTTGTTCACTCCTTCACTACTTTGATTGCTCTCTACTAGATCTGAATCTTTGACTCCTTCACATGCATTTTTCCTTTCACATTTTATCCCACTTGTGATTTTAGGGTTAGAATCCTCCTTAAATAGACTTCATGTAAAGATTTAAAATATTGATTGATGGTTTAAAGTTCATCATATTTTTCCATTTGTGTTTCTTTTTTCAATTTGTTTAATTATTTTCCTAGGGATCATCACCTTTTTCCAATGACATGTAAATAGAATCTGATCTGGCTCTATAGATATTAAATTTTATATAAATTTTGGGTAGAATGATTTACATATGATTCTTGTGCCATTAAAAACTCACATAACAAAAATATAGTGCTTAATATTTGAGCACTTTTGATGCTCATTCGTGTATGTTATTTCTCATCTTTTATAAGTTTGTGTGCTTGACACTTGATAACATCTCAATATGCTCAGTTTTTATTAAATAACTCATCTCATACTATACTCCTTGGCTCACATGTTAGCTCAATATATATTGAATTATCTATCTAAGTGCAACTTTCTTGACCTTTACTAGATAAATTAATTGTAGTGATGACCTTGTAATCTTGCCTAGTAAATGACTTGCAAATGACTAAGTGTTTGGTCACTAATAAAAAATGTAGGCTTAGAGATCAATAAGAAGAAGGAAGAAGAGAAAAAGAAATAAGAAAGAAGAAGAAAAGAAAAGAAAGGAAGAAGAAAAGAGGAGGGAAGTAGAGAAAGAAAAAGAAAAAAGAAAAAAGTACAACAAGAAAGTTGTGATGCATGAATAATCTTTCAAACCCTAGCTCAAACATGCTACAAAAGAATATGAAAAAAGTTGAGTTCCAACATGAGGCTAATATTCGGTCACCTACACTTGAGAAAGGATAGTCTTATATGATAACATCATTATCTATTACATCAAATGATGATGATGATTAGAAAGGACTCATATCATCATCGAGAAAATTGTTGGGAAAGATAAAAAGAGGTCTTAAATCTAGAGAAGACCATGGAAGAAGTTATAGGAAAACTATAGAGGAAAATCATGACCAAGCTAACAAAATAGGACCTACAATTAAAGGTAAAGGATTTAGTAAATTTCTTTGATGTGGAATTCACTACTCTATTAGACATTGCATTAGTTCAAGCTCAAATCAATCATGATGCACAATTGTCTACTACTATATACAATAATGTGAGAAGTGATTTGTAGACCCTTAGTACTAGCATTAAGGAATTGAGAAGATGTTTAGAAGAAGGAATGAAATTGTATGGAAATTGTACTATGTCATAAAATTATCTAAAAGATACGAATGATGATATCAATTCAAAGGTAAATTAACTTTACACATTTACACCATCTCTATAGTAGTCAAACACAATTATTGAAGATCTTGAGGCTACATTATTAAAAGTTGATAATGACATCAAAATAATCGAACTTAGGAAATAAAGGTGATCAAACAATTCTCACTACCTAGAGAACACCTAATATTAAATGTAAGAAATGTGCAAAAGAGGATGGAAGAGTGTCTTGGAGCTAAGGCATCCGATGTGAAATTTGTATATATAGAGTTAAATGCAGTTGAAGTAGCCTCCTATGGATTATGTTCACTAGTTATCGCAAAAAAGGTAGTAAGAGGTACATGGAAGAAGGAATTTGAGCTACAAAAGATAAATTTTGTGGATTGTCTTGAGAAAAGTTAACAAAATTTGACTTGTACATTAAATTTTGACATTGTTGTCATTGATGTCAAAGGCAGAGTAGTATATGGAAAATCGTATAAATTAAAGTGTAATAAGGGGGAGTAACAATAATATATTAAGTGTATGATGTATATAGAAATGGAGAGTAGTACTTGTGTAAGAGAAAGAAGATGAGTATGAATTTTGCATAAGTCCTTTTCGAAGAATGAGACTTCTTCCAAATCTAGCACATGATTCTTAAAAAATTTAGATTATAATTAGGCTTAGGATTTTAAAAAAATTGAGATTATTGTTTAACATTTAGTATTAAAGGGTTAGGGTTTGACATTTAGGATAAGGGTTTGGTATTAATGGTTAAGGTTACAATTATGATTTTGCATTTACAACTAGGGTTCATATTTAGCATTTATGATTAGGGTTCATTACTTAGGATTATTTTTAGGATAGGATTGAGGTTTTACTATTTTAGATTTAGATTTAGTATTTATGACTATTAGTTAGCAAATTGGGATTCAACATCTAGGATCAAGTTTTTTTTCATTTAAACCCTATCTAAAAGCCTAATCCATATATCAAGTTTAATCATGACCCAAAATGAAATATAAACACTAACACTTTAGAACTAAAAGTATAAGAATAATTATAACACTAACTATATTGCTAACTCAAATCACAAACTAAACTATTATCCTAATCATAACCTAAACCCTAATGCTAGCACTAAACATAAGTATTTATTTGAACTAAGACTGGTTTTGACACAATGGTATAATACAAAGTTTTTAAGAGGTTTTAAATCACTTATATTTCTAGGGTTAGATAATTTTATGTTCACTTTGTTAATGTATAGTTATCATTCAAAGATTTTAGTTTATTTGGGGTTTTGTATCTCTTTATAAAACCTTTTTTTTACCTTAATCCAAAAGATAATGTCTACTGTTAACTATTCTTAGTCATTGTCATCATCGAATGTTATAATACATAGGGTTAGTGCAAGAAGTTGGGTCTCACTTTTGGCCAAAAAGTGGAAGTGTTTTTCCATTTTTTGAAATATTTTGTGAATTGATGTCAAAATTTGAGGCATTTAAAGATTGAATATAAAAAAACTTCAATGTTTTTTTTTTTTTTTTTTCAGAATCTCATTTTTGAATATGTAATTTATTTGTGTACCCATATGATAGAATTTTTTTTGGTATGGATCTTTAAAAATCACTTTTTCAAAATGCCTATTTTAGCACCATACCATGCTCATGTACGAACACCATAATTTGACACAAATAAATAAATTTTCACAAATCTTTTTAGAGGGAGTTACCTAATACACCTAAGATTGATGACAATATTTTTCCTTAATTTTTTATTAAATAATTATTTAATTATTAATTATTAATTGGCTATAAAGGTAAATTTTAAAACCTCTTATGTATAGACCACATAATTTGATGAAAATCTCACTTTTTTCAAAAAAAAAAAAAATTAACCTCAAAAGAATTGTATGTAGATTGATGACACATAAATTAATTTAAGAAAAATTATAAAATAAAAAAGTTTTAATGAATGTCACTTTTTAACATTTAAAAGATAGTTTTGATTAATAAATAATGGAAAAATAGCAAATAAATTAATACCACTATAAAATTTACATTTTTGGAATCATAACAATAAGACCTATAATGGCTTTTTGCTTCATCAAAAAATTCAATGGGGATGACCATAAAAAAATTATGACAATACTAGAAATTGTCGATTAAATGCCTTTGAAAAAAAATGGATCATAAAGGCATGGCTTGGTGGGACCAAGCCTATGCCATGCCTTTCCCCAAGGAAAAACCCTATGAAAAAGTTGCATGCCATACCAAATTCCTGCTCATGTCTCAAGAATCAAGCACCTAATTTGTAATTCAAAAATTGGGTGCTTGATTGCTTTCAACTATTGTACCCAATTATTTAAAAATTGGGTACCTAATTCTTTTTAAAATTGGGTACTCGATTTGTAATCGGGTACCCAATTTTTAAACAATTGGGTACTTGATTGTTTAAAAATTGGGTACTCATTTCTAATGTACCTGTTGGGCCCCAAAAGCTACCCCACAAATTGACTTTCAATGATTGAAATGATTGAATAATAGTTTTGATCTGCAACAACAAATTCTATCATAGTTATTCTATTTTCTTTTCTTCTTATACAATTTGCAAGCTACTGATTCAAATTCAAAATTCATACAAACATGGGATCAAAACAATGAAGAAAGAAGAAAGAAAAAGTTCTGATAGATGAGGAGATTGCAGCAAATAAAGAGAATGAACCACGATGTCAATGAGAGAGAAGATACCAAATTAGAGACTTGAACAATGTGTCAAAGGAGAAAGACAATGAGGATACCACAATGGATGAAGAGGTCAAAGAAGAGAATCCAATACAAGAAATTTCAAGTGCACATTCTAATCATGCATTCAATATAGGTGTGTCTCCAAGCCCTCAAATTTTATCTTGTGATGAAATTGCTGATTTTTTAGAAGCAGGTTATGATTTGAATGATTTAGACTTTCTTCATGAGAAGAAATTGTCAAACGATCATGCACAAAAAAACTCCAATTGAAATGCATGCCCAAAAGAAACACCAAGGAAAATTGAAAATGAGATTCAAATCCCAAATAACATTGAAAATGAAGTGTCAATTGAAAATAAAATTTGCATCAATGTAGACATAGAAACACCAACTACTAAACAAACATGTTAGAATGATAGTAAAGTTTCTAAACATAATTTTTATATTCCTAATGATGTGCTAGATAATATTGAGGGATTGGTTTCATGGAGACAAATTAGGACACGTGCTAATAGATTGTATAGACTTTTTTTTGTAAAGTTAGAAATTTGGGTTTCAATGTCAGTTAATGTTGCAACTAATTAAAATGTCTAAAATGCAAAAAGTAATGAGAATGTTGGGAATGTATGCAAAACCCAAGAATAAAAATGAGTCTTTAAAACAAGTTGTATCCACTATTGCTAGTGCCTTTGATGTTATTAGAAAGAGAATTTGGTCTAAAGATAAGAATGCAGTATGACAAGCAATAACAACAACTTTACTTAACAAATCAACATCTGACAAAAGATTGATTAGCAACATAAGTGGATATCTTAATGTGAATCGTAATACTTTAGAAAGAGCTATAAAGAGAAGGGTTAACTTTGAGTGTGATCCAACAAATATTTTATGGACTTCTAGTTGTAGACTCCCGAGATGTGTTATGAAACTTACTAGTGAAGTCAAAATTTTGATTGAAATTTTTTGGCATGATAATAAAAGAGTATCACCTAATTCAAGAGATTTTCTTAAATTGAGAATTGGGTCAAAAATACATTATCCACATCCTAAACACCTTTTAGACATGACCCAAACTGAATTAATAAAAAAATTTGTAGATGGTAAGGTATTGAATATTACCATTATTCAAAGATCTTTTGAAAAGTGTAAATCATGGTATGAAAGAATCACATGTTGTTGTAAAACTCATATTCAATTTCATTACCATTATGATGTATTTCGATCTATGTGTGGTACCATGCATAGTAAAGAAATGTTGCAAGAATGTGGTATAAAAATATGACCTCAAACTATAAAGGATTTCATATCAAGTTTGTTTTGTAAGCCACCTAATGATCAATACTTTCTTTTCAATGCATGTCTTTCTATTTCATGTGATATGTGTGGCAATCTTTATTTGTTAGATGAATGGTTGCATGAAAATGCTTTGACTACTTTTGGATAACAATTAGTTGAGGTAAATAGATTCAAAACTATTGAATATCCGTTGAAGGATGGTAAGATTCGAAGAAGGTGTGATCTAGTTACAGATAAAGTTAGTTGTCATGCATTTATGGATGAGTTTAAGAGTGTGATCATACCAGAATATGTTAAACACTCTCAATATTCTAGATGACTTGATGGAAAATTTTGCATACGTAAGAATACATTTCCAATTAGTACTATACTTGTAGTTGTTAACTTTGCAAAGAACTACACACTTGAACTGCAAGAAGAGGTACAACCACAATATTACTATTTAGTGAAAGTAAGAATTTATGTTCATATAGTTTATAGACATGCACCTAATAGTACAGTGGAGAATCAAAAAATATTGAGAGAGTACCATTTTTATATGAGTGATAATAAACTCCATTCATCTGATTTTGTCCAATATTGTTTCAAGGTCTTTTATGATAATTTTAAAGAGAGAAAAATTCAAATGACACAACATTGGATATGGGTAGATAATTGTATAGGACAATTCAAGAATGCTAGAATGTTCTATTGGTTGAGTAGGACACATAGGCAAACTAACATCCAACATGTGTGGAGTTTTTTTGAGGCTAGACATGGTAAAGGAGAACATGATGGTGTTGGTGAATGCATGAAGAGAGCCCTTAGTAGAGACAAATTAAAATTTGAGGAAAAAGCTAAATTCAAAAATGCACATGAGATTATTGAATGGTGTAACAAATATTTATACACCTGATCAAGTTAGAAGTCTACAATCAAACGTTTCTTCTACCAAGTTGAAAAAAAGAATATCCTTTCAAGATATGACTGTGATACAATTAGTGGGTCAGCTAAATGGATTTCATTTAGGAGTTCAAATTCTAACACTTGGACTATATGGACTAGGGAGCTTGCTTTTTTTTGTCAACTTTGTCTTGTAGGTGAATGGGAAGAATGTGAAAAGATAGAATAGGTTGAAGATTTGCAACAAAAATCATTAGCACCTATTGACATGCATTTTGGAGATGATACAACAAATGAAGGCCAGAATGTTACTTTTGCATTAGAAGAGTATGATCATATTTTAGACCTCATAGAACCTAGTATGCATAATTTAATTAGATTTTTTTGTGATCTCATGCTTCAATTTATATAATTTGCATATGTACTCATGTGATTAAAGTGTTTCTATACTTTATCTTATCTTGTAGGACATGTTTATGCTATTATTGCACCTAGTAATAATGATGAATAGACTGAGTATTGGCTTGCTAGATGTGTGGAACCTAAGAAAAAATTGATATGTCATCAAGTAGATGATGATGGTTTTGAGTATCTAGTTGGGTCTATCGTTGTAGCTAGCACCTAGCTACGTAGATACCTAACAAGAAGAAATGTTTTACTAGCATTTGAAGACTACCAAACCAAAAAGAATATTTTACACTATTCTCATTTGGTTGTGGCAAAAAATATCAAATTTGAAAGATACAAAGAGAGACCAACTAATAAGGTATTATGGACAATTTCAATGGATGAGCACAAGGCAATCATAGATGCATAGCAAAAGAGAGAGGATGCAAATGGTACAATGGGATGACTACATTTAAATCAAACACACATTCATTTTCTCTTTATTATTTTATTTTTATATATGTACTTATATAATGATGTAGGCAAAAGAACAAATAACTAGGGCCAAAGGCTCACCCAGCTATCCAATCCACTCTGCAAGAGTTAACACAATCGAAGAAAGCACAAGGAATGAAAACCAAAGGAGGAAGAAGAATGAAATACTTTTATTGATTCTTCAAATATTCAACATGCATGCCTAGCTATAAGGTCTTCTAGGTTGTGACCAATTACAAATGCATTCACATTCAATGATCCAACTGTAAATTCACACATTCAGTTCTGCTCTCCAATCCTCTTCCCAAAACTTACCTAACTCTATATATATACTTGCCAAAATGGCTTACAGATTATTCTAGAACATTACATAAGATGAGGGTCGACCCAACAATGGTCCAGACACATCCCAAGAAAAGATCATAACATAAATGTCATGATAAAAAATAAATCCTACAAGTGGCTCACAGAAATCATGTCCAAATACTAACACTCAACATACACTAGGTAACTCGGTACATGAAGAAATATGTGGCATACATTAGGTAACTGAGCACATGAAGAGTCACTTGGCATACACAGGGTAACTTGGCACATGAAGGAATTGCTATAGTAACTTGGCTCATGAAGGACTACTAGACACATGAATGACTGCTAGGCACATGAAGGAATTGTTAGGAACATGAAGACACTAGACTGCTAGGCACATGAAAGAACTAGACTGCTAGGCACATGAAGGAACTGCTAGGTACCAACTTGCAGAATGAACAAAAATGAGCACAATAACAAGGCAACCTAGGATGCTCCTACATTAGACAACTAGGGTTGAAAGAAATGATTCTCCTGAATGATTGAGATGTTCCAACCTTGAGTTGAATCCAACTCAAATTGAGAAATCCATGAAGCATCTTCAATAGGACTATTCTTGCACTTCACCAAATATTCATAGTAATCTTTTTCTCTTGTACTCTTGCCACCTCTCTAATCTAATATATGTTCAACTTATTCATTCTGCTTCTTAGGATAATCATCTGATATAACAACTTCATCCTTTGACTCATGATACTAATACAAATCAGTAATATTGAATATAAGAGATATATCCATGTCATTAGGTAACTCAACTTCATAAGCATTACTACTGTCAAACTTCTTCAAGATCTTACAAGGTCCAAATTTCTTGATCTTCAGCTTATTGTATGTTCCAACTTGGAATCTTCCTTTCTTCAGATGAACCATCACCTCATCACCAACTTGAAAATCATGATGTCTTCTAGACTGATCAGCATTGTCCTTATACTTTTGATTACTTTATTCCAACCTCAACTTCACTTCCTTATGCAAAGATTACATAAAATTAGCAAATTCTTCTCCTGCAGTGCTTCTCTTTTCTTCACTAGAAACATCTCTCAAATTTGATAAACCTCTAGGATGCATTCCAGTAACACTCTCAAAAGGTGTCTTCCATGTACTTCTATTCACAGAATTATTACATGCATATTCATCTTTTGTCAATACCATCTCCCAATTACTTGGCTTATTCCCAACTAAACATCTTAGAAAATTGTTGAAGCTTCTATTCACAACCTCTTTCTAACCATCTATCTATGGATGGAATGCAGAACTAAACTTCAACTCAGTATCCATCTTCTTCCATAAAGTCTTCTAAAAATAACCAACAAACTTACTATCTCTGTCGCAAATAATGCTTCTTGGTAATCCATGCAATCTCATAATCTCTTTAAAGAAAAGCTTAGCAACATGCTCGACATCTGATGTCTTCTTACATGGTATGAAATGAGCCATCTTAGAAAATCTATCCACTACAACAAATATGGAATCGTACCCTTTCACTATTTCAAACAATCTAAGAACAAAATCCATACTAATGTTAGGCCAAGGTTTCTGAGGAATAGAAATAGTTGTATATAAACTAGTATTTTGACTCACTCCCTTTTCAACTTGAAAAACTCCAAAAATATTTACAAATTTTTGAACATCCTTATACATTTGGGGCTAATAATACTTCTCTTTCAACAAGCTCAATGTCTTATCAATTCCAAAATGTCTAGCCAATCCACCACTATGTTTTTCCCTAATCAGATTCAACCTCATAGAACTTCTAAGAATACAAAATTGAATACCTTTGAACAACATACCTTCTTGAATGAAATAATCATCATATGTAATGCTACTCTAAGCATAAGCAATAAATTTGAAACAAAGAACAAGTACATTGTACGAAAAAAATAAAAATTCAACATAATACAAGTACGAGTACAATGATTGAGCCACTCTCAATCCATAAACCTCAAAATAAAAGAATATATCATCCAAATAAATTTCCATTATGATGCTAATACATATAGAGTTCAATACAATAATGAAGTACGATATCATTCTTAAATGCCTATGTCCAACATATTGACCCTACAAGTAACAAATTTTGTTTCTAGATGTAACTTCAACAGTAATCCAAAGCTATCTGTTAATCAACTTGAAACACCTAAAAACACACATAATTGCAACACAACACAAAGAGGGCTCAGTACGCACTGAGTTGAAAAGCATAATCCATTTGCATACATGTTAGAATAAACATATACATAACCATAATGTTGATATCTGATCCACTTAACATAGTGAAATTTCCAAAATTAATATGCAAGAGGTAAACATCTACTTAACATTGCAAAATTAAACTCGCACTAAGAATAACAAGTAAATGAATCATATATATACGGAGGTGTCATCATTATGGCACTAAGATTCTGCATCCATGTATGGTATGCTCATAGTCAACACATAACAGAATTCTCTGTTATACTTGTCAATGATAGAATAGAGGTTTGCCTTGTTCTTTGTACTTAACCCTTTAGGTTTAATTCATAAGTAAGGCCAATTATCTTTTAATATGTAATTAATCCACCCAGTTCATTTTAACATTTTAACTAAATTAAATAACTGAATAGGATTAAGCAAATTTAGCCACCCCGATATATGTTCATCACAGTTATTCTTAAAATACACATCAAACAGATTTACAAAAGAATGTACATGCAACAGATATAAAATTAGTATACAACGTGATACTACATTCTTCATCTATTTGCAACTTATCTTCTACTACCAAATTTTGAAAGTAACTTAGATCACTATAACAACAGGAGCAAAACTATAGTATTAAAATCACATAAATATAATTAAACTGGCATATCACTTTAATGATATTTCAAATCATATAATTAAACTGACATATCACTTTAATAATATTTACCAATCTTAACACTATACTATTGAACCATGCTATCGTAAATTAATCTTTCAAAATGACTACGATAATATGATATTCTTGCTTTGAATGACTTTTCATCAAACAAATATCATAAGTCTATCTTTATTTGAAATCAACTTTCCATATCAATAGTAAACGGTAAATAGTTCTGAATTCAAATAAATAATAGGATATAGCTTTAGAATAAAAGAATTCTATTTCATTTCAAACACCATAAAATGTATTGAAATACTTCATAACAAAATTCAAACATCACTGACAGTTTCTTCAATATCCAGATTCAGCTAATGCTTAAATAGAAGATCCTTAACCATGCTGTGATATATTAAGTTCTACTTACAATTAACATTCAGGCTGTGTAAAACCTTAAAACATAATCAAACACATGTTACAAATTGACTGAAATCATGACTACCCCAATATCTAAATCTCAACCAAGTATCTATATTTTAATTAAATGATTACCCATTTAAATAATAATAACATCATTACATATCCTATTATTACTTTAGTGTTTCAAACTATAATAGTCAACATCTTAACTATGCCATTACATGACACTGTTAACAGAATATTATAGTTCATAACAACTACACAACTAAATGTATATAAATTGTGTCGATTAATAGTTTTAATAAAATACTAAACTCACATAAAAATTGTATTTCTTAAGCAATTTATATAAGTGTTGACTTTTCAACCTATATTCCATAAAATGACAATAACATAACAAAGACTATGTTGTCACAAAGTATATCTAACTTCATTTACGTTTCAGGATCATTTCTTGACAAAATGCCTAAGTTTCGGTTAACCATATCAATTCGAAAAACTACTGTTTACTATGTTGTTTATGCTTCATGCTCCTTAGAACTTCTAATACATTTCTATGGCCTGATAATACCACACAAACTTCATTTTTTTTTCAATAACATGAATTAATGTTAAACCTCCAAGACAAGCTCGGTGTTCACATAGTTGCGAATGTACACAGTTTACATAATAGCTGAGCCTTAGTTTGTGATTCAATACACTACTAATGACTTTGACTATGGTTAACCAAATGATAAAACACTCTGCCCTAGTTCATAAGATAGTATGCAAACCGTTTGACTAAATGACCGAATCCCAAGCTTACAAAATTGTTTCACATTATAACTATGCCATAAATCACATGTCGATCATATAACCAAAATTCCAACAACAACACACACAGTGGTAAATACATATAGAGCTTAGCTTTATTAACTAAATAAATGTGCTATACACATTTCTAACTTATATAGCAAACCCAATTGCTAACAACATACCCAAATGAAATCTACAATTCTACAATAATAAACACAATGGTACGTTAAACACAGAGTTTGACTCTATAAAATGGAGCATAGTATTCTATATAAAATTTTCGAAACAACATCCAAAACCCAAGTGAAATCTATGTTACCCAGTAAAACCTTCATATCCATACTCGAGCATGGGAGTGAACAACACTCAACAAAACCTTATCGAACCCTATCTACTTCCAGGCTCAGGAGTCGATATGCATCGTATAAATTTAAACATCATTTTACACTCCTTATTTCAAAACAAAAAATGACAGTAAGAGATAAGGGATAGAGAATGCCCCTACATGAGATACAATAGGTGGAAAAAGCTCAACACAAAGCTCTGAAATAAAGTTCATTGCCAAAGCCCCAAATGCCCAAACTGAAAAACTAAAAAACAATCTCCTCAAAGCTACCACACATAACTCGCAACCAACTTCTACAATGATGTATAGTAGAAGAAACCAAATGAAAAACATTAAATAACTCACAATGAGTATTCTCCTTGCTTGACTTCACAAGCAAGTATTTCTTTCCAACTGAAACCCCTCATATTGCCAAAACTCCAGTAACAAAGCACATGTGTTATGTTCTCGCAATGCAACAATAGCTCACATTTCGGCATTACTTCCACAGAAGCTCAAATTGCAAAGGTATGGTTGACCAAGAGATCAATGCCACTAAAACCTTCATAAAATTAGCATTGAATGAGCTATGACATTTCATAGTGTTGTGCATGTACTACAACCTCAGTCACCACCATAATGGCATGTTTTGAAAATAATGCAAAATCCTTTTGATAATATTGCATGCAAAACCCATTAGGGTTTTATGAATATAAACCTCATTTCCTATTACCCATAAACATTTGATATGTCAGTAACAATAGGTGTATGGTAACAGCCATGGGTTTTAAACCCCATTCAAAACACAACATATATCCATACTAATGCCATTAGGGTATTTAACCCTTATAAATACCAAAGAATATATGCTAGGTAATCAAACTAATTAGGATTGCATGGACATATTAAGGTGAATAACCCCACTCAATAGCATAAGTCACAAGTAAATAAACCTAGGATTATAATCCCCTTATACAATTCAAAAGAATTAATGCTCAGCAGTCAAAACTATATAAGTGTATATATACATTTTGAAGCAAGAGAATCTTTTAACACCTATGCATCATAGAAATACAAACTATAACATATAATCACAATTGAATCTATTTCCTTTAGCTTACTAAGTCAAATCAAACCATTTTATAAATAATATGCCTAAGCAAGGAAAATTTATTTAGCATATCGTGAATTTAATATAGGCCAATGAATAAACCTGTGATGAATAAGTTAGTTCACTATAACAACTAAAATTAAAAACTTTCTAATATTATTCCTAATAGAATTATTAGAAATGTATACACAACAATGACTTAAAAATTAGAGAAATCAAACATGGTAATCTTGACACAAACAATATGTTCTAACATAAACACATGTCCCAAGGACATTAAAAACCAAGTTCTACAGATAATAAGAACATAAAATCTGAAAGGAAATTATAACCACAAAGTCCTAATATGTAGTAAAATTGAAGTAGTGGTCAGGCATGACACCGTCCCCCACTAGGCTTTGACTTTCTCCTAGAAGTCAGCAAACAAGTGCGGATGAGCTACTCTCATTGAATCAACATCCTCCCATGTAGCAAACATTTCATTATTGAGGTCTCATAGGACCTTTACCTACCTTATTTCTCCTCCTGTTAGACTTATAGTTCTGCTTTGCGTGATCTATACTGGTTCCATCATGATTTGACCATCCAAAATTTGCAAATTTTTCCAATCAAGCACGTGACCAATATTAGGTATATACTTACACAAAACTGAAACATGAAATACATTATGTATGCGTGAAAGACTCAGTGGCAAGGCAAGTTTGTAGGAAATAGGTCCAATCCATTCCAAAATTTCAAATGGACCCACAAATCGTGGTGCTAACTTGGATCCCTTTCCATAACGGATAGGACTCTTACATGGTCTTACTCGAAGAAACACTTTATCACCTACCAAGAATTGACAGTCAATCCTATGCTTATCAGTATATTTCTTCTATCTATCCTGAGCAGTAATAAGGTGCTCTCTGATCCTCTTAACCTACTACTCCAAATCTTGCAACAAATCAGGTCCTAAAAGAAACATGTCCTCTAAATTATCCCAACTGAGAGGTGTCCTACAAGGTCTACCATACAATTCTTGAAAAGGTCCCATATCTATGGAGCTATGATATCCATTATTATAAGAGAATTCTACCAAGTGTAGATACTCCTCCCATTTATTCTATCTATCCATTACGTACATCCTAAGCATGTCTTCTAGAATCTGGTTGACACATTCAGTTTGTCCGTCTATCTCTGGGTGATAAGCTAAACTAAAATTCAGCTGAGTACCTAACTCTCACTGCATGGATCTCCAAAAAGAAGAAGTAAACACTAGATCCCTATCATAAATAATCTTATTAGGAATTCTGTGTAACTTAACTACTTGCTCCATATAAATCTTGGCAACCGTTGCTGAATTATAGGATGATCTAACTAGGATAAAGTGGGCAACCTTGGAAAATTGGTCCACTACCACCATAATAGTGTCATGCCTATGAGCTATAATAGGCAATCCAATAATAAAATCTATAGAAATGGTGTCCCATTTCTATTCTAGAATACTATGTGGCTGCAATAATCCCATAGGGTGCTGATGTTTAGCCTTAACCCACTGACATTCCAAGCATCATGCCACAAAATTTGCTATGTCCCTCTTCATTCTAGGCCAATAGTAATGTTGCTTAAGGTCAGCATGCATTTTCTTGACACCTAGACAAGCCAAATATAGTGCTTTGTGGGCCTCAAACATAACTAGATTTCTCAAATCACCCAACTCAGGAACGTACACACTCCCTCTAAACAATAGTAAACCTTCAAAATTTACTGAATACCCTTCAAAATTCCCTTCCAAGATGCTACCACTATCCATAACAGTCTTAACATCCTAATACCAATGATCTATGGAAAGGTTCTGTAAAATCTTATCCTTAAGATCATTAGGATCAAAGGAGATAATTCATGTCGCCTTGTGCTAAGCGCATCAATAACCATGTTCTCCTTCCCTTGAACATATCTAATCTCAAAGTCATATTCACACAAGAACTCCATCCATCTTCATTTCCTAGCGTTGAAGTCTAGTTGTGTGAAAAGATACTAAAGGCTTTGGTGATTAGTATGTAACTCAAATCGTTGACCCAAAAGAAAATGCCGCCACTTGGTGAAAGCATGCATAATTGCAGAAAGTTTGAGATCATGAGTAGGTTAATTCACCTCATGACTCTTTATCTTTCTATACTCATAAGCTATAACACATCCTTCTTGCATTAACACTACCCCTATGCCATCTAAAGATGCATCAGTGCAAACCACAAACTCCTTAGCTAAATCAGCGATTGCAAGAACTGGTGCACTAGTCAAACATTTCTTAAGTTTCTAAAATGCTACCTTGCATTCATATGTCCACACAAATTTCTTCCCTTTTTTCTAAAGAGATGTGATAGGATGTGCTATTATGGGGAAGTTTGACACAAATTTGCAGTAATAGCTTGCTAAGCCCATGAAACTTCAAACCTTGGACACATTCATAGGTGCTGGCCAATCAACAATAGCCTGAATTTTGGATGGATCTACAAAAATTCCATCCCTTGAAATGAAATGTCTTAAGTAACAGATCTTTGATTTGAAGAATTCACACTTCTTAGGATTGGCATATAGTCTGTTCCTATGAAGGCATTCCAAAACTTGCTCTAAATGCTGCTTGTGCTCCTTAGCAGTGTCAGAATACAACAAAATATCATCTAGAAAAACCACTATGAACTTGTCTAGGTAAGTTTTAAACACACCGTTCATTAGGCCCATGAAGACAAAAGGTGCATTTATTAACCCAAAAGGTACTACTGTGAATTCATAGTGCACATACCTAGTGCGAAAAGCTATCTTATAAATATCAGCTTCCTGGATTCTCAGTTGATGATACCCAAATTTTAGATCAATCTTTGAAAAGACTCGGGCACCATTGACTTGGTCAAACAAGTCATCAATTCTAGGTAAAGGATACTTATTCTTAATAGTGACCTTGTTTAACTATCTATAATCTATGCAAAGTCTTAAGGAGTCGTCTTTCTTCTTGACAAAGATTACTGGAGCACCCCATGGTGATACACTAGGATGAATCGAACCTTTCTCCAAAAGCTCCTCCAATTGAAATTTAAGTTCAACCAGCTCTTGAGCTGTCATTCTGTATGGAGTCTTGGAAATTGGTTCCATTCCTGGCACTAAATTGATTCAAAAATCAATTTCTCTTCTCGGAGGTACTCCTAGAATTTCCTCAACAAAGACATCTGAGAAAATCTGCAAAACTAGATGATCGAGAGAAAACCCTTTAACTATGGAATCTTCTAAGTCATTTACTGATATGGCAAACAAACTACAGCCTTTTCGAGCACACCTTACCAATTTTTTAGCAAAAATTGTCTGCAAAGAGATGGGTCTCTTGATTCCAGCAATAACCCTAGTTGATCCAAAATCATCTGAACAATTAATTGTCTTATCCTTGCAATCCATAACAACTTGATGTTGTTCTAACCAATCCATCCCCAAAACTATGTCATACGATCCTAAAGGTATAACCCTAAGGTTTGCTAAAGTAGTAAAAGATTTCATATGAATCTTACAATCAAGAGCAACAATATCAACAATCACCCTAGAACCTGACACTAACTCCACTTTCCATCTATTCCTTGCCCTAACCATAGGAATTCCATTATATGCAACTAAAGCAAAAGAAATAAATGAGTTTGTAGCTCCAGAGTCAAATAAGATAGATACTTTCATACCTTGAGTATTACCCTGAGCTTCAATAACCATGTTCTAGTGTTCAACCTGCTTCTAATCTAGGGTAGCAAAAACATGGTGGTTCTTAGCAGAATCACCAACTATCACTTTAGACCTAGTTGGCTTAGGTCCAACCTTTAGCTTGTCCCAATTAGGGTACTAAGAGTGGTAATGACATAACTGTCCATAATGATAACACTCAATAGATTTCTTGAATCCGATGTTCTGACTAGAAGGACTAGGAGATGGATTATTACTCTACATACACTGAGATGTTTGAGATGGTCTAGGATTCTCTGAACCCTCAGAGTTCTTATCAAACTTCCTCTTCCTAAAATTCCCACCTGAAAATCCCAATTTTGAATTACTCTATGGAGGCTTTTGACTCTTACTGACATTCAAGGTAGGTGGATTCATGCTGGTTTTGTATGAAGTCCCATGATAGCCAGACTTCATCTCAATCAGCTTTGCTCACTCCGAAGCTTCCTGCATAGTCACAGGTCTAAAAGTTATCACTTCCTCCCTGATCTTGGGCATAAGCCCTCTGATGAAGTGTTGTATCATGGCCTTATCATTTTCTGCCCACCCAAAAAAAATTTAAGCTCATAGAGCCTACATTTATAAGCTTCTACTATAGAGCCAAACTACATAATCTGAAAGAACTCCTTTGCACGGGCCTTACACCAATATTCAAACATGAACCTCTCCTTGAAATGCTCTACAAAGAGCTCCCAAGTAACTAGAGAGATATCAATGCCAAGCTTCTCCAATTCCTACTCCCACCACAAGGAACTAAATCCCCTCAAATGCATAACCGTCCATCTTACTTTCATGTTACTCATGTAACGGTCTAAGATAAAGTACCGCTCAATATTCAGCAGCCAAGCTTCTACTGCTGTACCCTATTTTGTACCATAAAATAATGACCCTTTAATCTTGGAAAGATCCTTGAGCTGAGCTCTTTCCACTAGATCATCCTCTATAGGAAGGTTAATATCATGCACAAGAGGTATCCTAACATTCACTCCCCCACCAAGAATCTGGTTGTTAGTCTCAATATTATTGAGATGTTCCAGTATCTGCTGAAGTACCATAGCTTGATCTGCTTGGTTATCCTAGTTGTTTCCAACCCCAGCATTCTGATCAAACTGACCATCCCCAGCAATATGCTAGTGCCTAGGACCTCTACCACGGCCCATGCGCCTGCCTTTACCTCTACCAACAAAGTTATCCTTAGGAATCAAACATCCTCGAGCTCCTCTAGTGACGAAAGGAATGATAACAACCTAAAAACAATGAACTATTAATAATGCACCGATGACGGGTTAAACCCTATAACCAAAGAGTCCTAGTTATTTTAACTAGGCTCTGATACCAAATGTAATGCTACTCTAAGCATAAGCAATAAATTTGAAACAAAGAACAAGTACATTGTACGCAATTTTATTTTTTTCAACATAATGCAAGTACAAGTACAATGATTGAGCCACTCTCAATCCATAAACCTCAAAATAAAAGAAGATATGATCCAAATAAATTTCCATCATGATGCTAATACATATAGATTTTAGTACAATAATGAAGTACGATATCATTCTTAAACACCTATGTCCAACATATGGACCCTACAAGTAACAAAATCTATTTCTAGATGTAACTTTAACAGTAATCCAAAGCTATCTATTAATTAACTTGAAGCACCTGAAAACACATAGAATTGCAACACAATACAAAGAGGGCTCAATGCACACTGAGTTGAAAAGTGTAATCCATTTGCATACATGTTAGAATAAACATATGCATAACCATAATGCAGATATCTGATCCACTTAACATAGTGCAATTTCCAAAATTAATATGCAAGAAGTAAACATCTACTTAACATTGAAAAATTAAATGCACACTAAGAATAACCAATTAATGAATCATATATATATTGAGGTGTCATTGTTATGGCACTAAGATTTTGTATCCATGTATGGTATGCTCATAGTCAACACATAATAGAATTCTCTGCTATACTCATCAATTACAGAATAGAGGTTTGCCTTGTTCTCCATACTTAACCCTTTAGGTTTAAGTCATAGGTAAGGCCAATTATCTTTTAATATGTAACTAACCAACCCAGTTCATTTTAACGTTTTCACTGAACTAAATAACTGAACAGGATTAACCAAATTCAGCCACCCCGATATATGTTCATCATAGTTATTCTTAAAATACACATCAAACAGATTTACAAAAGAATGTACATGCAACAGATATAAAATCAGTATACAGCGTGATACTATATTCTTCATCTATTTGCAACTTATCTTCTACTACCAATTTTCGAAAGTAACTTAGATCACTATAACAACATGAACAAAACTATAGTATTAAAATCACATAAATATAATTAAACTGACATATCACTTTAATGATATTTCCAATAATATAATGAAACTAACATATCACTTTAATGATATTTGCCAATCTTAATAGTATACCATTGAACCCTGCTGTCATAATAAACTAAATCAATCTTTCAAAATGACTAAGATAATATGATATACTTGCTTTGAATGACTTTTCATCAAACAAATATCATAATTCTATCTTTATTTGAAATCAACTCTCCATATCAATAGTAAATATTAAATAGTTCCGAATTCAAATAAATAATAGGATATAGCTTTAGAATAAAAGAATTTTATTTCATTTCAAACATAATAAAATGTATTGAAATACTTCATAAAAAAATTTGAACATCACTAACAGTTTCTTCAATATCCAAATTCATTCAATGCTTAAATAGAAGATCCTTAAACATGCTGCAATATATTAAGTTTTACGTACAATCAGCATCCAGGCTATGTAAAACCTTAAAACATAATAAAACACATGTTACAAATTAACTGAAATCATGACTGCCCCAATATCTAAATCTCAGCCAAGTATCTATATTTTAATTGAATAATTACCCATTTAAATAATAATAACATCATTACATATCTTATTATTACTTTAGTGTTTCGAACTATAACAGTCAACATCTTAACTATGCCATTACATGATACTATTAACAAAATATTATAGTTCATAACAACTACACAACCAAATGTATATAAATTGTGTCGATTAACAGTTTTAATAAAATACTAAACTCACATAAAAATTGTATTTCTTAAGCAATTTATATAAGTGTCGACTTTTCAATCTATATTCCACAAAATGACAATAACATAATAGAGACTATGCTGTCACAAAGTATATCTAACTTAATTTACATTTCAGGATCATTGCTTGACAGAATGCCTAAGTTTCAGCTAACTATATCAATTCAACAAACTACTATTTACTATGTTGTTTATGCTTCGTACTCCTTAGAACTTCTAATACATTGCTATGGCCTGATAATACCACACAAACTTAAAGGTTTGTTCAATAACATGAATTAATGTTAAACCTCCAAGACAAGCTCGGTGTTCACACAGTTGCTAATGTACATAGTTTACATAATAGCTGAGACTTAGTTTGTGATTCAATAAACTACTGATGACTTTGACTATGGTTAACCAAATGATACAACACTCTGCCCTAGTTCAGAATATAGTATGCAAACCATTTGACTAAATGACCAAATCCCAAGCTTACAAAATTGTTTCATATTATAACTATGTCCTAAATCACATGTTCACCATATAACAAAAATTCCAACAACAACACACATACTGGTAAATACATATGGAGCTTGGCTTTATTAACTAAAACAATCTGCTATACACATTTCCAAATTATCTAGCAAACCCAATTGCTAGCAACATACCCAAATGAAATCTACATTTCCACAATAATAAACACAATGGTATGTTAAGCACAGAGTTTGACTCTATAAAATGGAGCATAGTATTATATATCACATTTTTGAAACAACATCCAAAACCCAAGTGAAATCTATGTCACCAAGCAAAACCTTCATATCCGCACTCAAGCATGGGAGTGAACAACACTCAGCAAAACCTTATCGAACCCTGTCTACTTCTAGGCTCAGGAGTGGATATGCATCATATGAATTTAAACATCATTTTACATTCCTTATTTCAAAACCAAAAATGATAGTAAGAGAGAAGGGATAGAGAATTCCCCTACGTGAGATATAGTAGGTGGAAAAATCTCAACACAAAGCTCTAAAATAAAGTTCTCTACCAAAGCCCCAAATGCCCAAAGTAAAAAATTAAAAAACAATATCCTCAAAGCTACCACACATAACTGACAACTGACTTCTACAATGATGGATAGGAGAAGAAACCAAATGACAAACATTAAATAACTCACAATGAGTATTCTCCTTGCTCGACTTCACAAGCAATTATTTCTTTCCAACTGAAACCCCTCATATTGTCGAAAGTCTAGTAACAAAGCACATGTGTTATGTTCTCACAACACAACATTAGCTCACATTTCGCATCACTTCCACAGAAGCTCAAATTGCAAAGTTATGGCCGACCAAGAGATCAATGCCACTAAAACCTGCATAAACCTAGCATTGAATGAGCTGTGACATTGCATAGTTCCATGCATACTACAACCTTAGTCACCGCCATAAGGGCATATTTCGAAAACAATGCAAAATCCTTTTGATAATATTGCACGCAAAATCTGTTAGAGTTTTATGAATATAAACCTCATCTCCTATTACCCATAAACATTTGATATGTTAGTAACAATAGGTGTATGGTAATAGCCATGGGTTTGAAACCCTTTTCAAAACACAACATATATCCATACTAATGCCATTAGGGTATTTAACCATTATAAATACCAAAGAATATATGCTAGGTAATCAAACTAATTAGGATTACATAGACATATTAAGGTGAATAACCCCACTCAATAGCATAAGTCACAAGTAAATAAACCTAGGGTTATAATCCCCTTATACAATTCAAAAGAATGAATGCTCAACGGTCAAAACTATATAAGTGTATATATACATTTTGAAGCAAGAAAATATTTTAACACCTATGCATCATAGAAATACAAACTGTAACATATAATCACAATTGAATCTATTTCCTTTAGCTTACTAAGTCAAATCAAATTGTTTTATAAACAATATGCCTAAGCAAAGATAGTTCATTCAGCATATCATGAATTTAATATAAGCCAATGAATAAACCCGTGATGACTAAGTTAGTTCACTATAACAACTAAAATTAAAAACTTTCTAATATTATTCCTAATAGAATTATTACAAATGCATACACGACAATGACTCAAAAATCAGAGAAATCAAACATGGTAATCTTGAGACAAACAATATGTTCTGACATAAACACATGTCTCAAGGACATTAAAAACCGAGTTCTATAGATAATAAGAACATAACATCTGAAAGGATCTTATAACCACAAAGTCCTAATTTGCAATAAAATCGAAGTAGTGGTCAGGCATGACATCATACTTATGTGATCTGTTATATTTGGTGCTTTAAACTCTCTCTGCACCTTAGAAAAATCAAGATCAACATCATACAACTCTTTCATTTCATCAAAACCAAGAACTTCAACCTTCATTTCTATCAGCAAGGAACATCTCCTACTCAATCCATCAACAACTCTATTAGTAACTCCAGTTTTCTGCTTAATGAAAAATATAAAACTCTGCAAATACTCAATCCATTTCATATGTTTTTGATTCAATTTATGTTGACTTCCCAAGTATTGTAGAGCTTTATGATTAGTATAAAACAAAAACTCTTTAGCAATCAAATAATGTCTCCACTTCTTCAATTCTTGAACAATGGCATAAATTTCTTGATCATACATAGAATACTTCCTTTTAGCATCATTCAACTTTTTACTAAAGAAAGCTATAGCTTGATGCAGGAGCATCTAGAGGTATAAGGGCAATCCTGTGTCACCCAAAAAAAAATTGTACTTAGACTTAGTTTCTATTTCATGTCTTTTCATTTTTGGATACCCATTTAGGTCAAATAAAGGTTCCAACTCTCACGGTTCCACTATCAGTGTGTTTGAAAATCTCAAAAAAAATAGGAGCATGCAATTTGGCCATCATTTTTGTGACCTAGAAGGTGTGAATTGGTCAGATGAATATAATTGTGATTTAGAGCATTCCAAAAAAAGAATCAGGTCAAAAGGCCCCATGGTTTGAAAGTTATTGCAGTTTTTCGAGTTTTGGAGACCCCCTAAGAATGCTTTGAAGTCAGGTTAGGGGCATTAAATGACCTCAAAAAGGGTCAAAAAAATGGGGGTGAGTGAAGCTTTTCCATAGGGCTATAGAGAGCTTTGAGAGCTTTCCAAAAATGTAAACGGTTTGTCAATCGGAGCTATGGTTCAAAAGTTATGCCTCCCGAAATTTTGGTTACTGTTTCTGGATTCTTCTAGATTTGCACCGACTTCTAACGCAGCTTCTGAAACCTTCTATTTGGTCAGTGGATGCCTACTAGCACTTTCTAGAATATACTCCTAGTCCTTAACCCTTCAAGGTCTATTTAAGGAGATTTTTGGCATTGTAAAAGGCAGTTCGGAGTGGAGTTTGAGAGGAGGTACTAAAACGAGAAATTATCTCCAAATTTATGCTATTATAAGCCCTTATCACATGTTTTGAAGTTTATTTTCTTTGCACTGTTTGTACTAGCTGATTTTCTCAGTTAATATAATTTTCCCTTTCTGTTGGTCCCATTCTGTTCTTGGGTCGTGTCCCCATCAAGTGGTATCAGAGCAGGTTTTCCTGAGTGTGTAGATAGGACGTCGACTGTGAGGCAGTTTGCACCAGGACTGTGTGGTTGTGGGTTTGAGTTAGAAGATGCCTCCATGAAGAGAGTGTGGTGGAAGGGCCAGAGCTATTAATCTTGAGGAGGTTAGAGCCCTCCAAAGGCAGGTGCAAGCATTGCAAGAGGAGCTTTGTAGAGGAGCAAATGTTGCCGTAGGTGACAACAGTGAGGATGACAATGAAGAAGAAGCAATGGGACCAGAAGAGGAATTTGACAGGGAAGTTCTAAATCCTGTAGAGGAAAGGCTTTTTAGGGCCATTACTAAGTTTGGGAAAAGACCTACAATTGAAGTGGGTGTATTTTCAGGAAATCTGAAACTAGATGAGTTGATCGATTGGATCAATGAACTAGAAGAATATTTTGAGTATGAGGATATCAGGGACCTAGATAGGGTTAAGTTTTCAAAGGCCAAACTGAAAGGCCATGCCAAAATCTAGTGGCAAGAGGTTCAATTGGAAAGAAATGGAAGAGGAAAGGAGAAGATCACAAGATGGGATCGCATGGTGGACAAATTGAAGAAGCAGTTCATTCCTGTGGACTACGAGCTTGATCTGTTTAAGAAGATGCATGGGTTAAAGCAAGAAAGAAGATCAGTCCAAGAATATACAGAGGAGTTTTACCGACTCTTGATTAGAGCGGGGCATGCAAAAGAAAATAAGGAGAAGGTTGCTCATTATATCAGTGGGTTGCGACCTAGCATCTAGGAGGAATTAAGTCTGGTAAGAATGACCAGTGTTGAAGAGGCATACCAGTTTGCCCTACGAGTTGAAGAGAAGCTGAATAAAAGGTTTGAAGGAAGACAAAGAGGGCATGGTCAAGGAGGAAGGGGAAGTGGTAGATCATCTGGAGGCCACAATGAAACCCAAAAGAAAAATGAAGATGTGGGTACTAGCAAAAACTAGAGGAATGAGAGTTTCAACTGCCCCCATGATCAAGAATTTGGAAATCAAAGAGGAAGAGGTAGAGGACCTAGACAAGGAAGAGGAGGCTTCTATGGAACCTATTTCCATTGCATTGAAGAAGGTCATCGCGCCTTTGAATGCCCTCAACGACAAGGAAGGACAGATAGGAGAGTTGAGGGCCAAGCTAGGGTTGCTCATGCGGATGAGGATGCACAATCATCACATTTAGAGGATGCAGAAAGAGGAGAGACCTTGGTAAATTAAAGAGTCCTACTAAGTTGTGAGAATGAACCAGGACAACAAAGGATTTTGTTTTGTACTAGATGCAAGTGTGAGAATAAATGTTGTGATGTGATCATTGATGGTCGTAGCACTGATAACTTGGTATCAGAAGAGATGGTCTCTAAGCTGAAGCTCAAGAGGGAGAAACATCCCCAGCCCTATGGGATTTCTTGGGTAAAAGATGATCATAAGGTCCTGGTAAGTAAACAATGTTTAGTAAAATTCAAAATTGGGAGTTACCATGATGAAGTTCTCTGTGATGTTATTTCGATGGATGTTTGCCATCTATTATTGGGTAGACCATGGCAGTTTGATAGACATGCAATACATGATGGAAATGCAAATGAATACTCTCTAACAAAGGATGGAGTTTGCCACAAATTGAAGCCCATGAAAAAGGAAGGTGAAAAGGTATGTAGCAGTGCTAGGATTTGTCTTGTTGATGGAAGGAAGTTTTTAGATGGCATGAAACATCAGCATATGTGCTATGCTTTGATTCCTAGGAAAGATAAAGAAGCTAGTAGTGAAATACCATTTGAAGTTTCAAATTTACTAGGGGAATTTGGAGATATTATCTCTGATAATGTTCCAGATGGATTCCCACAAGTAAGGCAAATCAGTCATCAGATAGATCTGATTCCAGGAGCTAGTTTTCCTAACAAGGCTGCTCACAGGATGACTCCTACTAAAATAGAGGAGCTAAATAGACAGGTTCAGGAGCTGTTGAGGAAGGGCTTGATTCGAGAGAGCCTAAGTCCATGTGCAGTACTTGCAGTACTTGCACCAAAGAAGGATGGAGAGTGGAGGATGTGTACAGATTCTTGAGCTATAAATAGGATAACCATCAAGTACTAGTTTCCTTTACCAAGGATGGATGATCTTATGGACTGCTTGAGTGGAGCTCAATACTTCACAAAGATAGATCTGAAGAGTGGCTATCATCAGATATGGATTCAAGAAGGAGATGAGTGGAAAATAGCCTTCAAGACCAAGGAGGGTCTTTATGAGTGGTTAGTCATGCCCTTTGGATTGACGAACGCCCCAAGCACCTTCATGCGTCTCATGAATGAGGTACTTAAGAAGTTCTTGGGGAAATTTTTTATTGTCTATTTGGATGATATTTTAATTTTCAGCAAGACTTTGGAAGAACATTTACTGCATATTCGTAGTGTCCTTGAAAGGCCAAGGGAAGAGAAACTGTTAATTAATCTAAAGAAGTGTGTCTTTGCAAAAAGGGAGTTAGTCTATTTGGGATTTGTTATATCACTTGAAGGTCTCAAAATGGATCCAGAGAAGGTAAAATCCATCTTGGAATGGCCTACTCCAAGGACTGCTACTAAGATAAGATCATTTCATGGACTGGTTAGTTTTTATAGGAAATTTATTAAGAATTTCAGTGGCATATGTGTACCCCTAACTGATACAATAAGAGGGGATAGAAAAGAGTTTAAATGGACTGCAACAGTTACGAGAAGTTTTGAATTGTTGAAGAAGAACGTGACTGAACAGCCTGTGTTGGCACTTCCAGATTTTAGAAAAGTGTTCCAGGTGGATTGTGATGCTAGTGGTAGCACTATTGGGGCTGTATTAAGCCAAGAAGGTAAGCTTATTGCATATTTTAGTGAAAAATTGAATGATGCAAAGAAGAAGTATTCTGTTTATGATCAAGAATTCTATGCAATAGTTTAGGCCTTAAAGAAATGGAGGCATTATGTATTGCCAAAGGAATTTGTTTTGAATACTGATCATCAGGCATTACAGTACCTAAATAGCAAAGGTAAATTGAATCAGAGGCATATGAAGTGGGTAGAATTCTTGCAGAGTTATACATTTGTGTTGAAGCATAGAAGTGGAAAATCTAACAGGGTTGCAGATGCACTAAGTAGGAGACAGTCACTGCTTACAGTAATGCAAGTTGAAGTAGTTGGGTTTGATGAACTCAAGAATTTGTACCCCGAGGATCCTGATTTTGCTGAAGCATGGAAAGCTTGTAAAGAACTTGTTGTTGTAGATAGAACTAAGTGGTTAGACTATTTGATTTAGGATGGCATGTTGTTCAAAGTTAGTGAATTGTGCATTCCAAGGAGTTCCATGAGGGAAAATCTGATTAAGGAGAAACATAGTGGAGGAATGGCAGGACATTTTGGTCAAGATAAGACCATTTCCATTCTTAGAGAACATTATTTTTGGCCTCAATTTTCATAGGATGTGAAGAAGTTCGTACAAAGTTGCCAGGTTTGTCAAGTTGCTAAGGGGTTTAGTCACAATACTGGTCTATATCAGCCATTGCCTATTCCATCAAGGCCATGGGAGGACATAAGTATGGATTTTGTTCTTGGATTGCTAAGGACACAAAGGGGTAATGACTCAGTATTCGTGGTGGTTGATAGGTTCTCCAAAATGGCACATTTCATTCCATGCCACAAAACTCATGATGATGTCCATATTGCAGACTTGTTTTTCAAAGAGGTGGTAAGACTACATGGTCTTCCAAGGAGTATAGTTTCTGACAGAGATACTAAATTTGTGGGGTATTTCTAGAGGACATTGTAGAAGAAGTTGAGAATAGACCTAAAATTCAGTTCCACACATCACCCACAGACTGATGGTCAAACAGAAGTGGTAAATAGAAGTTTGGGCAATTTTCTGAGATGTTTAGTTGGGGAAAAGCCCAAGGGATGGGATTTGATTCTACCATAGACAGAGTTTTCTTATAATAACTCTATAAATAGGAGTACTGGAAAATCACCATTCCAAATTGTATATGGGAGTAGCCCAAGGACTGCACCAGATCAGAGGAAGATAGAACAAGGGGAGAGGACAAGTGCTGAAGCAGAAGAATTTGTTGAACATATCAAGCATCTACATGAGGAGGTTCAAGCACACATTACCAAGATGAATCAAGATTATAAAGCTAGGGATGATCAAAGGAGAAGACATAAGGAATTCCAAGTAGGGGATCTAGTCATGGTGCACTTACGAAAAGAAAGATTTCCAGCAGGTACTTACAATAAACTGAAAATGAAGAAATTTGGCCATTGCAAAATTTTGAAGAAACATGAGTCAGGAAATGCATATGAAGTGGAGCTGCCAGATGGTATTCACATTTCCCCCATTTTCAACATTGCAAATTTAACAAAGTATCATGATGATGGTGTAGATGATGAGCTGGTGTTAGAGCCATGTCCAATTCCTGCTTCTAAGAAGGAGGAGATAGAAGACATTCTAGATCATTGTGTGGGTAGGAGTACCAAAAATAGGTAGTATGAAGAATATTTGGTCAAATGGAAAGGATGACAGATCAAGGACTCAACTTGGTTTTCAGTAGCTGAGGTTTCCCATTTGGGATTTCCTCTACCATCCATAAAGTGACAGGGTCACTTTTCAATCTACCCTAGGTGTCTAATGCAGGAGCATCCAGAGGTATAAGGGCAATCCTGTGTCACCCAAAAAAAAAATTGTACTTAGACTTAGTTTTTGTTTCATGTCTTTTCATTTTTGGATACCCATTTGGGTCAAATAAAGGTTCCAACTCTCACAGTTCCACTATCAGTGTGTTTGAAAATCCCAAAAAAATAGGAGCATGCAATTTGGCCATCATTTTTGTGACCTAGAAGTTGTGAATTGGCCAGATGAATATTATTGTGATTTAGAGCATTCCAAAAAAAGAATCAGGTCAAAAGGCCCCACGGTTTGATAGTTATTGCAGTTTTCCAAGTTTTGGAGACCCCCTAAGAATGCTTCAAAGTCAGGTTAGGGGCATTAAATGACCTTGAAAAGGGTCAAAAAATGGGGGATGAGTGAAGCTTGTCCATAGGGCTATAGAGCGCTTCGAGAGCTTTCCGAAAATGTAAACGATTCGTTAATCAGAGCTACAGTTCAAAAGTTATGCCTCCCGAAAGTTCGGTTACCATTTTTGGATTCTTCTAGATTTGCACTGACTTCTAACGCAGCTTTCGGAACCTTCTATTTAGTTGATGGATGCCTACTAGCACTTTCTAGAATGTACTCCTAGTCCTTAACGCTTCGAGGTCTATTTAAGGAGATTTCTGGCATTGTAAAAGGCAGTTCAGAGTGGAGTTTGAGAGGAGGTACTAAAAGGAGAAATTATCTCCAGATTTATGCTATTGTAAGCCCTTAGGGCATGTTTTGAAGTTTATTTTCTCTGCACTATTTGTACTAGCTTATTTTCTCAGTTAATATAATTTTCCCTTTCTGTTGGTTCCATTCTGTTCTTGGGTCGTGTCCCCATCATAGCTTTACCTTCTTGACTTAATATAGCTCCTTTTGCATTACCATTTGCATCACATTCAACTTGAAATACTTTGTTAAAATCAGGTAAAGCCAATACAAGTAATTCAACAACATTTTGTTTCAATGTCTCAAAACTCTTATCATCACTATGTGTCCACTTGAATTCCTTTTTATCTCCCCTCATTGTCTTAATTATAACATTACAAATAGCACTGAAATTCTTTATAAAATTTCTATAAAAATTGGCCAAACCATAAAATGATCTTACCTCACCCACATTCTTAGGTTTAGGCCACTCCAAAATTTCTTTAATCTTCTCAAGATCCATCTTTAATCCATAAGCTAAAATCACAAATCCCAAATACACAATCTCCTCTTGCATAAAAGAATACTTTTTTAGATTAATCAACAACTTTTCCTCTTTCAACCTCTATAATACTTGTCTAATATGCTCAAGATGTTCTTCCTTAGTCTTAGTGAATATCATAATATCATCTAAATAAACAATCACAAACTTTCCCAAAAATATTTTCAGAACTTCATTCATCAGCCTCATGAAAGTATTAGGTGCATTAGTCAAACCAAAAGACACAACCAACCATTCATACAGACCATCTTTTGTCTTGAAAGCAGTCTTCCATTCATCACCTTCTCTGATTTAGATTTGATGACAGCTACTCTTCAAATAAATCTTGGTAAAATACTTTGCTCCACTCAAAAAATCCATTATGTCATCCATCCTTGGCATAGGAAACCTTTATTTCACTTTTATCTTGTTAATAGCTTTGGAATCTATACACATTCTCCATTCTTCATTCTTTTTGGGCACTAATATAGTAGGTACAAAACATGGACTCAAGCTTTCTCTGATCAAACCTTTCTACAACAACTCATGCAATTGTCTATTAAGTTCTTCATTCTTTGTAGGTGTCAATCTATATGGTGCTTTTTTTTGGAAAACTAGCTCTAGGAATCAAATCCATACAATGACTTATACTTCTTACTGGAGGTAAACCATTAGGAATATTGTCAGTAATAATGTCTTTATACTCATTCAAAAAATTTGTAATTTCTACTAGTACTCAGCTATCACTATCTGTTGTCACTTGGTCATTAATAGCTTTTGCTGCTCGGTCATTACTACCAACAATCAGTCCTTTAGGAACTATGGCAAAATAGACTTGATTGCTTTTCATTTCCTTTTCAAAATTTTTATCATTAACCATGTAATTTTTTACAATAGTGCAATTAACCTCATATGGGCTTTCAATCAAAGGCAGCAATGTTTGTTTCTTCCTATTTACCCAAAGTGTATATTGATTAAATCTTCCATCATGTACAACATATCTATCATATTGGCAAGGTCTACCCAAAAAAATATGACAACAATCCATTGGCATACTATCACACAAAACTTCATGAAAGTAATGTTCAATTTTAAACTTCACAAGGCATTGCTCACTTACCAATATCTTATGCTCATCTTTAATCCATGAAACATGATAGGGTTTGGGATGTTTCAGCCTCTACAACTGCAACTTGGTAACCATCTCTTCTGATGCTAGATTTGTAGAACTTCCATTGTCAATGATCACTTTGTAGCATTTTCTAGCCATCTTACATCTTGTCTTGAAAAGACTTCTCCTTAGAATAGGTTCCTCATCACTTCCCTTATTACATAAGATTCTTCTCACCATCAAATTTTCTCCAACCTCAAGTCCACTTGATGTACCCTCATCATCTTCTTGAATCACAACATTTCTATTACCATGCCTACTTTCAAAAGATCTACATTTAAAGGATCTATGTACCTCTTTACCACATCTAAAACAATTACCATAAAATCCACCTCTATAATAGGAATTACCTCTTCCTTGGTAAGAATTACCACTTTTCTATTTGGTCTTGCTTTTTTCATCATTCTTCCATTCAGATTCTCCCTTATCCTACACAAACTTTTAGATCTACTACCTTCACCATAAGATTTACCTCTACCTCTTTGGAATCTTCCACTTCTACCTCTTTGTCATTGTTCATGCTTCTTTGTCAATATCTCCTCAACCTTCAAGGCATATTGGTATGCTTCTTCCACATTTTCCAACTTCAAAAAACTTATTTCATCTTGAATTCTAGATCTCAATCCATTGATTTACCTTGAAATTTTCTCAACATCATCATCTACATGTCCAAATCTGATTTCCAATCTATAGAATTCCCTTAGTACATTCTTTCATAGTCATGTCCTTTTGTTTCAAATTTTGCATCTTTCTCAACAATCTATCTTGGTAATTAGCAAGGAGGAATTTTTTCTTTACCTTGTTCACCATCTTTGGCCAAGTTCTGATATTTCCCTTTCCTCTCTTTTGTCTATCAATTTGCAACTGCTCCCACCATAGTGATGCATGACCTTTCAACCTAGTGACTACAATCTTCACCTTTCTATTATCAGGAGTGTTTTCATACTCAAAAAAATTCTCCATATCAAAGATCTAATCCAACACAACATTGGTATCCAATTTTCCATCATAAGAAACAACTTCTATAGTAGGCTTTGAATTTTCCCTAGACAACACTTGCAACAATCTTTTCTCATCTTAATCCTCTTCAAATTTTGGATTATGGTTTGGTGCTACTACTTCATTATCACTTACATCATCAAGATGTTCTCCTCTCCTCTGGGCTATCTCCATAGCATCTAATCTGGCTGCAATTTGTCTCAACTAATCCAATATAGCATCATTGACATTTCTTCTACCATGGATCATCTTTACAAATTAGTTTCCTACAAGATCATAACCCTCTATAAGTTATAGGTCAAATCTGCAGATCTATCACCCTACAACCAAATCCAAATCAAGGTTCTACACGATCCAATCTCCACAAGGATAAACCTCAAGCTCTGATACCAACTAACACAGGCAAAATAATGAATGACTAGGGCCAAAGGCTCACCCAGCTATTCAAACCACCTTGCAAGAGTTACCACAATGAAAGAAAGCAAAAGGAACAAAAAACAAAGGAGGAAGAAGTATGGAATACTTTTATTTATTCTTCAAATATTCAACATACATGCCTAGCTGTAAGGTCTTCTTATTTACAACCAATTACAAATGCATTCACATTTAATGATCCAACTACAAATTTGTACATTCAGTTCTGCTCTCCAATCCTCTTCCCAAAACTTACCTAACTATAAGCCTAAACACTCTCTCTCTCTCTCTCTCTCTCTCTCTCTCTCTATATATATATATATATATATATATATATATATATATATATGTATATGTATATGTATATGTATATGTATATGTATATGTATAAGTATATATATATGTATATGTATATGTATATGTATATGTATAAGCATATATATATATATATATATATATATATATATATATATATATATATATATATATATATATATATATATATATATATATATATATATATATATATATATATATATATATATATATATATATATATATATATATATATATATATATATATATATATATATGCTTATACATATACATATACATATACATATACATATACATATACATATATATATATATATATATGCAAATTTATTCTGGTCTCAATTATAATTTATGAAAATTTGAGTGTTAAATTGGATCGAGCATCAACATCTTGTGCAATTCCACATAATGAGTACATACAAATTACACATATATTTACATAGTTCAGCTACCTCATATTAATTTATGTGTTTATTAACATGTGTTTTTGTTTTACAATTTTATTTTATAGGACCTCATTTCAAGAGATTTGTTGAACCAATTTTATATTTTGAGTTCATGCTTCTATATATTTATCATTAGCATTGCCTTACATATATTGTGAAATGTGTTGTACCAACAAATTTAAAAATAGGAGTTTACTTCTATTTGAAAGTCAAAGGTGTGCACTTGATAAATTATAAATTATTTGTCAATTTAAGTAATGGCCTCCTATTTTTTCCCATTACTTTTACATTCAACCATGTTTAAATTAATGTTTGTTTGAAGTTTCAAATTTACTATTGATTATAATTAATAACCCTTCACTTGTACATGATAATTTAAAAATCATTACTCATTGTATTCATTATATGCTATTGTTATGTTGATAATTGACATGTGTGTTTAACCATGTTAAGTGAGAGGGAGGGAAGGAGGAAGAGAGGGAGAGAGATGGAGGGAGGGATATGGGGAGGGTTATAAGTGCTTGTAATTTATCAAAAAGGGGTCCCATTATGAAACCTTAGGACAATTAGTACCTCTTAGGACCCATTACAACACATTAGTTATTGTAGTCCTAAAAGTAATCTTTTGTAATATGTCCTAGTACATTCTAATATTTCCAAGAGGTTTTGATGGGTCATATGTGGTCATAAGAAACCTTAGGACCCATTATAACTCCTTGGAACCCATTCATACCATTAACACACTTTATGAACCCTTAGAATACATTAATCATCATAGGATACACTTTAGGGTTGTAATGTGTCCTATTCAATCTTACTTTTTACTAAGGAGTTTTAGTGGGTCCCAAGTTGTTCTAGGAATCCTTGAGACTAATTAAAACCTCCTAAGAACCATTATGACCCATTATGAGCCTTTATAGTCATATTAGTCATATGTTCTAAAGGGACATTAGGGATTTTTAGGACCCATTAGTACACATTAGGTCTCATTAGGACACATTAGGACCCATTAGACCCCATTAAAACCTCTTATAACACATTAACCATTGTAAGATATAGTAATGTGTCCTAAGTGGTCCTAATATCTCACAATGGATAATGATTGGTCGTATGTGGTTTGAAAGCCCAATAATACTATTTAGGGTGCACATTATGACCATTTAAAACATATTAAAATCCATTAATGCCTCTTAGATAATCTTAAGGGGCATTTAAGACACACTAATGGGTTACAAT
Source organism: Cupressus sempervirens (assembly GCA_028749045.1). NCBI lineage: Eukaryota > Viridiplantae > Streptophyta > Pinopsida > Cupressales > Cupressaceae > Cupressus > Cupressus sempervirens. The sequence goes on along the minus strand of CM053791.1, from coordinate 169,354,063 downwards.
ATGCCCTAATGGGTCCTAATGTGTCTTAAGGAGTTCTAATATGTTTTAAGTGATCCCATGACCTTTTAGGACCCATTAGGAACCCTTATAATCTATTAGGGGCCATTAGGACTCATAAGAACCAATTATAACCCATCTAAACACGTTCACCATCATATGATACACTACTATGTCGAAAGGCATTATAATAGTTCCTAAGTGGTTGTAATCAGTCCTAATGTTTCCTCTTGGATTTTAAACTATGGTCTTAATATATCATGAAGGGTCATAATGGGTTCTTAGTGGTCCTAGGACATCTCAAGGTCTATTAGGATCCCTTAGAACACATTAACTATAATAGGACACACAAATGGGATGTTAATGATTCTAATGTATCATAAGGGGTCATAGTGGAATGTAAGTGACCCTAGGACCCATTACAAAACCTTAGAATATATTAGGACCAATTAGGACACATTAAAACTACCTCAAATTGATGTGATATTTATCCAATAATTTTTTCATATCAGTACTAATGCTCTATAAATAATTAAAATTATGTCAATTAGGATTAGTACTTTAGGTCCTAATTTTAGATTAATTTTAGGTACATTATCCATACATGTGTGTTGTAAGGGGACATAGGAGTCCTAATAGGTCATAATATTTTTTATAGGTTCTAATAAGTCTTAATATGTATTATTAGGATATAATAGGTCTTATTAGGTAATAATAAGTCTTATATTACCAAACAACACATAAGAGCCCCTTATGATACATTTCTAGGTACTTAGATCCATATTTATATTAAGGGGATCCAAAGAGTCTTACTCAGTCCTACTATGTGCTATAGGTTCTAATGGGTCTTAACATGTCTTAATACATAATAATCAGTCTTATGTTAACATAAAACACATAAGGACTCATTATGATACATTTCTAGGTACTCTAGTTCATATATGTGTTAATAAGACTTAGGGAGTCCTACTAGGTTCTAATGTCCAAAGGCATTATAATAGTTCCTAAGTGGTCTTAATATATCATGAAGTGTCATAATGGGTTCTTAGTGGTCATAGGACATCTTAGGGCCTATCAGGACTCCTTAGAACACATTAACTATGATATGACATGGGATGTTAATGATTGTAATGTATCATAAGAGGTCATAATGTGTGAAATGAAGGGTATCATCCATCATTTCATAAAAAAAATCTTCAATCTTTACCTAAATTTTATAAATTTAATTTTTTAGGATGAAAAATATTTATTTAATAGTAGGTCAATTTTATTTGTATGAATCTCAATGCATAAATTTGATGTGATATTTATCCAATAATCTTTTTTATATCAATACTAATGCTCTATAAATAGTTAAAATTATTGTTCATATAGCATATATATACTTACAAAATGTGTCATATGTTCATGAATAAAAGATGCCGCAATAAAGAAAATTGTTTGAATACTTAAAACATGATGAAACATAATAATATATACTACATACACAAGCATGCTCAAAAGCCATAAAAAAATAGTACATGGTCTAACATACATCATAACCTGATCTATGAGTTAAAAAAATACATATATAATATAGTTTTAACTATCCTAACATAGAGTGTATCAAAATATACAATATGTGTTATAAAAACACAATCTATAGGTGCCAACAAGACCAAATCTATTTGATCAAATGTCCTCTTTACTCCATGCAAAGAGGACTTAGATGAATCATTCTATGTAATATGAGTTGTCTCATCATGTGGGACATCTTGTGAGGTAGATGGATCACCCTGTGTAACATGAGACATGTCTCATCATCTACATGTTTAATTGAAATGGGTTTTAAAATCTAGCTTGAAAATAAATTAAATATTCACTACATAATAAAATAAATACCACATGAGATGGGTGTCCCTCAATAACTAGAGGAGGCGCATTGTGAAAACTACCAAATGCAGTAGTGGTGAGGTGCTATAATTTACAATACATACATTTTTAAAATTTTATTTTAGAGCATAATGAACTATACATTATGTACATAAATAACAATACTAACCTCGAAGGATGATGTAGGTACCTCTATCTAGCTAAGTCCTATGCTCTCAACAACACTCATGGTGACATAGTCCTAAAATTATGGATACATAAATGTTGAGTCAAAATTATATATACATGAATAGTTACAAAGTAGGAAAATTAAAAAGTACATAATTTGTACACTGTATTTTTTATACACTATAAATTTAACATGTATATATATCATACCTGAGTACTAGCCAATGCCACAGATGTGTCTACTGGTATGCTAGCACGATGATCATAAGATGGAGTTGAAAATAGACTATATCAAGGCTTGTATGGATGAGTATGATCCATCTCCTGTTTGTCAAATCAAAACACATAAAATATATATATACATGAGTCAAAATTATTTAGATTATGTGTCAATAAAAATGTGCATACATAAAAATAGTACAAATTATTTTTCTTCAGTAAACATTTCATACCGTATGTATTTGAGGTTGTGCCTCAGTGGTAACTGGAGTAGGACCTATACTAACATCAAACTATGTAGCTACAGACAATCCCTACAAAATTTGATAAAAAGAACATATGAGCACATGTTATTAAATTCGAGTTTGAATGTACATTTTTATAGTGTGATTCAAAGTGCATACCATATGAGGGACGTCGACATATATAGGTCTCAAAAAAAGACTCTATTGCCTCCTAGGAGGAACAATATCTTCCATCCTTTGTTATTTCAAAAGTTAAAATTAATATGGTTAATACAATTACACAGGTATGTAGAAAGTAAGCAATTATGTGTACTTTATATTTAAATTAAAAGTAAAATTTTACCTACTGCTCTTGACTATCTCTGGGCTCTTCCTACTATATGAGGTCAACAAATGATGACACATCAATCTTTTCACTACCATCACCATGGGCAGCATATACGTCATCATCAAAATCAGCACCCTCAGCATAATGGTCATCATGCATTGCATCAACATCGCTCTAGGGGCTTGTGCATATGCCTCCACAGCTAGTACAAATATGTCCACATGGACAAACATGTCTCACCTACATCCACTATTGTACCAAGTTTCCCAAAAGGACACTCAAAGAGGTAAGAGTAGATGAAACTACTCAAAGATGGTGTGGAGCTAGTACAATAGGCGCAAGAAGAGGTACAAGGGGCTGAGGTCACCTACAGTTTCTTGTTCTATCACTCAACTTTACCCCAGGCCTATCCTAAGGCATCCCTTCACCAACCCCTAAAATTCTTTCATATCAAAATAGTTGGGTTTCAAACCCAATTCAAAGTCAGCCCATAGATTCCTAAGGAAGTACATGGGTACCTCATGATTAGCGTGTGGTGGATGGTCAAATACCATCCACCACCATTCCAAAAAATGTGATGCTATACGTGGATGTGTGCACCACCTAATAGAAATATGAAGCTTCTTCTCATTAATCTCCTCACCTATCTTAGGGTTTAGAAAATTGCTTTAAAAATTTCCTTTACCTATATTGAGGTTATGAACTTCTCTATATGATAAGCCATCAGAATAGAAGGAAAACTTGTTTTTCCTCCATAATTTAAATGAATAAATATCAGAATCTAAATGATGTATATAATGAACGATGCCTTGCATGCTATCTGCAATGCATAGTAGGTGAGGAGGGGGGTTGGTCTCATGTTGGATAACCTCAATATCATGCATGAGGTTGTTAGGATTACACCTCATGCTCTCACAGAGATCATTTGCAATGGAGGTAAGGGTGGAGGTGGAGGTGGACATGGAGGTGGTAGAGGCGAGGATGGGGGAGGGGGAGGGGGTGGCGATAGGTCCATCAAATATAATCTGCATATATCTTTAAACAACATAAAAAATGACAAAATTACTATTTAATAAAATTTAAATCTAAGATATCAATTATATAAATGTGTAGATCTTTAAAATTATATCAATTAAATAAATAAAGCTAAACACTTAAGTCTGATTAAACATTAAATACCAAATTTAAGTCTAATCATAAAATAATACTCCATAAAAATTATATAGGTTACTTCAAGGTTTCTTTTCTAAAAATAGGAGCCACCTATCGAATTGCTTTCATGTACACTTATTTTGTGATACTAGCGGATTGTATTCTCATTATGGATTATATGTTCATCTCAAGATCAAACAAAGCTAAGATTATGGAAAGGTTATGGTTTACAATTTTGTTATGTTTACGGTTTTCATGATGGCTAAGCTTAAGATTATTATAATGATTATGACTTTAATGTTAGGGAACTTGCCTAGGATTATGGTTTTAGTTAGAATTATATTTAGGTTTCAGATAATTATTATGGTGATATTGTTTAAAGGATATATAATAGATGGCGTTAGGATGAGAGTTAAGGTTACAATTAGAATGAAAGCTTAGAGATGAATTATGATTTGATTATTATTTATGATTATAGTTCATCCTAAATATTATCCTCTTTAATGCAAACTATAAGTCTAGATCATCCTAATTCTAATACATGAACCCTATCCCTAACCATAATAATCCTAATTCTAATCATAATACTTAAACTTATATTTAGTATCTTCTTTAGTAATTTAAATCCTATGTTATCATTTGACAATTGTTATGAATTGCTAATAGAACTTTTCTTCCCTCTAAATCTCTATGTTAGAATGTGTTATATTAATCACATTTTCTAGTTATGACTAAAGCCTTTTTACTATTAGAAAACTTTGTATTATATTACTTGATCACATCTTTTAAAATTATTTTTGGATGCTTACTTGTCTTCCACCTACGAACTACTCTTGGCTCATCCAAACATTAGCCTTGTTAGTTTAGAAATTAATAAAATATGTTTTCATAATTCTAATTTGTAGGTGGAAGCAACTTCATAAATTATCATTTTTATTAAGGTGTTTTCATGAGTTTCTGGATATAAACCTTAATCATAAATCTAAATATACTTATAAAATCTAAATTATAATACTTAGATCCTATTTATTTTCTAGAATTGAATACAAATCCTAATTCTAGATCCTAATTTTAAATGTTAAATGTTAAACCCTAACCCTATACATGTAAATCATAGTTAAGCTCAAGATTAGGGTTTAACATTTAAGTTTAATATTTTTATTTAGAGTTAGGAGAAGGGCTTAGCATTTATGATTATTTTTAGGATAAAGGTTTAGCATTTAGGATAACTTAGTCTAAGGGTTGAGAATTTAGGATATAAAGGTTTAGGATAAGGGTTAGACTTGACATAATTAGAATTTAAAACTTAATGTCAAGAATTAATATTTTGTAAATTAGGTGCATGTAATCATAAAATGGATGTAATCATGAACTCAAGTCACACTAAATAAACCATGCATGATGCTAGAAGGCTATAAAGTGTAATGAGATTATGATCTTGTAATACATGGATTAGCACTCAAATGCCCATAATTCACTCAGAAGCACTTGCAAATCACTTAGAATGATTTGCATAACCTTATTACCAAAAAAGTAGATATCTCAAAAGCTTAAGTTGATAGAACATTTATAGAAATCTCTAGGAGTTCAATGGTTTGGATTCATTCTCCATGAGTGGTGGAGGTTGAATCCTTGATTGATCAATACATGATTAAGCTTTATTGGTGGGAATTAATTTCATTTTCCATTAGTGATGATATGGATAATTGATCATTTTAATTAATTCATTTAATTAATAGTTCTAACCATAGGATTTAAAAACTTGATTTGATTAATTATGTTAGGATTAATTAATGAATCAATGCCCCTTTTTTAAAAATAAATTTTTATATTAAATTATTGATGTTTTATCATGGACCTCTGGAGCAAGAAGCCAAAGGAGAGCCCACATAAGAATATGTCATTAGGGGACTCTATAGAATATTGAGAGTAGCACAGTACCAAGTGGTAGTCTAGACATAGGTGGTCATCTGAGCTAGCATGGTAATTGATCATGACAAGAAGATTGTAGAGCTAACTTCTCAACTAAGGATTACATAGGGTGAGGCCACTTATCATAACTCTAGAGAGGCTTACTATTATTATGAATACTCAACAACTATTCTAGTGGAAAGACAAGTTATTCACTTCTCTATATATTCTTAGGCATCCAAGGGTGTATAGTCCCTCCTACTTGCACTAATGTTCCACCTCCACCTCTTGATGGTGAGGGAGGGTTACTTAATTAGATGCCTAATTCCTTCTTCTCTTCTAATTTTTTTATGATGTATCATTTTCTTTGTATCATTTTGAGACCTTGATATTGATAATGTTCTAATATCACTCATTTTTTGATATTTAGATTATATCATCCCTATACATTGATAGTATATGCAATGATTACAAATATTATTTGATCTCATTAAATGAGTCATGATCAATTTTTCTAGTTTATACATGAGTTGCTCCTATATGTTTTTTTTCTTTTCTTATAATATCATGTTATATATAAATTTACCTAAGTACCCTTCTCGATTATCTATGATGGATGTAGTAAATGACATGTCTCTATATGATTCTTTTGATATGATATGCATGGATGATATAATGAAAATTTTAAATCCTTCCTATGCAATAAATGATGTAATTAGATATCTAAATGTTTTTAGATTCATATGACATGTAGATATAGATATGATGCTCATCTAGGATAATACTTTATCATTTAAAGTTGTGATTATGGTTTGACATTTATAATTTGTACTTGGTTCTTAGGATAGTTATTCAATTATTTATATATTAGGGTGTAGGTTTTGGCAAATTAAGATTATGGTTAGGATGACAGTAAGGGTTATGATTAGAGTTTTGGTTAAAATTGAGATTATAGTTAATCCTAAATGATGCCTAGCCAAGGGATCCAAAAACTAATCTAAAGTTTTACTAAGTAAGCAATAACATATACAATAATTTACATAAAAAATATAAGAGATTACATTCATTAATGAGAACATTTACATTTCATTTTAAAATAATTATAAGTACTAGAAGTAAAATAAATAACACATCCACGTGAAAGAATAACTACTTGAGTTCAATCTATTTAAATAATATAGATTTGTTCTAAATGCCACTTGGCAAATAAATTCGGAATGCACAATCATCCACTGTACATGTCATAAGGTATGAAAGGCTGAAAGAATATACATTTATAAAATAGTTTACATCATCCATTTTTGATCCATGAAACAAAGTACAATACAATAAGTAAAATCATTAAATACTAAGTTTTGTGTTTGGATCCCTTAACGGAGTGTTACATAATTAAATACTTATTTATATGTTTAGGATTTTATTGTACAAAACTATATGGTTAGATCGAGGTTATAGTTAGTTTAAATACTTCCTTTGTTATATGGTTTACAAACTAATCTAGATAATTAATCACCAGTTATTTGCAATAAATATTTATTTGTAATTACATGTTTAAAAAATGAATTTACATCTAATCTAATCATTCAACATTGTAATAAATTCATAAATTAAATACATTTTAACACATCTAAAATAATAATTTTTAAATGAACATCTATGAAACTATTATTTAAATTAACAGATACAATAATCTAAAGATAATACTCATTAAAAATGTAAATTTACAATTTTAAATATATTAAAACTGAAAAAAAACAATAAATTGACATACATATAAAATGTAAAACTGAAAATAATTAAGTAAAATAGTACAAAACAAATTAAAATATGTGGTATGTCAGAAAACAGCAACAAGGGGTAGTTAGTAGTGGTAAAAAATGGGCTCCCGTATCGCTTTCAAATTAGGCTCCCATTTTCTAGATGGTGAAAATGACCCCCCAAAATGCATAAAAATTGGTATTTGTAACTTCAAAAAATTGGGTACCCAATATTTTACAAATCGGGTACCTGATTTTTAAGAAATTGAGTCCTCAATTTGTAAAGGTATTAAGTGCCCAATTTTTAAGTGGTTCTGGCACTAGATCTACTTTTCAATAAAAGGCTACCCAATTTTTGAATCATGGTTTTGATGCCTAAACATGACCTTAGAAATGGGTACCCAATTTTAAGAAACTTAGGTACCAATTTATAAGAAGTACAATCCTGCGGATTTGACTTCTACGGAATCATGACCCAGCTTCTTGCAGGTACCCCATATATTATAAGCTTTAAGGTTGACATCAATAGAAACATATAACACCAGCCAAAATATTATATTAGAGTTTGTTTCTTTAGCCATTGATATGCATTATTCAAAGCCTGAATGGTCAAAACCACATCCGTGAGTTTATCAAAAGTCATAATATTTACTATTTATGGTGAATTTCTCATCAATTATGGATGATATACCCACAATATTAGGATTAACTAAATATATAAAATTTATAAGGTTGATAGAATCTTGATCCTAATTTGAAATATGGAAATGCAATTTTGATGATAATTATTAATGTTATTTAAATACCAATTAATTCATTTTATTAATCTACTAATCTCGTAAACCACTTGTCCAATCATCTTGATATTTTTCAAAATTAAATACTTTATGAAACATTTATATAAATAAAAGAAAAAATTGCACAAATAAAGTCAAAACTTAATCTAAACACATAAATAGCAAAATTTAATATATAAAATCTAAGACTTTAGAACCAAAAGTTAAAACATAATCATAACAATGACTATATTGCTAACTTTATATATAAACATAATTGTTATCCTAATCATAACCTAAACCCTAATCCTAGCACTAAAAATTAGTACCAACCCAGATGACAAAATAGGTTTCCATTGCATAGTCACAAACACTTGCCCTAACTATGACATATATTTTAAGATGTTTAAATAGTTTTAAAGACATGTTATTAGATTTATATGCTTTAGATTTTTTTTAATTAAATAGTAATTTTGTGAATTTTTATGTTGTATACATTTATGAAGATTATATTTCATCGATGAAATATTTGGTGAGGTCACACCCACACCCCTTGTAACACTACCAAAAACAAACCCACCTAATAGATTTCATAGTTATCACTGAATTAATTAACTAAATAGGATAAACCAAATTCAGCCACCTCAATAAATGTTCATCACAGCTATTCTTAAAATACACATCAAACAGATTTACAAAAGAACGTTCATGCAGCAGATATAAATCAGTATTCAACATCCTTTAAACTATTTGAACCACATCTTATTCTGTCAATTACAAAAGTAATCTAGGTTACTATAACAATAGGAACCAAACTATAGCATTAAGATCATGTAAATATAATTTATCTAAACATATCACATTAATGACATTTACCAAATCTTAATATTACACAATCATACCCTGGTGTCATAATAAACTAGATTCATCTTTTACAAATGACTAAGATAATAGAATAACAGTAAATATGATATTTCTATTTTATCGACTTTCATTAAACTAATATCATAAATCTAACTTTTGATTACAATAACCATTTAATACTGAACAGAATAGCATATAGGAAAATAATTCCAATGTTCATACATATGTGTTTCACAAAGAAAAAATCTCTATCCCATTCCATTCCAGATTACAATAATATTCAATACAATACCTTGCTGACTACAATCATCAATTTAACACAAACCAACATAAACAGTTTTCTACAATATTAATTAAACTACAGTTTGATCGTTCCCAATGTCCTAATATAAACATCTCTTAATCAATAAGGCCAAACTATTGTTTTACCTTAATTTGAAATTGCAAACAGCAATTCTATTATAATCAGCATACAGATTTTATTCAATTTTCATCCCAACACCATCCTAATAAGACAAAACTACTGCCCAATTACAACGAAACGGCTACTCTACAAACAACTTTCCTATTACTTGATGACTAGAGAAACTACACTATCTTATTAAAATACAAAAATGATTTCAAAATGTAAACATAATTTACTATCTTTATGTTTATGACTGTGAGAAAGAACAACAACTTTTAATAGTTACCATATAACATATAACACTATAAACACTCAAAAAAAGTAAATTCACACGGCATCCTTCATTTTCAAACATTCATTTCAATCACCTCTTTCTTCCAAACTTTTTGAAGTCAAAGTACTAAATCAACTAATGTTTGACAAAGCATATTCAAGAAAACCAAAACATGGTTCAAAATGTGTTTGATAAAACAACAGTGCTTAATGACAACACACAAACCCCATAAACTAATCGACAGGTTTCAACTAATTGTCAACAATAAATTCACATCTTAACACCTTCCAAACCATACACAATTTAACATAATAAAGATTTCATGCCAATTGTTTGTCATATTTTTGTTGTTTTCTACAAATCAATTCGGCATTCAAATGTTTCAAGATAACTGTTTAACTAAATGTCATGGTTATCAACTGTGATCTCGAACTCAAGATTTTAAGAAACTTGAATCTGAGACCGAATCTCCCACACCATATTTGTAAAGGCAGCTTTGGAACATGGCACTCACAGAGCCCAACGAAAGGGTATTACAAACAATACACATATAAGCTAACATATATACTCAAAAAATCATGCCTACTATAATATGCATACGTTCCTTACATGCCTCAACTCTAACAAAAGACACAGGTAAAAAAAATCCTTATCCCACTTCCATAACAACAAAACACATTTTGCTTAAATATATGCCTATAAACAATTTTGCAAACAGACCAAGTTCAAACAAAAGCCCATTCAAACTATAAATGTAACTCATGTCGTAAGCTCATGTAAAAGACAGATTACTAACCATTCATAGATGGAAATGAAACTCACAAACAAAATCATAGACTTTTAAAACCTGACATTGAAAACCCCTATTTTATCATTAACAATACCCAGATTTTAATAGCAAAACAACAAACATGCAAATATGTGGAACACCGTATCCAAGTGTGAATATACACAGAACTAGGCAACTGCTCACCCATTCCTGCCTATACCCACGCTTGTGTATCAGTGAGCATCTTTTAAACCAAAACTTTCATACTTTCTTCAGCAAAATAAAACTACAAGAATAGTAAAATATGTAAGTTAGAAAATGCCCCCTACCTCTATTCACTGAAAGAGGAAGAACCCAATAAAACTTGATACCAACAGCCCGAAATGCCCAACTTGACAACTTGAGAGAAACCCTGAACACCAAGAATAACAGAGGCTGTGTGAAATTCAACCTTCTTGGCCTCATAAAACAAAGTTTTTTCCCCAAACATGTTGCCTATACAATAGCAATGTCTCACAGATGTATTACATCACAATGCAAGCGGCCCAAAACCTAGCCAAAACCAAACAAACACAAAACCAAATGAAATGGCCGACCCAGTCCTTGGGTACCAATAATTCCCTCATAAAAGAGCATTAATTTCAACTGTAGTGTCTAGTACAAAAGGCAGCCCAAATCCACCACCAAACTTGGCTTACAAACAATTAACATAATTCCACATAAAAACATTTGAAACCCTCTAGGGTTTTAGGGAGAATAAACCTTCATAGACATTAAGACTGCAAATTAATCACACATATGCAAAGTTAACTAGAATATCTCCCACATTATATTTATGTGAATCAATATATATGAGTGATTATTTCACATTAAAACTTATATGAATTGTGTGTGAATTTTCATTAAATATTCCCATATATATATTAACACAGGTCTAATACATAAAAGTGAACTGAATTTCTCAAAAGTTATAAAAACATCATTATAAAGGAGAAATTCCCAATAACACCTGAATGAATATTCCATATGCATGTTAAGTGTGATTAATTTCCAAAACTCAGAAAAACATCTAAGCTCATCTTAAAAGAGTAAAATTAATTCTTAACATCAATAGAATTAGAAGTACTATGCTGAATACATATTATTTCAATTTAAGTCAAGCAATTAATCATCAAATTAAATTCACTACCATCTAACTCAAACTTTAGTATCAGATCCGAGTTCAAACATGAACTAAGAATCAACGTACTTAGACAGATCAAAATAGTTGAATCCTCAAAATAATAAACTGACATAAACAGATAATGATCACTATAACTGTATCAGCACAGACCACATTTTAGCTAACTAAATTAACAAATAGATAAATAAAGTTTGATAATGTCATAAAAATGAACTTTGAAACACAGCAACAACTGAAGCAATGAAGAGAACCAAGAAGAAGTAAGGTCAAGCATGACACCCCCATGCCCTCTATCTCCACACCTACCCCAAAGGAGTTGCAAGATCATAAAGCACAACCTCCACAAGCTCATGCAGGACATAAAGACTCCTACCTATGAGACCCATCCTCCCCCTAGCTACATTTCCTTGTAGATAGCATGCAAGGCATTGTAAAGTCTATAGAGAACTTAGAGTATGACATAGATAGCTTTAGAGTTGATGCAGGAGCATCTAGAGGTATAGGGGCAATCCTGTGTCACCCAAAAAAATGTTCTTAGACTAAGGTTCTGTTTCATGTCTTTAAATTTTTGGATACCCATTTAGGTCAAATAAAGGTTCCAACTCTCACAGTTCAACTATTAGTGTGCTAGAAAATCCCAAAAAAATAGGAGCATGCAATTTGGCCATCATTTTGGTGACCTAGAAGGTGTAAATTGGCCAGATGAATGTAATTGTGATTTAGAGCATTCCAGAAAAAGAATCAGGTCAAAAGGCCCCACGGTTTGAAAGTTACTGCAATTTTTCAAGTTTTGGAGACCTCCTAAGAATGCTTTGAAGTCAGGTTAGGGGCATTAAATGACCTTGAAAAGGGCCAAAAAAGGGGAATGAGTGAATCTTGTCCATAGGGCTATAGAGCGCTTCCAGAGCTTTCCAAAAATGTAAATAGTTCGTCAATCGGAGCTATGGTTCAAAAGTTATGCCTCCCAAAAGTTCGGTTACCGTTTCTGGATTCTTCTAGATTTGCACCGACTTCTAACGCAACTTCTGGAACCTTCTATTTGGTCGGTGGAAGCCTACTAGAACTTTCTAGAATGTACTCCTAGTCCTTAACCCTCTGGGGTCTATTTAAGGAGATTTTTGGTTTTGTAAAAGGCAGTTCAGAGTGAAGTTTGAGAGGAGGTACTGAAAGGAGAAATTATCTCCAAATTTATGCTATTGTAAGCCCTTAGGGCATGTTTTGAAGTTTATTTTCTTGTACTATTTTTACTAGCTTATTTTCTCATTTAATATAATTTTCCCTTTTCTGTTGTGTCCATTCTGTTCTTGGGTTGTGTCCCCATCAAGTGGTATTAGAACTGGTTTTCCTGAGTGTGTAGACGGAGCGCCGACTGTGAGGCAGTTTGCACTAGGACTGTGTGGTTATGGGATCGAGTTAGAAGATGCCTCCATGAAAAGAGTGTGGTGGAAGGGCCAGAGCTATTAATCCTGAGGAGGTTAGAGCCCTCCAAAGGCAGGTACAAGCATTGCAAGAGGAGCTCCATAGAGGAGCAAATGTTGCCACAGGTGACAATAGTGAGGATGAAAATGAAGAAGAGGTAATAGGACCAAAAGAGGAATTTGATGGGGAAGTTCTGAATCATGCAGAGGAAAGGCTTTTTAGGGCCATTACTAAGTTTGGGAAAAGACCCACAATTGAAGTGGGTGTATTTTCAAGAAATCTGAAACCAGATGAGTTGATCGATTGGATCAATGAACTGGAAGAATACTTTGAGTATGAGGATATAAGGGACCCAGATAGGGTTAAGTTTGCAAAGGCCAAACTAAAAGGCCATGCCAAAATCTGGTGGCAAGAAGTTCAATTGGAAAGAAACAGAAGAGGAAAGGAGAAGATCACAAGATGGGATCGCATGGTGGACAAATTGAAGAACCAGTTCATTCCTATGGACTATGAGCTTGATTTGTTTAAGAAGATGCATGGGTTAAAGCAAGCAAGAAGATCAGTCCAAGAATATACAGAGGAGTTTTACCAACTCTTGATTAGAGCGGGGCATGCAGAAGCAAATAAGGAGAAGGTTGCTCGTTATATTAGTGGGTTGTGACCTAGCATCCAGGAGGAATTAAGTCTGGTAAGAATGACCAGCATTGAAGAGGCATACCAATTTTCCCTACGAGTTGAAGAGAAGCTGAATAAAAGGTTTGAAGGAAGACAAAGAGGGTGCAGTCAAAGAGGAAGGGGAAGCGGTAGATCATTTGGAGGCCGCAATAAAATCCAAAAGAAAAATGAAGATGTCGGTACTAGCAGGAACCAGAGGAATGAGGGTTTCAACTGCTCCCATGATCAAGACTTTGGAAATCAAAGAGGAAGAGGTAGAGGACGTGGACAAGGAAGAGGATGCTTCCGTGGTACCTGTCTCCATTGCAATGAAGAAGGTCATCATGCCTTTGAATACCCTCAATGACAAGCAAGGACAGATAGGAGAGCTAAGGGCCAAGCTAGGGTTGCTCATGTGGATGAGGATGCACAATCATCACATTCAGAGGATGCAGAAAGAGGAGAGACCTTGGTAAATGAAAGAGTCCTACTAAGTGGTGAGATTGAACCAGGACAACAAAGGAGTTTGTTCCGTACTAGATGCAAGTGTGAGGATAAATGTTGTGATGTGATCATTGATGGTGGTAGCACTGATAACTTGGTATCAGAAGAGATGGTCTCTAAGCTGAAGCTCAAGAGGGAGAAACATCCCCAGCCCTATCGGATTGCTTGGGTAAAAGATGATCATAAGGTCCTGGTAAGTGAAAAATGTTTAGTAAAATTCAAAATTGGGAGTTACCATGATGAAGTTCTCTGTGATGTTATTTCGATGGATGTTTGCCATCTATTGTTGGGTAGACCATGGCAATTTGATAGACATGCAGTACATGATGGGCATGCAAACGAATACTCTCTGACAAAGGATGGAGTTTGCCACAAATTGAAGCCCATGAAAAAGGAAGGTGTAAAGGTATATAGCAGTGTTAGGATTTGTCTTGTTGATGAAAGGAATTTTTTAGATGACATGAAACATCAGCATATGTGCTATGCTTTGATTCCTAGGAAAGATAAAGAAGGTAGTAGTGAAATACCAGTTGAATTTTTAGATTTACTAGGGGAGTTTGGAAATATTATCTCTAATAATGTTCCAGATGGATTGCCACCAGTAAGGCAAATCAGTCATCAAATAGATCTGATTCTAGGAGCTAGTTTTCCTAACAAGGCTGCTCACAGGATGACTCCTACTGAAATAGAGGAGCTAAATAGATAGGTTCAGGAGCTGTTGAGAAGAGCTTGATTCAAGAGAGCCTAAGTCCATGTGTAGTACCTATAGTACTCACACCAAAGAAGGATGGAGAGTGGAGGATGTGTACAGATTCTCGAGCTATAAATAGGATCACCATCAAGTACCGATTTCCTTTGCCAAGGATGGATGATATTATGGACTACTTGATTGGAGCTCAGTACTTCACAAAGATACATCTGAAGAGTGGTTATCACCAGATACAGATTTGAGAAGGAGATGAGTGGAAATTAACCTTCAAGACCAAGAATGGTCTTTATGAGTGGTTAGTCAAGCCCTTTGGATTGACGAACGCCCCAAGCACCTTCATGCGGCTCATGAATGCAGTACTTAAGAACTTCTTGGGAAAATTTGTTATTGTTTATTTGGATGATATTTTAATTTTCAACAAGACTTTGGAAGAACATTTATTGCATATTCATAGTTTCCTTGAAAGGCTAAGGGAAGAGAAACTATTAATTAATCTGAAGAAGTGTAACTTTGGAGAAAGGGAGTTAGTCTATTTGAGGTTTGTTATATCACCTGAAGGTCTCAAAATGGATCTGGAGAAGGTAAAAGCCATCTTGGAATGGGCTACTCCAAGGTCTGCTACTGAGGTAAGATCATTTCATGGTCTGGTTAGTTTTTATAGGAAGTCTATTAAGAATTTCAGTGGCATATGTGCACCCCTAACTGATACAATAAGAGGGGATAGAAAAGAGTTCAAATGGACTACAGTAGCTGCGAGAAGTTTTGAATTGCTGAAGAAGAAGGTGACAGAACAGCCTATGTTGGAACTTCCAGATTTTAGAAAGGTTTTCCAGGTAGATTGTGATGCTAGTGGCAATGCTATTGGGGCTGTATTAAGCCAAGAAGGTAAGCCTATTGCATATTTTAGTTAAAATTTGAATGATGCAAAGAAGAAGTATTCTTTTTATGATGAAGAGTTCTATGCAATAGTTCAAGCCTTAAAGAAATGGAGGCATTATTTATTGCCAAAGGAATTTGTTTTCTATACTGATCATTAGGCATTACAGTACCTAAATAGCCAAGGTAAATTGAATCATAGGCATATGAAGTGGGTAGAGTTCTCGCAGAGCTATACATTTGTGTTGAAGCATAGAAGTGGAAAATCTAATAGGGTTTCAGATGCACTAAGTAGGAGACAGTTGTTACTTATAGTAATGTAGGTTGAAGTAGTTGGGTTTGATGAACTCAAGAATTTGTACCCCGACGATCCTGATTTTGCTGAAGCATGGAAAACTTGTAAAGAGCCTGTTGCTATAGATAAAACCAAGTGGTTAGACTATTTGATTCAGGATGGCATGTTGTTCAAAGGTAGTCAATTGTGCATTCCAAGGAGTTCCATGAGGGAAAATCTGATTAAGGAGAAACATAGTGGAGGGATGGCAGGACATTTTTGTCAGGATAAGACCATTGCCATTCTTAGAGAACATTATTTTTGGCCTCAAATTTCATAGGATGTGAAGAAGTTTGTACAGAGTTTCCAGGTTTGTCAAGTTGCCAAGGGGTTTAGTCACAATACTAGCCTATATCAACCATTTCTTATTCCATCAAGGCCATGGGAGGACATAAGTATGGATTTTGTTCTTGGATTGCCAAGGACACAAAGGGGTAATGACTCAGTATTCGTGGTGGTTGATAGGTTCTCCAAAATGGAACATTTCATTCCATACCACAAAACTCATGATGTTGTCTGTATTGCAGACTTTTTTTTCAAAGAGGTGGTAAGACTACATGGTCTTCCAAGGAGTATAGTTTCTGACAGAGATACTAAATTTGTGGGGTATTTTTGGAGGACATTATGGAAAAAGTTGAGAACTGACTTGAAATTTTGTTCCACGCATCACCCACAAACTGATAGCCAAACAGAAGTGGTAAATAGAAGTCTGGGCAATTTGGTGAGATGTTTAGTTGGGGATAAGCCCAAGGGATGGGATTTGATTCTACCACAAGCAGAGTTTTCTTACAATAAATCTATAAATAGGAGTACTGGAAAATCACCATTTCAAATTGTATATGGGAATAGCCCAAGGACTGCACCAGAATTGAGGAAGATAGAACAAGGGGAGAGGACAAGTGTTGAAGCTGAGGAATTTGTTGAACATATCAAGCGTCTACATGAGGAGGTTCAAGCACACATTACCAAGATGAATCAAGAGTATAAAGCTAGGGCTGATCAAAGGAGAAGACATAAGGAATTCTAAGTAGGAGATTTAGTCATGGTGCACTTACAAAAAGAAAGATTTCCAGCCGGTACTTACAACAAGCTGAAAATGAAGAAATTTGGCTCCTGCAAAGTTTTGAAGAAACATGACTCAATAAATGCGTATGAGGTGGAGCTGCCAGATGGTATTCACATTTTTCCCATTTTCAACATTGCAGATTTAATAGAGTATCATGATGATGGTGCAGATGAGGTATTAGGGCCATGTCCAATTCCTACTTCTAAGAAGGAGGAGATAGACGACATTCTAGATCATCGTGTGGGTAGGAGTACTAGAAACAGGCAGTATGAAGAGTATTTGGTCAAATGGAAAGGATGACCAATCGAGGACTCAACTTGGATTTCAGCAGTTGAGGTTTCATATTTGAGATTTCCTCTACCATTCATAAAGTGACAAGGTCACTTTTCAATCTACCCTGGGTGTCTGATGCAGGAGCATCCAGAGGTATAAGGGCAATCCTGTGTCACCCAAAAAAATGTACTTAGACTGAGTTTCTATTTCATGTCTTTACATTTTTGGATACCGATTTGGGTCAAATAAAGGTTCCAACTCTCACAGTTCAACTATCAGTGTGCTAGAAAATTTTGAAAAAATAGGAGCATGCAATTTGGCCATCATTTTGGTGACCTAGAAGGTGTAAATTGGCCAGATGAATGCAATTGTGATTTAGAGCATTCCAGAAAAAGAATTAGGTCAAAAGGCACCACGGTTTGAAAGTTATTGCAGTTTTTCAAGTTTTGGAGACCTCCTAAGAATGCTTTGAAGTCAGGTTAGGGGCATTAAATGACCTTGAAAAGGGCTGAAAATGGGGGATGAGAAAAGATTTTCCATAGGGCTATAGATCACTTCGAGAGCTTTCTGAAAATGTAAACGGTTTGTCAATCAGAGCTACGGTTCAAAAGTTATGCCTCCCGAAAGTTCGGTTACCGTTTCTGGATTCTTCTAGATTTGCACCAACTTCTAACGCAGCTTCTGGAACCTTCTATTTGGTTGGTGGAAGCCTACTAGAACTTTCTAGAATGTACTCCTAGTCCTTAACCCTCCGAGGTCTATTTAAGGAGATTTTTGGCATTGTAAAAGGCAGTTCGGAGTGGAGTTTGAGAGGAGGTACTAAAAGGAGAAATTATCTCCAGATTTATGCTATTGTAAGCCCTTAGGGCATGTTTTGAAGTTTATTTTCCTGTACTGTTTGTACTAGCTTATTTTCTCAGTTAATATAATTTTCCCTTTTCTATTGTGTCCATTTTGTTCTTAGGTTGTGTCCCCATCAAGAGCATGGAGGAAAAACATGTTTTCCTTTTATTCTGATGACCTATCTTATAAACAGGCCCATGAACTGAAAAATAATAAAGAACATTTAAAGAGATATTTTAAGAACCCCAAGTTGAGTGAAGAGATAAGTGACAAGAAATGTATCTCTATTAGATGGTGCACACATCCCCATATATATAGAATTATTGGGAGTAGTCCTAGATGGTATTTAACCATCCACCACATGCTAATCATGAGGTGCTCATGTACTTTCTTAAGAAATTATGGGCAGAGTTGAAAGTGAGTTTCAAACCCAATTATTTTGATATAAAACCATTTTAAGGGGTTAGTAGATGGATGCCTCAAGATAGGCCTAGGGAAAATCTCATTGATAATACCAGGAAATACCAACATCCTTGACCTCTTGTTCCCTTTTTTTCACCAGTTGTTACAATGCCTCTCCATCATCAAGAAGTGCCATATGCTCTTAGTATATTGAGTGTCCTTTAGGGAAATTTATTACAACAATGGATGTAGGTAAGGGATATTTTTCCCCTTTGAAACATGTTTACCAATTGTGGGGATATATGCAAAGGCCTCCTAGAGTTGTAGATAAATCATAGGATGCCCATGCTACCGATGGTAGTGATTTTGATGATGAGGCATATGCTTCTTATGGTGGTGTTGGTGATGATATTAACATGTCATAATTTGTTGACCTTGTTTGTGGGATGGTGATAATCAAGAGAAGAAGGTAAAAATTTAATTAAAATTTATAAAATACATTATTATTTACTTTCTACATAGGCATTATTGTGTTAACCACAATTTATGTTAATTTTTAGTTAATAGAGGATGGATGATATTGTTCCTCCTAGGAGAGAGTATAGTTTTTTTCAAGACCTTTAGACATTGACACCCCTCATACAGTATGCACTTTGAATTACACTTCAAATAATATACATTGGAACTCAGATTTAATAACATGTGCTAATGTATTTTTTTGTCTATTTTTGTAGGGATTGGCATCAGTTACATAGTTAGATGCATCCACTAGTGAGGCACAACCTCAACTACCTACAATATGAACTTTTCAAAAAAAAAAACTTTTTACTATTTTAATGTAATTATTATTATTAACTTATATTAAATTTTTATTTATGTATAATAATATATGTTGGTTTTATAAATAAGGGATGAATGGTAATGTTCCATTTAGGCCTAAGTCTAATCTATTTTTGAGTCCTTCACCTTTTGGAAATTTTAGACATGTTTGTGCTTCGACTAGTGAGGCTTAGCCTCAAATACCCACTATATGTAATGTTTGAAGATTATTTTGTTGCATATGTATGCTTACTAACTTATATCTACAACTCTGATTCATCATTATGTATTGAAATTGCAAGGCATCGAAGTATGTGATGATCATGGGAGAAGCATATATCTAGACTCATCAGTGAAACTAACTATTACTCAAGTATGATATATGTGATTTTATTTTAAACAATTGTAGTGTAAATTATGTAGTTTTTGATTTACATACTTTTCAATTCATGTATATATAATTTTGACTCAAGGTTTATGTATCCATGATTTTAGGAGGATGTCGCCATGAGTGTTGGTGGGAGTGTAAGACTAAGCTAGATGGAGGTACACACATCATCCTTTGAGATTAATATTTTTATTTATACATAGTTTATTATGAACTTTATCAAATTTTTAAAATTTATGTATTCTCTTACAGGACTTGATCAATGCCACATTTGGTAGCTATGAGAGTACATCTCGTCCTCTTATAGAGGGAAACCTATTTCACATGTTACAATTTTAAATAAGTACTAAATATTTTGTTTTATTTACAAACTAGATTTTGAAACCCATTTTAATTATATATGTATTATCTTCTTACAATGTCACATAGGATGTCACACACGATGGCCCACATGATGATCTATTTGAGTCCTCTTTGTGTGGAGTAAAGAGGACTCTAGATTAGATAGATTAGGTCTCTTAGCACCATTAAATTGTATTTTTATGACACAATTTGTTTATTATGATACACTTTGTATTAGGAGAATTATTTGTATTATATTTTATTTGACTTCATAGAGTATGTTATCACATAATAGTCCATGTTATATATTTTTATGACTTGTTATCATGCTAGTGTATGATATCTTCTTATGTTATCATGTTGTAAGTATGACATGTTTTATTCATGTTATGATACATTTTGTTAGTATATGGTATGCACAATAATTTAATTCTAACTATACATAGGAACATTAATTTAAACATATTTGAATGTAAAATTATTGGTAAAATATAAGAGGTCATTATAAATTGACAAAGAATTTAATATCAAGTGTGCACCAATAACTTTCAAACAGAAGTGAACTCCTATATTTTACACAATTGAAGTCATCTATTTAAAAAACTAGTGAAGTCATATATTTAACACAAGTGAAGTCACATATATGTACTTAAACAATATGAAGGACATAAATAGAAGTGAACTCCTAATTTTTACACAGCTGAACTCATATTTAAAAAACAAAACTAGTCAAGTCATATATATGTAACACAATATGAAGGACATAAATAGAAGTGAACTCATGTTTTTAAATGTTTAAAAAATATTTCTATTGGAAAAAAATAGGTTGAATAGATTTCTTCAAATGAGCTCCTACAAAATTTTAAAAGAATACATTTGTTGAAATGTTAGCAAAATCATAAATTTATAAGACCTATTTGTGTAATTTAAATATGTTTACTGTATAGTCACAATTTGTAATTACACAAAATGTTGGCATTGGATCCCCCTCAAATATTTAAATTTGCATAAGTTGTACTTGAGACCTGAATAAGAGGAACATAGGTTCTCTAATTTTCTATTGACAACACATAGATACATTTAATTATATAAGTACATATATAAAAAGAGCACAATAAAGAAAAAACTTACATGTGTGTATTTTATCTTCATCCTCTTGTACCATCTGAATTGTCTCTCTTTTGCAATCCATATATGATTTCCTCATGCTCTTCCATTGAAATTTTCCATAGTATCTTATTGGTGAGTCTCCCTTTGCATCTTTCTAATTTGATATTTGGTGTCACAAACAAATGAAAATAGTGTAAAATCTTCTTTTCTGATTAGTAGTCTTAAAATTCTAGTGAACCATTTCATCTTGTTAGGTATGTATGTAGCTAGGTGCTAGCTACAATGATAGACCCAATTGGATACTCAAAACCATCATCATCTATTTGATGACATATAATTTTTTTCTTAGGTTCAACACATCTAGCTAGCCTATACACAAGATATAGTTGTCAAGGTAACCATACTGATAGATCCTATAATTGGGATTACAATACAAGGTATATTTGTCACTATTGTCAAGAGTATGGACATGTTGCTAAAAATTGCATTAGAATACATTTCAAAAGCACCTACAAAATATGGTTGAGTCAAACTACATATTTTATTTGTTTGAAGATTGGTCACATTAGCATAAATTGTCTAGCAAGGTCAAAAAGCACCTAGCAGTGAATTCAATTGTAATATCATTCTTGTACCTCATTGTGGGGTCCAATTATGTAGTTCCCTATTCACATGTATGACATGTAGATGTAGATATGATGCTCCTCTAGGATAATTTTGTTTATCATAAATAAGGTTATGATTATGCTTTGACATTTATAAAATTAGTACTTGGTTCTTAGCATCAAGCTATTTAATTATTTATATATTACTTGGTGTAGGTTTTAGCAAATTAAGATTATGGTTAGGATGACAGTAAGGGTTATGATTAGATTTTTGGTCAAAATTGGGATTATAGTTAATCCTAAATGATGCCTAGGCAAGGGATCCAAAGAACTAATCAAAATTTTTACTAAGCAAGCAGTAACATACATACAATAATTTACATTTATAAAAAACATAAGAGATTACATTCCTTAACAAGCACATTTACATTTCAATTTTAAATAATTATAAATACTTAAATTTAAATTTAAATAAGACATCCACATGAAAGAATAACTACTTGAGTTAAATCCATTTAAATAATATACATTTGTTCTGAATGCCACTTGGCAAATTAATTTAGAATGCACAATCATCCACTGTACATGTCATTGGGTATGAAAGGCTAAAAGAATATACATTTATAAAATAGTTTACACCATCCATTTTTGATCTATGAAAAAGTGTACAATAGAATTTAAGTAAAATCATTAAATACTAAGTTTTGTGTTTGGATCCCTTGGCGGGGTGTTATGTGATTAAGTACTTAGTTATATATGTTTAGGGTTTTATTGTACATAACTATATGGTTAGGTTGAGGTTATAGTTTAAACAATGAATTTAGGTTGAGGTTATATGGTTCTAGGTCAAGGTTATATTTATTTGTAATCACATTTTTAAACAATGAATTTACATCTAATCAAAATCATTCAACATTGTAATAAATACATAAATCAAATACATTTCAAAACATCTAAACTAATAATTTTTTAAATGAACATTTATGAAACTATATTTTAATTAACAGATACAATAATCTAAACATATACTCATTCACAATGTAAATTTAAATTTTATGTATAGTAAAACTGAAAAATAACAATAAATTAACGTACATATAAAATGTAAAACTGGAAAAAGTAAGTAAAATAGTACAAAACATATTAAAATACCTAGTATATCGAAGAATAGCAATAGGGGGTGATCAGTAAAGCTAAAAATTGGGCTCTCGTACCTGTCTCTAATTAGGCTCCCATTTATGAAGTCATGAAAATGATTTCAAAAATGCCAAAATTGGGGGTTATATTTTTTTTGAAATCAAGTACTCGATTTGAAGCAAATCGAGTACCCAATTTATAAAGCAATCAAGTGCCCAATTTTTAAGTGCATTGGGCACCTAATCTAAGTTTTGAAAATTCGGTACCCAATTTTCAAATCCTAGCTCATGTGCCTGAAGCATGAATTTAGAAACGGGTACCCGATTCTAGCCAAATGGGGTACCTATTTCTAAGAAGTATAATTTTATGGATTTGACTTTTGTAGAATTGTGACCCAACTTCTTACAGTCACCCTTACCTTGGCTTGCTTGTTTTATGATATGCTCTATGGCCATACTTCTTAAAATTGTAGTAGTAACCTTAAAATCTTTGTGTGCTTGATATCTTGGTCTTACATTCATGTGCCTGATGTTCTTGATTGTTGCACTTATGCCAATTACCCATGAATTTCTTCTTAGGATTCTAATTTCAATTGTTTCTCCTACAAACATTTGTTGTATGACCTATCCTTCCACAATTATGACAAGTGAGTTTGTAGTTCTTACCTTTGTTTCTTCTTTGTTCACCACTTTTAGATGATTCTCCTTCTTTAGTACTAGTATAACCCAATCTAGTATCACTATTAGATATAGGAGATCTCATCAATTGTTCAAATTACTTGATGGTTTCACTAGAACTATCAAAACATTTAATAAATTATTTTTCTCTTTTTAGATCAATTCTCAATTGTTCATTCTATAACTTTAGTGTTGTGATCTCAATATCTTTTCCATTCAATTCAATTTTTCTAGTTGCATGTGAGCAATCATATTCACCTTTGATGTCTTATCTTCTAGTCTATTAGTCACTATCCTTTTGTCATCTTCAATCATGACTTTGTCTTCTTCATCTTTCTTTTCCTGCTTAATGACCTCACATGGAAATATTAATTGGACTTCTTGTTCTATCTCAAGATTTATGACCTCTTTAGTTAGGGCTCTATTTTTTTCATTAGATTTGTAACTATTGCACCAAATTCACCTTGTGTTTCCATCTACAAACAATTAAATAGTGTCAATTTGTTGGTATGTGGTGTCATTCTCCTCAATAGCTATCTCTTTCTTTCTCTTCAATGAGCACTTCAACTCATCTCTTGCTTCATTCAAATGATGTAGGGAAAGCTATATTTCGATCTTCTGACTCTTAATAGTCTTTCCCAACCTGTAGACTTCCATCTTCAAGAACTTTCCTCAAAGCTAAAAAGCTTTCCTTTCTAGTTAACCAATGCTCTAAAACCAATTGTTGGAAATAGAATAGGGAAATCAAACTCTGGAAGGGGGTGTGAATCAATCCCTCAAAACTTTAATCCTTAAAACATTCACCACACATCCATCTCATAATTTGTATGTAAACTGAAATAGTTAGCTAAACATATTCATTCATAGCATGAAAGCAATTAAGATTCAACATATATATGACACAAGGTATTTGGTTACCCAGAAACTGTCCAATGAGAAGGTGAAAATAAAGTGGGGATGAAATCCACAAATCTCTACTATTGTAGTAATAAAGTGTATCCAATTAAGGCTACAATGTTTGATAATAAACTATGATCTACCTTGTCAAAGGTTTGTCCTATTAAAGGATTACAAGATTGTTAGATCTTACCCTATTAAAGGATTTCAACACCCTATTAGAAATCTTCCTAATTAAAGGACTTAAAACTCACAATGAAGTAAGCACCCGTTTAAAGGATTTACAACAGCTTGTTAGGACTACTCTATTAAGAGATTTAACAAATTCACCAACTAGAATTTACCAATAATGATCCTGTAGTTAGCAGTCTACTGCTAGGTAACAAATCACCTCTTTCCCGAAGTGTACTTGATCCTCATTGATCATATGTATCACTTATGTCCTCTAACTCCTTTCCTCTTATTCGCCTCTAATTTATTTTATAATGTATCTCAATTCAAAACTCGTTGGTGACCATGAATGCTCTATCTACACATGAAAACTTCTCTCTTTGATCTTTCCGCATAATTATAATGTTTAGAGTGTGTCCTCCTCAAGAAGACGTAGGTGACATAAGATTAGGTATGAATCAATGATTGTGAGTCACCCATTTTTCCACTTAAAACATTTCTTCAACCAATTGGTTGCATGTGCTACATAGGGATCCTCAATAAAAATTCATCTTTATCATCTAGAGTTGAAAAAAAAATCCTTAAGTCAGCTCAAAAATGGTTTACATAGAAGTTTGTATCATTACAGACAACTATGTCCAAAACTATTTACTCAATACTTGAAGTGTCTAATGCTCGGTATCCACTCTTCAATGTTGTAACTTAGCCTTTGAATGACTCAATTTTCATTGATCCCTCAGCATCTAAATGACTCGACATCTACTATCTTCTTGGAACTTGAGTGACTTGACACTTACTAGTTACTCAACACATACTATATAACTTCACACGACATATACTATCCGACAATTTATGCTTGGCATACATTACTTGTTTAGCATGAACTAAGCAAATGACTTAAGTGTATTGTCACTCCTATGTCAAAATCAATTTGAGATTAGCATATTAGGTATTTTTACTAGCTTCACTTCATGTGTTTTTCTCTTTTCCTTGTTTGAGAAACTTAGAGGGGACTATTGGTATTACTCACCCTTGAACAGGGCTGAAGTGGCCACATATGGGAGAAGGGTTTATTTAGACTTTAGTTCATTGTAAATTCTTTTCTGATGATGAGAAGAGTGGGGAAGAAAGGATTAATGGGGCCTTTCTTTTCAATGCAAAACTATGTTTTTTCTGGGAAAACAAGGAGACAAAGAAATGGAAGTTTATATGATTTGGTAGCCTTGGAAGAGGCATATGATTTGTGTTCTTCATTGACTTCTCCTACTTAGAAAAATCCTCTCCCTAGTCATAGTTTCATTTTGAAACCTATTGTGCCTACCTTGGATGGGAATTATATGTTGAGTTATGTTATTCTGTTTGGATTCTAAATGTCACCTAGTCATTTATTGGCTCTCCTAGCTCAGTGGGTGGACTTTCAAGGCCTAAGATGAAGTTGAGCTCTCCATTGTCTTTCTTTGCATTTTGCAGATTTCTTGGATAGTTCCTAATGATGGAGTAACCTAAAAATTAGAGCCTTGGTATAGTTCCTTTAATCATGTTGGAGACTTCTCCTTGTGATGATTTTTTAGAGTATCTTGTTACCTTTGTATAAAAAGGAATTTGTATCTCTATTGAGACCTATTGGATTTAAGTTTCATGATGTAGATTTTATTTTAATATGAAGAATTATGATGCTTATGTATAAATTGGATAGTAGAATTGGAAGATGTAAAATAGTTTTCAAATCACTTGTAATTGCTTGGATTAGCATAAATGCAAAAATCTAGTTGAATCACAATTCGACCTATTGTAACCTTGAATTTAAATTTTGAATACAAGATGATTGATTATAATATAAATAAGTTTTCTCATGAAGAAATTCAAATTAGATCAAGGATAGGTATATCTATGTTATAAAAATAAATCAAATTTTATGTTCAAGTGATAAGAAAAATGGAATAATCAATATTTATTCAAAATTGAACGCAAACATGATATCACCCACAAACATACTCTTAATCACCCTTAAATTGTCTCTAATGTCACTTTAGAAAGTTAGAACAAATACCCATTAAGCCTTTTTCCTAAGCTTTGAAAAAAAACCCACTTCAATCTACTTTCAACTTCCCATAATGTATTCAGTAAGCGATAACATTGTGTTTATTAACTTTATAAAAAAAAATTGCGTGTTTTTACCTGGATTTTTGGGCATGATATTATGTTCCATTCCAATAGAACTTTAGTTTAGCAATCCTTGTTGGAATTTGTAGCTTTAATAGAGATCTTCATTGTTGATTGTTAATATCATTATGGTCACCTTAAGCTAAAAATGATACTTATGATAAAATATAATGATGTGTCTCATTCAACATGCATTAAGCCATGGACATACAAAGAGTTGTATTTGAAAATTATAGTTATGTTTTAGAAATTGTAGAGGCCTTCTATTGGTATGTGCAGATCATCTCCTTATGTTTATAAATTGTATCAAACAAAAGGGAATTATACTCTAAAACATTTATTATCAATAAAATGATCTTTTGTTGTGTGGCTAGAGTTTTTCCTTCATTCTTGAAGGGTTTTCTCAAGCTATCTTATGCTATCTTCTAGTATTTTTTTACTATTATGTTTTCCTTATTATTTTTTATCATTATTTTCTCAGTAAATTCCAACATAGTATAAGAGTCAAGTGATAACAAAAATATAGGAATAAAAAGAAGCTATGAGATAGATTCTCAATTTTAAAGATTTTCCATATTTTTTGTCTAATTTGGCCAACAAAAGTCATGCCCACTCAATTTTTATGGCATACGCAATGCACGCAAACAATTGTTCTAGTGGAAGATTTTCCATTTTTTTGGTCTAATTTGGCCAACAAAAGTGGTGCCTGCTCAATTTTTTTGGCATACACAATGCATGCAAACAATTGTTCTAGTGGATATATGGGTCTTCTAGGCCAATAGTATTCAATGCCTCAAAGTTTTAGTGAAGAAATACATCCATTGATGAGAGAATTTTCTCTTAGTCTTGTTGAGTAAAGACAAAGACTGGAAGAAAGTAAAAGATTTTGATGACAAGGATAGAGATTTGCATGTTGATGAAAATTTTGAAGATGATTTAGACAAAATTATAGGGTTTGAATCTATCAGGTTGGTCAGTGAATAAAGAATCATGAATGAATGTTGCATGTTCTTCCTTTAAGATTCACATCATCAAGTAATACAAAAGGGCCTTATGTTTGTTTCAAGGTGAGATTTAAAGTTGTTCGATAAATATGATATAACTTATATCCATTTTTCCTTCATGGATATCTTTTATCTTCTTAATCTATATAACACATTTTACACTTCCATTTATTTTAAATAATTGCTTCAATTCTTTTTTACTATTGAATTTGATGAAAGATCAATACCACAGCTCCCAAGAATCACCTACATGCAAACACTTATCATAGAAAGAGAGAGGCAAAAGCTATGGAGGCTCCTAGATCCCTAAATGAGACATTCTTGATGAGCAAAAAAAGAAATTGGTATTATCAAAAGTGAATTAATAAATTAACAAGATATTAGTCCTTATAAAGGAGATCAAAACCCTGAAAGGTAAAACCTAGGTTGCATGAAAATAATCAATTATTATATGCCCAAATTTTAGCTTAAGTAAACTAGAGATAGTAAGTGACTTAATAATTAAATTAATATGATTTAATCAATAAGAAAATACTTTATTAATCTAACACTACCACTTAAGATAAACTTGTGGAGTAGCTAAAAACCTAGAAACTACTACTGAAAGTAAATTTGGGTCCAAACAATAAAGCTTGATGAGGCACCCAAGCTCAACCAAATCATTAAAAAGAAGAGAAATAGAGAAAAGTATATGGGAAAAACCCTACTCCAAAAAGAGATGAAAATAATGCTAAACAGAACTAGTGAAGGACTAAAGAAGCATCCAAACTAGGGAACACCCCAGAAGATGTGAACAAAAGATGATCATGAAGAACACCATTGAAGCATGAAGCTACAAATACTACCAAACTACTGATTTGAAGAACATCCACTATATAGAACATGACCAAGTGGACAAGACTAAGTCCAATGAGCTAATTGGTCGATGATGGAAGGTATCTTCATGGCCTCCAAAAATAACAATGAAAGACTGTCTATATGGTAAATGATCCATCAAACCAAAATGCATAGGTATCATACCACTACAATCACCTAGTACATAGGATAAAATATAAAGTATATAGCTCACTTAATCAAACAAAGAAAGTAATACAACCAAACTAACCCCCTATAATGGTGAGAGGTAAGACATGAACACTAAAACTGAATGCAATATCTCTTGCAGAAAGAAGAATTAGGAAAATTGAGGGTGCAAAAGAAGTATAAACAACTATAATGACATGTTTCATCGAAACATTATGAGGATAATATCATGGAAGGAACACTCATTTGAGAAAGGAAGATGGTGAATATGGCCAATGTGAACCCCCCAAGGCATTCTATAATGTAGTGTGAGTATAATAAAACATGAAGCTGCACAACAACCCAAAATGTAATAAAGTGGCACTTTATCTCAGTGCATTTGCAAAAATACTACAAAAGGATGTCAACAAAGATCAAAAGAGACATAAGACTCATAAAAGAGATAGTACAACCCAAGAAGAATATCTGAAGTAACAAAATTGATCTTTCGACCTGAAACAACCAAGATATTCACCAGAATGTAAAAAAAGAAACAAAAAACTAAATGGGATGTGCCTGGAGTAGAATCTTGGAAAATAGAATGTCTAAAGATATGTCTCCCAAATTGTAAAATAGAACCTCTAATTTTGACTACATAAACTATCAACCAAAACTCATCAAAAGTCCAATTAAACTCTATTATCACAATGGGATTAGAATCATCTTTCTGATGATGTCTTTTTTGCAAAAAATAGTGTTTAGATAAGAAATTTATTGCCAAAAAACCATAGGTAGATCAAAAATGAGCTGGAAGGGAAAAATAAAAACTCACTTCCTCAAGAAGCATGCCATTTTCATACCAAACTATCTTGAGAAGTGTGCAATTTTTGTATTAAAATTGCATTGAAAAGTGTGTTAATTTGACACCAAAAGTGCATCAGGAAGTATGTCAAGTCCATACCAAAAACTATCTCAATTTTTGTGCCAACAAATATTATTTTTGTGTCAAATAATCTCAACTTTTATGTTGAAAAATCTTGATTTTTGAGTCAAAAATATTAATTTTCATGCCAAGAAAATTTTATTTTCACTACCAAAAAGTTATGAAAATATTGCCTTAGGAAATGCGCCAAATCTGGGAGAATTTCATTTTGCCTTAGATTCCAACTGTGTTGAAATTGGATAAATCATATATTAAAATAGGGGTTTTTGGATGCTCCAAACTCAATAGTTATGTCCATTTGTCCTCAAATTGACTCAAAAATTAGTGGCCCCCTAGATTCAAAAAATCATTTTGAAGAACTGAAATCCTTTGAAAAAAAGTATAGATCTAAAAGCCAAGCCAAAATTCTCATAAATAGAATAATGGCATGAAGATCTTGAGCTTTTATACCATGTTGAAGTTGATGAAAGATCAACCCTATAGCTCCCAAGAATCACCTACATGTAAACACCTATCATAGAAAGAGGGAAGAAAAAACTATGAATGCTAGAATTCCCACATCCACAGATGAGATATTCTTGATGAGCAAAAAGAGAAATTGCTATTACCAAAAGAAAATTTATAAATTACAAAGGGATCAATCCTTATAAATGAGATCAAAATCCTAAAAGTTAAAACCTAGGTTGCAAGATAATAATTAATCAAATAATTAATTATTATATGTCCAAAGTTTTGCTTAAGTAAACTAGAGATAATAAGTGACTAAATAATTAAATCAATAATAAAATATGTTATTACTCTAATAGTTACTTTGTAACTCAAGTATCTCTTGTCTCTATCATTCATTCCTTGTCATGGAACAAAATTTCTTGTATATTGACTATGGTATCTTCTAGCTTGCATGTTACAGTCTTGGATATTATGAGAGTATTCATTTAGACTATGAGTTGATTAGTTCATACTTTGTGTAGATTGTATGTTTCGTAATAGTCTTCATGCTATTATGGGTTGGGTCATTTCATGTTGTTGATTCCAACTTCATGGTACCTACTTCTTTAATCATGTCAGGAATTTCTTTGGTTACCTTGGATGGTGAATCATCTTGTTCTACTCTCATTCACTTGAAGTTACTTGGTAGTTACCCATGTTAATGAAGCCATTTGTTTGTAATGTATTTTACTTTCTTCTTGTGCAATACTAGCTTTTATAGAATGAGTGAGTCTTAATGGTCTTTTTTCTTCCAAATGTATTATTTATAAAATAACCTATGGCTATTGAAAATGTGGGAGTTTTATGTTAGTATTTTCTATTAGCAGAATTGTTGTATGGGTATTTTAAAAGCATGTAGTCTTTAGTCATTATAATGTATTGTTGTAAAAGTATATGATATGTATTCTACAAATGCAATTTTTTTGGCCATCAAGTATGGAGCTAATGAGTGGGTCAATGGTTTATAGAGGGTGGATTATTTTTACTAAAACTCATTCTCCTAGGAAAAATCCAAATATTGACCATCATTCTGTTAATCCTTCTATGGGCACTAGTTGTGTAATGACTGAGAAAATATTTTCCTGCCCTCCAAAAAGAATATTAGTTGTGAAAGAAATCATCGGTGGAATCATCAGATTAGTCATATTTTATTTTTCCAACAATGGAAAAGCAATTATCACCATGTCTTTTCTCATTCTGAATGAGTAGTAACGTTAACATTCCCATTCACTTTGTATTGATCTTGTGGGTGCTACCTTCTATTTGTACTTGCACAGTTGGATGCATTTTTAATTGATCAATTGAAGTTTAAGAAACTATGATCATTAGAGAAAGGTTTGTCTAAAAATTTGATTCACTTTTAGGAAAGCATACATAGTTCACATACACCAATTTTAAATAGTGTTCAACATGGAAATAAAGCTAGCATTTACACTGACCATAAAAAATTGTTGTGGTGTCATTTTTAGTTTAAAGATGTAGGATTGACCTATAAAAGGATTGAGTTCTTTTGAAGATGAAAAAAATATGCATGTAGAAGATGGAATTTCATGCCTATTTCTTGCACAAATTATTGTTCAAGGTATTGAAAATAGATTGATAAAAGTATGAGAATGTGTTTCAATCATTGTTTTGTCATTAATGTCAAACCTACTACTTGTTGGTAAGGAAAGTACATAGTTGGTTTGAATACTATCATTTTTTTAATTGATGAGGAGGTTTTGATTAAATAAGTTAACAAAAGCACCTAGACAAAAGATTGAGTTATGGTATGAAAAAGGAATATAAAGATCAGTTAAGACAATGATGATATACTACATTTATTATCTACTTAAGGTTGCATAGGTTGGATACACTGATTAAGTTTAAAAGAACAAGTAAGATGAATCAAGTCTACCTAGCTTGACCGAGTGAATAGTAGGTGCCAAGAAAAGTTAGTGCAAGCTGAGTAGAAAATTTATTGGAGCCAAGAAAAGTCAAACTTCAGTGTATGTTGAGTGATACAGTGTAAGTTGAGTGAAGTTTAGTTGATGTCAAGCACCAATTAACTTTAGTGTTTTCTTAGTTATCTAATGGATGATGATTGGATGAATAACATGGAAGCTAAGTGATAGCATCTTGATGTCAAGTGCCAATATTCATGTTAAATCATGGATTTGACAAATCTGAGCCAACTATTTTGTTTTCTTGAATTCTTAGAAGCTTGTGGAAGATAACTATGATGAGTTGGTGGCACAACATTCATGGTAAACCATTTTGAGGAAAATTCAAAGTGGATTGAAGGAAAAGTTTCTAAAAGGGACTAAAATGAAAAGATGGGTTGATTCATCAAGAATCCTACCTAATCCTACCTAACCCTAAAATGGATGATATAAGATGAACAAGAACCTAGGTTGGTCAATATTTGAAAACCTAAGTTAGACAATAGGTCTAAGGTATTGTTTCATTCAGAGATAGAACAAAAGAGACTACTATTGAAAAGAAAAGTAAGAAGGATTAAGATTATGAATGCTCAAAGAGTGAACAAGCTATCAAAGCTAAAGTGTGTGAAATCCAAGTGGAATGGGGGACTAAAACAAAGATCTATAATTTGCAAGTGAGTTGTAATTTGTTATTAGATCAAGTCTTACTATTACTTTCTGATCATTGTACTAGTCTATGGTAAATCCTTTAGATTAAGGTTGACCGAACAATCATTCGCAAATTATTTAACAAGGTGACATTCCAAGTGAATGATCTAAATTCCTCTAGCAAGGCTCACTTTTAATAGGGTGATTGAAATCCTCCTACTAGGTCACATTTAATAGTGTGTATTGTAACCTTTAATAGGGATAGTCTTTCATAGGGCATCACTTTAGAAGAGTGAGGATGAGTAGCATGTTACTAGTGGTTTCTTCAAAATTAGGTTTCTCTGTAAAATCATTGTGTCAAATGTGTTATTGAATCTATTATGTTTCATGCTTACATTTCTACAAAGTTGATTCAATAGTAACCTACAAAGTTTAAGTGATTGTATGATGCAATGGATACACACATGAATATGTTTTATGAATATGGGTTCACTAATTTGTGAAAATTTAATTTGTACATCTGGAGTTTGGGTAACTAATTCACCCCTCGCATTTATTGTAAAGAATTCCAACAATTGGTATTAGATCCATCTACTTAAGAAGATTAGTTTAAATGTACTAGAAGAAAAATATCAAGATTTAAAAAAGAGAGGTACCCAAACTTAATAGGGACAAATTTTGTACATGAAAATTTTTGATGAAGCTACATCTAGGACATCTTGAAAACCATGCACAATCAACCATTTCCAGTGAGCTTGTTGATCCTATTGGAGCCCTAACTATTGAAGATCTAAAAAAAGAAGAAAGAACACAATCAGGCAATGTTAGAGATTGCCTTTGCCCTAAATTATGCTAAGTTAGATGACATCAAGGGTTTCTATAGTGCAAAGAAGATGTGGGATGCTCTTCATGCCATCTATGGAGGTGATGCAAATATTTTGAGAGCCAAATCTAATGCAGGATCATGCAGAGGTATAAGGGCAATCCAGTGTCACCAAAAAAAATATACTTAGACTTAGTTTTTGTTTCATGTGTTTTCATTTCTGGATACCCATTTGGGTCAAATAAAGGTTCCAACTCTCACAGTTCCACTATCAGTGTTCTAGGATAGAGTATTTGAACACCTTGGGATATGTGTAAATGCTAGAAAAATAGGAGTATGTAATTGAGCCATCATTTTGGTGAACTAGAAGGTGTAAACTGATTGGATGATTGCAATTGTAATTTAGAGCATTCTAGAAAAAAATCAGGTCAAAAGGCCCCAGGGTTTGAAAGTTATCACAGTTTTTCAATTTTTGGAGACCTAAGAATGCTTCAAAGTCAGGTTAGGGGCATTAAATGACCTCAAATAGGGCCAAAAAATGGGGGACGAGTAGAGCTAGTCAATAGGGCTATAGAGCACTTCAATATCTTTTCAAAAATGTAAAGGGTTTGTCAATCGGAGCTACGGGTCAAAAGTTATGCCTCCTGAAAGTTCGGTTACCATTTCTGGATTCTTCTAATATGACTTTTGGAGCCTTCTTTTTGGTTGGTGGATGCCAACTACAACTTTCTAGAATGTATTCCTAATCCTTAACCCTCCGGGGTCTATTTAAGAACATTTTTGGCATTGTAAAAGGCAGTTAGGAGTGAAGTTTGAGAGAAGGTACTGGGAGAAGAATTTATCTCCAGATTTATGCTATTGTAAGCCCATAGGGCATGTTTTAGAGTTTTTTTCTTTGCACTAAGTGTACTAGCATATTTTCATAGTTAATAAAAATTTTCCCTTTCCTGTTGTGTACATTCTATGCTTGGGTTGTGTCCCCATCAAAATTTGAAAGTATTAGAGGTAAATTTGATGATATGAGGATGCAAGAAGGTGAGAATGTTTCTCAATATTGTTCTAGGATAAAAGATGTTAATTCTATAAGAGGATCTACTAGTAAGATAGATGATGAGACTATATTAAAAAAAAATTGAGAACATTACTGCTAATCTATGCTATTAGAGTTTCTAAAATACAAGAACTGAGATGTATAGAAGGTTCTAATCTAACTCTTGAACATCTGATAGGTAGGCTCACTACCTTTGAGCTATCTAGTTTTGGTAACTTCAAATATGACAATGTTGAATATGCTTCCAAATCTAAGCTATCATTGAAGGAACCTCATGAGAAGAAGAAGAATAAAAAGGTAAAATATGTTTCCAATGATAGTGATACAAATGAGAAAGATGTAGAACATCTTGAAGCACTACTAGGAAGGAGATTTCATAGAGGTAAAGGAAACTTCAAAGGTAAGTTACATATCATGTGTTTTAATTGCAATGAAGTTGGTCATATTGGTGCTAGATGTCTAGAGAACAAGAACTATATAGGTGGAGACAAGTACAAAAGTAGAAGAGATGAAGACAACAAGATTACAAAGACAATGGAAAGAAGTCTTGCTACATTCCAAAAGAGGAAACTAAACATGGGTCTAATGATCATGATGATGAAGTGGTGTATGTTGCAATGAAGCATGATTCTAATGAGGGTGAGGCAACCACCCTAGTGTCTTGTGTGAAGAAGAATGATAGATGGATCACTAATAGTGGATGTTCTCACCACATGATTGGAGATAAAATTAAGTTCATTACCCTTAATTATGATTATGGAAATAGTGTAAGGTTTGGTAATGATGCACCCTATCTAATAAAAGGAAAAGGTTCTATCAAATTCACAAAAAAAAATTAATGTGACAATGCTTATTATGTTGAAGGCCTTAACTATAATTTGTTGAGTGTGTCACAACTAAATAGTTTAGGCTACAAGGTTGAGCTTGAGAGAAAGATAGCTAAGAAATATGATACTGATGGAAAACTAATGGGGAAAGGTGATCAAACTAGATGCCATATATTGTACCTTGATATGGATAATGCTACTTGTCTAGTTGTAGAATTTGATGATGTGTGGTTATGGCACAATAGGTTATGTCATGTTAATTTTGATAACTAGGTTAGTGTTAGTAACATGAGAAGATTTAGAGGTTTTCCTAAGTTAAAGAAGCCTGACAATATAATTTGCAAACAACGTCAGTTAAGAAAAATGACAAAGTCTAGTTTTAAGAGTAAGACTCACACCCCTAAAGGAATTTTGTAGATTGTTCATATTAAATTGTATGGGACAATTGATGTGTAAAGCTACAAAGGTGATAAGTAAATTATACTATTTATTGATGATTATTATAGGATGATGATAGTTATATTTTTGAAATAAAAATATGATACTTTCCAAATGTTTCAATGGTACCTAGCAAGAGTTGAGAAGGAAATAGGTAAAAACCTAAAATGTTTGAGATTTGACAAAGGAGGAGAATTTACATCAAATGAGTTTGAGATGTTTTGTAATAATAGAGGAATCAAAATAATGACATCTACCCCTAGGACCACTCCTCAAAATTGAATTGTTGAAAGGAGGAACATATCTGTAATGGACTATGCTAGAACACTCATGACGAAGAAGGATGTTTCTTTGAAATACTAGAGAGAGGTTGCAATTACATTTGTCTATACCTTGAACTATGTGCAAGTCAAGAAAGTTACTCATTGAACACCTTTTGAACTATGGTATGGATACTTACCCAATGTAGAATACTTTAAGGTATTTGGAAGAAAGTTTTATATTCTCAATGATTTTAGGAATGATAAATTAGATGCAAAAAGTGAAGAAGGTATATTCCTTGGCTATTCCAAAAGTAGTAAAGCTCATTAGTTTTTAAATTCTAATACTTAAAAAGTTGTATAAATTGTAAATGTGAAATTTGATGAATATACAAAAGTACATGAGGCTAAACCTATAAAGAAATTAGAGGAATAAAAATCATTTGTATACTTTTATTAGGGCATGCCTATTGATGAAGATGTTGTAAATCAAGTGGCAAATCAATGCAAGTCCCAGTAACTATCAAGTCACATATAATGAATGTCAAGTTGCATTTATGAATTGAGCTATACTCAGGTGTTTAGTTACAGAATGAAGTTGAGTCACATTTTTATTCTAAGATTAGTGTACATGAAAGAGATGTTGAATTACCTAATAGAGAAGTATACACTAAATCAAAAGTTGATAGACCAAATGAGGAGAATAGAGCAAAACTAAGATTATCAAAGTATGTCAAAAGGCATCACCCTATTGTACAAATTCTTGGAGATAAAGATGCAAGTCTAATGACAAGGAACAAGTTGAGAAGTGATACATGTTTTCTTAGCATGCATGAACCTAAAATGGTGAAATATTTCTTAGAAGATGTGGACTAGAGTAAAGCCATGAAAAAAGAGATTGAACAAATTGAAAAGCATAAGACATGAACTTTAGTTCCTAGACCACAAGATAAAAATATGATTGGCATCAAGTGGGTGTACGGAAACAAGTTAGATGAAAATGGTGAAGTCAAATGGAATAACAAAAGATTATTTTGGAAGGGGTATACACAAGAAGAGGGGATAGATTGTGGAGAAACATTCACTCCTATTGCAAGATTTGAAGGAGTAAGAACTTTTCTTTCTTAATCTGCATACAAAGGTTTCAAAGCTTATCAAATGGATGTTAAATCTAGATATTAGAATGATATATTGGAAGAAGAGCTCTATGTAGAATAGTCAAAAGGATTTGTTGATGCTGACAAAAAAGACATTGTATGTAGACTACACAAATTTTTATATGGCTTGAAGCAAACACCAAGAGCATGGTATGAAAGGCTTCACAATTATCTTATGAAGACTAGATTTGAGAGGGCTGATGATAATAGAAATTTCTAGTTAAAGACAAAAAAGGAGTAGGTATTTTACCATTTGAATTTTTTTTTTATGATATTGTATTTGGAGGTCAAGATACTTTATGTAAAGCTTTTGAAAATGAAATGAAGAAATAATTTGAGATGTCTATGTTTGGAGATATCAAGTTCTTTTTGGGTTTACAAGTACATTAGATGAAATGTGGTATATACATCACTCAATCAAACTATGTAAAGGAGACACTGATTTTTTTTGGATTGAAAGATTCCAAGCCAATAAGTACACCTACGGTGATAGGACACAAATTGTCAAAAAAAAAGATTTAGCTAAGGTGAATCAAACATTGCACAAGTATATGATTGACAAACTACAATATGTAGTATATAGCATACCTTACATTACATTATCTATTGGGATAGTTGCAAGATTCTCTACTAATCCTAGAGAGAATCATTTGATGGTTGTTAAGAGAATAATGAGATATTTGAAAGGAAAAAAAGACTATGTTCTATACTACAAGAAAAATGAGAAGTTTGAGTTAAGAGCCTACATCGATGCTGACTGAGTTGGAAATATTGATGACAGAAAGAGCACTAGTGGACAAAAACTTTTCTTAGGAAAAAGGTTGGTTGCATGTACTAGCAAGAAACAAAACTATATATCTCAATCTAGTGTTGAAGCCAAATATGTTGTTTTTGTAGTAGATTGTACAAACATTGTATGGATCAAACATCTACTCAATAGTATGAAGGAGGAAATCACTGAACCTATGATACTTTATTTTGATAATACAAGTGCTATAAATATATCAAAGAACCTTGTGATGCATGCAAATACTAAACACATTGAAATTAATTATCATTACTTGAGAGATTTAGTTCAAGACAAAGAGCTGAAGATGGAATATGTGAATATAAAACAGAAAATAGTTGATATCTTCAGAAAACCATTATCTATGAATGATCATGAGTATATAAGAGATAAACTAGGGGTGATACTCCCATCCAAGGCTATTTGAGAAGCATGAGAAGTGCCATACATCAATTGACATGATTGACATATGTTACACATTGATGTAGTGGATCTTACTTTAGGGGCTGCCTAATGTAATCAAAGAGATGGAGCTACAAATCAATCACAATCTAGGTGATACAGGGAGAAACTAAAAATGTTCATATCTGCATGTTAAGATGTAGTTTCTTTGGCATTGTTGTCAAAGAAGGAGAAATACAAAAAGGAAGAAATACAAAAATAACAAAATAAAATAAAATAGAAAGATAGAATACCAAAAACAATGAGAACAAGGAAGAAGCATGGAATATCTACTTAGAGTGAGATAGTGTACATGATGATTTAACTATAGATAGAGAAAGAAATGGTTAAAAGATATACACCTACCTAGTAAAAGGGAGATAGTGCTGAGGAAGATGCAAGAATAGATACATAGAGATAGATACCTAAATATTATAAAGAGGAAGTGATCAAGAGGGAGTCATAAGGATGAGTTGATTGTCTATTGATTAGAATAGAACTTTGTAACTTATATAGAAGATGAAATTTATTGATAGAGGGGGAGATTTCAATACAAGGAAATATTTTGTTTTTGGTGTTATTGTTGGTACTAGTTTTCCATCAATGCCAAAGAGGGAGATTGTTGAAAATAGATTGATACAAGTATAAGAATTTATTTCAATCATTGTTTTGTTATTGATGGAAAACTTGCTGCTTGTTAGTAGAACAATTGCTTAGTTGATTTGAGTACTATCATTTGATTGATTGATAGGAAGTTTTGATCAAATAAGATAACAAAAGCACCTACAAAAAAGGTCAAGATATGGTATGAAAAAGGAGTACAAAGATCAATTAAGAAAAAAATGATATAATGCATTGATTATCTACTTAAGATTGAAAAGGTTGGATAAACTAATTAACTCTAGAAGAACTAGTAAGAAGAGTTGAGTCTACCAAGCTTGACCGAGTGGATACTAGGTGCTGAAAAAAGTTAGTGCAAACCAAGCAAAAAATTAGTTGGAGCCAAGAAAAGTCAACATTCAGTGTATGTCAAGTGGTATAGTGTAAGCTGAGTAAAGTTTAGTTGATACCAAGCACCAGTAAATGTTAGTGTTTTCTGAGTTATCTAGTGGATGATGAGTGGAAGAATAGCATGGAAGTTGAGTGACAACATATTGATGCCAAGTGCTAGTATTCATGTTAAATCATAGATTTGGAAAATCTAAGTTGACTATTTTATTTTCTTAAATTTTGTGAAGCATATGGAAGATAACTATGATGAGTTGGTGGCACAAAATTCATGGTAGACCATTTTGAGGAAAATTTAAAGAAGATTGAAGGAGAAGTTTCTAGAAGGGACTAAAATGAAAAGATGGGTATATTCATTGAATCTTACCTAACCCTAAAATGGATGATAGAGGATAAATGACAATAGATCTTAATTTTCTATTTATAGAGATGGCTGATTAGAAGCAAGGTTGGTCAATGTTTGAGAACCTAAGTTAGAAAAGAGGTCTAAGGTATTACTTCATTCAAAGATCGAATAGAAGAGACTTCTATTAGCAAGCAAAGTAAGAAGGCTTAAGAGTATGCATGCTTGAATGGTGAACAAGCTATCCAAGTTGAAGTGAGTGAAAGCCAAATAGAATGGAGGACTAGAATAGAGATATGTAATTTATAAGTGAGTTGTAATTTGCTATCAAATCAAATCTTACTGTTACTTTCTAATAATTGTACCATCTAGGGTAATTCCTTTGGATTAAGGTTGGCCTAATAGTCATTTGTAAATCCCTTAACCAGTTGACATTCCATGTGAATGATCTAAAGTCCTCTTACAAGTCTCACTCTTAATAGGGTGATTGAAATCCTCTAACTAGGTCACATTTAACAGTGTGTATTATAACCTCTAACAAGGTTGGCCTTTCATAGGGCATCACTTCGAAAGAGTGAAAATGAGTCTCATGTTGCTAGTGGTTTTTTCAAATTTGGGTTTCCATGTAAAATAATAATGTCAAATGTGTTATTGAATCTCTTATGTTTCATGCTTACATTTCTACAAAGTTGATTCAACAGTAACCTACAAAGTTGAAGTGATTGTATGATCTAATGTATGCACGCATGAATATGTTTTATGAATATAGGTTCAATTAGCTATGAAAAGTTTTTTTTTTACATCTAGACATTAGATAACTAATTCACCCCCCTCCCCAAATTATTATAAAGAATTCCAACAATTGGGACATATTGTAGACCTAATTTTGATGAATCTTTACATTTTCAAAAGAGATAAGTATACTATTTTAGGTATCAATAATGAATCTATGTAATATTGTTTTATATACTATAGTTATTGATTATAGTTGATGTTATTAGCTATTAATATCTCTTCGTTAAAATATACATAAGAAAATGTTGAATACAATCATGGGGAGAGTTTTTTTTAGGAGATGACCAATGCTCAAGTGACGTTACATGAACTATCTCATTATATTGATTAGAATCATACCTACTAAGAGGCATTCCTTATTGATAGGGTATTTTACAATCATTGTATGCATTATCTTAATGAGTTTCCTTATTAGTGATAAGTTATTGATATTGAGACCCTTGATGAAAAGGAGTCTTAGTTGTGATTTTCCTTCATTTTAGTTATGGATCATTATATATGTGGAATAAATTAATATAAGGTAAACCTAATAAATCTTTCACTCCAAGAGTGGAGACCATGTTAATATATTCCATCATGATATCACATTGGGAGATTCTATGATGGGAGTTGGAAGTTATGTTGAGAGAGTCCATGACTGTATCACATTGAGAGAGTCCATGCTAAAATGCTTTTTGTAAACCTTACTAGCTTATGATGTTGAGATATTCGATGACAATATTATATTGAGTTAGTTTGTGATGAAAGCTAATTGTAATTATTGTAGGTTTGTCATGTTGAGAGATTACATGACAACATCACATTGATTAAATATGTGATGAAAGTTGAATGTTATTTTTGTAGGTTTTTTCATGTTAAGAAATTCCATGATTGTGACTAATTGTGATTCCATGATTATTAACAATGAGTAAATTGTTCTCTTGGTATCTTTTTTTGAGATTCCATTACAATGTCACATAGAGAGAATCTGTGACGAAAGTTGGTTTTGTTTCTTGTAGGGCTTTCATGTTGAGTGATTTGATGAATTTTATAGCATCTATGTGAATAGATTTTATTATTGACAATTTGGTTGCAGCCTTGTGTGTCTATTTAGCTAAAGATCTATCTCTCTCACTAAAGGGAGTGTTGGAGTTTGCAGTTGTGATAGAGATCATTATCTTTTAGCAAAAAAATTATTATGTGTCATTCAACATGTGTTAAGGCATGGAAATATAAAGAGTTTTATTTGAAACTAAGAGTTATCTTTTGGAAATCATAAAGACCTTCCCTAGTTATCTAAAGAGTCTCTCCTTATGTTATGTATGTATGTATGTATGTATGTATGTATGTCTATATATATATATACATATATATGTATATATATGTATACATATATATATATACATATATATGTATGTATATATGTATATATATATATGTACATATATGTACATATATATAGATACATATATATATGTATATATATGTACATATATGTACATATATATATATATACATATATACATACATATATATGTATATATATATGTATGTATGTATATATATGTATGTGTATATATATATGTATGTATATATATACATATCTAATATATATACATATATATATATATGTATATATGTATATATACATGTATATATATGTATACATCTATATATGTATATACATATATACATGTATAGATGTATATATATATACATGTATACATATATATATACTTATATACATATATACATATATATATACATATATATATGTATGTATATATGTATGTATATATATATATGTATATATACATATGTGTATATATATATGTGTTTGTATTATATATATATATATATATATATATATAGTGAAAGGGCATTGTACACTTGAACATTTACTATCGATAAAATGATTTTTTTTTATGTGGTTGGGTTTTTTCCTTCATTCTCAAAGGGTTTTCCTAGTGTATCTTTTGTTGTCTCTTGGTATTTTTTTTAGTGTTATGTTTCCCTTATTTATTTTTATCATTATTTTCTCGATAAATTCCAATAGTCCTAAGCTCATTGGATATTTGATGAAAATATAGTTTCCTATACCTCTCCATCACCATGTGAGCTCTACTTCAATGTTAGTTTCCTATCTAATATATTTAAATATAACCCAAATTATATTAGAAAAACTCAAATAGATAAAGGGATAACAATACTAAATCCAAGTTATATCAAGGAAGTACACAAGAAAGTTTTATTTCATGCAATCTAAACTGATAAAATATGTGTAAATATAAATGTAAAATTGAGCTAATTAATTAAATGAGAAGGGTAAGATAGGTCTAGGTGCTAAATATATCCAATCAACTTAATTTAGATATGGAAATAGGTATAGAATAAACATTGAAATAAATGATAAAGTAATCACATTAAAATGTGCAAGGGAATATATTGTTTTACTCTAAAAAATATAGATCTAAATCCTTGATTAAACTTCTAACCATGAATTCACGATCATAATAGAAAATAAAAAAGATTTTAATTTTTCTTAGGCATCCAAGAAGATGTTAATCCAATGGTAAACTATCTAGACACTTTATGAGAAGATGGACATCTCCTTGAGACAAAGTAGAAAAGTTGAACCTAACTTCTCCAAATATGTTTCGATGAGTAGTTTCCAAATTTGTGGTCATGATTTAAGTATCTTGCTCCTCCACATAGTAAAACTTGATTTTTTTTTGGTTTGATGAGGGCTTTTCTTAGTCAAGCTCTATATTAAGGAAATAACTTGGATTTTAGATATAAAAATACTAAAAAAGAAAATGCTAGTAAGACTAAATATATCAATGAGAAATACAATTATCTTTGTATATATAATTGGATTTGATATGTGATCAAGTGTGAAAATGTAATAGCCTTGATTCAAAGAAACCAAAAGGGAACCATATAACTCAAAACCTTTGATGATGAATGGAAGAACATGAATTCTTTGAATGATAGATCTCCTCCTTAGAAGAAAAACTCCACTACCACCTTGAAGGAAGAAGCTTGATGTAAGAAGGAAATGTTTGATAGTAGTACACTTGTAGGAAATTTGTGACAACTATGTGTTTCTATTGTTATGCCTGTTTATGTAAAGTGAGACGGTGGAATGTATCAGAAGAAATCTATCATAAGTTGCCACACATTAAATTAGCATTGTGATTATGACAATAACAACCATCATAAATTGCATTCCTTACCTCTTTTCCATGTCATCACATTATTCATCATACTATTGAAATAAGCATCACAATATTCATCTTGCTGTTGCAATAAACATTGCATATATAACATTGACATCATAAGTGGCATCACAATAGGCACCATTTGTATAACATACATGTCATAAATAGCTTCAAAATAGACATCACATGTGTAACACATGTCAAACGAGGCATCACATGTATAGTAGACATTTTGCAAGAGGAATCACAATATGCATTTTTTGGACTAAAAAATCCACAAGAATTTATAGTATCATGTTTGTAAACTTTTCAAAAGCACACCTATATATGCTTTTCATTCCTATGTACCCTATTTCCATTTTGAGGCCTATTATATGTTTCAAGAACTCATTACCTTT
The DNA here is from genome assembly GCA_028749045.1 of Cupressus sempervirens. Lineage (NCBI taxonomy): Eukaryota > Viridiplantae > Streptophyta > Pinopsida > Cupressales > Cupressaceae > Cupressus > Cupressus sempervirens. The sequence goes on along the minus strand of CM053791.1, from coordinate 169,309,217 downwards.
CATTTAGTACATCAATGCACCCTAGTTCATTAGTTTAGATTTTGAATCATTTGGTGAGGTGTTGATTTGAGCATTTATCGAATCTACATTTTCGCCTAAGTGTCAAACAATGTTCAGAAGGTTAGTTTACATTTGAATATCTTGCACCTAATAAAGTTTCATGACCTGCCCATTCAAGAATGTTTAGTATGCATATTAGAGAACTTGTATTTCAGATTTCAAATCATTTCAACATGTTTTGATAGGATTTTGAGTTTCCCAAAGTTGGTTGTTGATTTTTTTCTTGTTGACACTCTTTGTCTAGTGGTAGTAGAGCATTCCTTCATCAGTGGTATCAGAGTAGGAGTTCTTGAGTGTACAAGCAGATTGATGATTGTGAGGCAGTTTGTACCAAGACCTTGGTTGCGTGAAGTTTACCAAAGCAAGTTGCTCCTGAGTGTGTGGACAGATCGTCGAACATGAGGCAGTTTGCACTAGGACCTTGAGTTGGGTGAAGTTTGTCAAGAAGTTCTTGATTGTGTAGACATATCACCGACTGTGAGGCAATTTGCACAAGGTTTTTGTGGTGCACTAGATTTGTCTTCTAAAGACTTGATTATGGAGATGAGAAAGAAGAAGATGACTTTTGTGATTGGATGGATTCTAAGGATTCCTAGACTTGAGAGATTTAGAAGGAGAATGCAAGAAGAAATATTTTTTGGATTTGCAGAAGCAAGCGAATGAATTAGAAGCTGAGTTGTGAAAATGAAGAGCACATTACCAGAAAAGAGACATTGATAATTATTTGGATACAGAAAAGAAAGATGATCCGGCGGAAGAGCAAGTGGATGAAGAGGAAATCATTTGCAAATCTAAAGTTGAAGAAGAGGAAGAGAATTAAGATGACAAGATCTATGAACCTGAAGTAGATCAAGATGATTTGAAGATTGTAGCAATGGAGGAAACATATAGTGCCTTCATTGGAGATCAAGCAAGTGGAGTAGTTACATGCATTATTGATGACATAAAAAAGGCAAGCGAAGATGAAGATGTCAAAGAGGTAAATTCCTACAAATCATGGGATGTTGTCTTTGAGATGAATTTGAAAGATACTAATGATGGTTTGCATGAGGATCTTGCTCGTGATGTATGGTATGCAAAGAAAGATTGGTACGGTGTTCTTGGGTTGCTTACATGTGTGATTAATTCAACAAGATTGGATGAGGATGAGATTTATACTTGGATAGAGCTCATTGTAGAGGAGAAATTTCAGCAAAGGACACTTGTTCTGACTAGGTGTTGGAAAACAAGAAAGAAGGAAATATATTGGCATTGGATACTTGTTCTAGCTATGTGTTGAAGGAAGAGAAAAAAAATATGTCAACAATGGCTACTTCATTTTGTGACTCCATATTCACAAAAACAAATTCCTACCATGGGAGTCGGATGCAAGAGCATCATGCATCAGAGAAAAAGAAATGTAGAAGCCTTTAGTGAAGATGAAGATGGTTGTATATCTTTCTTTCGGTGTCAAAGTGTGGGACACACTTTTCTATCTACTAGGGGAGTCTGATGCAGGAGAATCTTGCATGGAAAAATTAAAATTTTAAAAAAAAAAAAATTGTGGAGGAGAGAGAAAGTGACGAAAATAGAAAGAAAATAATAAAAAAAGAAAAATAGGAAAAAAGGAGAATGGAGGAATTTCTATTTTCGAGGTGCATAGTTGGCGTAAATAGAAAAATAATAAAAATAGTTGTTATTCCATTAATCGAGGTGTGTAGGTGGCATCTTAGAAGTTTGTGGAAAGTTCCTTAAATCATGCATTTAATATTTGTTGTGATCCATAAAGCAAATGTAACTTTCTAATTGGGCCACATGGTGGTGCTTAGTTGTATTTAGGTGGAAATTCTAGAAGCTTGTGGATATTGTAGAAGGTTGTGGATATTCTAGAATGTTGTGGATAAATCATGTCTTGGGTGGTAAGTGCCTATTTAAGGAAGGCTTATGTTCATTTGTAATCAAGCTCTTTGACTGTAAAAGCTCTTCAAGTGTAAGCTCTTGTAGTAAAGCTCTTCGTATGTAATCTCTTGTAAGAAAGCTTGAGAAGTAGATGTTTGGGAAGTAGAAGCTCTTAGTGAGAAAACATCTCTTATATTGTAAGAGTTTGGAGTCCTTTCATTTGGAGAATATTGTAATGAATTTTCAAGTATTAATGGATGCTTTATGAAGCATTTTTTCATCTCTCTATCTCCATCTTGTTGTGATTTTGGTTGTGAGTTTGTAAGGATGGTGTTGGACCTTCATCATCTAGAAATCCACAAAGCCCTATTAGACCTTGAATAAATTTGACCCAGTTGACCCAAATGTGAAAATCCCTTTACCACTGCATTCTAGGGGTCAAAGACATGTTATGATTCAAATTTGAGCTTATGAAAAATCCCTTTTATTAATTTTCACAATTGATTCCCTTTTCAATTTCTAACATATTGATGTAGATCAATTTCATAGATCGATTGGTAGCCTATTCATGCCGTTAATGCTTTGAATCTGTAATACATAAGTGTAAACAATTATATGCCTAGATTTTAATCTAAATATAATCCAAGCATGCTAGTTTGCAAGTTTTCATTCATCTATTTACACATTTTTCTAGATTCATTTCATATACAAAAATCTTTGTCTCATTAGTGTTCCTTGTTCTACAAGTCCAGGAAGATAACTTTGCATGCTTACCAAATTCACCTAGATTATTTTTATGAGCCCAACCATAGACTTGTAAATTATCTATATCAAAGTGTACCCATATACCAAGTTTCATATTCCCATATGATTGTTTGACTTATTTTTGAAGTTAAATCCAAAGGCAACTTTCTATTTGACATGTTGTTTTCCAGATCATAATGAAATGAGCAACTTTGATGATAGAAATATTTGGACCAGAAGATTTTCATGAGTTGAAACTTTGTAGGATCAATGATTGTGGAGCAAAGAATGCAAGTGCAAAGTGTTAGGCCTTGGTTGCTTGATTCTATCAGTTTTTAAAGCTAGTTTAAGGGCCTCTCAGCAAAAAAGTGACATATTTTTAAAGAAGGTGATTTAAAGTGATCAACCAATTGTCAAAATTTGTTTCATCAGTGAAAAAAGGTGTTTTGATTAAATTTCTCAAAAGTCAGTTGTTTGAACACAAAACAATATTTAGCCGAACCCACTTTGGGGCCTAACTAATTTCATAAGGATGCTAAAATTATGTTTGGGGATTAAGCATACTTGAAGAGATTAAAATGATTTTGATCATTATAAATGTTTTAATCAAAGGATAAGTCAAGAAAAATGGTGTGCTTAGATCAAAGCAATGGAATCATTTTGGTCATGTAAAAATAGCTTAATAAGTACACATATATTATATTTTGAAATCAAATAAATGTATTTTTTTATACACATGCATAGTGAACAATAAAGAAGTAGATTGAACATACTAGATAGGTTCAAATCTTTATACCTTTTGAAACTTGTATCTAAGACCTTTCTCATGAGAGAAATATCTTATGGTGCTCTTCATAAGTGGGTGGAACTCATTACCCTTATCATGACTATAACAAAAGATTAAGAGTCTCTATTATTAAATTCTCTTCCCAATCTACATGAGCATTCTTTTGGACCATCACATGAATTAATTTTGGATTCAAGGAATTTTGAAACAAATGGCAAGGTATGGTTTTGACTTCAAGAAGAGGTTTGGAAATTGTAAAGTAAGGTAGAAGATCCATGTTGGATGGGTAGGGTTTGATATTCAAAGTATTATTTTGTGATTTTGCAATGCATGTATGGGAGAGGCATGCAAAATTGCACATGGCACCATTTTAATCATTCAACTATGCCATGTTCCAAATCAAACATCGATTATGATCAAAAGTAATGTTGTACTTTAGTATTTGGGTGGTTGTGTCCATTTCCAACATGGGAAATCAAAGATGCCCCATCCAACCACTAAGGAATGATAATATTAAAGAAGAACCACATACCAAAGAAGAATACAAGCCAATTATTAAAGTCTCTTCCCAAGGTGAACTCATGGAAACAAATAAAAAAATGGATTGTTTATTCAGTGCTCCACCAATAAGCCTTCTTATAAAGTTGAAAAAATTAATTAAATGCCTTCTTATAAAGTGAACTAAATATTTATAAAATAATGGCTATTGGGCTTGCATCTAAAAGCTTCCACTAAACACATTTATTTATAGGCATCTATATATTTAATTAACAAGAATTGAAATTTGAAATAATATGGAACTAACCAAAAATTGAAATATTCTGATGAGGAGGCTCTGCACATAACTTTTGGACTATTTGTCTTTCAGAGGAATATCTCTACTCCAAATCTTAAATCAAAAAAATGAGTTTCATATACTATCGAAAATCTCTTACAATAAACCACTCATTTTCTATGGTAAAATAAGTGCATGTAATAATGGTAAGAAGTTATTCCCAAATTTATCTAGCATGAGCTTTTTCAACTTCTTAATTGCTTGGTAGTTTCATGCCTCTCTCATGGCAGTTTCATGGCTCTTATATGGCAATTATGAACATCAGTTTAGAAATTTGTCATCTCAGTATGGGCCAAACTTGGTTAAGGTTACCTTAGCATTGGTACTTTTCTTCTCCAATACTTTGGTGGGATTTTTGGCTGACCTCTTAGAGTCAGATTTGATTTTCTTCTAGCAATGTTTTCTTGTCATCATTTTGAAAGATATTTGTGATTTTGTTGCAACAATGATGAGATTTGATTTGGATTTTTAGCTGAGTAGAGAGGGGACAAACTTTGGCTTCAATAGAGATGAAAAATCAAGTTGATACATGGAATTAAAAAATAAAATATGACCCATATCCATTCTTCTACTTATTATTTTTCTCTCCCATTCTCTAGGGTTGGTTCCATCTTGTTGAAAAAGTCTCATAGCTTGTGATTCCACCATTCTTTAATATTTTACTTATCTTGAACAATACATATATGGTTTTCTTGTTGAGAAAATAGATGAATTTGGGTTGTTTCCATTGTAGGTTTTTGAGATTTCTTGAGTTACACTTCATTGTATTGAATCAAAGATAACATAAATTTTAATGAGAAAAGGGTTTCAAGTTTATTCTCTCCATTCTTGTAAATTAGTAAATATTGAATGAAATGAAATGAAGCTTTGTTGCCTTTCATTGTCTTTTTCTTGGATACATGGTCTCTCTTTGTGCTTCAATCTAATGGATTAATTAAAATTCTTGATAAAGATTATGGTTTTTCTAATTCTACAAAAGGATTTGATGAGTAGGTTGATTTGAAATCAATATTATAAAGTGTTTTAAGGCATCACTTCGTAGATCGAAAACTATCTCATAAGTTAGTATAACCTTGTTGTATTTCTTGTGATTCAAAATGCTCAATGGAAAAGACACAGGTCTTAGTTGTATGAGCTTTCATTTTCTTCTTGTTTGGTTCATGATTTTTGCTAAAAACTTAAATTATCAAAAATCTATTTTCCTTTCTATTTAGGAGTTGAAAGGAAGACCCTCACTTAGCTTATGAAATTTTAGTTTGTGTGATTAGCTCTTGCATATGTACTTTATTGCAGAAATGTAGAAGATTCAAGGGTCATCTTGGCTTTGCTTGTCAAATGTAAAACTATAAATTGATTTTTATAATGCAAAAATGGAATTGCATTTTAAGATTTGGAAGAGTAGCCCATACCTTCACTTGTAGAAAAATGATCACTCTCATAAATGCTCTCTTCTTACCATGTTACATACTATTCATATGAAGATAAATCAGCACCATCTATGTCATCAATCTCACTTGAATAAAAAGATTTATCCTCCTCTTCATCATGGGACTATGATTCATATTAGTCACTCTCTTCTTCATTATTTAGTGAGGATAGTATTGAAGTTGTTTCGATATTGGGTCCATGTGTCTCCCTTTCAACTTCTAACATGGTTGGCACAACTCCTAACAAGGTTGGAATCTCCTAACATAGATTCAAAGTCTCCTAACAAGGACTCGTGTATATAGAAAGCTTAGTTATGGAGGTAAAAGTAGATTTTGGCATACAATATTTGAACTACTTAGTGATATTGTCTATAAAAAATACTTGAAAGGAAGACCCCTACTTAGGTTATGAAATTTTAGTTTGCATGATTAGCTTATAAAACTATAAACTGATTTATATAATGCAAAAATGGAATTGTATTTTCAGATTTGGAAGATTAACCCATACCTTCATTTGTAGAGTAATGTCCACTCTCATCAATGCTCTCTTCTTCCCATGTTACATCATAAATTAGTCCCATCCATCTCATCAATCTCACATGAATAAAAAGGTTTAAACTTCACTTCATCATGGGACTATAGTACATATGAGTCACTCTCTTCTTCATTATTAAGGAAAGTACTAAAGTTTTTTTGGAGAGTAGGTCCAAATGTGTCCATTTCAACTACTAACATGGTTGTCACAACTCCTAACAAGGTTGGAATCTCCTAATATGGATTCAAAGTCTCCTAAAAAAAACTCATATATATATCCTAAGAGGGTCCATCCTTCCACAAGGAACTTTTATATTAGTACATCATCCTGTGGGAACCATCCCCACTAGGTTTATCCCTCTCATCAAGTAGTTCACTATTTAATAGATGTGGTGTTATTGAGTATGGTTATATTTCTATGGTTATTTCATCTACTATATACATGTTTCAGAATTAATAAAGATATTGAGAGTTGTTATAATTGCATAACTGATTCACACCCCCCTCTCATAAATATATTTATAGATATTGAAAAGTTAGTTATGGAGGAAAAAGCATATTTTGGCATATAATGTCTGAACTACTTAGTGATATTTTCTATAAAAACACACACATCAATATTTACGTGAAGGCTTAGATTGTTTCAAATTAAAAACTTGAGATGGAATACTACTATTTGTACAATATATATACACGTATAAAAATATATAAAGATGTTATTGAAATCATGAAGTCTGGAAATGCTTCCTATTTCCTCAAAATTAATTATAGAGTCATTTAAAATATCTAGATTTAATTAAACACCATATGAAATAATGAGTCAAGATTCACAACTAAAGTCCTTGCACAACACAACACATCAAAATTTACATGAAGGTTTATAGTTTTTTAAATAAAACACTTGAGAGGGAATACTATTATTTGTAAAATACACATACACATATAACAATATATAAAGATATTGTGAAATTTGTAAAGTCTAAAAATGTTACCTATTTTATTGAAAAGGAAATATAGAGCCAATTAAAAGATATAGATTCAATTAAATTCCTTGAACAACATTCATCAAAATCTCCAACAAATATAGAAGAGCTAGTGAGATTCACATCCAAGATCATAGTCTCTTTTCTCTATGTTGGATGAGTTACATCATTCTCAAATATATAATTCATCCAATATATCATCAAGCAATGGTTCAAATGTGTCTTTAGGTGTGTTCTTTCCAATAGAGAGCTTTTCAAACATGTAACATTAGTCAAGGATGTGAGTTAGGTAAAATTTATCCTTGACATGCTTGAAACCTTGGAATTTCTATACTGGTTGATGTTTCTGTGTCCAAGCATGCAACTATTCAGGTTCAAATAGGTATGGGCTACTTGGACTCAAATGTCTCACAGACCATCGATTTATTAGGTTAGTTTGAGTGCATAAAATCCCAACTTCAAAAAAAAAACATGAATAAAATGGAAATAATTTAAGAATTCATAATATTGAATTGGAAATGGTCCTACAAAAAATACTGAGTCATTGTTGCATGATTATTCAACTATTTCTCTTTTTCTTGTATAATAGTTGTTTCCCATATAGCTATGCTCCATTCCTATGAGAGAAAAATTTTGAGTAGATGTAGTCAATTTACTCCATTCAAATTGACTTGATAAGTTTTTATTTCTCAATTAGTTTTTTATGGAAAGCCATTATATAATACCTATTCATTAGGAATGTTTGTACTTTCATCTCCAAATTGTATGTGTTTTGTATCATAAATGACTAATTGATGATAATGTATCCTATGGTTGTAACTTCCATATCCAATTTGAAATCAATCATAAAGAACCTTTCTCCTAATCATCTTGTCTCCTCCCTTATTTGATCTGTTAACATAGAGACATGGTTTATTCGACAATTGTCTGAAATACACGGGTTAATCATGTTGTGTCCTCCCCTATTTGTTTTATCTTCTCCCCTATTTTTTTTTGTTAATACAAAGACATGGATTAACCTCTTACTTCCTATGACTGAGTTAGTGGATGCAAAGTCTTGACCTAAGCTAAGTTGCAATATATTATTAACTTAGACAATATATAAATTAATAAGTATAATGTCTACAATTAAATATTTACAAGAAGATAGTTTTCAAAATTGGTATTACTTTATTGTAAAAAGATCTACCTAATTTATAAGAGATAATTTTTGTATGAGTCTCTCTGCAATAAATAAAAATTATATCAGTTATCAATAACAAATATTAATTTTTTTATTTCCCAAGCATATCCCTAATCAAAGACTTAGCTAACACCTCTTTGTAGATCAAATATCCTAATGCAAGTCAGAGAAAATAAACTCATAATGCTGAAAATTAGACCTAGACGTGAACTCAACAATGGTGAACTAGTTTGTTGTTAGAAAGCTCTATGCTCATCATGCCCTAGCTTCTAGCTCAAACATTGCATATAGTTGGACATTCCAAATATGATAATCTATAGAAAAATATGATGAAAAAGATAATTAACTTATAAAAATACAAACTTAAAAGTACTAATCAACTTATAATGATTGACTTGCATCCAGTATATGATAAATGGGATTAGTTATTGATCAAAATTAACAACTGTAAGAGACATACAATAGTAGTAAGTTCAAATTGTAAATTTTTCTTACAAAAAATTGGTATTCCAATGCACTAAATTCATTATGGCGATATAAGGTTCACTGTGTAGAATACGAAAACAAATTCTCCATTTTTTTATAAAATGCTTTGACACAGTTACATTTCTAGTGCAAATTTTGTGTTTTAATAATTTCCATTATCATTGTTCACCCCTACTAGATATTATGAAATAAATTGATTTGACGTGAATGAGTATGTTGACTAGAAAATTAAAAATTCTAAATGGCACTTTCAATTTCTCTTCCATTTATACAACCATAATTATGCACGACTTGGGTATAAATTTCTTCTATATTTTAAATGGGATTGATGATATGTTCACCACTTGCAAAATATGAACCAAATTTTTAGTTTCTATTTCAAAAAAACTTATAACAATGATGCAAAGATGACAGAATTGATAAGGACTCCAAATTCTCAATAAGGTAATGTAACTAGATAGTATAAAATGAATTGAATGCACCTTCTATTATCAATGTTCCTCACAATACAATATTTAATCATGAATTTCCTAACATAGGACTATGGGGACAATGATACCATAGTATATAACTAAGATACATAAGATCAAACTAGATACTCAATCTACCATTAATTGAATGATGAACTTCCTACAAAAAATACAAACCTTCAAAACTCAATTCCTTTAAAACAATGACTAGAAGCAATGTTGGACTATGACTACAATAGTTAATATTGGGTTGCATAATTTTTGCATACAGATGATTAAAATTTGTTCCATTCAGGTTGTACTAAGACATAATTAAATTCACAAAATGGAACAAAGTTTTTATATCAAGAATATTTCAACAACCTATAACAAACTGGTTGGTTCCTTTGGCATTTGTTAATTATTCATCACATAGGCAAAGAGATCATTTATCATTTGTGTTGCCTCATCCTACCCAATAATAAATCATTATGGGATTATAAATTGAAAAAACTATAAATATGTGCAAATTAAAGAAGTCATAAAACCCAATATAGGTGCTATACTAACAAAATACTAAGAATGATAATTTATTATTTGTTAAGTAAGAAGGATAACAAGGATATCATCCCATATAGTATTTAAAATGCTCTAATGGGCCCTCATTGGCTTCTTTTATAAGTTCAACTTGTTGGAAATATAAGAGGAGTAACTAAGATGGGAGGGGTGAATCAATTACCACAAAAAAAATCCAAGATCCCTTAAGATGTCAATACAATTCAAAACCAAACTCTACTAAAAATGAAATGTTGTTGCAACTTGGTTAACATAGGAACACTCAATTAACAATTAGAATTATTGTCACTTGACAAAAATTAAAATAATCAATTTTTAATATGTTTAGTGTGTTTAACCTTAATTAGCTTTGTTATAGAATCCTAAAGAAAATGACATGAACACAAGAGACACCAAGATTTAATGTGGAAACCCAATTTGGGAAAATCACCAATTGTAACTAGTTACTCTATTTCACTATTTTGAAGTGAACCCTATAAGGAGTCGACCTTGTTAAAGGTTACCAAAAAAACATTGTTAGGTGTGACCTTGTTAAAGAATTTAGATTACCCTATTAAGAGTGACCTTGTTAGAGGATTTGGAAAATAGTTGTTAAACTGACTTTGTTAGGAGATTTTGATTCACTACCACAATTATTAAAGAGTAAAAATGAATTGACCTAATTGTTGATGCAACTGTGTTTGTTGATTTTAGATTTCTATTTTGGCTTCAATACTTGATCTTCCTTGATCATAGTATTCTTTGTAGCTTGGTCAACTCATATACTTTGATATCCTTTCAATTTTCTTCCTTGATTTATTTTTTCAATCCCATACTTTTTCACAATTCATTCCTCAACTTGACCTTATATTTATATGTTTTACCTTGTCAAGTTGACTTGAATGGACTTGTTAGCCATTTTATCTCCCCTTGTTTGTTCTAAATGTTGCAATCTTTGTGAACACCCAAGGTGACAGCCATGCACTACATTCTTTGAATTATTCATGATTTCCATGCAAACATAAAAGGGATATGTAAAAATGTTGGTTATAGATTCTTTCTTTTATATTCCAAGGTCCTTTAATCTATTTTTATATTGTATGTCATATCTTTTGAGTTTCAAGTTGCAATGATGCAAATCCCTTCATCACCTTGTCACTCAAGTTTATGATCTAATTATCAGATGGGCTATGAGGATGCAAAAGAGTCAAGTTCACAGTTAGTGCAGCTTTGCAACTATTTGGGCTAACATTCAAATTTAGGTTGTGAAGCAGTGAAGGCCACCAATTGCATGATCACAAATCATTTATGAAATATGGAATCTTAAGTTGTTAAGCCATGACAGAGAGAAACACTCAATTTTAATGGTTTTCACATCTTCACACATAGTCAAGCTTAACCTAGAGCTAAGGCAACAAGGTAGAAAAATGATTGGATTATACTTTTGCAATGTTATATGATGGGGACACAACCCAAGCACAGAATGGACACAACAGGAAAGGGAAAATTTTATTAACTATGAGAAAATGCTAATACATTCAGTACAGAGAAAATAGACTTCAAAACATGCCCTAAGGGCTTACAATAGTATAAATCTGGAGATAATTTCTCCTTTCAGTACCTCCTCTCAAACTCCACTTCGAACTACCTTTTACAATGCCAGAAATGTTCTTAAATAAACCCCAGAGGTTTAAGGATTAGGAGTATATTCTAGAAAGTGCTAGTTGGCATCCACCGACCAAATAGAAGGCTCTAGAAGCCACATTAGAAGTTGACGCAAATCTAGAAGAATCCAAAAATGGTAACTGAACTTTCGGGAGGCATAACTTTTGAACCATAGCTCTGATTGACAAAATGTTTACATTTTTGGAAAGCTGTCGAAGTGCTCTATAGCCCTATGGACCAACTTCACTCGTCCTCCATTTTTTGGCCCTTTTTGAGGTCATTTAATGCCCCTAACCTAACTTTGAAGTATTCTTAGGAGGTCTCCAAAAACTTAAAAAATTGCAATAACTTTCAAACCATGGGGCCTTTCGACCTAATTCTTTTTTTGGAATGCTCTAAATTACAATTACAATCTTCTGACCAATTTACACCTTCTAGTTCACCAAAATGATGGCTCAATTACATACTCCTATTTTTTTGGCATTTACATGTATCCCAAGGTGTTCAAATACTCTATCCTAGAACACTGATAGTGGAACTGTGAGAGTTGGAACCTTTATTTGACCCAAATGGGTATCTAGAAATGAAAACACATGAAACAGAAACTAAGTCTACGTACATTTTTTTGGTTGACATAGGATTGCCCTTATACCTCTAGGTGCTCCTACATTAGATACCTAGGGTAGATTGAAAAGTGACCTTGTCACTTTATGAATGCTAGAGGAAATCCCAAATAGGAAATATTGGCTGCTGATATCCAAGTTGAGTCCTCAATCAGCCATCCTTTCCACTTGACCAAATATTCTTCATACTACCTATTTCTGTTACTCCTAGCCACATGATGATCTAGAATGTTGTCTATCTACTCCTTCTTAGAAGCAAGAATTGGACATGGCTCTAACATCAGCTCCTCATCTGCACCATCATCATGATACTCTTTTAAGTCTACAATGTTGAAAATAGGAGAAATGTGAATTCCATCTAGAAACTCTACCTCATATGCATTTCTTGAGTCATGTTTCTTCAGAATTTTGTAGGGGCCAAATTTCTTCATTTTCAACTTGTTGTAAGTACTGGCTGGAAATCTTTCTTTTCGTAAGTGTACCATGACTAGATCCCCTACTTGGAATTCCTAATGTCTTCTCCTTTGATGAGCCCTAGCTTTATACTCTTGATTCATCTCGGTAATGTGTGTCTAGACCTCCTCATGTAGATGCTTGATATGTTCAGCAAATTCTTCAGCTTCAACACTTGTCCTCTCCCCTTGCTCTATCTTCCTCAATTCTAGTGCAGTCCTTGAGCTACTTCCATATACAATTGGGAATGGTGATCTACAAGTACTCCTATTTATAGATTTATTGTAAGCAAACTCTACTTGAGCTAGAATCAAATCCCACCCCTTGGGTTTATCCCCAACTAAACATCTCAGCAAATTGCCCAGACTTTTGTTTACCACTCTTGTTTGGCCATCAGTCTGCGGGTGATGTATGGAATTGAATTTCAAGTCTATTCTCAACTTCTTCCACAATGTTCTTTAGAAATACCCTACAAATCTAGTATCTCTATCAGAAACTATACTACTTGGAAGACCATGTAGTCTTACCTCCTCTCTAAAAAACAAATCTACAATATGGACAGCATCATGAGTTTTGTGGCATGGAATGAAATGTGCCATTTTGGAGAACCTATCAACAACCAAAAATACTGTATCATTACCCATTTGTGTCCTTGGCAATCCAAGAACAAAATCCATACTTATGTCCTCCCATGGCTTTGATGGAATAGGCAATGGCTGATATAGTCCAGTATTGTGACTAAATCCCTTGGCAACTTGACAAATCTGACAACTCTATAAAAACTTCTTCAAATCCTGTGAAATCTGAGGCCAAAAATAATGTTCTCTAAGAATGGAAATGGTCTTATCTCAAGAAAAATGTCCTGCCATCCCTCCACTGTGTTTCTCCTTAATCAAATTTTCCCTCATGGAACTCCTTGGAATGCATAATTGATTGCCCTTGAACAACATACCATCCTGAATCAAAAAGTCTAGCCACTTGGTTCTATCTATAGCAACAGGCTCTTTACAAGCTTTCCATGCTTCAGCAAAATCAAAATCCTCTAGGTACAGATTCTTGAGTTCATCAAACCCAACTACTTCAACCTACATTACTGTAAGCAACAATTATCTCCTACTTAGTGCATCTGCAACCCTATTAGATTTTCCACTTCTAAGCTTCAACACAAATGTATAGCTCTACAAGAACTCTACCCACTTCATATGCCGTTGATTCAATTTACCTTGGCTATTTAGGTATTGTAATGCTTGATGATCAGTATACAAAAAAAAATTCCTTTGGCAACAAATAATGCCTCCATTTCTTTAAGGCCTAAACTATTGCATAGAACTCTTGATCATAAACAAAATACTTTCTTTTCGCATCATTCAATTTTTCACTAAAATATGCAATAGGCTTACCTTCTTGGCTTAATACAACTCCAATAGCACTGCCACTAGCATCACAATCCACCTGGAACACCTTTCTAAAATCTAGAAGTGCCAACATAGGTTGTTCTATCACCTTCTTCTTCAGCAATTCAAAACATCTTGCAACTGCCGCAGTCCATTTGAACTCTTTTCTATCCCTCTTATTGTGTCAGTCAGGGGTGCACATATGCCACTGAAATTCTTAATGAACTTCCTGTAAAAACTAACTAGACCATGAAATGATTTTACCTTAGTAGATGACCTTGGAGTAGGCCATTCCAAGATGGATTTTACCTTCTTTGGATCCATTTTGAGACCTTCAGGTGATATAACAAACCCCAAGTAGACAAATTCCCTTTTTGCAAAGATACACTTCTTTAGATTAATTAACAGTTTCTCTTCCCTTAACCTTTCAAGGACACTATAAATATGCAATAAATGTTCTTCCAAAGTATTTCTGAAAATTAAAATATCATCCAAATAGACAATAACAATTTTTTCCAAGAACTTCTTAAGTACCTCATTCATAAGCCGCATGAAGGTGCTCAGAGTGTTCATCAATCCAAAGGGCATGACTAACCACTCATAAAGACCCTCCTTGGTCTTGAAGGCTATTTTCCACTCATCTCCTTCTCTTATCCATATCTGATGATAGCCACTCTTGAGATCTATCTTTGTGAAGTACTGAGCTACACTCAAGTAGTCCATAAGATCATCCATTCTTGGCAAAGGAAACTAATGCTTGATGGTTATCCTATTTATAGCTCGAGAGTCTATACACATCCTCCACTCTCCATCCTTCTTTGGTGCTAGTATTGTACATACTACACATGGACTTAGGCTCTCCTGAATCAAGCCCTTCCTCAATAGCTCCTAAACCTATCTATTTAGCTCCTCAGTTTTAGTAGGAGTCATCCTATGAGCATCCTTGTTAGGAAAACTAGCTCTTGGAATTAAATCTATCTGATCACTGATTTTCCTTATTGGTGGCAATCCTTCTAGAACATTATCAAATATAATATCTCCAAACTCACCTAGTAAATCTGAAACTTCAAGTGGTATTTTAGTACTACCTTCTTTATCTTTCTTAGGAATCAAAGCATAGCACATATGTTGATGTTTCATCCCATCTAAAAACTTCCTTCCATCAACAAGACAAATCCTAGCACTACTACATACATTTTCACCTTCCTTTTTCATGAGCTTCAGTTTGTGGCAAACTCCATCCTTTGTTAGAGAGCATGTGTTTGCATGACCATCATGTACTGCATGCCTATCAAATTGCCAAGGTCTTCCCAACAATAGATGGCAAACATCCATTGGAATAACATCACAGAGAACTTCATCATGGTAACTCCCAATTTTGAATTTCACTAAACATTGTTCACTTACAAAGACCTTATGATCATCTTTCACCCAAGCAATCCGATAGGGCTGGGGGTGTTTCTCCCTCTTGAGCTTCAGCTTAGAGACCATCTCCTTTGATACCAAGTTATCAATGCTACCACCATCAATGATCACATCACAAAATTTATCCTCACACTTGCATCTAGTACAAAAAAAACTCCTCCTTTGTCCTAGTTCAATCTCACCACTTAGTAGGACCCTTTCATTTACTAAAGTCTCTCCTCTTTCTACATCCTCTGAATGTGATGATTGTGCATCCTCATCCACATGTGCAACCCTAGCTTGACCCTCAGCTCTCCTATCTGTCCTTCCTTGTCATTGAGGGCATTCAAAGGCATGGTGACCTTCTTCATTTCAATGGAAATAGGTACCATGGAAGCCTCCTCTTCCTTGTTCATGTCCTCTACCTCTTCCTCTCTGATTTCCAAAGTCTTGATCACGGGAGCGGTTGAAACCCTCGTTCCTCTGGTTCCTGCTAGTACCCAAATCTTGATTTTTTTTTTGGGTTTCATTTCAGCCTCCAGATGACCTACCATTACCCCTTCCTCCTTGACCACACACTCTTTGTCTCCCTTCAAACCTCTTATTTAGCTTCTCTTCAACTTGTAGGGCAAACTGGTATGCCTCTTCAACGCTGGTCATTCTTACCAGACTTAATTCCTCCTAGATGCTAGGTCGCAACCCACTAATATAATGAGAAAACTTCTCCTTATTTGATTTTGCATGCCCTACTCTAATCAGAAGTCGATAAAACTCGTCTGTATATTCCTAAACTGATTCTCCTACTTGCTTTAACCGATGCATCTTCTTAAACAAATCAATCTCATGATCAACAGGAATGAACTAATCCTTCAATTTGTCCACCATACGATCCCACCTTGTGATCTTCTCCTTTCCTCTTCTGTTTCTTTCCCATTGAACCTCTTGCCACCAGATTTTGGCATGTCCTTTCAGTTTGGCCTTTGCAAACTTAACCCTATCTGGGTCCCTTATATCCTCATCCTCAAAGTATTGTTCCAGTTCATTGATCCAATAGTTGAACTCATCTGGTTTCAAATTTCCTGAAAAATAGACCCACATCAATTGTAGGTATTTTCCCAAACTTAGTAATGGCCCTAAAAATAATTTCCTCTACTTGATTCAGAACTTCCCCATCAAATTCCCCTTCTGGTCCAATTTCTTCTTCTTCATTGTCTTCCTCACTTTCATTGCCTGCGGCAACATTTGTTCCTCTATAGAGCTCCTCCTACAACGCCTGCCTTTGGAGGGCTCTAACCTCATTAGGATTAATAGTTCCAGCCCTTATACCAAACTCTCTTCATGGAGGCATCTTCTTAACTCAAACCAACAACCACACAGTCCTGGTGCAAACTGCCTCACAGTCGGCGCTCTGTCTACACACTTAGGAAAACCAGCTCTTATACCGCTTGATGGGGACACAACCCAAGCACAGAATGGACACAATAGGAAAGGGAAAATTTTATTAACTGTGAGACAATGCTAATACATTCAGTATAGAGAAAATAGACTTCAAAACATGCCCTAAGGGCTTACAATAGTATAAATCTAGAGATAATTTCTCCTTTCAGTACCTCCTCTCAAACTCCACTTTGAACTGTCTTTTACAATGCCATAAATGTTCTTAAATAGACCTCAAGGGTTTAAGGATTAGGAGTACATTCTATAAAGTGCTATTTAGCATCCATCGACCAAATAGAAGGCTCTAGAAGCTATGTTAGAAGTCGACGCAAATCTAGAAGAATCTAGAAATAGTAATCGAACTTTCAGGAGGCATAACTTTTGAACCGTAGCTTCGATTGACGAACCGTTTACATTTCTAGAAAGCTCTCAAAGTGCTCTATAGCCCTATGGACCAGCTTCACTCATCCCCCATTTTTTGGCCCATTTTGAGGTCATTAATGTCCCTAACCTGACTTTGAAGCATTCTTAGTAGGTCTTCAAAAACCAAAAAATTGCAATAACTTTCAAACCGTGGGGCCTTTCAACCTGATTCTTTTTTTGGAATGCTTTAAATTACAATTACAATCTTCTAACCAATTTACACCTTCTAGTTCACCAAAATGATGGCTCAATTACATACTCCTATTTTTTGGCATTTATACGTATCCCAAGGTGTTCAAATACTCTATCCTAGAACACTGATAGTGGAACTGTGAGAGTTGGAACCTTTATTTGACCCAAATGGGTATCTAGAAATGAAAACACATGAAACAAAAACTAAGTCTAAGTACATTTTTTTGGTTGACATAGGATTGCCCTTATACCTCTAGATGCTCCTGCATCATTATATGTTAAACTCCAATTTCAAGTTATGGGCAAGCAATGAGTAGACACATGCCTAATTCATAAGAATCCTTTATCACATCATCATAGGGTCTAGGGTAGATTAATATAATCATTTTTAAAAGAGTGTCTTTTTGATAAATGCAAATAGGCTTAAATAGCTATCACTCCATAATAAGATTCAATATTTTGTGTTGTGACAATGCAAAACCCTTTCAATTTCCTTGTCATGTCTTAGTCTTGGAAAAATGAGTTTTAATTTGCAACAGTGCAAAAGTTAAACAACTTCAATCAAGATTCAGTTATCACTCCATCACAAATAGTTAAGGGCTATGCAAAGTCAAGGTGGTGATAATGCAAAATGGCTTGTTCATGGCTTTGTAGGGTTAAAGGATGGGTTAAGATTTCAGGTAGTGACATTGCAATTAAGAGGAAACATTTAGCTTCAGTCACTTATTGTGGCATGACACAGTTAGGCTAGAAGAAAAGAATTTAAGTTGTGAAGCTGTGAGGTGCATCTGACAGTCAAGAAAATGGTCATCATACTGTCACAATTTTTTGAGCTACAATGAAAATTTAAGTTTCAAAGGTGTCAGTGGTGATCATGATAGTTAAGGTTTAGGGCAGTCATAGTGTCATACAAAGTCAATGCTAACTCCTAGTTTACATTGTGAAGTGACGAAAGCCTATTGTCACATATTCACAAGATTAAAATTGATGTTAAGATTTAAAGTTTTGAACCTATGAAATGAAGAAGAGGTTAAAGTCAGATGGCATTGTAGCATCACATAGTTAAATAAATTTTTAGTCTTGGCAGTTGCAAGGCTGCAAACTAGTCATTTTGGTTGTCATCATTGGGTCATAGTGGTTAATGAACCAAATAGATTTCAAGTTGTGAAACACTAATAAAGAATGAAATGAAGAGGTCACGACCTCACAAGGCCATGTAGTCAAAAAAAAATTAAGTTGCAAAGTTTTGCATAGAAGCAAGTGTAGGTCAACATAATAGTTAGAAAGATGGATGATATGGGGAAAATTTTAAAGGATATAGGGCCACCTCATGGGTTAGATTTATGAATTTGGCTAACTTTATGACATGGCTGACTTGGCATGGCTGTGAACATGGAACCAAGTAGCTCTTTGATGGTGAATATGTCCTTTTAATCATTGACAACCACCTTTTGGTGTTCTCCATGCCTATTAAATGTAATTTTCATACTTTCACCACCTTGTTTATCCATCTACTTAGCCAGAGTAGCTATGGTTGCCATTTCTATCTCTTCAATACCAGAATTTTAGAACAAAGATCAATTTTTTTCAGCATTGGCATGTGCGTTTGATCATATTTTTTAAAGAATCAGAACATGCATCCGATTAGATTTCTTCTGATCCTTAGTTTTTTCTCTCCTTTGTAATTCAACTACACCTAGTTAGAGTTTGAACTCAATGTAAACATTTGAGTTATGTTTGAACTCTATAAAAATTATGTTTACCTCTATTAATGAAATAGTTGGTTTCTTACCTCTTCTTTCCACTCATTAGTTTGTGCATGTATATTGCCTCTCTTTGAATGTTTCTTCTATGCTTCCTTAGAATTATATATTGTGTTCAAAATGTTAATGATTGTTCTACTATGAAGATGGCTTTCCTTTCAACATTTGATCAGTTCCAAACCTGCATGTAGTTTCTTACAAGGTAGAATAGAGTCAAGATTTGTGTATTTGGATGTTTCAAAAATGTGTTGTGCATGCCTAAGAAGATTTGTAACCATTTCAATTAGGTGCATCACCCCCTTGCCCTTTTAACAATTTAATTTCCTACATCCCCTTCTACCTTTCCCCTTAAGAGTAGTTAGGCATATCCTAATTGTAAGGAAAACAACCTTCTCCAAAGACTCAATCTTATAGTTCAAGTCCCACTATTTGGAGATTGTTTCCATGTTTCACAAGGTTACATTTAGGTTAGACTTGAGGCAAGGGTGCAAAATTTTGTAACAACAACACTTTCAAAAAAATTAAATTCATCCCATGACCCAGCTATTAGAAATGCTTTAGAATAACTGAGAGGGGGGGGGGGTGGGGGGGGGTTGGTTGGTGAATCAGTTATTCAAGGTCCAAATGTCCAATTCAAACTTTTTTACTAAGTGTAGTGAGCCCATTCAGCCATTCGTTCATCTAAGCTTAAACTTTTCCTATTCAGCAAGTTACTGTAAATCAACATGCAAGCATAAAACATAAGAGATCAACACATAACACAGTAATTGACATGGAAACCCAATTTTGGAAAAAGCACTAGTAACATGTTACTCAATTCTCACTCTTCTGAAGTGATTCCCTGTGAAAGGCCTACCCTGTTAAAGGCTACAACACACTGTTAAATGCGACCTAGTTAAAGGATTTAACCAGCCTATTAGAAGTGATATTGGTTAGAGGACTTTAGAAAATTCACTTAGAATGCCACCCTATTAAAGGATCTACAAATGGTTGTTATTCCAATCTAAGTCCATAGGATTTTCCTTCTATCCTAACTAATATAGTTGCTAGAGAGTAACAATTATGGATTTTGAACTGATTACAACATACAACTTAACTTGTAGATCTTA
Organism: Cupressus sempervirens; assembly: GCA_028749045.1. Lineage (NCBI taxonomy): Eukaryota > Viridiplantae > Streptophyta > Pinopsida > Cupressales > Cupressaceae > Cupressus > Cupressus sempervirens. The sequence continues at coordinate 169,288,833 of CM053791.1, read as the reverse complement.
GATCACTCTTTATCTCTTCTCATTGCCCGACCTTCCATCTTTGCAATGCTTGATAGCTTGCAATCCTTTCAAACCTAGTCTCCTTGAGTCTCCATGCTCATTATACTAGTGCAATCATCCCTTCTTGACTACTTATAGAAATAAAGCCTCCGTGCTCTTCCTTCTCCTAGATGCCTACTCCTTAACACCCTTCTAACCACTTTGTAATTTTGACACTCCAGCAGTAGTAATAGCATCATTTGCTACCTAGTCTATGACTCCTTAAATAGAAGTCTTGGAGTTCCTTTCCTACTCAATTCTTCCATTCTTTAATTTCAATTCGTATGGATTAGATAGGATTCATTGTCTCTAACCCATATTTTGTTTCCTTTAGAAATTTCTTGAATAATCCTTTTTAATTTTCCCAGAAATGGTTTACATAGAATTTTGTGCCACCAACTCATCATCCTTATCCTCCAACTAGTTCACAAAATTCAAGGTAACCACTATGTCAGCTCAGATTTGGTGAATTTTTGTCATTTAAAATAATGAAGTAGCTTGGCACTATTGAAATACTGGTGCTCGACACATACTATGTTACTCGGCATCAACTATGTTTTTATTGATACTCGGCACCTAAAGTTCACTCGACACCAACTAAGATTTTCTAATGTTTGGCAGATGAACTTCACTTGGCACCTAAAAATCACTCAACACACACTAGAATTTCCTATTGCTTGGCTCCAACTGAGAATTTTCTCAACTTCAACTAGCTTGCTCGACACCCACTAATGAACTTAGTTTAAGATCTGTAGTCAACCTTGTTACAACTTCTTCTCCCAATGTTTCTAAGTGTGACCAACCTCTATATCTTTGAGTATGTTATCAATACATCATTTAACCATTGTCTTAACTGATGCTTACACTTCATTACAAAATCATAACTCAACCTTTCCATTAGGTTTTCTTGTTACATCTTGTTGATCAAATCCTCTTCATCAATCAACTAAGTGATAGTACTTGGATCTTATAAGAAAATGTCATTCCTATAAATATTAGGTTTGACATCAATGAAAAAAAATGATTGAAAACATTTTGTTAACAATAATCTCCCTCTTTGATCTTCAATAATGATCTTTTCAATCAAATTTCCAATACCAGCTAGAACTAAGCAACAAAAGTATCAAAACAAATATATCAATGTAGGAAAATCCTTCATTAGTCAACCCAAATTGGCCAATAATAACTCAAAAATGACTTTCCTCTGAACTTCCTCTTGTAACCAAGTGAGCTAGATTAACATTGGTTTCATGCCAAATTTTCATAGGCAACCAAGTGAGCCTAGTAGACACTAACTCTGAACTTGGTTAACATTGAAATCATCATTATACACTGGAACTTACTTTGACTCTCGAGTGAGCCCGACATACATTGATTGTTCAGTATATACTTGACATTTGTGTAACATCAAAGAAAACATACAACTGAATGATTTTATCCAACACAACCACACATTTCAATCATGATAGGATAATAATGAATGAGCCCTAAATGCCTTACTTTTTGTAAATTATATTTTTCAATAGTTGTAATTTCAAATGATAGCAATAAGCCAAAACATATCAGTACATATATCTTGTAATAGAAATAATTACAATATCAAAAAGGATTTTATAAATTCTCCAAAAAAGTAACACCAATAATAACTTGAATAGCCTCTTCCACCTATGAAGAACCCATGTAAAAGATTAAGGACATTCTATTTTGGTTGTATTTCCTAGGATAAATTTGTATGTATAAGTGTCTAGACTTTGTTGGAAACTATAATTGGAGCAATTGTTATGTTGTCACTGATTTCAAAGTTATTGGTAAGAAATAGTATTAAACCTATTAGAGAGACATTTACTAATAATATATAGTGGCTCATCATTTGATCGATAAAGAGGATTTGAAAAGAAGAGATCATGAGATGACCTAGTGAAAGGTTGAGTTGAGATGTCTTAAGTATCATGGAAATACAATGGGCACTTGATAAGTTAGTCCTTGATAAGATAATGTGTTGTTAGATCAATACATGAAGTGTAGAAGAAAATTGGATGAAGCTAAGAGTTGAAATAAGTCATAAGTATAAGCTTCATTGAGTATCAAATTGCATGGTCAATGAAGGAGTTGAAGAAGAAGATTAAAGAACTTCTACTTATTTTTTGTAAATTATATTTTTCAATAGTTGTAATTTCACATGATAGCAATAAGCCAAAACATATCAGTACATATATCTTGTAATAGAAATAATTACAATATCAAAAAGGATTTTATAAATTCTCAAAAAAAGTAACACCAATAATAACTTGAATAGCCTCTTCCACCTATGAAGAACCCATGTAAAAGATTAAGGACATTCGATTTTGGTTATATTTCCTAGGATAAATTTCTATGTATAAGTGTCTAGACTTTGTTGGAAACTATAATTGGAGAAATTATTATGTTTTCATTGATTTCAAAGTTATTGTTAAGAAAGACTATTAAACCTATTAGAGAGACATTTACTAATAATATATAGTGGCTCATCATTTGATCGATAAAGAGGATTTGAAAAGAAGAGATCATGAGATGACCTAGTGAAAGGTTGAGTTGAGATGTCTTAAGTATCATGGAAATACAATGGGCACTTGATAAGTTAGTCCTTGATAAGATAATGTGTTGTTAGATCAATACATGAAGTGTAGAAGACAATTGGATGAAGCTAAGAGTTGAAATAACTCATAAGTATAAGCTTCATTGAGTATCAAATTGCATGGTCAATGAAGGAGTTGAAGAAGAAGATTAAAGAACTTAAGTAGAAGTCAAATGAAATAGTTCAAGCTGAGTGTAATTGGTCAAGTGAACATGTTGATGTCAAGTGACAAAGTGTAGTGATTGCTGAGTTACATAGTGATGACTAAGAAGAAGAACAATGTGTTTGTCAAGTGATGAAAAAATTTACAGTTCAAGAATGATTTATTTTGAGGCTAACATAGTTGAAATTTTGTATTAGTTCAAGTGTGTGGAAAGTATATTGATGAGTTGACCTATTTAATGCATAAGAAATTTTGATACATGATCAAATGAAAGGATTTGATCAAAAGTTTCTAGAAGAAAAAGTAAAACAAAAAGATGGAAGGTTTCAATGAATCTGACCTAACCCTAAGATCAATGGTCATGTTTAAGTGGTAAAAGGTTGAAATTACCTATTTAAGGAGGGATACAAAATGATTTACAGGATTGTTTCATTATTGATTGGAGTCTTAAGATGCTATGAAGAGGAAAACAACATAGGTGAAGTATGAAGAGTTTTATGAAGTGCTATTGCTTAAGGAGATGTCAAGAAAATTAGTAATAAATATGTCAATGAAGGCCAGTAAATGAACTAGTAGATGAGGAAATGGAGATCTAAATTTTCAAAGTAAGTTCTACTTTATAGATCAAACCTACTATTATATTCTAACCATTATATCACTCTAAAATCCTTTAATCAAGGTTTACCTAACAATCATTTCATAAATCCTTTAATCAAAGTGACATTCTAATGAAATGTGCTAAAGTCCTCTAATGAGGCCACTCCTAATAGGGTGATTAAATCCTTTAACAAGGTCATATCTAATAGTGTGTTGAATAACTTTTAACAAGGTTGGCTCTTAACAGAGGTCACTTCTGAAGAGTGAAAATTTGGTTGCATGTTACTTGGTGATTTTCCACAAATTGGATTTCCATATTAAGTTCTGGTGTCAAAAGTGTATATTCATGTGTGGATGTTATTATTTTTCATGTTATATTTTGTGATAGTTTATTTACTCAAAGTTGATACATATAGAGATAGAGAGTTAAGATATTTCATGAAATGTTAAGTTGTTGATTATATGGTATAGAGACAGAGTGGATATTTATGATTGATTAATATATTTTAAGTGATTAAAAGTTGAAATGTTACGTCTACACATGAGGATAACTAATTCAACATCCCTCTCCTAGTTATAACAAATCTTTACAATAGACTCTTATTCCATCATTCATCTTCTTTTAGGAAATCTAAGTATGTATGTGTGTGTGTGTGTGTGTATATATATACATGCAATCCAATAAGATATATCACGATCAATGCCAAATGTTAGTGATTTTCTATTAGTTGTTCTCAACAATAAGCACCACACTATACATCACTTAGCATCAAATTAAATCACCCATTTAATTAGGTTTGTCAAAATTAATACATAAAGAACTATGTTCCACCATTTCAACAATCCATACATAAAAACCCCCTTTAGGAGTACCTTTGAATCATATCATGTTAGCAAGCCCAAGGCCTATTAGATCTTATTGTTACAATTAGTGTTTCTAAACAACTCACAAAAATATTACCTGTTAGGATTAAACCATGGATAGAAATAAAAATTATATGCAAATATAACCAATAACAGAAAATAATAGATCACATAGAAAAGAACACAAGGCACCAAGATTTAATGTGGGTCACCCAATCCCTAGGCTATGTCCACCAAATAGCAAGTCTGATCTTATTACAATCTAGTGATTACAACCTGATTACAATCTGTAATCCTTTATAGCTCAATACTGCCACAAGAACCAATTTTGCATCACAACATAACATAATAATATAGTGAAAAATACCTAACCCTAAGCCCTTTTATACATGTATTTTATGCCTTTTTAGGGTTAAAACATCTTGGCCATATGTCAGCTACATTGTCAACCACATGTTGGCCATGGCCCAAATTTTTTTTATGAAGTATGTATAGTACTTTCCTAATTAATCACCACAATCTAACAATCTCCCACTTGGGGACTGTTCAGGCTCCACACTAAACAACAATCTCCCACTCGGAGGCTGATCCTGTAGCAATACCACTACCACATGGGGCTCCCACTAGATCAAACCACCCTAGAATCAGTTGTTCTTTTATTCATGTTCAGTCTAGAAGACCAATTGAAGCTGAAGATGAGGTCAGCTTCTCCCTTATTACTACCTTTGTCAACATATCTACTGCATTTTCATTTGTATGTATCTTCTCTATCTTTAATTGTCCATTCTCCAAAATTGACTAAATGAAATGGTACTACAACTGTATGTGTTTGGTCTTTGAATGCAGAGCTTAATTCTTTGCAAGATGAATGGCACTTTGACTATCTGTGAACAAATAATTATCCTTCTGAGGATGTCCCAATTCTTTCAAGAAGAACTAAAGCCATATCATTTCCTTGGCTAACTCTATAGTAGCAACATACTCTACCTTAGTAGTGGATAAAGAATTAATCTTTTGTAACCTAGAAACCCAGCTCATAGTTGCCCCACCAATAGTAAAGACATAACCTATAGTACTTCACCTAGTATCAATATCCCCTACCAAATCTAAGTCAACATAGCCCTATAAATCAGTAGTAGAGCCACCAAAGTGTAAACACTTATTAGATTTTCCTCTCAAATATTTGAGAATTCATTTGACTGCATTCCAATGCTCAATTCCTAGATGACTCATATACCTGCTAATGACTCCCATTGCACATGTAATATCTGGCCTAGTTTATACCATAGCATACATCAAGCTTCCTATAGCTAAAGCATAAGGTACCTTAGAAATCTTATCCTCCTCTTCTTGTGTCTTAGGACACATCTCCTTAGTCAACTTCAAATAACTAGGTAAAGTTGTGCTAACAACTTTAGCATTCTCCATAGAGAAACATTGCAACACCTTCTCAACATAATCAGCCTAAGATAGTGTCAATATTTTGTTCTTCCTATGTCTACAAATCTTCATACCAAGAATTTTTTTTTCTGCCCCCAAATCCTTCATAGCAAATGCATGTGCTAACTGGCATTTTAGCCACCTAATATGATCCATGTTAGACCTAGCTACAAGCATATCATCAACATATAAACATAAAATAATGTAGCTATCATCATCCAACCTCTTAAAGTAGACACAAAAATATGAATGACACCTACAGTAACCATGTTGATGCATAAAACTTTCAAATATTAGATGTCATTGCCAAGGTGCATACTTCAAGCCATATAAACTTTTCTTCAATTTGCATACTAAGTTCTCCTTACCGTTGACTGCAAATCCTTGTGGCTGAGCCATATATATCTCTTCATCCAAATCACCATGAAGGAAGGCTATTTTAACATCAAGATTCTCTAAATGCAACTCTTCAGTAGCCATAAGGCTTAAAATAGTATGGATAGAAGTCATCTTAACAACAGGAGAAAATATCTAATCAAAATCAATTCCCTTTTTCTATGCAATTCCTTTGACAACTAACCTGGCTTTAAATATTTTCTTATCTCCTTCCTCTTCTTTCAACCTGTAAACCCACTTATTCTATAAAGTCTTTTTACCTAAAGGCAACTTATACAAATCCCATGTCTTATTGTTCAGCAAAGAGTCCATTTCATCTTTCATTGCAGACTCCCACAAAATCTTACTATCCACCTACATAGCTTCATCATAACTTTTACGTTGACCAACATCAGTAAGTAAAATAGAATATAATGAGGGAGAGAATATTTTTGGAGGTCTAATTTTCCTTGTTGACCATCTAACATTCATTGGTGTGTGTGGTATTTCTTGTTGTTGTTGTTGCACATCATGAGGAATGGCTCGAACATCAACTTTTGGAGTATCATCCAACACTACATAATCATCTTCTTTCTTCTCTTGTTGCTGCAATAGATCTTTGTACAACACTTTCTCATTGAATATGAAATCCTTGCTTCTTAGAATTTTTTTATTTTCAAAATCCCAAATCCTATAACCAAATTCATTAATGCCATATCAAAAAAATACACATTTCTTTGACTTAGCTTCTAGCTTGGTTCTATTTTTAAAATCTATGTGAGAAAATGCTTCACAACTAAAGGTTTTGAGAAAAGAATAACTCACCTTCTTACCAGTCCATGCTTCCTCAGGAATACCACAACCCAAAGGAGTAGAGGGATCTCTATTAATCAAATATACAATAGTATTGATAGCCTCTATGCACATGTGTAAGGGTAACCCAACATGCAACCTCATGCTCCTTGCATATTACATTATAGTCCTATTCATGTGTTTAGGTACTCCATTTTTCTGTGGAGTCTTTGGAACAATTTTTTTTTCTATGAATACCATTAGTGGAGGAATAATCTTCAAATTCATGATTGCAATACTCACCACCATTATCAAATCTGAGACATTTTAATTTCTTACCAATCTCATTTTCAACCAAGCATTTCCATTTCTTAAAAGTTTGAAATACATCAGATTTCTATCTAAGGAAATAAATCCATACCTTTCTAGTTGCATCATCAATAAATGTAACATAATAATCAGATACTCCAAAGGAATATACCTTAGTCAATCCCCATACATCAATATGCACAAGCTCTAATTTCTCCTTTTCATTTTCCTTCCCAGTCTTTACAAAACTCACTCTCTTTTTTTCTCCATACACACAACTTTCATAGAAATCCATATTAACACATTATAGACTTGGTAAAACTTTCTTTGAATGAAGTACTTTCATACCTTTCTCACTCATGTGCCCAAGTCTATTGTGCCACAGCGTTGTATCAGAATCTACAATAGCTATTTGTTCTCCTTGCTTAGCTGCAACAATTGTCCTTGAATATTCATTTTTCTCTAAAACAATTAAAGTAGAAGGACCAATATGACCTGTACAAAGATATAAGGTACCTACTTTCACACCTTTTCCTACTGCAAGAGAACCTTTTGAAAACTTCCAATTTTGATCATTAAAAGTAACTACCCAACCCTCATCATTGAGTTGCCCTATTGAAATTAAATTCCTACTCAGCCTTTGAACATGTCTTACCTCATGTAGTAGCCAATGATTCACATTCTACAACTTAATCTTAATTTTTCCCTTTCCAACAATCTGATAGGGTTCATTATCACCCAAGTAAACAAGCCCAAAATCTCCTTGGATATAATCAATGAAATAACCTCTATGAGGTGTAGCATGAAATGAAGCACCAAAATCTAAAACCCATGAATCATCAACACTTTCTAAAGATAGAAGAAATCATCCTCTTTGGATTTATTACTTACCACATTTGCCTTCTTGTCTCCATCTGATTTATCTCCTTCATTTTTCTTTCGATTCTAACAATCTTTTCTTTTATGACCTGATTTCCCACATTACAAGTAGTTGTTCAGACCTCTCAATTGAGACCTCTTCCCCTTTGACTTTCCTCTTGATTTCCCATTATTTCTAGAGTTATTTCCTCTCTCAGTCATTCTACCCCTACTTTGTGCATTGAAAGCACTTTCTAATGTAGATCCACCTAAGATTTTCCTACAAGTTTTTGCACTCAAAACAACACCGATCACATCTTCACATTTTAGGGTACTAGATCCAGGAATAGAATTACTCATAGCCATTACCAAGCCATTCTACCTTTTAGGCAAGGAACACAAAATCAAGGGAGCTCTAATTTCTTCATCAAAATTGATACCCATAGAAGATAACTGACTAGTAATAGTATTAAACTCATTTAAATGATTTGCAATAGATCCACCTTCTGCCATTTTCATATTAAATAAACACTTCATGAGAAATACCTTGTTTGAAGCAGAGGCATTTTCATATAGTGTTGCTAGGGTTTTCATCAACTCTTCTATCATCTTTGATTTTGTAATATTAAATGCCACTAATGGTTCCAAGCGTAACCGAATGCTTTCAAGTGCCTTTCTATCCAAAAGATCCCATTCATCATTTGACATAGATCCCTGATTCTTGGCTTTTCCTTCCAATGGCTTCCATAAATCCTTTTGATAAAGATAGTCTTCCATTTGCATCTTCCATAACTGGAAGTTTTTCCCGTTAAACCTATCAACCCTCAGCTTACCCCCATTTTCCATCGCTCCCACTCAACCATGAGATTCCCACTTAACCATGAGAATTTCCTACAGAGGATAACTAAAAAACAACCTCACTCTAATACCACTTGTTAGGATTAAACCATGGATAGAAATAACAATTACATGCAAATATAACCAATAACAGAAAATAATAGATCACACAGAAATAACACAAGGCACCAAGATTTAATGTGTTTCATCCAATCCCTGGGCTATGTCCACCAAATAGAAAGTTTGATCTTATTACAATCTAGTGATTACGACCTTATTATAATGTGTAATCCCTTACAGCTCAATACTGTCACAAGAACCAATTTTGCATCACAACATAACATAATAATATAGTAAAAAATACCTAACCCTGAGCCCTTTTATACAAGTATTTGATGCCTTTTTAGGGTTACAACATATCGGTCATATGTCAGCTACAATGTCGGCCACACGTCAGCCATGCCCCATAAGACAATTGAGCTTGTATCAACTCCATATTTTAGAGCATCTAATTCCATACCAAAAAGATCATAAATTTTGAGTGGTTACAAAGGGATAAAAAATAATGATTACCTAGTGAAGTGTTGAGAAAAAGTGGTCATGTGAGCATTTGAGAGAAGACTAGGGAAGTTTGGTATAGCCTTGTTAAACTCTATTCCAAGGAGAAAAGGGGTTGTTAGGTTGATGAGCTAGGTTAGTAGGTTGGTATTTTGGCCATTGTATCTAGATAGTAGTATATGTGTTATAGAGCACTAAAAAGAGTATTCCTAGTTTACACTTGTCATGTACATGTAAACTTTAATGTAATAGAGGTTAAATTTATTGGAGCAATGTAAATGCCATATAAGCTACAAATTTCTTACATACAAATGATTATAATTTATTCCATTCAAGTTGTACTAAGATACATGGTTAAAGTGAAAACAAGTATGAATGATTTTATACCATGGATATTTCAACAACCTATATCAAACTAGTTGGTTCCTTTAGCATTTGTTAATTGTTCATCAGATAGGAAAACACATCCTCTATCATTTGTAATACCTCATCCTTCCCAATAATAATTGATGAAGAGATTAGAAATTGAATAAACTATAAATAATTATAAATTACAAAATTCATCAAATGCAATATAGGTGATACCCTAACACAATAACAAAAACAATAATTTATAGGTTGTTAAGTAAGAAAGATAAGAAGGATAACATCATATACAATATTAAAAAATTTCCCATAAACCCTCATTTACTACATGTATACATTCAACCATACATATTTATCATGTTAGGATCATAATGAGTAGGCCCTCAATATCTTCTTCTCTATTCAATTATATTTTTGAATAATTGTAATTTCAAATGATAGCAATCTATCAATACATATATCATATATTAGAAAGAATTACAATTCCAAAAAGGATTGTTTAAATGCTCCAAAAAATTGACACCAATAACAACTTGAATAGTGTCCTCTACCCACAAAGAACCCATATAAATGGTTGAGGATATTATATTATGGTTGTATTTCCTAGGATAAGTTTCTTGTATATAAGTTTCTAGACTCTTATTCTATCATACATATTCTTGCAAGAAATTTATATATGTAATGGTATTAATAACAATGAAATCTTGGAGTACATGCAATCAAAGATTTTGGATAATCCTCATAACGACATCATTCCAAGAGAAGTGATCTAATAGTGTAGGGTATTACACCAATGAAATTTGATGAAAAAGTATAAGGAATCTTCATCCAAGTGAAATATATGCATGTGAAGCGATTCTCAAGTACATTTAGTACCTTCTTCCTTATATGAAAACATGGGATTTTGGAACAAAATGTATTTCTTGTGTAACCGTACAATGGTGCAAGAAATATGTATGTCATATTTGAACCATGTTTATGAATATGTATTCATAAACAATGTGCCCCATTTTTTTATCAAAATGCCTTAGAAAATTGTGAGATGAAGATTGCAATGACTATAAAATATATTCAAAATGGATTTATTTAATAAGGCTTTAGGAACTTTCAAACAAATGCAAATGCAATTAGTAACAGGAAAACTAACTCTACAAGATTTACCACCATCCTTTTACACTTGTACCATGGTTGATGGGTGTGTGCACCAAGATGGTGAACAATTTAGTGGACATCCCCCCCAAAAAAACATAAAACATCAATAACCTAATTGGGTTATATGAAATTTCAAAAATTGTCTAGGCTTGGTTACTAACCCTAGCAAAAATACATGAAAATAAAACCTGATCGAGTTTTGAAATCTAATTGGGTTCCTAGGATGAAAAACCTCTTCAAAACTCAATCGAGTGATTCAAAACCCAATTAAGTTCTGTAAAAATAAAAATAGGCTCTATTCTAGAAGCCATAACTTTCACATCCAATCTCCAATTGACTCTTTTCAAAATGCATTGGAAAGATATTGAAGAGATATAAAACATAATATAGCTCAAATAATAGTAGGAAATCAGCATTTGATTTTCCATCCATTATAATCAATCATGGTCTAAAATAACTAGTCATTATTTTCCAAGCATGGAGAAAATAGTTAGGTAAGCATCTTATCATAGTTTTTATCTTTCTATCACCTCTCCCTATCTCAATCACTCTATCTATTTATCACACACAAAATCACTCACACATTCACTCACTAACTCCTAATCTCCCTCTATTACTAACTCTTATCCTCTCTCAATCTCACACCAACTTCTAACCCACCCCCCCCCCCCCCCCCCCCTCTTTATCCTATCCCAATCTCTCCATATTTATTACTCTCTCCATCATATCCCCTATCTCTCTATCACTCTCTATATCTCTCTCTCTCTCAATATCTCTTATCATATTCCCTCTCTCTCTACCTATCATTTACTCTATTTATCTCTCTCAAACCTCTTTCTAATCTTGTATCCATCTCTCTCTAACCCCTAAACCCGCTCTCTCTCTACTTGACCTCTGATCCATTAAATGGGAACTTCTAAGAGAGAGATAGAGAGAGGTGGGATAGGAAGAGGGAGAGGAGATAGAGAGAGGTGATAGGAAGAGGGATGGAGGGGATAGACTATAGAGGAGGGATGGAGAGAGAGAGAGAGAGAGAGAGAGAGAGAGAGAGAGAGAGAGAGAGAGAGAGAGAGATTAGTATTTGTGTTTACCTATTGATTATGCATTTGGAAAATAATGATTACCTATTTTAGATTATGCTTAATTGAGAATAATGGAAAATAAAAATTTGATGAGATAGGATTGATTTTTCTACATCATGTTGTATTACTCTTCAATATCTTTTCAGCACATTTTGAATAGAGACAATTAGACTCCATATATGAAAGTTATGGTTTTTGGAGTAAAGCTTTCTTTTTGTTCTCAAAACTTGACCGGGTTATGGCTTGGTAATAGCATAGGGAAATAACCCAAAGGCTTGGGAGACTATTTTAACCCAAATTTTTTTCCTTAAGATGTTTTTTCATTTTCTAAGGTGAATTCTCATATTTGGCTTCATCAAGTTTGCTAATGGTGAAGTGCGAATCTCTAAAATTACTACCATAATATAATGCATCTTCTTAGCTTTCTAACCATATAAGTTTTTCTATTTTTGGACAATATTAACAATGTAAAGTTTAATTATGTTTACCAATGCCTTCACATTCCCCACAGACACATGTCTACCACTTTTTGAATAACTCTTGATATACTTAATAAAATTCAAAATAAACTATATATTATTATTCTAGACTTGATTCTATACACTTTTTATAAAAAAATCCATTGTTTATTTATTTATCCAAGTTATGCTCAACACACAAACACATACCAAAATTTCAAGATGTAGTCAACTCAATAATTAATTAAAAAAATACTCATCAGAAAATTACAAAAAAACCCACAAATTCTAGATATGACTCTTAGTTATCATCCTACCAAAGGGTTATACAAAATACTAAATATAAATATGTTTTTTTGTGTTGCATAGGAAAACAACTATATTATATTTTCTAAAAAAACTAGGAACTATTGTTATATGCATAGGGTTTTATCCACCTAATCTTACCAATTTTGTAAAAAATCTAGTAATTTAGAAATTAGATTCAAAGCAATACATTTTATATTTTATACACATATTGTCATTTTGAGTGGATGAACCTCAAATGTCTCATCCAAGTTTAGATTTACCTGATTTTAGAAAAAATTGTTCACTTATACCCCCCTTTTTGTACACCATCTTGGTGAACTCACCATAATCTCTAAGCCTTGTTTCTTATTAGTGTCCAAAACTTAGTCATTTTCTAGGCACCATTGGTTAGTCATCACTATGACTGAGCCATCTAGAGAAGGACATGCTACATGGACTTGTTTCTATATTGCTACATGCCAAAAAAGTCATAGGTCATTGATGACCCCAATAGAGACCAAGCAAGTATACATGCTGAGTAAAAAAATGGAGATCGAGTGATGTAAAGTTAACTTATGTTGAGTGAGTTAGTATATGCCAAGCCTAGAGAAGCCAAGAGACAACATGAATATTAGTTATGATTGTGTGTCAAAACATTAAATTGCAAAGTAAACCAATTTTGGCATATGTGTTTGTAGTGAAACAAACACTTATGTCAACAATTTTAGTCAATTTGTATGCAAAATTTAAGGATTGTAGAGACTGTCAAGGAGAAATTATGCATTTTGTTAGAAGGCATTAATCCTGAGGAAGGAAGGTTAACGAATCAAAAAATCAAAAGGGTTAAATGAAAAAAGGATGAATTATGGATCATTAATTATAATCTAGAACTTTCTATGATTATCTATTTAAAAGAGGGATCTATCCCTAAATCAATATCAAGAATGAGAGAGTAATGGTAAAAAGGTGAAAGCGTGAAGGTGAAAAGAACCTAAGGATAGTGCAAGCAAGGCTAAGTATGATAGGGAGATTAGATAGAGAAACTTAGTAGTAAATGGAAAAATAGAGTAGATGAGATAACGAGATCATTGTTACACATTGAAGAGATGTGATCTATAAATAACTTCTAGAGAAAACTAAAGGATCAAGTACTTAGACATTCAAACAAATATATTAGGGAAAATCTCTTAATGTAGTGGTTTTAACAGATGTTGTTCAAGTCTCCTAATAGATTGCTTACTTTATTATGATTTTAAATCCTTTAATCAAGGTAGACTTAATAGTCTTATGTTTCTTTGATCGAGCAGATCCCTCAAAGGCTAGATCATCAAAAGTGATCAAATTAAAGCCCAATAGGAGAACTTTTTTGTTGCAACAATAAAGATTTATGGGTTTCATCCCCACACTAGTTTTACCTTTGCCTTGGAGGGTTTCTAGGTTACCAAAATATTTGTGTTCTGTGTTCCTATTTTCATGGATGTTATGCTTAGATAGATTATGTTTCAATATTAAAGTTTATGATTAATGGTATTACATGTAATTTATGAGATTAATTAGTAGTGAATGTAGTTAATCTATTATGTTGTTCAAATTGAGAAAAAATTTATAGATCCTAATTCACCCTCCTCTTGATATCTTGTTTCCCAATAAGACTTCCAACAACCACAATATGGGATAATTTAAATGGTTTCTCTATATTCATCAAATCACAGTGTAGATAATTGTATCAGATATATTTTTGGAAATGTTGTGTCATATGATGTATGTTAAATATGAAATAATGAATAGTGTGGCATAGGTGCTAGCTTCCTACATGTACAACTCTTCTTGGAATATTCCATCAAATCATAAAAGAAAGGAAGAACCTCTATCACAGAATAGGATATAAAATATTCAAGTTGACATGCACATGTTACTAGAAATGGTTGAGTTATTGACATGGTACTAAGTGGATTGATAAGCATTGTCTTGTAAAGTGATCTTGAACAATTATAGAAGAGAATACTCATAGAAATAACATTAATAGGATTAAAAGAGAGTTTTTCTTAGAAACATATGTGAATACATGTATGTCTCTAATCAATGCAGAGAGAGATAAATATTTAAGTATTACGATTGTAGGTGGAGGGTTCATAGGCCTTTCTCTTGCATTGGCTATACAAGAGAGAAATATTCAACTACTACATTTGGGCCTATATTGTGATGCCCACCCATCACCTATGAGACAAAACCAAAAATTGGATCTTGTAGGATGGATCTCAAGAATTTTTTTGTCACAAATTGCAATTGCAAGGGGTGTTGTTACAATTGTCATAGATATAACTATCATAGCCTAGAAGAAAGAAGGGGTAAGAGGTAATGTTGATATTATCACAATTGTGACACTACACTGTCACAATTATGATTAATTAATATTTTATTCCTTTTTGACAATTGTTATGTCTATGTGATAGCTATGATGTGGAAGTGACATCTAAATGTTAGAAATATTTGTCCCTACTGTGATGGTGTTGTGACAGTTATGCTATGGGAGCGATGACTATTCATCATAACATGTCATCATAATTACAATGGATAGTGGAATTAATAAAAAAAAGTTATTTCTTGTACATCCCACATAGCTGAAATTTCCTATACAAGGAACTTTCTTTCCCCAAAATGGTAGAGGTCCTACAAATTAAAGTGAAAAACATGAAAAAAAATTTCATAATTGAGATGTCATTTCCTCCAGTTGATATATAATATAAGGAGATAAAAAGGAAGGATTTGAGCTCTTTTGATCCAATATATTCATGGAATTTTCACATGTTGTGTTTTGAAATGTAGCATTAGATAGGTAGTTGGAGAAGTTGTGTTGTGTTTTAATAATAATTAGAAATGTAGCAGGTGTTATCTTTTAATATTAGAAGACATATTAATGTAGAATGGATGGGGCTTTATAGCAGGCTTGACTTGTACTTCTTTATCTTTGTTTATAGATTTGGTAGATGTTTATCACAAACTGACATCAGTGGAGTAGTAAACTATGCTTTTTCAACAAGTTTGAATAGTCTTTCAAGTTTTGTGTTCTATTTCAATCATCTATAGATGTTAGGGCCCTAGTATTTAGTACTCTTGCCTATCATTGGTTATTGGTTTATAATTTAAAGATGATGTTTTCCTTATAATTTTGTTTTAATTTGGAAAGATATGAGACTTTCATGCTCTGTTATCGTAGACAAATTAAGGTTGTTGTTCCTAATATCCGTTAGTGCCCTTATATAGTTTATATTATGATGAAAAATTAGTATTTTTATATTTCAATTAAATCTTACAAATTATAATATATTTCAATGGCTAAAATCTTCACATAAGATTTTCTTATTTAACCTCTAGTAACAATCTCTTTCTTTTTAAGGGTACCTTCTTATTGGCTCCTGAATTAATAGTTTTTGAATAACCTAGTGATAGGAATACATACATATATGGGTAGCTAATTTCCATGATCAATATATTTATTCAAACACTAGGGCCAACTAAAAGGTTATACTCCTTCTTCTTTAGGTTGTACAAGACATAGGCGGGTGACCCTCAGATTTGTTCATATGGTACCAATTGCCAAAACATATATATGAATTTGGATAAAGCATATTGAAACCCTAATTCTTCTATTTCTTATGCAAAAAACAAAGGCATGAAAAGGCTAATAAAATGACCTATGAATTTGATAAGCTAAGTGAGGGAAGATTCCTTTAAGCTCTTCACAAAAAAAGGGAAAAGATATTAATTAAAGTTTGATATCACTAAAACCCAAAAAAGAAACAATAAGAACAAGTTGATCTTTTAATTGAACAGTGCCTTATCTATTTGGAAATTCCATAAATTATAAACATACATCCATGATACCAATGATACATCCCATACATCAAGATATTAGGTCTATCCTATCACTTTGTGAATCAGACATCATTTGTCCAAAAAAACCCTCGTACTCATGATATCCTTCTCATGAAACCTGCAACCTTGTCAAATATATCAAGCATGTTCTTTTCTCTTTGTTCTAATAGAAAAGTATATTGAGACATACAACTTTATGGAGTTGAAAATAGGTTTAAGTCCTTTGTTCTTAAACTATAAAACATTGTAGATGATAGAGATAGGAGACAGGAATTAGAATGAAACTAAGAGGTTTGTTGGTCCTTGTATTCATTTTGTTGAAACGATACATCCAAGATGCATGTAAATAACTTAGAAAATAACTCAATAGACTAGAACTTCCTATATAACTCCATTAAATGTTGTTCATACAAAAGAAAATACTTAGGAAAATTGGTAGGATCATAGTTAGAGCTCTGGTCAATAGTCTAGAAAACAACTAGTTTCCTAATATTTTATCTTGTATAAACAACATTTAACATCAATCTGGGAAAGATTAGATGATTTGGTTTTAAGAGAAGTTAGGTACTACTATTACCAAGTAAGTGGAGGAACCTGTTGTTCTAGCACTAGTAGCTAGAGATAATTATTTCAATCCTACTATGTATGATCTTGTTGATATGATTGCAATGTTATCTCAAATTACTCTCAAGGTTCACTTATCTAAGATGTTTATGATAGAGGAACATAAAAATAAGGCCCTCTCTTGGTTAGGTGGAATAGGAATTACTAGTATTGTTGAAAAAGAACCATCAGTGATGCAACAACTAATATTTGTGATAAAAGATAAAGAAGATAATAGAGTTATGTCCCAAATACCAAAGATGTATTTGGATAATTTATCTACAACCTACATAGAAAACATTGACCCATTCTTTTGAGCCTAGTCATAAATGGGAAAACCTTAAAAAATTGTATGATTGACTATGGGGCTTCTAATACTATCATGCCTTTTAGAATTATGGAAATTGTAGGTTTGAAAGAGAATACCAAGCAAGGTAGATTTAGGGATATGGATACAAGAGAATTTATTGTCATAGGTACAATCAATGATTTTCCTTTTAGGTTAGTTTCTTACCTTGATGTTGACCTGACTATGACTATCCTAGTAGTTGATATTCCTCCATAATATGGAATGTTTCTCTAAAGAAAATGAAGTGTTGTAATGTAAGGTAGCTAACAATATGATCTATCATATCTTGCATTTTGCATAGGGGACAAGGCCATCAAAGTTGATAGAGAAAAAAGAGTCACTCATATGCTTGAGGAAAGCATTGATTGAGATGCTATTTTTTTGTTGGATATTGAGGTTAATAATTCCAAAGATGAACTTATTATTTTAGAAATTGAAAATCCAACTCCATTAATTGCACAAGAGGTAACAAACTGTATAGATTCTTAAAAGCTTTAGACTATGTACTTTGAAGGGGCAAATTCTAAAGATGGGTTAGGAGCTAGAGTTGTTTTCATATCTCCAAATAAGAATACTTGTAGGTATTCATTTACTTTGAATTCCACATGTACTAATAATATTACAAAGTATTAGGCACTTTTACTAGGATTAAAAGTGACAAAAAATAATGGAATTAAGAAATTGCATGCAATTAGTGATTTAGAACTAATTGTGTCTCAAATTATAAAGATATATACTTCCAAGAATAAGAGGCTAAAACAGTATTGAAATTTTGTTTTGGTAAAAATTGAAGCTCTTGATGGTTTTTTCATATCCTGAAAAATAGAAGCAATGATAAGATGGTTGACTTGTTGGATAATGTAGCAATCAAGTCTAATGATATATCATTTGCTAGTGTGTCTACAATTGAGATGTAGAATAGGCCTTCTATCCTTGATAATATAGAAAATTAGAAAGTGTTTGAAGATGATAGAGGTATGTTGAACTTTCTTCTCAATGATGATAAGTACCATGGACAAGAGATTGATTGTGCAATACTTGTAGAAACAATAGATGGTGAGGACACTATTTTTTGTGAAGAAGTTGTCAAATTAAAATCAAATAAGATTCCTAAGGGATTGGTTGTGTTGGAGACTATTTTTGATAACCATGAAAAATTATATACAAATGAAAATGAACATGATCTAAATGACCTAGAAGAGATTAATCTTGGGACCAAAGAAGCACCTAAAAAAGTATATATAGGAAAGGAATTGTATCCTAAAATCAGGTAGAGTTTGATCAATTTGTTGAGAAAATATAGAAATGTGTTTTTTTAGTCTTATGATGATTTGAAGGCCTAAATATAGGATATCTTTCAACATGAAATTCCATTAAAGGAAGGAGCTAAGCCTTTTAGAAAAAAATAGAGACCTATCAAACCAACACTACCTCCAAAGATTTAGGAGGAATTGACAAAATTAAGAGATGTTGGGATCATCAAGCCAATTAGGCATTCTTCTTGGTAACATATTTAGTTCCTATTTATAGGAAGAAGAATGGTGACATCAGACTATGTGTTGATTTCATAAATCTCAACATTTCTTCACTAAAGGACAATTATGGTTTGCCAAACATGGAAGTCATGTTGTAAAGAGTTATTGGATTAGAGATGATATCTATGATGGATGACTTCTCCAAATAAAATAAGGTAGTTGTAAAGGAAATAGAGTAGTAAAAAACAAAATTTATAAAACCTTTGGGAACATATGTCTACAACAAAATGCCTTTTGGCCTAACTAATGATGGTGCTACTTTTTAGAAAGCCATGGATGTGACCTTCGTAGATATAATTGACAAGTTTTTTGTCATGTATCAAGATGACTTCACATCATATTCAAAGGATGAAAATGACCAATGTATGCATGTTGAAAAAGTATTTATCAATCTTTGAATCCTAAAAAGTGTGCCTTTACTATTATTGAAGGTAAATTGTTAGTTAATTTGGTACAAAAAGGAGTTAGGATAGACCCAGAAAGGGTAGAAGCTATAGTTAAGATTGAAAAGCCTAAGAATTTAATGGGGATTTAGTCCTTCTTTTGGAAAATAAATTACCAAAGAAGATTTATTACAAACTTTGCTAAGATAAGTAGACCAATCTCTAAGATGATAAAAAAGGGCTCTGAGATTAGATGAGATGAAAAACTAAGCATGGATTTTCATAAAATCAAACAAGAAAAAATGATTCTCCTATTTTAAGAGCCCCTAATTATTCTATTCCAATGCACATATTATCCTTTTCCTCATTCCACATCATTGTCGTAGTTTTATTGTAGAAAAATGAGGATGGGTATGAACAACCAATAGCATTTTTTAGTAAATCATTGCAATCTATAGAACAAAAATATGACATAAATGAAAAATAAGCTTATGCATTGGTCAAGGTAGTTAAGGCATTTAGGTATGTAGTGATTTCATTTGTTCCAAGTGTTGTAGTAAAGGACATCTTCTCACAACAAGAAGTTGGTGAGAGATGTAGATGGATCAACATGATCCAAGAATTAAATATAGACAATCAGATTACTAGGTTGGTGAGAGGTCAAGGACTTGCCAAGCTGATGGAAAAGGAAACCCTTGAAGAATATTAGATAAATCAACTTGATGGTGATGGCATAGATGAACTATGTGGTATGGATATCTATAATTGGTATAAGGATATCATATTTCACTTGCAATACATGAAAGCTCCACTAAGCTTAAGTGATAATCAAAAAAGGGCCTTAAAGTTGCAGGCTATCAAGTATGTCATTGTGAGTAGACATCTATGGTGGAGAGGTATGGAAGGTGTATCACTCAAATGTGTTGATAAAGATTATTCAATCATAATCCTGAATGAAATGCATAGTGAGTATGTGGGGGTCATTATATGGATAAAACAAGAGCTCAAAAAGTAATTAGAGTAGGATTTTGGTGGTTTTCTCTTTTCAAAAATGCATATGAACTTGTGAAAAAGTGTAACCCTCATCAAAGATTTAGTGAAAAGTTGAAATTTTTAGGAAATATTCCATTGAAACCAGTAGAAGTACAAACACCTTTCCAACAATGGCGATTTGATTTCATAGGAAAAATTTCAACCAAATCTAGTACTAGTTACTCATGGATACTAGTGGCAATAGACTATTTTACAAAATGGTTAGAAGTTATTCCTACTAGGAATGCTACTAGTAAGGTGGTGTGTAATGCCCCGCCAAGGGATCCAAAGAATTAACCTAGAACTTCACTAAGTTTAGTAGCATTTTTTTTTTTTTGTATAACTTATACACAATAACGGAAGCATTAGTAATGTCCATCTAAAATTAAACATAACATACATAACATATTACATTCTTTAAAATCCCTTAACGTTGAATTACATACATAAATCCATCTAGTACAACTCTAGTGCCTGCCCCTAAGTCGCATTTTTGTCATCCTTGCCAAACTCTTTTAGGCCAATTTATGTTTGATGATTAGTATTATTATTTTAGAGATTATCAGATGTTGTTTTACACTCAGTTTATTATATGATGAGATTACTTGGTACCTTATATTCATGCATGTATGATGATTATTCAATGTTTTTAGTTATCGATGATGATTAGTTAGATGGTTTATTATCACATGTGCCTTCTTATGGATACTTACCCCATATTGTATGTGTATGGTGTGCGTGTTTGTTTTATTTATGTATGGTGTTTCTGATGTGGTTAAGGAAGGGAGTCGTAGTCACCTCCTAGTCGGGATCTACACGATGCACCACTTCCTGCCATTGTCTGTTTAGCTTAGAATATTGTGTTTGTACGTGCGTGGATTTTATGCAGGTTGCAGGTACTGGGTATCGGCTTCCCTGAATTGCCAGGATGAGCGTACCCTATCGCATTGTCTCAATGGTAAGAGAGGGGAGATAAACTCTTAAGTCCAAATCCTAAACCCTTTAGCCAATTGTCCTAATTGATAATTAGGACAAGTATCTGAGTTAAGTACCCTCCAAATGCATCAAATGATGTAATTTCGGGATTATACCCCTTTTTGTTTTGGTTTAGTATGTGTTTTTCTATATAGGGTTTTCGTATGTTGCTTTATGAGTCCTTGGTGTATTTTCTATTAATTAAGTCTAATTAAAAAGATTAATTAAAGATTTAATTTAATGGAGAATTAATATGATATCTTTAATATTTAATTAATTGAGAAATTAATTAAATAAAAGAATTAAATTTGGAAATTAATGTTCAAAGATAAATTTAGAACATGATAATATTTATTTAATTTAATAATAATATATTTGGAGTTCATTTTTAAATAAATACTAAATATTATTGTTATTTAAATTAATTAAATATGTTATCAATTAAGTTCTAAAATAAATTTAAAAGTTGAAAGACATTAAATTATTAAAGGATTTTAGATCGCATGATCTAAGCATGAGTTTAAATTTGAAAATTAAATTAAAAGATTAAATAATAGAAATTAATAACGTTATTTTAATTTCATAAAGTGCACATGAGATTAAAGTAATAAATTAATTTAAAATAGAAGTCAAGTAGAATATTAAATAAAGTTATTTAATAAATCAACTTAATGTGTATAAAAGATGAGTGCAAATTAAAAGAAAAGATAAGAAAGGTTAATTGGAGTTAACTCAGTTGTGCAAAGAGTCTTCTCGGGTGAACGCACAATTAGTGCGCCGGTTTGAGGAGAAAATTTGCTTATCACAACGTTGGGGGTTCATTCTTTGGGGGACAGGAATTGGGACACGTTTTTGGACGGGAATTTTTTGGAGACTACTTTTGGAAGCGAATTTCAGAAGGCTGATACCAAGAAAGTTTTCCAGAAGAAGGTTACTGAGAGGAGCGAATTCTTTTACAATTCCTGGAGATTGCATAATAGCATCAGGATCAGGTAGGGTCTTGTGTTTTTTATTATCGATTAAATACGCAATTTTCCTTTCCTGTCTTCTTCATGTCTGGGGTTTGTAAATCTAAATTCTCTGTGATGAATGTTTAAACATTACAATATTGAAATTTATCAAATGCTTGTCAATAAACTTCCGTATACATAAGATTTAAATGGGAAGGGTTGAATCTAAGACTGAAATTCTAAATTAGAAGTTTGGATGGTTGGCTTATATTTTCTATATCAATATAAGGAAGAAAACAAGTTCTCAATATATTTATATATATTAAAAAGAATTATTATATATATATATATATATATATATATATATATATATATATATATATATATATATATTTAATAGATTGAATATCAATAAATTTTATTATAATGATTATATTTTTTTGAGATAAAAAATATATACATATATGTAAATTTTAATTAACAAATCTTTATTTTTTTATATACAAGTTCTGATATAAATAAAATAGTTTTTTTTTATAAATATATATAAAAATAATTAATAATCAAGTATTGGGGAGGGGCGGTTTAACCACCCCCTACCCCCCTATTATATGTAGCAGGCGACTTCTATACGCAGTCATACCTGCTGACGCAAGACGACTGCGACAGCAGTCCTGTCCTGCGTATAAGGCAGGAAGCGATTGTTAATCGCTTATGTTTTTTTTATATAACCACTAGTTTGCCATTTTAGATTTCGAGTTTGGTTATGATAATTTTTAATATTATAAATTATAATTAATATTAATAATTTTTAAATTAAATTAAATTTATGATATTATTTAATATTAATTTCATTATTAAATTTCAATAATATTTTATAATTTGTTATATTAATAACAATTGTAATATATATTTAAATAAAATATTGATTAATATTAATTAATATGATTTAATATTTAATTAAGAATAGAAGTTATTATTATCGAGTATTTAATTATTGATTTTAATAAAATTGTAATTATTTTATTCAAATCATTAATGGATATTATTTGATAAAATCGTATAATTAGACTATTGACTTAATGAAAGTTATTAATGTGGGTTTAAATAAAGATGATTTTTAATAAAGTCATAATTGTTTTATTTAAAATCATTAAGGAGCATTTTTATAACTTAATAAATAAAAGATTATCCTTAGAATATTTATAGGGTAATTGTACAATCATGTAAATATAGAAATGGGTTAATTGTAAGGGCTAATTGTGAAAACTTAGTTACTTGAGATAGACGTTAAACTGGAATATAAACCTTACCTTAACTCAATAATATACTTTCTTACTTTAAAAAAAAAAATGTTTAGCAAACTTAGTGAAACTTTAGGTTAACTCTTTTGGATCCCTTGGCAAGGCGTTACATCTAGTATCAGAGCCCGAGTTTCTACATTGGGAGCTCTAGGTATATTGGAACGCCACTAGTGTTAACTAATTGAACATGAACGAAAACTTTAAACTGTTATGTGTATCTCTTTCAAACTGAAACATGAAACTAGTCGAACTAAAAACATAACTTAAATTGTTAGTTGCATATTTTGCATACTTCAACACTTAGACTTCAAAACTGAAATTATACTTAAACTGAAATAATAGGTAAATCAAAAATTGAAAATATCTTGTTTGCAAAACATGTGTCTTTTATCTATGTGTTTCAGTAGTATGTTTCATGGTTATTTTAGCATCTTGTGTCTTGGATATTATTGTAGGATGGTATCTGGGATGAGATCTTCTGTTAGAGGCCATAGCCTTGGCCGTGGCAGAGGTTGTGGACAAGGCAAAGGTATTAGTGTTCATGAGTCTATCCATGAGAGCCCCATTCAGGAAGAGAATAGGGAAGAGCATGTCAGTGAGCATCAGGAAGAGAACCATAGGGAGGAACATGTTGACTCAGAGGAGGTTGACATGAGGCAAATGATGCGAACCATCATTGATCACCTACCTCCTGTTCATGATTAGGATAGAGCACATCGGGCAAGACATGAGCATAGACCTAGGTCTAGGAGCCCTCTGAGGGATCGACATAGATCCATTGTATCTTCACAGATGAAGGACCTTCAAAGGTCCAAGGTCAAGCCCTTTAATGGGCAGGGTTCTGGATATGTAGCTGAGTAGTGGCTTATTGCCCTTGACAGGATTTTTGCTATGTAGGACTTTGACAATAATGTCAAGGCGAGGTTTGCTATCACCAACCTAGAGTTCTTTGGGGCCACTTGGTGAACAATCGAGGAAAAGAAGCTGGGCTTAACCATGAACAGTGTCACATGGGAGTTATTCTTAGAGAGCTTCCGTGAGCGATTTCTACCAAAGGAATGGAAGCAGCATAGAGTAGATGAGTTCCATAACTTGAGATAGTACACTATGACTGTTATAGAGTATGAGCGCAAGTTCTTTGAGCTCATGCCCTTTTCAGGATTTAGTAACAACCCAGCACAGTTGGCACAACATTTCATTAGAGGTTTGAACAATCGTTTAATTGGGGGTGTTAAGGTGTTTTAACTTAAAACCCTCAAGGATGTGGTACATCAAGTCGTCCTTGTAGAGCAGAGTGTGAACTTAGGACATGGGGGTTTTGTAGGAGCACCTTCAGTATCAAGATCGAAGGGTGGTTAGGGAGCAAGTGGCAATAGGAAACCTCCTTCTAGGGGTAATCAGCGGAAGGAAGGCACTTATCCTCCAGCACAGAGTGGTGGCAGTGGTTCCAATACTAGGAACTATCATAACGCTCAACACAACAAGTACATCTAGTATGACTAACCATCTCAGAGTGTTCAGTCTTATCCTAGTGGGGGTAGTTTCTAGTAGGCTAGTGCACCTAGAGTTCAGAGGAGCTTCAATGGAGAGTGTTTCTCATGTGGACAACGCGGACACAAGTCATCTCGTTGTCCTCAAGGGAAACCACAGTTCTTAGGCCAGAGACCCGCAGCTTCAGAACCTACAGTTGGTGGCATGGATAGAGCCCAGAGAGTGTACTCAGTGGAGTCTTATCCTCCTATAGGGCGAAAGGGTCCAATGGGACCTGCACAGTGAGTCCTTAGCTTTTCTTTTGTTGTAGGCTTCCAGGAGTAAGCCTAAATCTAGGGGGGGTGGATGTAGTGCCTGCCCCTAAGTCGCATTTTTGTCATCCTTGCCAAACTCTTTTAGGCCAATTTATGTTTGATGATTAGTATTATTATTTTAGAGATTATCAGATGTTGTTTTACACTCAGTTTATTATATGATGAGATTACTTGGTACCCTATATTCATACATGTATGATGATTATTCAATGTTTTCAGTTATCGATAATGATTAGTTAGATGGTTTATTATCACATGTGTCTTCTTATGGATACTTACCCCATACTGCATGTGTATGGTGTGCGTGTTTGTTTTATTTATGTATGGTGTTTTTGATGTGGTTAAGGAAGGGAGTCGTAGTCACCTGCTAGTCGGGATCTACACGATGCACCACTTCCTGCCATTGTCTGTTTAGCTTAGAATATTGTATTTGTACATGCATGGATTTTATGCAGGTTGCAGGTACCGGGTATCGACTTCCCTGAATTGCCAGGATGAGCGTACCCTATCGCATTGTCTCAATGGTAAGAGAGGGGAGATAAACTCTTAAGTCCAAATCCTAAACCCTTTAGCCAATTTTCCTCATTGATAATTAGGACAAGTATCTGAGTTGAGTACCCTCCGAATGCATCAAATGATGTAATTTTGGGATTATAACCCTTTTTGTTTTGGTTTAGTATGTGTTTTTCTATGTAGGGTTTTCGTATGTTGCTTTATAAGTCCTTGGTGTATTTTCTATTAATTAAGTCTAATTAAAAAGATTAATTAAAGATTTAATTTAATGGAGAATTAATATGATATCTTTAATATTTAATTAATTAAGAAATTAATTAAATAAAAGAATTAAATTTGGAAATTAATGTTCAAAGATAAATTTAGAACAGGATAATATTAATTTAATTTAATAATAATATATTTGGAGTTCATTTTTAAATAAATACTAAATATTATTGTTATTTAAATTAATTAAATATGTTATCAATTAAGTTCTAAAATAAATTTAAAAGTTGAAAGACATTAAATTATTAAAGGATTTTAGATCGCATGATCTAAGCATGAGAATTAAGTTCTAAAATAAATTTAAAAGTTGAAAGACATTAAATTATTAAAGGATTTTAGATCGCATGATCTAAGCATGAGTTTAAATTTGAGAATGAAATTAAAAGATTAAATAATAGAAATTAATAACATTATTTTAATTTCATAAAGTGCACATGAGATTAAAGTAATAAATTAATTTAAAATTGAAGTCAAGTAGAATATTATATAAATTTATTTAATAAATCAACTTAATGTGCATAAAAGATGAATGAAAATTAAAAGAAAAGATAAGAAAGGTTAATTGGAGTTAACTCAGTTGTGAAAAGAGTCTTCTTGGGTGAATGCACAATTAGTGCCCCGATTTGAGGAGAAAATTTGCTTATCACAACGTTGGGGGTTCATTCTTTGGGGGACAGGAATTGGGACACGTTTTTGGACGGGAATTTTTGGGAGACTACTTTTGGAAGTGAATTTCAAAAGGTTGATACCAAGAAAGTTTTCCAGAAGAAGGTTACTGAGAGGAGCGAATTCTTTTACAATTCCTGGAGATTGCATAATAGCATCAGGATCAGGTAGGGTCTTGTGTTTTTGATTATCGATTAAATACACAATTTTTCTTTCCTGTCTTCTTCGTGTCTGGGGTTTGGAAATCTGAATTCTCTGTGATGAATTTTTAAACATTACAATATTAAAATTTATTAGATGTTTGTCAATAAACTTCCGTATACATAAGATTTAAATGGGAAGGGTTGAATCTAAGACTGAAATTCTAAATTAGAAGTTTGGATAGTTGGCTTATATTTTCTATATCAATATAACGAAGACAATAAGTTTTCAATATATTTATATATATTAAAAAGAATTATTATATATATATATATATATATATATTTAATAGATTGAATATTTATTATAATGATTATATTTTTTTGAGATAAAAAAATATATACATATATGTAAATTTTAATTAACAAATCTTTTTTTTTATATATACAAGTTCTGATATAAATAAAATAGTTTTTTAAAATATATATATATATATATATATATATATATATATATATATATATATATATATATATATAATTAATAATCAAGTATTGGGGAGGGGCAGTTTAACCACCCCCTGCCCCCTTATTATATGTAGCAGGCGACTGTTGTACGTAGTCGTACCTGCTCACGCAGGACGACTGCAACAGCAGTCCTGTCCTACGTATAAGGCAGGAAGCAATTGTTAATCGCTTATTTTTTTTTTATATAACCACTAGTTTGCCATTTCGGATTTCGGGTTTGGTTATGATAATTTTTAATATTATAAATTATAATTAATATTAATAATTTTTAAATTAAATTAAATTTATGATATTATTTAATATTAATTTCATTATTAAATTTCAATAATATTTTACAATTTGTTATATTAATAACAATTGTAATATATATTTAAATAAAATATTCATTAATATTAATTAATATGATTTAATATTTAATTAGGAATAGAAGTTATTATTATTGAGCATTTAATTATTGATTTTAATAAAATTGTAATTATTTTATTCAAATCATTAATGGATATTATTTGATAAAATCGTATAATTAGACTATTGAATTAATGAAAGTTATTAATGTGGGTTTAAATAAAGATGATTTTTAATAAAGTCATAATTGTTTTATTTAAAATCATTAAGGAGCATTTTTATAACTTAATAAATAAAAGATTATCCTTAGAATATTTATAGGGTAATTGTACAATCATGTAAATATAGAAATGGGTTAATTGTAAGGGCTAATTGTGAAAACTTAGTTACTTGAGATAGACGTTAAACTGGAACATAAACCTTACCTTAACTCAATAATATACTTTCAAATCCAATCTCTGAGACTTTGATGTTTTCTTTATGCTTTGAATGTTATGGGGTTGGTTTAGCATTGACCAGTTTAGGTTGTTACCAGAGGCTCGGGGTTGTGAATGTGATGTCATGATGATTTGGTCTCGATCTTTCTTAACCCGACCATGGTAATGTGATGAAGTGCTCTATGACATGATTGTGTTTACTATTTGTTATTGCTTTCCAGTTTCCTTGTGTGAAGCTGAGATGTATGTATTTGAGATACCTGACTTAACCATTTTTGAGTCTCGATCAGTTATACTTGGATTGGTTTTCGGTCGCTTGAGAGGATTGAAGTGTTTGTTATGTTCTTGATGATGTCATGTTTTGACTTGACCATTTTGGAGTCTTCGATCAGTATTGTAATTTACTATTGGGATACTTTCTGGTTGCTTATTGGAGGACCATTGGATTTTGTGATTTATCATTGATGCCTTCAGTTACTGATAGAGAACAATCATGATCATATGATTATTATTTGATGCTTATCTATTGCTCATGAAGAAATGATGTAATTTTGTGGCTTATCTTTTATGATTTTTTTCAGTTTCTTGTATAGGACGGAGGTGATTTTATTATGATTCTTGATTTGTGATTTCATGAGCCTAGGGTAGGTTATCTATGTGTAGAGTCA
Organism: Cupressus sempervirens; assembly: GCA_028749045.1. Classification (NCBI taxonomy): domain Eukaryota; kingdom Viridiplantae; phylum Streptophyta; class Pinopsida; order Cupressales; family Cupressaceae; genus Cupressus; species Cupressus sempervirens. The sequence continues at coordinate 169,259,665 of CM053791.1, read as the reverse complement.
GGAAGTGGCTTGCAATGGGGATCGGGGCCCTAAGAGGCTGCCTGGAGTAACCCATTGTAAGTTGTTTTAATAAGTGAAAACATTTACACTAAATGGGATAAAATGAACCTAACAAGATAATGCTATGTTCTCTCCCATGCCTTGAGTGCTAGTACAGACTAGGATGGGGTAGAGAAAACGCTTGGTTGCGACCTTGCATTTTATAGTATGCCTCTTCAGTACGAGAGGATACTAGTGGCTGCAGGGATCAGTAGGGACCCGAGATTCCTAAGGGATTGCTCGGGTAACTTCTACATGGCTTTTGCGATGACACTTTCCCGCTTGCATATTAGGTTTCCTACATGTCTTTGTGGTGCCTCCGGGTCTAGATGTCTATCTATGTTGGAACCTTTGAGTTAGTATACTTATAGGATTTCCTGGACTTAGAGAGTATTTATGATTATAGGTTTTGTTATCCGATTTGGGACTTGAGACTATCTCCTCAGCGCGGTGGGAGTGGACCATTTAGGTTCCACGCAGTTGGGTGGTAGTGCTTTTTACTCTTACCATTGAGATCCATTTCATGGTCACCGTGGCTAGAGTGTTCATGATTGGCATTTACCTTCACTATGTTCTTGGATTATTATGATGGATAGTTAGATTTTATGATAGATGTTTTATCATTATGGATGTATGGATGTATCATGTATAGTGAATAATTTCATATATTTTTTACTGTACTTTGTATCATGGATTCGTAGAGGTTGATGCATTTCTATTTTTACACTGGTATATTCTTTTAAGCCTTTCATACCCTGTGACTTGTACAGTGGATGATTGAGCATTCTGAATTAATTTGCCAAGAGGCATTCGGAACAAATGTATATTATGGACATGGGACTTTCTTATTATTCTTTCATATGTATGTGATAGTTGTAAGACTTAGAATTAATTAAATTTAAAAGTGACTCAACGTCTTGGGATCCTTAAGAAATATAACTTGCAATGTATGTTGTTCGATGATTACATGTTATTGCTTCCACTACTATGTGTTTGATGTATATGTTATACATTCTTACTTTAACAAAAAAAATGTTTAGAAAACTTAGTGAAACTTTAGGTTAATTCTTTTGGATCCCTTGGCAGGGCGTTACAACAACATCCTCATGAAATAATAATGATAAATCTAATGTTTATACATTACATTTCAAATACTCAATCATCCATTGTACATGTCATAGGGTATGACAAGCTCAAAGAATATACATACATAGAATAAGGTACATCATCCCATTCTAACCCATGATACATCAAAGTAAAGATAATCACATATTACATGATCATAAAAGACATATACATCCATCATAAAGATCAACATAATAAACTAAGTGCACGGTTCCTCCCAACCGTTAATAGCATCATTAGATTGTTTTCCAACTTAGATATCAAGTGGAGAAATTTCATGTTTTACCTAACCCATGTATTTGTTTGATAGATAAAAGTTTCTCCCCAACAATTAGATTCAATTTTCTATTTGATCTAATAACATTTTCCAAAGAAATCAGAATATTTCAAAACTTCGATTTATAACACGTTCTAATAATCAACCTTAATTAAACTATGTTTAATTAAGTTAATTATTAATAACTCTTCATTTTAATAATAATTGATAAATTATTACTCATATTTTTTTAAATCATTTATCTTTACAAATTGATCCATCTATACAAATCATTTTAAATCAAATAATTAGTTATAATTAATAATATATATACATATATACTTATATATATATATATATATATATACATAAATACATATATATAATAATAACATATAACAATATTTAATAATGAAAATACTTAATAACATTATATGTAAAACCAAATAAGGAAAATCGTTATACAAAAGCGATATCTCATCGCTATCGCCCGTACCCCATGCTTGAATGTATTCAGCACCGGTGTCGGGTCTGTACTACCCACGGCTGCTGTAAACACTTGCGACTACTATCGCTAAGCTGTATATAGGTCACGACGTCAGTCATGTCAGCCACGACAGTCCCTGCATTAATAACAATAGTGGAAAGGGACAGGGTACGGGGTATAAATCGCCCCTCCAAGTGAATTTATATATATATATTTTTTTTTTAATTGCGATTTCAATAACATTTTGAATAAACATTTTTCCACTGTCAATCAATTTTTAACATATATATATATATATACATATGTATGTATCTATATATATATATATATGTATGTATATATATATATATATAAATATATATAGAATTAAAAATAACATAGTATATGAACATATATACATATATATATATATATAATTGCATATATATATATATATATATATATATATATATATATATATATATATATATATATATATGTATAAGAAAATTGACAATATATGAATACAAACTTCAATTTTCAGAATTCCTCCATAGACCTTTGATCTCCAAAATTTCTAATAATTAATCTAATGGGTTTGACTATGAATTTCAACCCTAGCCCCGTGTTCTTTTCAGATCCATGCATATAAAATTCTCAAATAAATTAATCTACCCATATTGAGAATGCATACAAATAAAAATATGAAACTTCTCAGAAGACATATGGAAGACACAAAGAAGACAGGGAATGCATGATGCGGAAATAGCATAAGTAAAATCACAAGAATCTACCCAAATTCTGATGCTAAATCGGTCTTCCTCAAAAAACCCACAGAGCAAGCTCCCTTCTTCAGAATTCTCAAATCCTCCAATGCTCCAATTGCACTCCAAAAGTGATGACGTATGGCTCTGCTACCACTAACAAAGGTATGCTCTGATACCATTGATGACGGGCCACACCACCCTTACCAACTGACAACCAAAAATGCAACAATATGGAGACAAGAGAGATGACAAAATGCTTCATAAAACTTCCATTAATACTTGAAATTTATTAGAATATTCTCCAAATGGAAAAAAAAACTCCAAATTCTTACAATATAAGAGAGATTGCTCTCTAAGAGCTTCTACAAGGAAATTGCATCCGAAGAGCTTCTACTTGAAGAGCTTGACTTGAAGAGCTTCTATTTCTCCAACTTAATTACAAATGATAATAAGCCTTGCTTAAATAGGCACTTCTAACCCAAGACATGATTTATCCACAACATTCTAGAATTTCCACAACCTTCTACAATATGTACAACCTTCTAGAATTTCCACCTAAATACAACTAAGCATCACCATGTGGCCCAATTACAAAATTAAATTTTCTTTATGGATCACAACAAATATTAAATGCATGATTTAAGGAACTTTCCTCAAACTTCTAAGATGCCACCTACACACCCCGATTAATGGAATGCGAATTATTTTCCTATTTATGCCACCCATGCACCTCGAAAATAGAAATTTCTTTTTTTATTATTTTTCCTTCTATTTTCGTCACTTCCTCTCTCCTCCACAATTTTTTTTTTTCTCTTTCTTTTTTTTTTCTAATAATTTAATTTTTCCATGCAAGATGCTCCTACATCAAAAAGCTATCTCTAAGCTTCCATGAATGCCTGAATATAAAGAGCTTTCAAGAAACATCTAGAATGCTTCTAGAAACAGCTAGAAGGTGTCACCAACTAAGCATGGGTCTTTTCCAACCTTTTTAATGAGCCATAGGGTTGTAGACACCATGTGCTTAATTGATGCACAAACCCCCATGTTGTTGACACATGAGAAATAGAAAAGTGTGTTAACTCCCATGCAAGCTTATAACTCCAATTCACTTTTTATATAGTTTCTATTTAAATATTTATAACTTTCATTTTAATTCTTATAACTTTTATTATTATTTTATTATTATTAATAATTTTAATTTCTAATTTTCTTTTATTTAATTCTTTTTCCTCAATTAATTCTAATTTAATAATTATAATCAAAATATCAAATAACATGATATTTAATATTAATTTTCTCCAATACTTAATTTATTAATTAAATCTATTATTAAGACTTAATTAATAGAAAATTCACCATAGACCTCCAACATAAAATATGAAAACCCATCATAGAGAAAATCACTCAAAATCAGTCTAAAGGGTTAAAAATCACGAATTATGTCATCAAACACATTCGGTGGGTAAAATATCCAGATACTTGTCCTATCTCACTAGGACAATTGGCTTAAAGGTTTGGGATTTCGACTTGAGAATTTATCTCCCTTCTCTTATCATTGAGATAGTATAATAGGGTACGCTCATCCTGGCAATTTAGGGAAGCCGATACCCGGTACCTACAACCTACAGAAAAACCATGCATGTACATAGAATATATAATGCTAAGCTAAACAGATAATGGCAAGAAGTGGTGCATCATGTAGATCTTGACTAAGCAGGTGACTATGACTCCCTTCCTTAACCACATCAAAAATGCCATACAATAAGAAAACATGCACACCATAAACATGCAAGTATGGGGTAAGTATCCATAATAAAACACATAAGATAATAAACCATCCATCTAATCATCAATAATATCTGAAAACAATATAATGGTCATCATGTATGCATGAAATGTAAAGTCTAAATGATCTCATCACACAACCACTGAATCCATAACATAATGTCTATTAGTCTCAAAACAATTCCACTAATCCATCAACATAAAACTAGTCCATCATAGTCTGATAATAATAGCAATAATATTTCCAGAAAAGATGTGAACGAGGGTAGGCACTACATCCACCCCCCTTTGGGTTAGGCTTACTCCTGGAAGCCTACAAATAAGTAGGGATATAACTCCCTCAATCTAGCTGTATCCTCCCAAGTAGCTGAAGAATCATCAGTAGGATCCCATTGGACCCTTACCTGCTCAATGGTTCGACCCCTGAGGGTCAACCTCCGCTGCTCTAGAATACAAACTGGCTCCAAAGCCAGCTGCCCATCCTCTACCTGCAATGCATTCCAATCAAGAACATGTACAATATCAGGAATATACTACCAAAGTACTGAAACATGAAAAATATCATGAATGCGAGCTAGGCTGGGCAGTAGAGAAAGGCGGTAAGCAACCGGGCCAATCCTCTCTAAAATCTCAAATGGTCCCACAAAGTGAGGTGCTAGCTTAGAACCCTTTCCATATTGGATCAGACTCTTTCATGGTCGCACTCTCAAGAAAATCTTATCTCCCATAGAAAACTGCTTATCATTCATATGAGCATTGGCATATTTCTTCTGCCTATCCTGTGCCGTAGTCAAATACTCACAGATATGCACCACTTGTTGCTCCATATCACGAAGCATCTCAAGACCCAACAGGATGTGATCCTCAAGACTATCCCAACTCAATGGTGTACGATAAGGAGGTCCATATAATGCCTGAAATGGTGCCATACCAATAGAACTATGATACCCATTGTTGTAAGCAAACTCCACCAAGTAGAGATAATCCTCCCAATGTGTCTGCCTATCCATCACATACATCTATAACATATCCTCCAAAACTTGATTCACCCTCTTTATCTGACCATCAGTCTCTAGATGATATGCAAAACTGAAGTTTAACTGCGCTCCAAGCTCATGTTGCAGTGATGTCTAGAATGCAGATGTGAATATAGGGTCCCTGTCAGAAATGATCTTTCTAGGAATACCATGTAACCTCACAATATCACGCATAAAGACATTAGCTACAGAAGTTGCTGTGTAGGAAGACCTAATCGGTGAATCAATGGTGACCATGATAGCATCATGACGACGAACAGTCATAGGTAATCCTACTATAAAATCCATGGAGATGATATCCCACTTCCAAGAAGGAATGAGATTAGGCTGCAAAAGTCCAGCTGGGTGCTAATGTTCTGCCTTAACTCTCTGACACTCAAGGCACCTAGCCACAAAATCAGCAATATCTCACTTCATCCCAGACCAAAAAAATAAATGTCTCAAATCAGCATGCATCTTCTTGACACCTAGATGTGCTGAGTAAGGTGTACGATGGGCTTCTTCTAGTATCAAGGTGCGAAGCTCATCTAAAAATGGCACATATATCCTTCCCAAATGTCTCAAAAGACCATCTGATTCTCAAACATAACCTGCAAACTTACCTTCCAAAGATCTTCCTGAATCAATCTCTCTGCACACTTCCTAATACCAAGAGTTTGTAGGAAGTGCCTGAAGAATCCGACTCCTCAAATCCACTCTAAGAGTCATTGATGATACCACATGTCTCCTGCGACTCAAAGCATCCACCACCACATTCTCCTTACCTTGAATGTATTTAACCTCAAAATTATACTCACATAGAAACTCCATCCATCACCTCTGGCGAGCATTCAAATTAGAGTAAAAATGTACTGAAGACTATGATGATCATTGTGTAGCTCAAATCTATGCCCCAATAAGAAATGTCTCCACCTTGTCAAAGCATGAACTACTGCTGGTAACTCAAGATCATGTGTGGGATAATTCAACTCATGATCCTTGAGCTTGCGTGATTCATACGCAATCACCTGTCCATTCTGCATCAACACTGCCCCAATCCCTTCAAGAGAAGCATCTGTACATACCATGAAATCACCTTCTGGATCAGGTACAACTAGAATCGGTGCACTGGTCAAAAGCTCCTTGAGCTTTTGAAAAGCTTCCTCACATTTCTCTGTCCATTCGAACTTCTTTCCTTTCCTTTGAAGAGAAGTGATAGGATGTGCTATCCTAGAGAAGTTCTGGACAAATCTACGATAATAACTGGCTAAACCCATTAAACTATGAATCTCTGACACATTAGTCAGTGTAGGCCAATCTATTAGCACTTGAATCTTTGCAGGATCCACTGAAATACCATCTCCTGAAATAACATGCACTAAATACTGAATCTTCAATTTGAAGAATTCACACTTAGCCGCATTGGCATAAAGCTAGCTATCCCTCAAACACTGCAAAACCAAATACAGGTGTTCCTCATGCTCCTTCTAAGTCTTAGAATATATCAATATGTCATCAAGAAATATGAGTACAAACCTGTCCAGATAAGATCAAAACACACCATTCATCAAACTCATGCAAACCGATGGAGCATTAGTCAACCCAAAAGGTACCACTGTGAACTCATAATGCCCATAGTGAGTTCAAAAAGTGGTCTTGTGAATATCTGCTTCCTTAATGCGAAGCTGGTGGTATCCTGACTTAAGATCAATCTTGGAGAATATTGTAGCTCCCTTGATCTGATCGAATAAGTCATCAATCCTAGGTAAAGGATACCTGTTCTTAATAGTCACCTTATTCAACTGTCTGTAGTCAATACAAAGGCATAAAGAACCATCTTTCTTCTTCACAAAGAGCACTGGAGCTCCCCAAGGTGATACACTAGGTCGAATGCTCCCTTTGGCCAGAAGTTCCTCTAGCTGAAGATGTAGCTCACTCAATTCCTGTGTAGTCATGCGATAAGGAGCTTTAGAGATAGGCTCTGCTCTAGGAATCAGATCAATACTAAAGTCAATGTCCCTCTTTGGAGGCATGCCTGGAATTTCACTTGGAAAAACATCTGCATACTCTTGCAATATCGGGTGATCCAAAGTCTTCCTCATGGAATCTTCCTCATCAAGATCATTTACCATAACAGAAAATATCTGACATCCCTTACAAAAACTTCACTTCAATTGCATAGCAAAAATCATCTGCAGAGATATAGGCCTCGGTATCCCAACTATCTGCACATCATTCCCTTGGTCATCTTGGCACATAATAATCTTCTTCCTGCAATCTATACTAGCTTTATGAGATCCAAGCCAATCCATGCCTAAAACCACATCATAGGAACCAAGGGGTATGACTCGAAGATCCGCTACAGTATCAAAGCTTCCTAAGCTAAGCCCACACTTATGAACTACAGAATCTATGGAGACCTTAATGCCTAAGGCTAGTTCCACTTGCCAACCATGATCTTGCTTTACCACATCCAACTTACACTTAGAAACCATAGATGGTGAAATAAATGAATCTGTAGCTCCTGAATCAAACAATACTGAAAGAGATATACCTCTAATAGCACCTATGGTCTCAACCACTGTACCCTGATGATCTGTCTGACGCTAATCAACTACTACAAAGACTCTATGAGCTCTACCCACATCACCAACTATAGGCTCTGAAACGATAGGTCTAGGTCCTGAAAACTAAGGTACTCACTGAGAACACTAAGCTGCATAATGTCCAATCTAACCACATGAAAAACATTTCATATTTTTGCCGGAACCTCTTCCAATAGGTGGTACATTTGATTGCTGATGACTATTCCTTCTCACAAAAGACTGGCTACTCTGAGCTGGCTGATTAGACTAATTTTGTCTATTGCGTTGAGCATTACAGTTGTTCTTGGTGTTAGAACCTTTGCCACCACCTTGAACCTGAGAATTTGATCCCTTCTATTACTGTGTTTGCTGAGACAATTGCTGATACTGTTTCCCCTTAGAGAAAGAAAACTTCTTGTTACCACCTAAATTGTAGTTGCCTTTGGATCCTGGTGCTGCTGGCACTCCTACAAAACCACCTTGACCAAGGTTGATACTTTTCTCAACAAGGAAAGCTCGATGCACCACATCCTTGAGGGTTTTTCGCTCAAATACCTTAACTCCCCCAATAATACAGTTATTCAAACCCCTAATAAAATGTTTTGTCAACTGAGCTAAATTTTCACTGAACCCTGAAAAAGACATGAGCTCATAAAACTTACGCTCATACTCGGTCACTGACAAGGTATACTGTCTGAGATTATGAAATTCATCAGCCCTTTACTGTTTCCATTCCTCTGGTAGGAATCATTCACAAAAACTCTCTAGGAACAACTCCCATGTAACACTGCTCATATCGATTCCTAACTTCTTCTCCTCTATCATCCACCAAGTGGCCCCAAAATTCTCTAAATTAGTGATCGCAAATCTTGCCTTAACATTGTTGTCGAACTCCTGCATGGAAAAAATCCTGTCGAGAGAAATAAGCCACTGCTCAGCCACATAACGAGAACCTTGCCCAGTGAAAGGCTTGACCTTGGATCTTGAAAGATCCTTCATCTGAGTGGACAAAATGGACCTTTGACGATCCTTCTGAGGACTTCTAGATCTGGGTCTATGCTCTTGTTCTGTCTAATGCACTTTGGGATGCTCTTGAATAGGAGGTAGACATTCTAGAATAGTCTGCATCATCTACCTCAAACCAACCTCTTCAGACTTAGCTTGGTCCTCTCTACGGCTCTCTTCCTTCTGCCTACTAGAGTGCTCTTCCCTGCTCTCTACATGAGCCGATCCCTCATGGGAAGACTCATGGACACTGATAGCTCTGCCATGACCACGGCCTCTACCTCGGCCTCTACCACGGCCTCTAACAGAAGACCTAGTCCCAGATACCATCCTACAACAGTACAAGGTACTAAGTTCAGTTCTATGTTTAGGGTTTAAGTAAATTTTCAGTTTTGAAACTAAGTGTTAAAGTATGAAAAATATTCAAGTAACAGCTCAAGTTCTATTTCAGAAAAATATTCAAGTAACAGCTCAAGTTCTATTTCAGTTCACCTAGTTCAAGTTCGAAAAGAAAATACACTTAATAGTTCAAAGTTCTAGTTGTTCCAAAATACCCAGAGCTCCCAATGTAGAAACTCGAGCTCTGATACCAAATGTAATGCCCCGCCAAGGGATCCAAAGAATTAACCTAGAACTTCACTAAATTTAGTAGCATTTTTTTTTTTTTGTATAACTTATACACAATAACGGAAGCAATAGTAATGTCCATATGAAATTAAACATAACATACATAACAGATTACATTCTTTAAAATCCCTTAACGTTGAATTACATACATAAATACATCTAGTACAACATCCTCATGAAATAATAATGATAAGACTAATGTTTATACATTACATTTCAAATACTGAATCATCCACTGTACATGTCACAGGGTATGACAAGCTCAAAGAATATACATAGAATAAGGTACATCATCCCATTCTAACCCATGATACATCAAAGTAAAGATAATCACATATTACATCATCATAAAAGACATATACATCCATCATAAAGATCAACATAATAAACTAAGTGCATGGTTCCTCCCAACCGTTAATAGCATCATTAGGCCATCGTGGATCCTAGCCATCCCTCCGTGCGTAACATTCCAAATCACCGAAGAGATCATCGGTACTAACATAATAGGAATGTCACTCCTAATATATACAACATCCATTGTAGAAAGTAATCTAACATGCACATAAAAGAATAAGATATCATCATCTAACATATGCTAATCATCAATGAAAAAGGATACATATCCACCATCATGAAGGATGCAATAGCCACGATGTCTCAATGAATCTCAAAATGATAAGAGTGGAAAATACACTACCACCCGACCACGTGGTACCTAAGTGGTCCACTCCCACTGTGCTGAGGAGATAATCTCAAGTCCCAAATAGGCTATCCATAGCACATACACAAATCTCCATAAGTCTAGGAATCCTAAAATTATACTAACTCAAAGGTTCCAAACACAAAATCAGACATCTAATCTCCAGAGGCACACAATGACATGTAGGAACCTACTATGCAAGTGGGAAAGTGTCATCGCAATTATCACGTACAAGTTACCCTGGAAGTTAGCTAAACTCCACGGGTCCATACTAATTTCATGCGGCCACTAGTATCCTCTCATGTTGACAAGGCATACTATGGAATGCAAGGTTGCAACCATGTGTCTCACTACTCCTATCCTAGCCTGTACAAGCACTCAAGGAATGGGCGAGAAAAAAAATCTTATCTTTTTAGGTTCATTTAGTTCGTATTATGTGTGAATGTTATCACTTATTAATCCAACTTACAATGAGTTACCCTTGCAGCCTCTTAGGGCCCCGGCCCCCATTGCAAGCCACTTCCCGTCACTACATGCAGATATCCTACCCTAATGCTCATGGAATCATAAATCTCAAAATCACAAAAGATAATCCATAATAAAATCATCAAATATGCATAAAAGCATCAAATCTCTATGAGCAACATCCATAGAAAATCATGAAAAAAACAGCTCTCTATTGGCAACTGAAGTATCACTGATAATCAAAGTATCCAATGATTCTCAATAACCAAAATATATTTCAATCAAACTGATCGAAGACTCCAAAAATGGTTGAGTCAAACATGTCACATCATGACATCATCAAGAATAAATTCACATCACAGTCCCATCATGGTGACTAGAAAATAACCAAGGATAACTGATCGATGACCAAAAATAATGGTTAAGTCAAGTGTCTCATACATAAGAATCTCAACTATAATAATCAATAATCACATCCAATACATAGAGCATCCCATCACATAACCATGGTTGGGTTTATAAAGATCAAGATTAAACATCGTCATGACATCACAATCACATAACTCCCAAGCCTTTCGTAGACATCCTATAACTGGTCAACAGTAGTCAACTCAAAACCCAAAACAATAGCATAAGAATACACAATGTAAACACATGTTTTGGTTTTGTTAAAATTACATACTTGAATTAAACATGGAGGTTTCTAGTTTACATTTTCCAACTTAGATATCAAGTGGAGAAATTTCATGTTTTACCTAACCCATGTATTTGTTTGATAGATAAAAGTTTCTCCCAAACAATTAGATTCAATTTTCTATTTGATCTAATAACATTGTTTGAAAATAACATTTTCCAAAGAAATCAACATATTTCAAAACTTCGATTTATAACATGTTCTAATAATCAACCTTAATTAAACTAAGTTTAATTAAGTTAATTATTAATCTCTTCATTTTAATAATAATTGATAAATTATTATTCATATTTTTTAAATATTTATCTTTACAAATTGATCCATCTATACAAATCATTTTAAATAAAATAATTAGTTATAATTAATAATATATATACATACATACATAAATACATATATATATATAATAATAACATATAACAATATTTAATAATGAAAATACTTAATAACATTATATGTAAAACCGAATAAGGAAAATCATTATACAAAAGTGATATCTCATCGCTATCGCTCGTACCCCGTGCTTGAATGTATTCAGTGCGGGTGTCGGGTCTATACTACCCACGGCCGCAGTAAACACTTGCGACTACTGTCGTTGAGCCATATATAGGTCACGACGTTAGTCGTGTCAACCACGACAGTCCCTGCATTAATAACAATAGTGGAAAGGGAGGGGGTACGGGGTATAACCCGCCCCTCCAAATGAATTTTTATATATATATATTTTTTAATTGCGATTTCAATAACGTTTTGAATAAACGTTTTTCCATTGTCAATCAGTTTTTAACATATATATATATATACAAATGTATGTATATATATAAAGGTATATATATATATATATATATATATATATATATATATATATATATATATATATATATATATATATATATATATATATATATATATATATATATATGTATGTATGTATATATATATATATGTATGTATGTATATATATATATATGTATGTATGTATATATATATGTATGTATGTATATATATATGTATGTATGTATATATATATATATATATATATATAAATATACAAAATTAAAAATAACACAGTATATGAACATATATATATATGTGTGTGTGTGTGTGTGTGTGTGTGTAAGAAAATTGACAATATATGAATACAAACTTCAATTTTCAGAATTCCTCCATAGACCTTTGATCTCCAAAATTTCTAATAATTAATCTAATGGGTTTGACTATGAATTTCAACCCTAGCCCCATGTTCTTTTCAGATCCATGCATACAAAATTCTCAAATAAATTAATCTACCCATATTGAGAATGCATAAAAATAAAAATATGAAACTTCTCAGAAAACATATGGAAGACACGAAGAAGACAAGGAATGCATGATGCGGAAATAGCATAAGTAAAATCACAAGAATCTACCAAAATTTTGATGCTAAATCTCTCTTCCTCAGAAAACCCGCAGAGCAAGCTCCCTTCTTCAGAATTCTCAAATCCTCCAATGCTCCAATTGCACTCCAAAAGCTATCTCTAAGCCTCTATGAATGCCTGAATATAAAGAGCTTTCAGGAAACATCTAGAATGCTTCTAAAAATAGCTAGAAGGTGTCACCAACTAAGCATGGGTCTTTTCCAACCTTTTTGATGAGCCATAGGGTTGTAGACACCATGTGCTTAATTGATGCACAAACCCCCGTGTTGTTGACACATGAGAAATAGAAAAGTGCGTTAACTCCCATGCAAGCTTATAACTCCAATTCACTTTTTATATAATTTCTATTTAAATATTTATAACTTTCATTTTAATTCTTAAAAACTTTTATTATTATTTTATTATTATTATTAATTTTAATTTCTAATTTTCTTTTATTTAATTCTTTTTCCTCAATTAATTCTCATTTAATTAATTATAATCAAAATATCAAATAACATGATATTTAATATTAATTTTTTTCAATACTTAATTTATTAATTAAATCTATTATTAAGACTTAATTAATAGAAAATTCACCATAGACCTCCAAGATAAAATATGAAAACCCATCATAGAGAAAATCACTCAAAATCAGTCTAAAGGGTTAAAAATCACGAATTATGTCATCCGACACATTTGGTGGGTAAAATATCCAGATACTTGTCCTACCTCACTAGGACAATTGGCTTAAAGGTTTGGGATTTGGACATGAGAATTTATCTCCCTTCTCTTATCATTGAGATAGTATAATAGGGTACGCTCATCCTGGCAATTTAGGGAAGCCGATACCCAGTACCTGCAACCTGTAGAAAAACTATGCATGTACATACAATATATAATGCTAAGCTAAATAGACAATGGTAGGAAGTGGGGCATCGTGTAGATCCCAACTAAGCAGGTGACTACGACTCCCTTCCTTAACCACATCAGAAATGCCATACAATAAGAAAACACACACGCCATACACATGCAAGTATGGGGTAAGTATCCATAATAAAACACATAAGATAATAAACCATCCATCTAATCATAAATAATATCTGAAAACAATATAATGATCATCATGTATGCATGAAATGTAAAGTCTAAATGATCTCATCACACAACCACTGAATCCATAACATAATATCTGTTAGTCTCAAAACAATTCCACTAATCCATCAGCATAAAACTAGTCCATCATAGTCTGATAATAATAGCAATAATATGTCTAGAAAAGATGTGAACGAGGGTAGGCACTACATGGTGAATAACTTCCATTTAAATAATATTGTAACCAGATTTGGATGTCTTGAAAAAATTGTGACTAATAATGCCATGTTCTTTATGTCTAAAGAATTTATAATTTTTTATGACCAGTATGGTATTACTATATCAACATACCATCCCCAAGGAAATTTATAGGAACAATCAAGAAACAATAGTCCACTAAAGATCATAAAAAGGGTCCTAGAAGAAAATAAAAAGGTGTGGGATTTAAAATTTCCATTAGCATTCTAGGCTGATAGCATAACAATGAAGAAAGCTATAGGATGTGCACCATTTAATCTGGTATATGGAATACATGATAGATTGCCTTACAAAAAAACTAAGGGGTATGTACAACTTTTCTCATCATTATGATAATGATTTCATTGCTAAGATACAAACTAGAATGGATGACATTATGTAGATGGATGAGAAAAGAAGAGAACCTTCTATCAAAAATGAAAAGTTGCAGGTTCAAGTTAAGCATTTATATGACAAAAGTGCAATATAAAGAAAATTTGAGCTAGAAAACTTGGTCTTAATGTGGCATGCAAGAATTGAGGATAAAGGCAAGCATGGCATGTTTGATCCTATTTGACTTGGCCCATATTTCATTAATTCTGCATGGGGTAAAGATTGTTATGTTTTAAAAGAACTATTAGGTGACATTCCTGAATTGCCAGTTCATGGACAATTCTTGAAGAAGTACTTCTACTAGAGATACTTTTATTTATATGAACTATAATTAGGTTAGTACATTTTTTAAATCATTGTACATATATGTTTATTTTCTCTAGGTATATTTGTTTCTTTCCTTGGTATGTGTGTTTCTCTCTAAACATGTTATCATTTTAATCATGTGGTTTTCTGCTTCCAAAAATTCTAAGCCCTCACATGACTTTGTTATATTCATTCTCCCTAGACAAAAACACTATTGGCCTACTTTTTGACATGACTAAAGTCCTTCAAAATCATTGTGGCAAAATCTAGTTATGCTTTTGTAATTAGGGATTGTATGTCTCTTAATTGATTATGCCCTAGAAAAATCCCTAATTTTATTTCCCTAATGTCATTTGTGCCCTAGGTTTCTAAAATGGGTTGACATTGTTCACATTTTCAAATATTCATGGGAAAATTTTAAATAAAGCCCTAAAAAACTTTTGAAAATCCTTTGATTATATAGTTTTTTCATAGTCTTTTAATTTTTTCACGAAAAAGTGCTTTTACCATAATGCATGATTTTGTTTTCACCTAAGTTTTCCTTGTGATTATCCCTCTCATTATGTTGATTAAGTGTTTAACCTTATTGTGTTACCTTCATGATCATTAATCAGATGAAGACTGATGATCATTGTTTTCTTGCAAAATGAAGTTTCATGGAGTTTAGATAAATAGAGAAAGCAATGTAGAGACACCTATGGGCCCCTCTTTTTGGGTTTCAAATGCTATAAAATTATGCATCTTCCAAGACATTGATTAGATGAAGATCAATCCTTGTCACTTTATCACATTTTGAAAATACTCAAGCTTTAACTAAATTGAGAAACTGACAAGTTGCCACATGGACATAGTGGGATACGACTAAGTAGTGGTTCACAAAAAGGAATGTGTCAGAGTAGTTGTCTGAATGGCATGTTCTAGTTGGTCAAAGATGTGAACTATAATAAAAGAACTTTAGTATCTAGAAGTCATCAAATCTTGTTTAATGGATGCTTGTCACATTCTCAATTTTTAAAGTTACACAAAGGTTAACCAAAGTGATAATGTGATGTCATGAAACATGAAAATAGTAGGGTGAGCGCATTTTACAATTCACCAAAGGTTGCTATTAGTATGAGGTTCCAAGGGGCGAGCTTTTATTTGCTAAGAATACAAAGTATAAAGAAAGGTATTTATTTTTCATAAATACCAGATTATCAAATGATTGACAATTGTCAGTTTCTCATAAAATGGAGTTGCATAATGTTTAACTAAAGTGAGAAAGTGGTGAAGAGACATGTGTATCAATGGGCCCAAATTTTTGAGACTAATATAGTGACCACTAGGATCTTTCAAGATTGTTGATTGAATATAGATAGATGATTTCTGCTTTCTTTCATTTTAAAGATGCTTGGAGTTTAACTAAAGTGAGAAAGTGGTATGATGACATGTGTCCAACTTGCTAAAAGGGTAATGTAGCCATTAAAGTTTAAAATGAAACCATCTGATCTTTGCCTAGATTTCAAATATTTGGTACTACCTAAAACATGACTATTAGAACGTTAATATTGATGAATGTGAATTTGTACAAAGAGAATTTGTATAAACCCTATGATTTAATTCATTGTTGAGTACCAAGTGAAAGACAATTTTATTGCAAAAGAACCAAAGCTCAAATTATGATTTTTCTCAAATAGTGAATTGTTGTAGACATAAATTTTAAATTAAGTAAGAAAATCTTTGGGCAAGTGCTTGAAACCCTTGATTGTGTGGAAATTATAGTCTGAATTGTGAGAAATTAGATAAGATTCCTCCATGAAGGGTTTTCTCTAGCAAATTAGCTTAACAATAGAGGAATGTACATGATGAATTTCTATAACAATTTCCCTTATCTACTAATGAAACAACTAAGGGGAAAGAGTTAATCCCAAGAAATCCTAGGTTACTAGTTAGTGAGGGCTCCTATGATAAACAAAACTACCTAAGAGGTGCTAAAACATCTACTAGGGGTTTAGAGATTTTTTTTTAAAAAAAAATTGAGAGAAAAAATGACACTCCTCTAAACAATATCTAGTAATTTGACATTAGGAAATTGATTGGTCATGAGATCTCTTTTTATAATCATTTATTGATAATTATATCCAACAAACATTATCCCATGCTAAAGATGGTAAAGAATCACATCAGAGAAAACCTTTTCAGGGTTATAGTAATTAGTGAGGTTTGTATGTTGAACCCTAGCCATTCCTTGAATGAGAAAATTGACCTAGAAGATTTAGAGGAAAGGTATGATATGCAAAGGATATACCTAAGGAGAGGGCAACTGTAGGAACACTTTGCGACAATATGAGCTCAAATTTTTATTTTGCCACATATTTAGTACAAGAAATCCATGATGTATTAATTGCTATAAGCAAGGCCAAAGTTAAGAAACCCTTCTACTAGTACTATATGTAGAAGTAAGACATCATGATCTTTGATTCAAAATGGGATAAGTATCCCTTAGAAGAGTACAACTCCCATCACCCTTATTTTGACAACATAGGGTTGGTCATGCATCTAGGAGGGAAGCACTTTGTACATGAAGATGTATTAGAGGATCACTGGATGAATACAATAGATGACTATGATATCTGAATAAGGGATTATTGTAGAATGACTCTATATCTAGCTGAAAAGGCCTTGAAAATGAAGATCTCACTCAAGGATTTTGAGAAAGACACTAAAGATTTCTTGGATCCATTGTACAATTTTGACTTAATCTATGATATTCTGATCTTGAACGCAGAATTTAGCAGGGATCGGAATGAGGATATCAACAACAAAGCTTTAAACATAGTCCAAGTGATGATGGAATGGATCAAGAAGCCTTTCAAACTTGATCTAGTTTCATAGGTTGTTCCTGTACAAGCTACAACACTTTCTATCAAAGGAAATGGTGTAAAATTTAAAGTACCAACTTTTCTAGCTCAATCCATAGTGAGGTCAAAAATGGTTCATCAACATCAGGAGAAAGTTGAGTATTTTGAATTAGATAGAGTAGTGAAAAGGAAGAGGGAAAAAGGGTAAGAAATAAATAGCTCAAGCCAAACCACCTTAACAACCATAGAAAAATCCTGAGCATGTGAAGCCTCAAAATGAGCAAACAGCTCAAGTCCAAGAGATTGAGAAAGTGACTCCACTAGGAATGGAACACGAACTAGAATAATAGGAGGATGAATAGAGGGTACCACCAGCAGTTCAAGAGGAAGAAGCCTCCCCCACAACTCCTAAAAATAATAGAGTTGAGCCCACTATAGGAGGGACATGTAGAAGAAGATTGAATAAAAAGAATACTCCTCCCCCACAGGTGCCTGAAACCATTCTTGAAGCTTATGCAAAAGAAGAAGAAGGGGAATAAACTGAGTATGTCCTCTTGAGTCAAATGACTCATTCAACTAGGGTCATATAAGAGGAGAGAGGAAGAAGCTCCATTGCAATGCCACCATCTATTCCAAAAGAACCTATTTAGGTTACCACCTTAGAGGATGAGAAGTAGAAGTGGATCATAGACATAGAGAGGGTCAAGAGATAGATTTCTTTGACCTCTCTAATTTTGATTCCATGTTGGTGAGAATTGAGACAGTGTGGGAGAAGATATAGGATACTCCTATGAGTCACGCTCTAGGATAGGACTAGAACCAATTACCACCTCTACCTCAAGGACCTCTAGGCCTACCACCACTACCACCTTACAATTTTTCAATCCTAGACAAAATCTTAGTAATGCTACTTCCTCCCATTACAGACTCAAAAGAATAAGAAATAGAGGAAGAAGAGCCACAACAATTACAAGTTGATGATGTATCGGAGGAGAGGAAAATACATGAGGAACCCAAAAAAACTCCTCATGATAGTAAGGCTAGGACATTAGCCCAAGCTGATATAGAGACTCAAACTATTGATCTCTCTCAATGAGAAAAGACTCCAAAGAGGACAAAGAAAAGGAAACCTATAGTGGAAACCCCCTCTTCATTCAAATATGTGTCTCCAATGGGCACTACACCTATGTGGCTAAAGAGGGAGGTCATGGTTTGATAGAAGAGGTTTTTGAATGTAACTATTGAGGAGGGACTGAATTAGCTAATAAAAGCCATCAAGAATCATGAGCCACCTAGGGGTGATGCATGAGCACTGGCCTTGATTATGAAAAACCAATATCAATACTTGCTTGCTCGCATAGCCATCCCTCTTCCATGTGTTGGCACTGAGGATTTGACTCCTAAAGATTATCAAATCAAGGAGCTCCTATTAGGAAGGCCCATGAAAGATACCACCAAATCACTGATTACTATGGTTATAAAAGAGGTGTTTAGACACATGGACCTAGATGAGTCTGAATTGATACTACTAAAGGAAAAAAAGAGCTTTTGAGAGTCTACTTGCATGGAGTAGTGAGCTAAATAGAGTTGGATAATTTAGAGATCACTATTGTTGTAGCGCTAGAGAGAAAACAGAAGGGCCCTGTACGAATGGATTTTTTTTTGGGGCATATCATAAATGGTGTGACAATTTTGACAAAAATGTTGTAGAAATAATGCAAGGAAATTTGAACCTATTACACTATATTGAGTCAAGCATTGATAAACTAGTGTCCATAGTGAAATAGGATATTTGGCTGATGGATGAGGTACATATGTGGGAAAAATACCTATAGATTCAAATGATTGGATAGAGAAGATAGCTACTAGTAATGTTGAGTTGTCATTTTGCATGATGCTTAACAACAAGAATCCTTTCAAACTCCTCTCTTGAAAAGATGATCTAGGATCAACTCTAGGGTTTCAAGTGATCTTGTGACCTAATGAAATCCACTTAGTTGAAGATAAATGTGTTTTTTCACAAAGAGGCATTTGTTGGTTTGGACCAATTTTAGATAAAATGATCAATGTGCTTGTTATTTCAAAATTAACCACAAAAAAGATGGTTTTGGTAGTTTTTGTTTTTAAATGAATGCAATCTAACAATGAAACTATATGAATTCTTAATTTAACCAAGAGTTAGCAAAGAAAATAACAAAGATAAGGTAATCAAAGATGAAATAAAAAAACATGAAAGAGAAATTCCTAACAGACATAAGCCACAAAAAAATACCTCTGTGAGTTAAGCTTTTGAAAAGATCAGTAGGTAACTAATGAAAATAGGAACAATGATTCCTTACTTCCACTAATGTAATCATTCATGGTAATTTAGTAACCATAAGATGTTTCATTTTTCATCAGATCACAAGACCATTGAAAGTGTGCTCATGCAAGATAGAAAGCTATGTATGAACATTAGGTGATCTCTTCTCCAACTAAGTACATTAGTAGAATTTGCAAACATGTGGAAAACACTAGAATTAAAAGATCACTCAATCAAAAGAACACAAAAAAACCATTGGCTTCATTACACTCCATGAATATACATCCACAAAATATAACACATTAGTAAGAATTATTACACTCAGAATGAGAACCCCAATAGCATATATTATTGCATCAAAATGACAACATAGAATACATATTTAATCCCTCAATTTATAGGCAATCATCTCCTCAATTTGTATTGAGAGTGAGAGATTCCTTTATGAAAATATATGTTTAAAACTAATAAAACAAATCTAATTATATATAAATTGACTCATTAGATGGTGTTAAGAATGAATCCACCCTTGTTTATATTAATTAATGGGTGCATGAGCCTTTACATAACTTAGAAATAATGAAAGCATGTGAAAATAAAAAGAAGGAAGTTGTCAAATGTTGTAGAAGTCTCTAGAGATGCCAAAAGTAGAAGCTAAACCTTCTTTGGATGTCTGTACGAGTTAAACTATCATCATAATACATTTCTAATACATGGAAAGCTCTAAATTTGGAACTAGAAATAAAATTTGGGTACATCTCTAACTTCTTCAAAAGCTTTTGGCACACCTTAGTGAAATTTGTGCAACATGCTCAATTAACCAAAAAATCAAAGTTTTCAATTTTGAAAATGGTTTTTGGGATTTTCTTAGACAAGGTCTGGAAGTACTGTAGTGTACTTATTTTTTCCTTTTTGATGATTTATACCCTCTTTATAGCCAAACATTTTTATAAATTTGAACACCTTTTCCTTCTTCTATCTAAAATCCCAAGGTACATGTGTTGAATCTGATCATTAATATTTTCATAAGATGAGGAACTTGTTTTGGTTCATGTGTCCAACCTCTATATCTTTGATCTTCAAAATAAATTCATGAATCAAAACTTTTGTGTGACTTCTTTGAAGGTGAAGGTTACCATCTTAGGTTAGATCTCTATTACTACTGACAATGAAGATGCTATGATAATCTATGCTTAGATGCATTATGTGCCATACCTTCATGGTATGCACACTTGCACACCTTTGTGTTATGAACATCTTCATGCACTGTGAAGTTAATTCCTTGATTTTTCTTCTCTTTGACTACTTGATCCTTCCTAGTCAGAGACTAGGTGATCCAAATTATCAAGAAAGATCAAATTTTTGAAATATTTTCATATTTTTTAAACAAGATTTTCTAGGCTTTTTTAACTAGCTTTTTTGAAGTCTTCTACTCAAATTTTCAAGCTAAAATTTCATTGATGTTTAAAACTGGGAAGTCAAAGGCTCACTATTTTAGAAAAATATTTTTAGTTCTTTCTAGTGGTGCAAACAATTTTGAATTCTGAGCTCTAGGTCAAAAGTTATGACCCTAATAAGTTAAGCATGCATTTTTACCTAAACAAAGAATCAAACATTACTCTA
Organism: Cupressus sempervirens; assembly: GCA_028749045.1. Classification (NCBI taxonomy): domain Eukaryota; kingdom Viridiplantae; phylum Streptophyta; class Pinopsida; order Cupressales; family Cupressaceae; genus Cupressus; species Cupressus sempervirens. The sequence goes on along the minus strand of CM053791.1, from coordinate 169,237,942 downwards.
GAGAGTTGAAAATATAACCCAAAACAAACCTTAACTGATAAAAAACCTAGCCCATACACTCCAAAATAGTAAAAAACCAATTGAATCCTCCTCGTAATCCTTGGAAAGGAAAATAGTGCATGTAGCACACTCTTATAGGTGTACAAGGTGTGCTTAATGGTTGTTTTATGTTTATTTTAACATAGTTGCACATGTACACACCTTGGTCAGGTGTGCACATGCACATGTGCACACATGTAAAGCAAATGAAAAGGGGGGAACTTAGATCTTAAAATGTGTAGAATAGGGTGCACATTAGTGCACCTTTATGTGGTGCACAAGTGCACACCCTGATGTTGGTTTGAAGTCACCCTTGAAAGGTATGCATGTGTGCACCTTGGGAGGTGCACACATGAGCGCCCTTCCTCAGGTGTGTTGATTTTTGACGCTAGTGCATATCCTTTGGAGATGCACACCTGCACATGTGTGTGGGTGTATATCTTCAAAGGGAGATAAGAGTACACTCATGCATTTAGTGCACAAGTGTGCATTTATACACTAAAACACTTAAAATCTTCTAATTTTTCTTAGTTCTGACACCTTATACTTGTCCAATCAGAGACCAGGACTTGATCAAAACTCAAGAAGAGTTCCATAATGACCCAAGCCCTAAAGTAGGCATATAGGAAACAAAATTTTTACTAGGAGGTCCCCATTTCTAGGAGAATTGGGGTGTGTGTTGTGAAACAACAATAGATAATAAGGTGATGGAGTGACTACATGAGGAATTTAGAGATTAAGAGACCAGACTCAAGAGTAGATTTTGGAAACAGAGAAGTATTACAATATTGCCTACCTTGACACTTTTGAAGATGAGTGAAAAAACAAGCTCAATTCAGTGGAATTAGTAGTCCAATAGTTTTGAAGAAAATTCGAGGATGTTTCATCAAAAGAAGATATCAGACAAAAATTTAAGACAAAATAGGTATTGCTAGAATTGAACACTGAACTTGAGGATTTTGTGGAAACTTGTATAGAGGTAGCAATTACTAGAAAACAATTAAAGATAAATATGGAGCTTTAGATTTTCCAAAAGATACCCAAGTAACAAAGATCATAGCTCAAAATGGAAGAGAAGACATCTAGACATTGCTTTAGGATAAGGAAGGAAAAAACAAAGGTTGGAAATTCAATTTTTACACTTACAAAATTTTTGGATTTTTGAAACCTCTCATCATGGTGTGCAAGGTGCATAGGTATGCAGGTGCACTATTCCATCATGCCCATATTTTATTACCCAAAATAAAACATAGATTCTATTAAAGGAAGGCATGATTTAGATAACTATTTTCAACTACAAATTTAAGATCTACACTATAAGGAAATGAAACTTTGATAACTAATTTATTTAAAAGAGCATTAGATTTAGATTTCCATTTTAAAGTCTTTCAAATATAAATCTTTATAAGACATAGAACTACTATTTTTTTTCTTTGTTTTCTTGTATTCAAATAGGAAACCTTTCATAGATCACAAATGTAAGATCACAAAACTTTTCTTTTGAATAGAGTCATATACACAATCTTGAATCAAATAAGAAGACTTAGCTTTTATAATTTTCATTTACATTTCTTTGCAAATACTCAAACAATGCTCATTTTCCACCCTACCAATTAATGGCACCATGAGGCCTCTAGTACCCTAGCCATACCCCCAAGCAAGAACTCACTACATCTAAGGATCATAGATTTTATCATATCAGTGAGTTCCTAATACAAGAACAATAATTTAAACTACACTTGTTACACATTTTAGACTTACATGAATCCAACTAAAAGAGAAATACTACAAAAGAAAATGGATAGAAAGACTCATCTCTCTCTCAAGTTCTCTCTTGATCTTCTTCTCCTCACACTGGTTCTACCATCATCTCTCCCCTTCTCATCTCCAACAATGGTGAATGGTCAATCCTCCAAAATCTTGCCCCCTCTTCTTCCAAAACCCTCTCCTCTTTTAATGAAGGCACATGGCTCTCTTATCAATGTGTCATAACCCATTGTCGCCCACTATTCATTTTCGTCACATTTGAAGTGGGGCCCTTTTGAGGTGTCATAATGTAATTTTTAACTATGATTTGACCCTCAACTAACCCCCAACCTTAGGTAGTATAAGTGGGTTAGGTTATTTTAACCCAAAATGCACTCTAGGGTCCATTTTAATGCCTCTAAAGTCCAACTTTAGTTTACATCCGATTTCACAAGAATTTTGCATGGAGATAGAATTTGATTATTGTATAGGAGTTGGCATAGATTCTTTGAAGGTCTTCATAATCATCCTCTGCACAATTCAAATTAAACATTAGTAACCCAAAACTATAAACATATAATTGTGAACATTAATACATATCCTTGATTGAATCATAGATCAACACATTAGACCAACATCATGTTCTAACATCATTTTCTTAAGAATCATATGTCCATGAAAAATTATTTAAAAATGTGTATCATTCATTCTACTATAACTGGTTCTCTAATTACAACATTTTCAAGAATAGTATCCACATTAATAATTCATAATTTATGTATCATAACACCTTACACATACATTAATCAAGTTCTTACCATTGAGTTTAAATCTATAATGAGATGGAGCGTTACATACTACCCCTTTGTCTATTGAATTTCTCCTAGAAGTCACCAATGTTTTATGACATCACTCCCATAGTTAGATTATTATTCACATCAATGATCTTTTCATTTAAATTGATTGGCAATTTCTTAAAAATTCATCAAGCATAGGTACTTACTCTCACTAATTATAGGAATCAACTCATAACATCTCTTAGAATAACATAATGAGTATCACTAATTTTCACTGTGTTATCTACATTCTAATCATTTGTATACTTCTTTATTTTAAATTAAATGATGCATAATTCACTTCAAAACAATAATCACATAACCCAAACTTGATTTCCATTTTCACAGCCACCTTATGTAAAATGTATTCATCACAAAAAAAATCTATTTTATTCAATTGGCCATAATTTCAATTACAAAAACTATCTGATTATCATGACAAGGTAAGATGAACAATATAAGGTATTTACCCATAAGGTAACTCATGTTAGCTAATCAAGGTGTTAACATAAATTAGATATTCCACCATAGTGCAAATTAGGTCTAATGCTACTAGTCTCATAAACTATCATGTCATATGTAAAGAGGTCCAACCATTTCTATTTGTATTCAGTGTCAATTGTATGAACAAAATCTATAGTTTATCATAAGTTGAGTCTAACTTTTCTCATTAATTAAATAAGCAAGATTCTACTATACAAAGTATCACATACACATTTGCACCTAATATTCAAATGATAACAAATGATAAGTCAATCTTATTTAAACAACACTAATCATAGCAAGTCACATAAGGATCCTCCCTAATCATGTTATTGGATAAGCCATATAATTTTCTCTAATGACAAAATTAATATTTACTTCTAATCAAATTATATTGTAGATAAATTAATGAACCTTCTAGTCCTTACTTGGATGCGACCTTACATATTCATAGAGGTACGCTAATAATTTGAACAAGTAACAGTGCACCCAATAGTTAATTGCCAGTTCTAAATTTAGAGCATTTTATGCATTGGAAACATATTTTGATGGAAGTTAAACTCCTAGAAATGCCCAGAGAAGGTCAAACTTCCATTTTTAGAGCTTCCAGTGACTCTTATATCCTCTTGTAGCTTCCTCCTTATTTCCTTCTTCTATTGTTTAAATTCATGTAAAGGCTCATGCACCCATTAATTGATACAAACAAAGGTGGAGACCTACTTAGCACCATTTATGTTGATCTTTGATTGGTTTTGAAAATTGAGTGTCAACACACTTAAGACATTCACTAAGTTTACATTGAACTAGTAATGCATGCTGAGTATGATATGTAAATATAGAATTTGTTGAGTTCCAACAAGTGCCAAGTCACTCGTGTGTTGAGTAACTTAAGTGTTGAGTAGACAACACATGTTGAGTGATTCAAGTGTCAAGCAAATAGTAGATGTCGAGAAGTTTAGGTGCCAAGTCAAAACTAAAATTATAGTATGTGTTGAGCATCAATAACCTCAAGTGTTGAGCATCATAGATTAGACATATTTGTTTGTGATTGCACAAAAAACTATGTAAACCATTTTTTAGCTGACCTAAGGATAGAATATGATCTTTTGAAGATAAGGAAAAATCTATATGTGGATTCCCTATGCAATTACATCCAACCAATTAGAAAAAGGAAAGGATTAAGTGGCAAAAAGAATGAATCTCAACCATAGATTCATACCTAACTCTAAGTTTTCTAGTCTTCTTAAGGAGGACAAAACCCTAAACTTTATAAAATGAGCATGTAAGGAATTGGAAGAGAAGAATAGTGAAGTTTGCATGCAAAAAGAAAAGCATTCATGAAGGGTTAGAAGTTGAAAGAGAGTGAATTGCAGAATTAGTTTGAGAAGAATAAAGGATTGATGATACACCATTGACATATCAAATCAAAAAGGATTAAGAAGGATATAATATAGATCATATCTTTAATTAGGCTAGCAAATATCATCAGAAGATATATGCTAAAACATCATAATAGGTGAATTTAGTTAAATCTCCTAAGCAGAATAGTCCTAATAGACTATTGTATATCCTTTAATAGCATGACATTCCAAGTGGATGTTTTGAAGTCTTTTAGCTAGGCACACTTCTAACAAGGTGTTGAAATCCTCTAAAAAGGTGGGACTTAATAGTCCTTGTAAGCCTTTAACATGATAGATCATGTATCATGGTCAACATTTTGTAACTGTAATTGGTGACACTTTATTGTTGCAGTAGTGAAGAATTGTGGGTGTCATCCCCACCCCATTTTTACCTTCTCATTTGGAGGGTTTCTAGGTAATCATATTAGGTGCCAAATGTGTGATTGCTTGTTTTTTTACATGTTTTAGATGTTTATGCTTTGTATGTTATTTCAAGTTTATCTATTGAATGCATGAGATGGATGAGTAGTGAAAAGATTTATGGGTTCATGTTTTAACTATTGATTCACTCCCCCTTGCACACCCCCCCCCCATCCAACACCAATCAATAGCTTACCTCTCCTACTTGTAATTCCATCATTTTAGAGAGTCAATTTGTATATTATTAGAATTTTTAATTATTTTTTAGTATTTTTTTTCATTTTAAGAGTTCTCACTCTCAACACAAAAGTAGGAGATGTTTTCTTATAAATACATGGATGTAATATGTACTCCAGGCCACTATTTTGGTCCGATAATATATGCTATTAGTGCTCGCATTCTGAGTGTAGTTATTCTTGTTAGATTGTGTTATTTTAGTGAATTTATATTCATGAATAATAATGGAGCCAATGGTTTTATTGTATTGTTATGATTGTGTGACCTTTTAGTTCTAGTGTTTGCCTCATGTTAATGAATTCTGTTGATATTTTGAGTTGGAGGAAAGATCACCTATTGTTCTTGTATATCTTTTTTTCTCGCATGAGTGAACTTTTTGTGGTTTTGTGTTTCAACGAGAAGTGAAACTTCTTTCGGTTATTATTGAGTTCCCATCAAAAGTTTCATTGGTGGAATTGAGGAAATGTTGCTCCTATTTTTATTGATTTCCTACCTGATATTTTTGATGATTTAACTTATAGACATGTTATTACCATGGTTTATGTCTACTACGAATTTCCCTTTCAAGTTATTTTCTTTAATCTCTTGTTACCTTAGCTTTGTTATTTGCTTTGCTAAAACTTGGTTGAAATAGGAATCCAAATAGTTGCATTGATAAATTGTATTTGTCATAAAACAAAAAAAACCAAAAATATATGTCTTTTGCGGTTACTTTTCAAATAGTAGATCAAACATCTTATCTAAATTTTTTCAAACTAGAGAAGGCCTCCTCATAGCATACACATTTATCTTCAATTGAGTAGATTCTAGTAGGTTGCAACATCACCTAAAACCTTGGAGTTAATCCTAGTTTAGATTTTCAAGATAGGAGTTTGAAAGGATTCTCATTGTTAAGCATCATGCAAAATGATAGCTCAATAGAGGTGGTGCTAGAAGGAGGGCCTCATACAATTTATAAGAGATAAACAACTCACTATTTTGAAAATTCTAAAGTTTTCAGAAGTTTGGAAAATTTTCTATCTGAAACTATCAGAAGGTGCATAGGTGCGCAAGGTGTCTTGTTTTGAGAATGTGTGCTTCTACAAAGGTGCACTTTTTTCAAAATTGATGTAAGTTGGAAGATCCTAATCCATTATCTCCATTTAAATGAGCTTTAAGATTTTCAAATAGTGAGCCAAATTTCTTAGAACTTAGTCATTTTTGTAAGCCTCATAATGACAAAGGATTTCCTAGAATTCTACCACTGCCATTCCAAATTTTAGCATCTTCAGTTCCACCCCAAACTAGTTGACAATTGGCTAATAATGATATGTAATTTTTTTCATTTATGGAAAAACATAATGTACATGTTCAAAGGAAACCTAAAAAATAAAGATACTTACTATTTGGTAATTAGAAAATTGTCTATGTATAGAATTTGGTTTATAGCAATGTATTGTGTTGTTTGTAAGTCATTGCCGACATCATATTATGACTAGAAAAGTTAGATTAAGATAGTATACATGTCGGTAATGACATGTATAACCTCAAAAGTCACAAAAAACTATACAAAACATAGATAATCATGTTTGAAGAAAAACAAGACAACATAATTAAATTTAAGTATTATTTTGTTTACAAAATAATTATTTGTCCAATTAGGGCTGATATTCTAGATGTTTAAGTTGGAAAATTGGTTTGTAGTTTTAGTCAACCCAATAGTAATTTGTGAAAAGGAATGGTATTTATGCAAAGGATATTTTGTGATAAGTGTGTGCAAGTAAAAAATTGTTAATTGTGAATTATAATTGTGATTGTAAGTGCTATATATAAACTTTTGTAAAAGTGATACATGCAAAGTTTTATATGAGCTATTTGGTGATTTGAGATCAAGCTAAAGATCAGAGATTAGTCAAGGAAGAAGATATGGCACTTATTCTAGAAGTCTAATTACTTGTTTGAGCAGTGAGATTTTCTTGTAATTGGAAGTGCATGTTTGGGCAGTGGGATCATCTTGCATCTACTCTACCACAACTCGTAATAGGGTTGGAATCTCCTAACAGGGATTCAAAGTCTTCTAATAGGAACTCCTAATAGGGTCCATTATCTAACAAGGAACTTATATAATAGTATATTATCTAGTGGATATCATCCCCATTGGGGATTTCCCTTGGCCAAGGTTTTCTTAGTTAACAACATATGGTGTTATGAGTTATCATTGTGCATTGTTACTATTACTATTCAGCATTAATTTTTTTTTGTTATTTGTGGTTTATAGTAAATAACAATATCTAGTTGGTGACTAAAGTTTGTAGATTACTAATTCACCCCCGCTCTAATCCATATTTTTAATAATTGGTATTAGAATGTAGTTACTTTGAAAATTCTTAACAACTTATGTAAGATCACTATTGGTATGAAAAAGTTGATGAAGAATCTTGGGAAATCTCTTTAACAAATTGATCACCTTACTAAAGAAAGAGATAAGCTGAAGGATAGATTTGAAGACTCCAAAGTATACATTGGTCAATTGAAAGAAAATATTGAACATCTCAAATCCAAGCCTAAATCTATTGAATCTAGAACTAGTGATGATGATTATTCAAAGTTGAAGATAGAGTAGAATATCTTGAAGCATGAATTGAAGATTACAAATCTGAATTTGACTTTGAGAAATGATCTTAGAAAAATTGAGTCTAACTTGAAGAATCAAAATGTAGATCTGAGAGCAAGTCTAGCAAAAAAACATCTAAGTTTGAAACATTGAAAGAAAATAATGAAGAACTCCATAAATACAATACTATTGTGAAAGGTGAATTAACTCATTGCAACCAATAGCTTGAGAAGCTTTATTCTAGCATAGAAAAGCTTGATGACTCAATTTCAATACAAAGACCTACTAATAATAAGACTGGTTTTGGTTAGCTAATTAACATATATATGAAGAAACCTAAGATTAGATCAGATCCAAATGATAAAGACAAATTAGATGATAAGATTGAATCTAGTCAATATTCTGATAAACCTAAAGAAGTTGAGCAAAACAAGGAAGTTGAAATTTTAGATGAACCAAAGCATGTGGAATCTCTTAAGGAAACTAGGTATGAATTTAGAGGTAAGTCTTTTTTATGTAATAAAATAGGTCATATGAAAATAGATTGTAATAATAAGTCATTTAATCATGTTAAGGACTTCTTTTGTCATAATTGTCATGGTATGGATCATAATGCAATTGATTGTAGGAAACTTAAGTATGATAATAATATAAGAAATAGTAGAATGTCTATAAATACTATGCCTATAGATAGAAGAAGATCTAATGAAAGGATATCAAGAGAAGGAAGATCTTATGATGATAGAAGATAGATCGCATCTTATAAGAGTAACAACTTAGGACACATTGCTCAAAATTGTCATGCAGCTAATGATCAAAAGAATCCTAGAAGCAGAGCACCAATATGTTAGTTATACAAGAACTTCAAACACATAGTGAAGTACTATAGAATGGATAGAAAATTCATAGATAGAATGAATAATAGAAGAAGCTTCAAGAATATAAGGAATGATGGAAAGAACATAAAAAATAATAGAAGGAACTATGAAAGGGACTCCAATACTAACAAAGACAATGAGGAACAAAGAAATATTGTTAGTGAACTTCAAGTTGAAATTAATGAAGTATTTGTGAAAGGAGTAGATATCTCAAAAGAAAAGCTAGATGATGATGAGATAGGAAGATCAAAGTCAGTTGTTGAGTTCAATTCAATTAAGTTGAATTAAGCTTGTTCACAACATCAGACTTTGAGAACTTCATTCGGAGATGTAATTAGAGGTAGAGAAGTTGGGAAAAGGTGTATCCAATTATTTTTATATTGTATATAATCTCACTTGTAATTTTAAGCTCATATAAACAAGTTATAAATAATTTAGAGTTACTTGTAATATAGTCAAGGTTAATTCTATTGTAGAAGATGAAAAGTGTGTTTTTGCAAAGAATTTTGTGATGAAAAGTTTAGAGTTTTTTAATGATGAAAACTAGCTATGGAAAACCTTGGGTAACATCTAGAGATTTGATCAATGATCATGAATAGTTATTTGAGTATAGAACATAGTTGATAGCTTTATCATATTTGTAAAGTACATAATTAATGCAAGTTGAAGTCGATTAAATAAATGCAGTATAGAATTGATTTTCACTTTATTACAAAAACATCCAAAGTGAAGAGCATTTAGAAGTGAGTTGTCAGAGTGATTTCGAAGCAAACCCTATTTTCAAAAAGATGTATTTTATCATTTTTCCACAAATTTATTCAGTAAAAATTCATAATTGATACAATCATGGATATGTCAGTAGTGCACAATATTGAGAATGAAGATAAACCTAAGTTAAATATTGTTTCCATAAAACCTATTGAATGAAACCCTAACATAGCATTGTCTATCACTCTAAATAACGTAGTATATCTTGAAGATGTAGGAATTTATTTGAATAATAAGATTGAGTCTATTGGTAGTGAATTCATGAACAAAGACATGCAATTGGTTTTCAATCAAGACATGGCTGTGAAGCCTAGATTTGAACATCTAAAGGAATTACATTTTTTTTAAATATCACTTCTACCAAGAGTTAGACACAAATGAGTGGACATGATTCATATTGAGTAGGATACATGATGATAAATATGGATGCAAGACAATGTAGTTGATATTTATGCCGACCTTATTCATGAGGTAACTGGTCTTAGTAAACAAGGTAGTGTACCTATAGGTGAGAAATTGGTCAAGAAGAAAGTTGAAAGTTATACTAAAGTAGTGTATAATAGAAAGGCTATGGTGATCAGCACCATCAAGAAACAAAATGTTAGATTTTTAAGTAGAATTATTTCCTATTCTATTTGTGCAAGTTCTGATATTGATGAAATTTCAGCATGATTCATCTATGTAGCATATAAGATATGTATAGAGAAGGAATAAGAGAATCTTAGCAAAATTCTAAGAATGCAACTCTTAGAAAACCTAGAAAAGACCAAGAGGACAAAGAATGGTGTGTTTATATTCCAGTCATTGATCAATCACATATTTTTTCATGCACTTAAAAGATTTCCTTACTTATTAGTCATAGACATAATGAGTAGTGAAAGATGCACAATGGAAAAGATTACAAAAGTGTGCAAAAGGCATCTTACAAATAAGATATTAGATAGTGGTAACCTAATAATGAGAACATTTCAAAATGAAATGAAACTAAGATTTAGAATTGGACCTATAATTGTTGATAGATTTAAGGAAGACATTTATATTTTGATTGATATAGATCATACCTATATTCATGTAGTGGAACCTTAGGAAACATTTCTTTATCCCTTGAGTTATGCATTAAATGATGATATAGCAATTGGTTATATTTATTTATTGTTGAACACATATAGAGACAAAGCATAATATAGATTTAGTGCATATGATGAGATCACATAGTCAGCTCATTAGGCATCTGTGGAGAAGGCATCACACAAGGAGATAGAATCTATAATGAAGAAGGAACTATTAGAGGTTAGAATGACAGAGAGTGAATCTAAGGTTGTAAGTCACACAATGAAGCAAGGAATACTGAGCATTCAACCTTTATCATTCTCAGTTGTAGAAACATCTTTGGAATATAGCATTCGGTATGTAGTAGTATTAGATGTTCACCTTAGTGAACCTAAAATAAAATCTAAGAGATTAGTGGAAGAAGTAACTACTAAAGTAAAGAGAGCCAAACAACAAGCCATTGGACTAGAAAAAGATAGAAAACATTGTTGACATTGTTGAGCCAAGTGATGAATAAGAAGAAGAACAAGAGATCAAAAAAGAAGAAAAAGTGAATCTATCTAAGAAATTAATAGGCGAAGCTCAGCAACCCTAGAAGTCAAAGATAGAGAAGATCAACATAGCTATTGCTAATGAAGGGAAATTTGTTCAAATGAACAAGTTTTATGATTTGTATAATAGTTTTGAGAAAGACTAGAATTATATATCTACTGTGAGATATATTGTAGCAAACAATTTGAAACTGAAGGATCTTCAAAGGATGATTAACAAGAAATTCTATCAGAGAATCATTTAGAAGAAGGCTCTTGCAAGGAAAGAAGATCTATAACTTTTGAAGTTTATACTTAGAAGTGCATTGTAACTTATTGAAAGGAAAAAATTAAAGAGATTTTTAGTTGAATTGGTTGTTGCCCCCTCTATTCTAGATAACATTACAAACTTCCAAGCCTTCCAAGATGACTAACATATTCTCAAGTTTATCATGTGCAATGGCCCTTTTGAGGGACAAGATATTGATGATACTCCTAATGAAAAGCCTAAAGAAGATGAGCTAGAAGATAAAGATAGAATCATAAATTTGAAGACCAATACTATTCCTAGAGGGATGGTAGAGTTAGAATGTATCTTTGATCGAGATGAATCAATGCATAGTAAAAGGAATGTTGAAGAAAAAGGGGTTGAAGAATGTGATTCATATAATCTAGGCAAGGAAGAAGATCCAAAGATGGTGAGAATCAAGAAATCTTATAACCCTCAAGAATTAGAAAATATATTTCAATTTCTTATAGAGTAAAAAGATGTCATATCATAGAGTTATGAAGAACTCAAGCCCTATGATCATGAAATCATCACTCATGACACTCTGGCAAAACTTGATGCCAAGCCCTTTTGTCAAAGACAAAGACTAGTGAATCCCATATTTGAGACTTTGATAATGAAACAAGTAAAATAATTACTTGATGCTAAAATTATATTCCCAATCCAACATTCTACATGGGTTTCTAACTTGGTCCTAGTAAGGAAACAAACTAAGAAAATTTGCCTCTATATGGATTTTTAAATTTAAACTTGGTTTCCAAAAAGGATAATTAGCCATTGCCTTCGCTCAATGAAGTGTTACAAATTGTGAATGGGTCTAAAATGATGTCTTTTCTTGATGGATATTCTAGATATAGTAAAGTGATGGTAGATCAAGAAGATAGGTTGAAGACTATTTTTACAAAAAAATGGGGAATCTTTGCATACAAAAGGATGCCTTTTGAAATAATCAATGTAGTAGCCACATTCCAAAGAGTGTTGGATGAAGCATTGAAAGGGCTGATAAACAAGTACATAGTTATCTAAATGGATAACCTCACTATCTTTTCTAAGGATAGAATTTCTCATATTGTAGACTTGAAACAAGTGTTCAATCAATGTCAAAGGTATGGTATATCACTAAATCCCAAAAAAGTGTTCATTCAAGGTCACCAAAGGAAAGCTTCTTGGTCATATTATTTTGGAAGTTGGGATATCCATTTCTCCTAAAAGGATAGAGGCCATTCTTAATTTGTCACCTCCTTATAGTTGTAAAGAGCTGTAATCTTTCTTTGGCAAAATCAATTTTGTATGCAAGTTCAATAGTGGATTTTTTTAGATAGTACACCCTCTTAATGATCTACTCAAGAAAGGAGGAAAGACTAAATGGGTTCCGGAAATAAAGAAATCTCCACAGCCCTAGTACTTGAAACTCTCTATTATGTGTTACCATTCAAAATCTATTCATTTGCTTCAAAATATTCATGCATTGGGATTCTTACTCAAAAGAGAGATAAAGAGGATAAGAGACCTATTATGTTCATGAGTTTCCTAGTAAAGAATGATGAGTTGAATTATTCTAATCTTAACAAATAGTCTTTTGCATTCATAAAAGTAGTTAATAAATTTTTTCATTATATTCTTAGGAGCAAGATAAATGTAAGTGTGCCCAATCCTATAGTTAAGACATTGTTTATGTACAATGAACTATAAAAGAGATGAGGAAAATGGATGGCTTTACTAAAAGAGTTTGATTTGGAGATTCTACCAAAAAATTGGTGAGAGGACAAGTATTAACCAAAATGATAGTTGATCAAGAGATTGGCAATGATAAAAAAATTAGATTTGATAACAAAATTAACACTAGTAATCAACAAAAGATCATGGTATCTCAAGTGGACATTGATCAAGAAATAATCATCGATGTTTGGTATCAAAACATTGTTTACTATCTTTTGAAAAATCAATACCCCAACTAGATGAATAGTTCCCAGTGCAGAGGAATCAAGATGAAACATGAATCCTATATGTTACAAGATAGAAAACTTTGCAAGAGGAACTATGAGGATGTTTATTTAAAATTCTTGGGATGCAAACAAGTGATAGAAGTTCTTGAATAGTTTTATTATAGATATGGAAGAAGACATAGATCAACAGAAGATATAGTGCATATGATTTTGAGATTAGGTTATTTTTGGCCTACCATCCTTAAGGATACATTTGAACATGTATATTTTTGACACAATTTTTAGACAAGTAATAATAGATAGGGGCATCCCACTATGCCACTACAACTAGTATTTGGCTTTTTCTAAGTAGGGAATGGAATTTATTGGCCCAAAAAACTCATCATCATTTATAAGACATATGTTCATCCTCAAAACTACAGACTATTATACATACTGGAGAGAAGCTAAAACTTTTCAAAATTGCATGACAAAGGTGGTTATAGATTTCTTGGAAGAACACATTTTCACAAGGTCATAATCAAGTTTTCTTCTAATTACTATCCTTAAGGGATTGGTTTGAGTAAGTCCACCAATAAGAACTTAATTACAGTGATAAATAAATTGCTACATAAAAATCCAGAGAAAACAAACACATATGTACAAGAATTTACAAATTGTACTGACCTAATTACCATTCAAAAGTATATTTAGAAAAATTACTTCTTCAAGAACTATCCATGAGCTAGTAATTCAAGAATGTCACTTGATAGTTCTTTTAAAACATAAGAATCTTCACCCCATGTAGAATCAATCAAATATGGGCCAAGCTAAATACAATAAAACTTTCCATGATTGCCTTTATCCTCGATTCTTGCATTCCACATTAAGACCAAATTTTCTTGCCCCCGCCCTTTTGTCACATAAATGCTTAACTTGGACCTACAACTTTTCATTTTTGGCAAAAGCTTCTCTTCTTGTCTTATCCAATTGCATAATGTCATCCATTCAAGTTTGCATCTCATCAATAAGATTATTGTCATAATGCTAAGAAAACTTATACATACCCCTCAATTTTTTAAAAGGAAACCTAGCTTGTATTCCATTTACTATAGCAAATGGTGCACATCCTATAGCATTCTTCATTGTTACTCTGTCAAACTAAAGTGCTAATGGCAATTTCGAATCCCAAGTCTTTTTGTTTTCTTCTAGGATCCTATTGATGATCTTTAATAGACTCTTGTTACATGATTTTCCCTTTCAATTTCCTTGGGGATGGTATGGGGAAGACATTGACCTAGGAATATCATACTTGTCAAAAATATTATAAATTATTCAATCCTAAAGCACATGGAATTATCAATCATAATTTTTTTAGGACATTCAAATCTAGTTACAATGTTATTCAGTAGAAATTTATTCACCACCTTACTAGTAGCATTCCTAGTAGGAATAGCTTCTACCCACTTTGTAAAATAATATGTTTCCACTAGTGTTAGAAATATGGATTATTGAGGGGCGGAGGGGGGAGGGGGGGTGAATTGGTAATCTACAAACTTTAGTTGCCAACTGGATATTATTTCTTACTTTAAATGATTCATAGCAAAGCAATAAAGTAATGTTAAACAGTAAGAGTAAAAATGCACAAAAATAACTCATAACACCATATTTAGTTAACTAGGGAGACCCTAGACAAGGGAAAACCCCAATGGGGATGATACCCACTAGATAATATACTAATATACAAGTTCCTTGTTAGAGGATGGACCCTATTAGGAGTCAATGAGAAAATTCAATCTAAGGAGTCCTTGTTAGGAGACTTTGAGTCCCTATTAGGATTTGAAGTACAATAGATGCAAGATGAGCCCACTACCCAAACATGCACTTCCAATTAAAAGAAGAACTCACTAGGCAAAAAAGTAATTATACTTTTGAAATATAGGTACTCTAGCTTTTTCCTTGACTAATCTCTGATCTTTAGCTTGATCTCTGATCACAAAATAGCTTATATAAGACTTCACATCTATTGCTTTCACAAAAGTTCACATACAATCATAATTACAAGATATCACATGTAATCATACTTCTCATCACAAGATGTCCTCTTCAAAAATACCATGCCTTTACAAATTGCTACTAGGTTGGCTAAGACCACAATCTAATTTTCCAACTAAGAGTAAACATCTAGGATGTCAACCCTAATTTGACAAGTAATTATCTTGTAAACAAAATAATTCTTTCCTTCAATTTTCCTATCATGTTTCACTTCAAACATTATTATATCTATTCCATATACTCTATACTAACTTTCAAGTTTATACATATCATCCCCAATGTGTATACTATCTCCATCTAACTTCACTAGTCATAATATGACTTTAGCAACAAGTTATAAACAAAACAATACATTGGTGTAAACCAAATTCTATACGTAGACAATTATATGATTACCAAACACTATCTTTATTTTAGACATAATGTGTTTTGATAAATGACAAAAATTACATATTTCTATTAGCCAATTGTCAACAATCCCCCCCTTCCACATTGATGACAATAAAATAAGGAAAATTGGCTAAGTGAAAAAAACTTAATACAACAAAAATAAGCAACACATTATATTACATCTTATTGCAATTTCTCCAACTTTACATATGCTCTCCCTTAAAATATACTTTACATTATTCTCCCCTTTTGATAGTTCAATTTTCTACAAACTTTGCAGGTTTCTGTAATTACTCTCCCTTTGACATCAATGACAAAGGTCAAAGTGTTAGAAATATGTCCAAAACTATCATAAATGCTTTCCTTCTCAATGTTTATAGGATCTTCATGCAATCATCAAAGTTTTCCTTCAGACTATCCATACCCTTAGTCCATGTTTCCTTGGTGGATTTAGCTTAGGTGAGAATTGCACATAGAGCATGTGATGCAATCTCAATTGAATTAAGATCTGAATACAAAAATTTAGAATATGTGTCCTTGGCCTTCACACATTCCTCCAATTGTTTCTCAACAAAGGATATTTTTAGAGCAATGGACTCTCTAAAATTTGATATGCTCTTTAAAATTTGTTCCCTCTGAAGTTCTAGCTTCCTAATGTCATTGTGAATATTGGCCACTTGTCCTTCAAAATTATCAACTTTACAAGATGGATGTTGGATCTGGCTAGATAAAGCCCCTAGGTCACTTATCTTTCCTTTATTTAACTCTTGATTTCATTGGTCAACTTGTATGATAAGGTACACTTGATATACAATGTTTTCCCATCCTATTTACATTTCCAAAGTTCCTTGATACAAGAATCAAGATTAACCAAATCATTCTTATTGTTTTGATTGATGGTGCTAAACAGGTTAGCATCATGTGAGATTTGTGCCTTTTCTTCTACCACATTTAACAAGTTATTAAATTCTTCATCAAATGATTTCAGCACTTCTTGTGCCCTCTGTTCAAGATGTGATTGTATGTGTTACACTGCCAAGGTATTGTGTAGTTTGTCAATAACTTCCATTAAGGTTTTTTATAAGCTCTTTACTATCCTATTCTTATGTATAATATTTGATAGGGATGAGATCAAATCTATTTGATTATCATCATCAGTACCTAAACTAGGAAGAGAGAGTAAAGTAGATGAACTAGATGGTTTGGTGTCATCCTCCCTTTGTTTATGAGCTGTCTCTTTCACTTCTCTTTTCTTCCTCTTCCTTTCTTCTCTTCCTGAAGAAATTTCTACTTGGCCTACTCTATTTTCTTGTTCTCTTCTTCAAGTAGCCTCTTCTCCTTTGCAATCTATCTATATTTATCTTCAATATCCTTGGTATTTAGTTCATTAAGTTTAGAACATTCAAATGGGTTGATATCATCAATGTTAATGGTAACATTGGTTTGATCAATTTTCATAGTATAACTACTCATATACACATCCAATTTTCTATGTGTTGGAGGAAATGTTGCCTTTGACTCTGTCAACATCTGACTGATAGCTACAGCAATCTCACTTCTTGCTTTATGTTTTTCACCAACCATAAATAAAAATTATCTCAATTTATTTCTCAAATACAAGGAAAGATTATTCAACAATATTTTAATCTCCTCTTCATCATCAATCTTTTAAAATAGTTCTAAGAATAGAGTTCTACAGTTCTAGATCTTCTTCTCTTGTAGGTACCTTGTTCTCAATGATTTTTTCATAGACTTTATCATTTACTACACCCTCAATATCCTTTAATTTTAGATTTTTTGCTATCATATATCCCACCATAGATATATCAATCTGATCTTTCTCAAAACTATTTTACAAATCATAAAATTTGTTCATCTAAACAAAGTTACCTTCATTAGCAATAGTTGTGTTGATCTTCTCTATCTTTGGGTACCAGGTTTTTGAACTTTGCCTACTGATTACTTTGACAATGTTATTTTCTCTTCTTTCTTGATCTATTTTTCTTTTTCCTCTTCATCACTGGACTCAATAATTACCAACAATATTTAGTATCTTTTTCCTGGTCTAGTGACTTGTTGTTTTACCCTCTTTATCTTAGTAGACACTACTTCCACCAATCTTTCAAATTTTCTCTTAGGTTCACTTGGTTGCACATCTGACATTGCTACATAAAAAATGTTTTTCTTTAAATATGTTTCTACAATAGATACTGACAAAGATTGAATATTCAATATTCCTTGCTTCATAGTTTGTCTTACAGCCTCTGAGAGTGCTTTCTTCATAATAGATTCTATCTTCTTGCATAATTCCTTCTCCAAGGTTACCTAATAAGCTAAGAGGGTAATCTCATCATAGGTACCAAATCTATATTCTACTTTTTCGTTCCATTATTTCAATAATAGATCAATATAACTAACTCTTGTATCATCATTTAGTTCATAACCCAAGGGATTAAGAAATGTTTCTTGAGGTTCTAGTGCTTGAATATAGGTGAAATTTATATCAACCAAAACACAAATGTCTTCTTTAAACCTATCTACAATTGTAGGTTCAATTATGAATCTCTATTTCATTTCATTCTGAAGTGTTCTCATTATCAAGTTGTCACTATTCAATATCTTATCTACAAGATTCCTTATAGATACTTTTGTAATTTTTTCCATTGTACATCTATCACTACTCATTATTTTTGTGACTAATAAATAAGGAAATATTTTAAGTACATGAAAGAATATGTGATTGATTAATGACTGAAATCTAAACACACCATTCTTTGTCCTCTTGATTTTTTTTTAGGTTCTCTAAGGGTTGCATTCTCATAATTTCACTAAGATTGACTTGTTCCTTCTCTACAATTATCTTATAAGCTACATAGATGAATTCTGATGAAAGTTCATCAATCTTTGAACTTGCACAAACAAAATAGGCAATGATTCTACTCAAAAATCTTACATCATCTTGGTTGATGGTGCTGATCACCATAGCCTTTCCATTATAAACTACTTTAGTATAGCTCTCAACTTTCTTTTTGACCATTTTCTCACCTATAGGTACACTACCTTGTTTACTAAGACTAGTTACCTCATGAATAAGGTTGCTAGAAATATCAATTACATTATCTTGCATCCATAGTTTTCCATCATGTATCCTACTAATTATGATCTCTATCCACTCATCTATGTCTAAGTCATGATAAAAATGAGATTTGAACAAGTCTAGTTCCCTTTAATGTTAAAATATGGGCTTTACAAACATTTTGTGATTGAAAACTAATTTCATGTCTTTGTTCATGTATTCACTACCAATTGACTCAAACTTACTATTCATATAACTTTCTACATCTTCAAGATATACTACGTTGTTCAAAGAGTTAGATAACATTGAGTTAGGGTTTCCTTCAAGAGGTTATATGAAAACAATGTTCAACTTAGGTCTATCCTTGTTCTCACCATTGTGCACTACTAACATATCCATGATTCTATCAAATATGAACTTTTACAAACAAATTTGTGGAAAAATGATAAAATACGTCTTTCTAAAAATAAGGTTTTCTTCATAATCACTCTAACAAGTCACTTCTAAGTGTTCTTCACCTCGGATGAATTCACAATGAAGTGAAAATCAATTTTGAACTCCATTTATTCCATCAACTTGAACTTGCATTAATTACATACTTTGTAAACATGAAAAGGTTTTCAATTACATTCTATAATCAAATAATTGCTCAAGATCATTTGTCTAATCTTCCAATGCCATCGAAGGTTTTCCATAGCTATTTTCCATCATGATGAAACTCTACTAACCTTTTCAACATGAAATTCTTTGCAAAAACATACTTTTCATCTTTTGTTATAGAATTAACCTTTATTGTAATACCAGTAACTCTAAATTCCTTCATAACTTGTTTAGATAAGCTCCAAATTAAAAGTAAGCTTATGTACCATCTAAGCATAATAGGATACATCTTTTTCCAACTTCACTTTCTCTAGCTCCATCCCTAGATGAAGTTCTCAAATTATGAATTTGTGAACAAGTTTAATTCAACTTAGTTGATTCAAACTCAACAACTAACTTCGATCTTCCTATATCATCATCATCTATCTTTTCTTGAGAGATATCTACACCTTTCAAAAATGTGCCATTAAGTTCTTCTCAAAGCTCACTAATAATGTTTCTATGTTTCTCATTATCTTTATTATTTCTAGACTTCATTTCATGGTTCTTTCTATTATTTCCACCATTTATTCCATCATTCCTTCTGTAATTTTTTCCATTGTTCCTTCTATCTCTGAAGTTTCTATCCATTCTACAATACTTTGTTGTATGTCCAATCTTGTTGCATAACTAACATATTGGTGCTCTACTTCTAGGGTTCTGTTGATCATTAGGTCAATGACAATTCCAAGAAATGTGTCCTAAGTTGTTACACTTATCACAAAAAATCTATCTTCTATCTTCATAAGATCTTCCTTCTCTTGATGTCCTTTCATTAGATATTTTTCTATCTATAGGGTTAGTATTTCTAGACATTCTAATATTCCATCTATCATTATCATACTTAGGTTTCCTACAATCAGTTTCATTATGACCCATACCATGACAATTATGTCAATAAAAGTTCTTAACATGATCAAATGACTTATTAGTAGGGTAGATGCAAGGAGTTGGGTCTCAATTCCATGGAAGTCCATGGATTGAGATTGTACTCCTTTAGAAAAGGGTACCCGTTTTAGGCTCAAGCACCCGATCCTAGATTTAAAAAATAGGCACCCATTTTTTTAAAAATTGGGTAAACATTTTTTATTTTCAAAAAATGGGTACTCGTTTTTGAAAATTTAAAAAATTTGAATTTTTTAGAAACAGGTACCCATTTTATACTCTTAAAAAATGGGTACCCGTTTCTTAAAATTTAAAATTTTGTTTTTTGAGGGGATTTTGTATGCCGATTTGACATTTTCAAAATGGGTACCCATTTCTTACAAGCCAAGGTAAAGGGGATTTTTACTCTTCAAAATGGGTACCTAAATAGCCAAGGTAAATTGAATCAGAGCCATATGAAGTGGGTAGAGTTCTTGTAGAGCTATACATTTGTGTTGAAGCATAGAAGTGGAAAATCTAATAGGGTTGTAGATGCACTAAGTAGGAGATAGTTGTTGCTTATAGTAATGCAAGTTGAAGTAGTTGGGTTTGATGAACTGAAGAATCTATACCCTGAGGATCTTAATTTTGCTAAAGCTTGGAAAGCTTGTAAAGAGCCTGTTGCTATAGATAGAACTAAGTGGTTAGACTATCTGATTCAGGATGGTATGTTATTCAAGGGCAGTCAATTATGCATTCCAAGGAGTTCCATGAGGGAAAATCTGATTAAGGAGAAACACAGTAAAGGGATGGCAGGACATTTTGGTCGAGATAAGACCATTGCCATTCTCAAAGAACATTATTTTTGGCCTCAAATGTCACAGGATGTGAAGAAGTTTGTACAGAGTTGTCAGATTTGTCAAGTTGCCAAGGGATTTAGTCACAATACTGGACTATATCAGCTATTGCCTATTCCATCAAAGCCATGGCAGGACATAAGTATGGATTTTGTTCTTGGATTGCCAAGGACACTAAGGGGTAATGACTTAGTATTTGTGTTGGTTGATAGGTTCTCCAAAATGCCACATTTCATTCCATGCCACAAAACTCATGATGTTGTCCATATTGCAGACTTGTTTTTCAAAGAGCTGGTAAGACTACATGGTCTACCAAGGAGTATAGTTTCTAACAAAGATACTAAATTTGTAGGGTATTTCTGGAGAACATTATGGAAGAAGTGAAGAAGTGGTAAACAGAAGTCTGGGCAATTTGTTGAGATGTTTAGTTGGGGATAAACCCAAGGGGTGGGATTTGATTCTACCACAAGAAAAATTTTCTTACAATAACTCTATAAATAGGAGTACTGGTAGATCACCATTCCAAATTGTATATGGAAGTAGCCCAAGGACTACACCAGAGTTGAGGAAGATAGAGCAAGGGGAGAGGACAAGTGTTGAAGCTGAAGAATTTGCTGAACATATCAAGCGTTTACATGAAGAGGTTCAGGCACACATTACAAAGATGAATCAAGAGTATAAAGCTAGGGCTTATCAAAGGACAAGATATTAGGAATTCCAAGTAGGGGATCTAGTCATGGTACACTTACAAAAAGAAATATTTCCATCTGGTACTTAGAACAAGCTGAAAATGAAGAAATTTGGCCCGTGCAAAATTCTAAAGAAACATGACTCAGGAAATGCATATGAGGTGGAGTTGCCAGATGGTATTCACATTTCTCCTATTTTCAACATTATAGACTTAACAGAGTATCATGGTGATGGTGCAGATGAGGAGCTGATGTTAGAGCCATGTCCAATTCCTGCTTCTAAGATGGAGTAGATAGAAGACATTCTAGATCATCATGTGGGCAAGAGTGCCAGAAATAGGTAGTAGGAAGAGTATTTGGTCAAGTGGAAAGGACAGCCAATAGAGGAATCAACTTGGATATTAGTAGCTGAGGTTTTCCATTTGAAATTTCCTCTACCATTCATAAAGTGAGAGGGTCACTTTTCAATATACCCTGGGTGTCTGATGCAGGAGCATCTAGAGGTATAAGGGCAATCCTATGTCAACCAAAAAAATGTACTTAGACTCAGTTTCTATTTCATGTGTTTTCATTTTTCAATACCCATTTGGGTCAAATAAAGGTTCCAACTCTCATAGCTCCACTATTAGTGTTCTAGAATAGAGTATTTGAACACCTTGGGATACATGTAAATGCCAAAAAAATAGTAGTATGTAATTGAGCCATCATTTTGGTGACCTAGAAGGTGTAAATTGGCCAGATGAATGTAATTTTAATTTAGAGCATTCTAGAAAAAGAATCAGGTCAAAAGGCCCCATGGTTTAAAAGTTGTTACAGTTTTTCAATTTTTGGAGACCTCCAAAGAATGCTTCAAAATCAGGTTAGGGGCATTAAATGACCTCAAATAGGGCTGAAAAATGGGGATCAAGCAAAGCTGGTCCATAGGGCTATAGAGCGCTTCGAGATCTTTCCGAAAATGTAAATGGTTTGTCAATCAAAGCTACGGTTCAAAAGTTATGCCTCTCAAAAGTTTGATTACCATTTCTAGATTCTCCTAGATTTGTGTCAACTTCTAAAGTAGCTACTGGAGCCTTCTATTTGGTTGATGGATGCCAACTAGCAATTTCTAGAATGTACTCCTAATCCTTAACCCTCTGGGGTCTATTTAAGAACATTTCTGGCATTGTAAAAGGCAGTTCAGAGTGGAGTTTGAGAGGAGGTACTGAAAGGAGAAATTATCTCCAGATTTATACTATTGTAAGCCCATAGGGCATGTTTTGAAGTCTATTTTCTCTATACTGAATGTATTAGCTTATTTACAAAGTTAATAAAAGTTTCCCTTTCTTGTTGTGTCCATTTTGTGCTTGGGTTGTGTCCCCATCACATAGTTGGTGATTAACATGGTTCTCTAACATAAATTTGTATGGATGGGATATATAAATGTCTTAGAGTCGCTATTCAAGCTATTAATTATGTTGGTATTCAGTGAGCATGACATCACCACAATAATGTTCTACTAGGATGTTTATATAGAAATATTGTTTATTGCATTAGTTATTTTTAGGATTGAGAGAAAAGGATTGAATAGGCCTCATTGGTTGATGTTACAACACCCACATAATTGTGATGAATTCATCACTAAAGTACAAATAAAAAAATCAAAGTGTTGAGTCAAAGTGCAAATGTCAAGAAGTGGCATGGAAGGACACTACCTAGGGAAGTGTCAAATAAAGCATCAACAACCTGAGCATGTAGTAGAGGAGGATATCTTCAAGTTTTGGGTTCTTGATAAGTGCATCTAGTAAAACATAAGAACACTCTCATCTACCAGCATTGAAGAGTTGAGTCATGCACAATGCTTGTTAACATTCTCTATGTACACAATCACAGATTTATTCCAACATGCAACTAACTTCAAACAAGGGAGCATCATTATGAAAAAAAATGGCTCCACATCATGTCATAATGCCTAATTTATATAGGAACCATGCTATAAAATTTTTGAGGCTCCCCATAGTCACTATTTTAAATGATATGGGTACGGGGATGAGCACGCCCACAATTAGTTGGAATAGATCTACAAAATGTCTATCAAAGCATGGTAGAAATTATCTGCATACCAAAACTGATCAAAGATGGTAGTAAAAGCTTGGTCAAATAAAGTGTTGGATATAATAAAGTCTACTAGCATTCTATATGTTAATGTGAAGAAACCATGCTTGACACCATCTTAAGAATCAATGGTGGTAGCGAAATAGGGAAGGTGTGACATCTAGAAATCACTTGGCACACAAGCTTAATGGATTTGCATCTGATAGATGGTAAGGCATGGCTTTGATGTAATTTCAAAATTGATAATAGGAATTACCTAGCTATCATGATAGGGAAGCACAAGAAATGATGGTGAGGTCCCATTCGTAACTTTAAAGGTGAAGATTCAATTTTTGACATGTAATGCAATTCAAAACACAAAATTTGGACACATGGAGACATACAATAATTCATGATTAAAAGAACAATTTTTCACTCATATGATCAAAATAGAGATGCTTGTGTCCATAATGGCCATAAAATGGAGGCTTGATTCATGCAAATGAGGTTGAAGGGATATACTCTACACCACATGCAAATTAAAGAGGATATTTTGCGCTTTTTAAGGCCTTAGTAATACAAGTCATGGATTATTATATATTTAAGCTATTTCCATATGCCTAGTGTAGATGCCTTTAAAAACCTAGGATTTAAAAAGTCATCAAAATATTCTCATAAATAAACATGAGGAAGCTTCTTTGAAAGATACAATTTGAAATAAATCAGTTATTCAAACTGATCAAGGAAAAGAAATAAATATGCTAGCAAAGGATAGAGTAGGGGTTCTAGTTTTTAGTGGTTCTTGTTTTTGGAGTTTTCTAGCCTTTCTGAGGGAGAGAAAGTAGACTTTGGTGCTATAGAAAAGTAGAGCTTTTATTTTTCTGGACTTTGTATTAGTAAAAGGGGGAAATTTTGATTTGAAATATAATGTACAGGAGGGAATTTATGTTTTCTTCTAGATAGTGATTTTGATGTAAACATGTAATGAGATTTGTATAATCTTTTACATTTTAGAGAAGGGAGAATTGGGAGATTATTGCACATCAAAACTTCAAGTTTTGGTAGTTTTCTTTCCACTAATTGTTATCTTTGTGTAACTTTCAATTTTCTCTAAATGCATCTAGAATATGTTTTGATATTAAGATATCTCTGAATCTTTGATTCTTCACTTTATCAAGGGGACGAAAGATTTGTTCTCTTGTTTTCATTCTTCTTGCTATATGAAATCTAAATAAATAAACTTTGTGTCATTTACTTCTTTTTCGTTGCTTGGTTTTTCTGCATTTATTTCATATCTAGAGATAGATGTTTGTAAACCTTTTGTGCAATCTGGTTAAAAGCATCCATATTTGTATCTTTTTTAATTCATTGTAAATTGTACATGGGGAGCTATAGTTGGATGAATTTAGAGGGCACTTACACTTTTCAATAGTGAAATGACCCAATTGTTAGTGCATATTATATCTTCCTACTTGGGCTTTTAGGGTTATTTTGTATTTATTTCTTTAGAGGACAATCTGTTCACTAACAAGCCTACTTAATGTATACCTCTTCTTCAAGTTCTCCATTTAGAAATGCTGACTTGACATCTATATTGTATACTTTGAATTTCTTCTATGTTGCATAGTCTAAAAATAGTCTTACTGCTTCTATTCTAGTCACAAGAGCATAAGTTTCCTCATAATCTATTCCTTCTTGCTATGAGTAACCTTTACATACCAATCTTGCTTTATTTCTTTCAATTTTTCCTTGTTTATTTATCTTGTTCTTGAATACCCTTTTGGTTCCTATCACATTCTCTTCTACTTGTCTAGGAACCAATTCCTATTTTCCATTCTTTTCTATTTGATACAATTCCTCTTTCATGGCTTGTTTCTAGTAATCATCTTTGCATGCTTCATTTGAATTTTTTGGTTCAACTTGAGATATCAAGCATAGTTCTTCATTTAATCTGCTTCTAATGATCTATTCACATGGGTAATTCTTTATAATGTTATTTCCTAAAGTAGGAATTGCTAGCTCAACTCTTGGTTCTACTAAAGGTTTTGAGCTTTTTTCCTACCTTGGTTCTCCTTCATTCTTCAAATCATTGTTAATCTTAAGAAATATCTCATCATGCCTTGGCTTAGTAACAACATCATCATCTAAATTATAATCAACTATTCTCTCTTGTATTCTAAACTTCTCATCAATTCTCACATTTGTACTTTCCATAATAGTCTTAGTTCTTTGATTATAATATTTGTAAGCCTTGATTTTTAGTGAATAACCAAGAAACATACCTTCATCACTTCTAGCATCAAAATTACCAATATCATCATCTCTCTTTATGTGACACATACTTCCAAATATTATGAAATACTTTACCATAGGTGAGTGACCAAACCACAGTTCATAAGGTGTTTTGTTTGTGTCCTTCTTAACTTGTACTCTATTCATAGTGTAGACTAGTGTATTCGCAATTTCTCTCCAAAATGCCTTGGATACATTATTCTTGCTAACATATCTCTTGCAACTTCTATAACAAACTTGTTTCATCTTTCTACAATGTTTTTTTTTTTAGGGGTTCTTAGAGATGATAGCTATCTTTTAATTCCATTTTCTTCACAAAATATGTTAAATTCATTTGAAGTAAATTCTCCTCCTCTTTCTAATCTTAAACATTTAATATTTATCTTAGATTCATTCTCAACTCTATTCTTTAATATCTTCAACTTGACAAATGCCTCAGATTTCTCTTTAAGATACCCACATCATTCTAGAAAAATATTCAACTAGAATCATAACATACCTTTCACCATAAAATCCTCTAGTCTTTATAGGACCATTAAGATCTATGTGCACAATCTCCAACTTCAATCTAGTGGTAAAACTTTTGCTGGGAAAAGAAGTTCTATTATTTTTTGCCAAAATACACTCCTTAAAAATTGTGTTAGTAGGCTTTACAATCTTTGACAAATCTATATCACAAATATTCTACTTCTCCTCACAATACTGTCTAAGTTCATATGATAGAATCTCATATGTCATAACCAACTGTCATCTACCTTTGCAACCAAGCATGTCATTTTAGTGGGATTCAACTAAAATACATTACTACTAGATCTATCTCCTATTCTAGTTACCTTTCCATCCTTATCTCTGATCATGCATGTCTTTTTTGAGAATTAGAACTAATAACCTCTATCTACTAGTTGTCCAAAACTCAAAATATTGTGTTTTAAACCATCAAAAAAGTATACATCCTTAGTATTAGTTTTACCATCAAGAGTTATAAATCCAATACCTTTTACATGGCATGTTGCATTGTTCCCAACTCTAATAATTCCTCTATCCTAAATTTTGAAGTCAACAAACTTGTTCATGTCACTAGTCATATGATGTGAACAACCACTATCAATTATCCAATTATATTACCTTCTCTAGAATTTCTTCTTTAATTTCCACAAATCCAATTTCATCATCACTAGCACTTAGCATTTGTTCATCAAAATCATAATATTCATTTGCATATAAACAACTCTCTATCTTTTCTAGGCTTATGATTTCCCTTATACTGTTTCTCTCTTTTAGGACACTTAGATGCATAATGACCATATTCATCACAAGTCCAACATCTAAAGATTTTCTTACCTCCTTTTTCTCTTCTTATTAGAAGGGCTACTGCTTGATCAATCTTTTTGTCTTCTTCAGGTCTGTTACTGCTAGAAAAATCTCATCTAGCACTTGTGCTTCTTGATAAGTTACGTTCAATACTTAAGGCACTAAAAGCTATCTCTATTCTGGTTAATTCTCTGGACTATCTAAGTTCATTCTAAATTGCTTGAAGTCTTCCAAGAAATGTTTCCTTTATGAAATCTTTGCTGCATGATATCAGCAATTGCATCATCTGGACTGCTAACTTGAATGGTGGTGTTAGAGTCTTCAATATTTTCCATATAACTTCATTATCATCCTTGGTTCCTCCTTGAGCTTTAATATTTTTAGTAATTTTTGATATCTTTCCTATATATGTTCTTACAAATTTATCTTCCATCATGTTGGAATCTTGAAATGCACAAATCCATTTTTGTAGCCTCAACTTCTTAGAGTGTTCATCACCTTCAAAACTATTCTCCAATGGTTTCAAAATCAAATGTGAAGTAGTGAGTGATTTTACCTGATTGTACTCAATTTCAAGAAGTGTAGTCAATTGTGTTTCTCTATCTCTCATGTCACACATGAAAAGATCTCTTTCTACCTTAGTGAAAGTTTCCAAGTCCTTTTCTTCAATGATTGTCTTCATTATTTTTGTTGAAATCCAATATCTTGGACCCATACACAACAAATGTATCATCATCTTTTCTTTCCAGCTATTATAATTTGTTCCATCAAACATCAGACTATCTTTGTTGAACATGTTTTCCATGGATCTCCCAAAGCTATTAAACATTTTCTTTAAGGACCTAAAGCTCTGATACCAATTGTTAGAAACAATAGTGCACCAAGATAATTGAGTGTGGGGTGGGGGTGGCGCGAATCATATATCCAACAATTAAAACACTTATCTTCTTCAAAAAAACTTAACCATTCAACCAAAGTAAATAGAAACCATACAAAGATGTGTATAAATAATTACACCAAATATGTTGCTAGAGGAACCATTGATCAAAGGGAAAACCCTAGTGGGAATGATGCCCACAAGATAATGTACTAATATGAATATTCCTTATTAGAGGATGGACCCTATTAGGAGTCTATTATGAAATTTAATATAATGAGTCCCTATTAGGAGATTCCAACCATGTTAGGAGTTGTAGTACAATATATGCAGAATGAGCCCACTACCCAAACGTGCAATTTCAACTACAAGAAGAGCTCACTACTCAAACAAATAGATTTCTATTATTTTCATCTTTCTTTGTTCTTTTGTCTATCCTATAACATAGACCAATCACTATTAGAACTTTCAAACTAGGTCACGAACCTTAGATCCAAATACCAAACCTCTGATCACTCATCAAAACCTCAACAATCAAGTTTCCTTCACTTCCACACTGCTCTGCTCAACTTTGCATTCTGCACTCTCCATTGCTTCTTGAATATTCATAATTCACATATATCCATACCATGATAAAGGAAAATATACTTCCCTTATACCTAGTCAATTAAATATTTCCTTGAGTTAGTTGTTAGTCCTTCTCAATTAATTATTATAGGACAACATTAAGAACGCGTTACACTTAGTGATAACATAAATCTTCCACCTTGCAACTTGAATAAGCTTTTTTACATGAAAAATTATGACAAGAAAGCTTAGCCGCATCATCCTCAACATGTCTTTTCCTTTTCCTCAACCTCAATCATCAAGATATCAACTCTACTAAGAGATATAACAAGTTTACTAGAGCATGCCTCTATAAACTCTATCTCAAAATAGATATCACCAAAAATTACATAACTTTTTCTAGGCTTATCCTTTCTACTTTTGATGTTAACTGTATATGCTAAATACTCAAAAGTATCTACCATAACCTTAGGTATTTCTCATTCTTAACTAGCCATCTATATCAACTTGATCTTTCTACTTTCTTCTGTTAGATACAACAAAAGAAATCAAACATGCTATGTTGAAATCAATGAAAAAATCAGTCATGAATGTAACATATCATCATCAAACGAATCTTCCAAAAATCACTCCAATCTTCTAATAGGTTCTTCATCCCATATGATCTCATTTTCCTTCTTTAACATCTTATAGATTGGTCTATATATCTCAGCACAGTTTCTAACAAATATTCTAAGGAAATTTATTTTCCCAAAGAAGGATTGGATTCCATTTACATTCTTAGGATTTTGAATCTTATGTATGGCTTCTACCCTTTTAGGGTCTATCCTATCTCCTTCTTTCCCTACCAAATGACATAACAATTTACCTTCAATAACAAAAAAGGTACACTTTATAAATACCAAACTTAAGGGATTTGATAAATACCTTTTCAAGATGCATACAATGCTCATTTTCATCCTTTGTATATCCTATCAAGTCATCTTGATACACCACTAAAAAAATTTTAATTATATCTACAAAGGTCACATCCATGGCTCTCTAAAAAGTAGCACAAGATTAGTTAAGCCAAAATGCATTGTTTTGTAGGCATGTGTTTGCCAAGGTCTTATAAATTCTATTTTGTACTTCTTTGATTCCTTTACAACTACCTAATTGTATCCAGAGAAGCCATCCATCATAGACATCAACATTGATCTAGTGACACCTTGCAACATGGATTCCATGTTTAGCAAACCATAATAGTCCTTCAGTGAAGGCATGTTTAGATTTATGAAATCAACACATAGTCGTATGTCACCATTCTTCTTCCTAATAGGCACAAAATTTGATACCCAAGAAGAATGCTTAATTGGATTAATGATCCTAGCATCTCTAATTTTGTTAGTTCCTCCTACATCTTTGAAGCTAGTGTTGGATTGATAGGTCTCTAGTTTTTTTCTGAAAGGATTATATCCTTCCTTTAATGGAGCTTCATGATGAAAGAGATCCTCTCTATAGGATTTCAAATCATCATAAGACCAAGAAAACATATGTCTTTATTTTATCAACAAATTGAACAAACTTTTCTTGATTTTAGGAGACAATTTCTTTCCCATCTATACTTTTTAGGTTCTTCTTTGGTCTCAAGATTAATCTCTTCTAGGTCATTTACATCATGAAAATTTTCATTTTTCTTGAATCTAATGGGACTCAAAATTGTGTACCCATTTTGAGTACCATTCAAAAAAATTGAGTCAATTTGAGCTCATATATGCACTTTTCTTGCATATGTACTTGACTGTCATTTTGAGGAGTATGAGGTGTTTTATGTTTTTAACACCTTTCATTCAATATTTCCATATGTCCCATGATGATAAATTTCTATTTTCAGTCATTCTATGAAGTGTTGTTTTAAGCAATGCTCAATTCTACATTTATTCATAAGTGTCAAACAACAACATAAAGCCTAGTTTGCATTTGAATATGTTACACCTAGTTACATTTCATGAGTTTCTACTTTGGAAGTGTTTAGTATGCATATCAAAGAACCCATGTTTCAATTTTCAAGTTATTTATTTATCTCTATCATACTAATTCATATTTCTCATAATTCTTAGAGGCTCTATTTGACCAATTATAAATTTGACCTTGTTCACCATACCAAGAAAATTCCTTTTTACATTATATTCTATAGCTCATATAGTTTCTATGTTATAGTTT
Source organism: Cupressus sempervirens (assembly GCA_028749045.1). Taxonomy (NCBI): domain Eukaryota; kingdom Viridiplantae; phylum Streptophyta; class Pinopsida; order Cupressales; family Cupressaceae; genus Cupressus; species Cupressus sempervirens. The sequence goes on along the minus strand of CM053791.1, from coordinate 169,206,859 downwards.
TGATTTTATGAAAAATCTATTTGATTAGTTTTCAAACACGATTCCAAATGCAACTTGTGAAGTTTTACCGATGTTGAGAAATGCAGATTGATTAGTACCCCTATTCGAGATGTCATAACTCTGAATCTATAAAAGATGACATCAAATGGTTTATACTATTGTGTTCCAAGCTAAAATAATTCAAGTGTGCTAGCTTTTAAGTTGTGACCAATTTATCTGCACACTTTCCTAGGTCCACTCCATTTGCAAAAACCATAGTTCTATTGATCTCAGTACTCCACTTCATGCACTTTCCAAATGTGCCCTATTATTCTTCATGATCTATAATAATAGATTTATATTATCCTTATAATAGTGAACCAATGCCCTAGTTTTTAAGCCCTCAAGTATTTATTTTCCCTATTTTCAGAGCCAAAACTGAATGCATTTTGTTATTTTCTAACATGTTTATTTGTAGATAGTTTCAACTGAGAGATTTTGAATGTCAATATAATTTGACCCCAAAGTCTTCATAAGATGAGATCTAACAAGGTGTAAGGATGTGGATAAGAGAACCAACATGTCATTTTTCAGGGCTTAGTCAAGTGTTTTGGTCATTTTTGAAGCCAGTTCCAAAGGCTCCCGGGCAAAAAGTTACATTTTGCAAAATGGGGTAAAAATGAGTTTCTAAGTGATCACTTAGTTATCTAACTTGATTCTGATGTAGGAGCATCCAGACGTATAAGGGCAATCCTATGTCACCCAAAAAATGTACTTAGACTTAGTCTTTGTTTCATGTGTTTTCATTTCTGGATACCCATTTAGGTCAAATAAATGCTCCAACTCTCACAATTCCACTATCAGTGTTCTAGGATAGAGTATCTGAACACCTTAGGGTATGTGTAAATGTGAAAAAATAGGAGTATGTAATTGAGCCATCATTTTGGTGAACTAGAAGGTGTAAATTGGTTGGATGATTATCATTGTAATTTAGAGCATTCCAGAAAAAGAATCAGGTCAAAAGGCCCCACGGTTTGAAAGTTATCGCGGTTTTTCAATTTTTGGAGACCTCCAAAGAATGCTTCAAAGTTAGGTTAGGGGCATCAAATGACCTCATATAGGGCTGAAATGGGGGATGAGAAAAGCTGGTCCATTGGGCTATAGAGCACTTCAAGAGCTTTCTGGAAATGTAAACGATTCATCAATCAGAGCTATAGTTCAAAAGTTGTGTCTCCTGAAAGTTTGATTACCATTTTTGGATTCTTCTAGTTTTGCACTGACTTCTAACGTAGCTTCTGGAGCCTTCTACTTGGTTGATAGATGCCAACTAGCACTTTCTAGAATTTATTCATAATCCTTAACCCTTTGGGGTCTATTTAAGCACATTTCTGGCATTGTAAAAGGCAGTTCGGAGTGGAGTTTGTGAGAAGGTACTGGGAGAAGAAATTATCTCCAGATTTATGTTATTGTAAGCCCATAGGGAATGTTTTGGAGTCTATTTCTCTGTGCTAAGTGTACTAGCATATTTTCATAGTTAATAAAATTTTCCTTTCCTTTTGTGTCCATTCTGTACTTGGGTTGTGTACCCATCAAGTGGTATTAGAGCAAGGTTTTCTTGAGTGTGTAGATAGAGCACCGACTGTGAGGTAGTTTGCACCAGGACTGTGTGGTTGTGGGTTTGAGTCAAGAAGATGCCTCCATGAAGAGAGTGTGGTTGAAGGGTTGGAGATATTAATCCTGAGGAGGTTACAGCCCTCCAAAGGTAGGTACAAGCATTGCAGGAGGAGCTCTGTAGGGGAACAAATGTTGTTGCAGGTGACGAAGGTGAGGACGACAATGAATGAGAAGAAATTGGACCAGAAGGGGAAGTTGATAGGGAAGTTTTGAATTAGGTAGAGGAAAGGATTTTTAGGGCCATTACTAAGTTTGGGAAAGACCTACAATTGATGTGGGTGTATTTTCAAGAAATCTAAAACAAGATGAGATGATCGACTGGATCAATGAACTAGAAGAGTACTTTGAGTATGAGGATATCAAGGATCCAAATAGGGTTAAGTTTGCAAAGGCCAAACTGAAAGGCCATGAAAAAATCTTGTGGTAATAGGTTCAATTGGAAATAAATAGAAGAGGAAAAGAGAAGATCACAAGGTGGGATCGTATGGTGAACAAATTGAAGAAGCAGTTGATTTGTTTAAGAAGATGCATGGGTTAAAGCAAGTAGGAAAATCAGTCCAAGAACATACGGAGGATTTTTATCGACTTTTGATTAGAGCAAGGCATGCAAAAGAAAATAAGGAGAAGGTTGCTCGTTATATTAGTGGCTTGCGACCTAGTAGCCAGGAGGAATTAAGTCTGGTAAGAATGACCAGTTTTAAAGAGGCATACCAGTTTGCACTACGAGTTAAAGAAAAGCTAAATAAAAGGTTTGAAGGGAGACAAACAGGGTGCAGTTAAGGAGGAAGGTTCAGTGGTAGGTCATCAAGAGGTCAAAATGAGACCCAAAAGAAAAATGAAGATGTGGGTACTAGTAGGAACCTAAGGAATGATGGTTTTAACCGCTCCCATGATCAAGACTTTGGAAATTAGAGAGGAAGAGGTAGAGGACATGGACAAGGAAGAGGAGGTTTCTATAGTACCTATTTCCATTGCAATGAAGAAGGTCATCATGTTTTTGAATGCCCTCAACATCAAGGAAGGACAGATAGGAGAGTTGAGGGTCAAGCTAGGGTTTCTCATGTTGATGAGGATGCACAATCATCACGTTCAAAGGATGTAGGAAGAGGAGAGACTTTAGTAAATGAAAGGGTCCTACTAAGTGGTGAGATTGAGCCAAGAAAAAGGAGGAGTCTATTCCATACCAGGTGCAAGTGTGAAGGTAAATGTTGTGATGTGATCATTGATGGTGGTAGCACTGATAACTTGGTATCAGAGGAGATGGTCTCTAAGCTGAAGCTCAAGAGGGAGAAACACCCCCAGCCCTATCAAATCGCTTGGGTGAAGGATGATCATAAGGTCTTGGTAAGTGAACAATGTTTAGTGAAGTTCAAAATTGGGAGTTACCATGATGAAGTTCTTTGTGATGTTATTCCAATGGATTTTTTCCATCTATTGTTGGGAAGACCATGGGTGTTTGATAGGCATGTAGTAGATGATGGTCATGCGAACACATATTCTCTAACCAAGGATGGAGTTCACCACAAATTGAAGCCCATGAAAAAGGAAGGTGAAAAGGTATGTAGCAGTGCTAGGATTTTTCTTGTTGATGGAAGGAAGATTTTAGATGGCATGAAACATCAGCGTATGTGTTATGCTTTGATTCCTAGGAAAGATAAAGAAGGTAGTAGTGAAATACCACTTGAAGTTTCAGATTTACTAGGTCAATTTGGAGATATCATCTCTGATAATGTTCTAGAAGGATTTCCACCGGTAAGGCCAATCAGTCATCAGATAGATTTAATCCCAAGAGCTAGTTTTCCAAACAAGGCTACTCACAGGATGACTCCTACTAAAACTGAGGAGCTAAATAGATAGTTTAAGAGCTATTGAGGAAGGGGTTGATTTGGGAGAGCCTGAGTCCATGTACAGTACCTGTAGTATTGGCACCAAAGAAGGATGGAGAGTGGAGAATTTTTACAGACTCTCGAGCTATCAATAGGATAACCATCAAGTATGGTTTTCCTTTGCCAAGAATGGATGATCTTATGGACTGTTTGAGTGGATCTTAGTACTTCACAAAGATACATCTCAAAACTGGCTATCACCAGATACAAATACAAGAAGGAGATGAGTGGAAAACTACCTTCAAGACCAAGGAGGGTCTTTATGAGTGGCTAGTCATGCCCTTTGGATTGACGAATGCCCCAAGAACCTTCATGTGGCTTATGAATGAGGTACTTAAGAAGTTCTTTGGAAAATTTGTTATTGTCTATTTGGATGATATTTTAATTTTCAGCAAGAATCTGGAAGAACATTTATTTCATATTTGTAGTGTCCTTGAAAGGTTGAGGGAAGAAAAATTATTAATTAATCTGAAGAAGTGTATCTTTGCAAAGAGGGAGTTAGTCTACTTGGGATTTATTATAACACCTGAAGGTCTTAAAATGGATCCAGACAAGGTAAAAGCCATCTTGGAATGGCCTACTCCAAGGTCTACTACTTAGGTGAGATCATTTCATGGTCTGGTTAGTTTTTATAGGAAATTCATTAAGAATTTTAGTGGCATATGTGCACCCCTAACTGACACAATAAGAGGGGAAAGAAAAGAGTTCAAACGGACTGTGGCAGCTGCGGGAAGTTTTGAAATGCTGAAGAAGAAAGTGATAGAACAACCTGTGTTGGCACTTCCAGATTTTAGAAAGTTGTTCTCGGTGGATTGTGATGCTAGTGGCAGGGCTATTGGAGCTATATTGAGCCAAGAAGGTAACCCTATTGCATATTTTAATGTAAAATTGAATGACACAAAAAGGAAGTATTATGTTTATGATCAAGAGTTATATGCAATAGTTCAAGCCTTAAAGAAATGGAGGCGCTATTTATTGCCAAAAGAATTTGTTTTGTATATTGATCATCAGGCATTATAGTACCTAAATAGTCAAGGTAAATTTAACCAAACGCATATGAAGTGGATAGAGTTCTTGTAGAACTATACATTTGTGTTGAAGCATAGAAGTGGAAAATCTAATAGAGTTAAATATGCATTAAGCAGGAGGTAGTTGTTTCTTACAGTAATGCAGGTTGAAGTATTTGGGTTTGTTGAACTGAAGAATTTGTACCTTGAGGATCTTGATTTTGCTGAAGCATGGAAAGCTTGTAAAGAACCTATTGCGGTGGATAGAACTAAGTGGTTAGATTAACTGATTTAGGATGGTATGTTGTTCAAGGGTAGTCAATTATGTATTCCAAACAGTTCCATGATGGAAAATCTGATTATGGAGAAACAAAGTGGAGGGATGGCAGGAAATTTTTGTCGAGATAAGACCATTGCCATTCTCAAAGAACATTATTTTTGGCCCCAAATATCACAGGATGTGAAGATGTTTGTACATATTTGTCAGATTTTTCAAGTGGCCAAGGGATTTAGTCACAATACTGGACTTTATCAGCCATTGCATGTTCCATCAAAGCCATGCGAGGACATAAGTATGGATTTTTTTCTTGGATTGTTGAGGCAACAAAGGGGTAATGACCCAGTATTTGTAGTGGTTGATAGGTTCTCCAAAATGACACATTTCATTCCATGCCATTTAACTCATGATGATGTCCATATTTTAGACTTGTTTTTTAGAGAGATGGTAAGACTACATGGTCTCCCAAGGAGTATAGTTTTTGATAGAGATACTAAATTTGAGGGGTATTTTTGGAGAACATTGTGGAAGAAGTTGAGAACAGACTTGAAGTTCAGTTCTACACATCACCCGCAGACAGATGGATAGACTAAAGTGGTAAATAGAAGTCTGGGCAATTTACTAAGATGTTTAGTTGGGGATAAGCCCAAGGGGTGGGATTTGATTCTACCACAAGAAGAGTTTTCTTACAATAACTCTGTAAATAGGAGTATTGGAAAATCACCATTCTAAATTGTATATGGAAGTAGCCCAAGTACTGCACCAGAATTGAGCAAGATAGAGCAAGGGGAGAGGACAAGTGTTGAAGCTAAAAAATTTGCTGAACATATCAAGCATCTACATGAGGAGGTCCAGGCACACATTACCAAGATGAACCAATAGTATAAAGCTAGGGCTGATCAAAGGAGAAGACATAAGGAGTTCCAAGTAGGGGATCTAGTCATGGTACACTTAAGAAAAGAAAGATTTCCAACCGGTACTTACAACAATCTGAAGATGAAGAAATTTGGCCCTTGCAAAATTTTAAAGAAACATGACTTAGCAAATGCATATGAAGTAGAGTTGCTAGATGGAATTCACATTTATCCTATTTTCAACATTGCAGACTTAACAGAGTATCATGATGATGGTACAAATGAGGACCTGATGTTAGAGCCATGTCCAATTCCTACTTCTAAGAAGGAGGAGATAGAGGAGATTCTAGATAGTTGTGTGGGTAGGAGTACCAGAAATAGGCAGTATGAAGAGTACCTATTCAAGTAGAAAGGATGATCGATAGAGGACTCAACTTGGATATTAGCAACTGAGGTTTCCCATTTGAGATTTCCTCTACCATTCATAAAGTGATAGGGTCACTTTTCAATCTACCCTGGGTGTCTAATGTAGGAGCATCTAGAGGTATAAGGGCAATCATGTGTCACCCAAAAATTGTACTTAGACTTAGTCTCTATTTCATGTGTTTTCATTTCTGGATACCCATTTGGGTTAAATAAAGGTTCCAACTCTCACAATTCCACTATTAGTGTTCTAGGATAGAGTATTTGAACACCTTGGGATATGTGTAAATGCCAAAAAAATAGGAGTATTTAATTGAGGCATCATTTTTGTGAACTAGAAGGTGTAAATTTTTTAGATGATTGTCATTGTAGTTTAGAGCATTCCAGAAAAAGAATAAGGTCAAAAGGCCCCACAGTTTGAAAGTTATCGCAGTTTTTCAATTTTTGGAGACCTCCTAAAAATGCTTCAAGGTTAGGTTAGGGGCATTAAATGACCTTTTACAGGGCTAAAAAATGGGGGATGAGTGAAGCTAGTCCATAGGGCTATAGAGCACTTCGAGAGCTTTCTGAAAATGTAAAGGGTTCATCAATTGGAGCTATGGACTTCTAACACAGTTTCTAGAGCCTTCTACTTGGTCGGTGGATGCCAACTAGCACTTTCTAGAATGTATTCATAATCCTTAACCCTTTGGGGTCTGTTTAAGGACATTTTTGGCAATTCAAAAGGCAATTCAAAGTGGAGTTTGAGAGAAGGTACTGGGAGAATAAATTATCTCCAGATTTATGTTATTGTAAGCCCATAGGGCATGTTTTGGAGTTTGTTTCTCTGCACTAAGTGTAATAGCATATTTTCATAGTTAATAAAATTTTCCTTTCCTATTGTGTCCATTCTATGCTTGGGTTGTGTCCCCGTCAGATTCCTACCATTGAACCAAATTCAATTGATGAGTTTGAAGAATAAGGCTTTTTAGTTCAATTTTTTTTTTTAGTTGGACCTACTTTGGGGTTTGACTGTATGAAGAAAAAGATATAGATGGTTTAAACAAGGAGCTTGGCAAAGTTGGAACTTCCAATGGGTTGGATTTAAGAAATTAAAGACCCCTATTACTTTTGATTTGTATCACCATAGAAGTCTCAAGATTTTTAAATGAACCATTATTATCATAGTAGACAACCTATGTAAAGTCTGATGAAAATAACATTGAATATGTGCATCAACTTCTTGTGCAGGTTTCTTTGAGTAAGGATTTTATTTCTTGAGTGATGGTGAGCTTAGAGATGTATTGTGAGAAGGAGTAATGTTGAAATATTAGTGACCTCCTATGCAAATAAAAAGTCACAGTCAACCCATATTTGTGATGCCATAGTGTCTTTACAAATTCTTGATGTTAGGAATTGTCTTTACCTTATGAAGAAGACTCTTGAAATTTTTCACTAATGCTATCCTAAAGGAGAATCTTATTGGGTAGCTAGGGCATTGTACAAAAATTATAAAAGAGACACTTCTAGAGTACAATTTATTAATTTGGCTATTCCAAATGAAGGTCATTCTCATTTTAAAGAAATATTGCACATTGTTGGCTTGTTGTTGCCTAGGTGGCCATGATAGCTACACATATAAACATAATTTACAACAAAAAACCATTTACAAAAGCTTTATACATATGAAAAATGTATAATGGTTAGCATTAATATAGTGTTGTCTTGTTGCTATCTAAGTGGCCATAATCTGTTGTTACTAGTTTTAGTACTTCATAACATTCTAGATCATATGATGATGCCCAAATTAGTGGCAATAGGTGCTTGGGATCCTCATAGAGAGACTAAGCATTACACTTGAATGTTGCAAAGGGAGGTGTAAACAAAGACCCACAACTCATGTAGCAGTTTCATTTTCAATTTATCACTCTTAAGTTTTTTTTTATTAATATTACCAACTCAAGTTCTAATGTTAAGCTTCAACCCAAAATGGTGCAAGATAAATAGTATATACAAACCCAATGAAGTAGATTTCTCCATATTTATCTAGTCTTATCCAACATCCATATTGTTCATTGTCATCACATTTTGAAGTTATGGTAGAGGATACATGACTTTGAAATGCCTCACCTTATATAAAAACATCTTAACAAGGGTATGAGGAACAAAACTTAGTTATGATAGGGATTTAAGGTATTTCTTTTTTCATGCATAGGGCATTAAGTTAGTGGCTAGGTTGAAGGGAGAGATGATTGGTGAAGATAGGCCATGGAGGAATAGAGTAGTCCATGACATAGTGAAGAGTAGAGCACAAAATGATGCACATGAATAAGATGTGTAAAGCCTAGAGTAGGGGAAAATGATTGAATCCATCTCTAAGTGGATATATGTATCCATGTCTTACAAATTCCTTGTTTCTTGCAAGAGAAATATTACTAAGTTGGAAGTCAACTAGTTGTCATCATTAATGGTAGAATGGGTTACCTATAGATTTGCAATAGCAGGGGGTCTCAATCCATGTTTCTATGTGAGACAACCATTCTTATCTTAAATCTCACATTGATGTCGTGAGGGTAGTTCTTGTGTTTTAAATACAAAAACACACATTTATATGAGTCTCTCAAGTGGAAACTTATGAAAGGCATAGGACTTGTGTGGAGGGGCCCATTGTGGCTACTTGGAAGTAGAGTTAACTATGTTTTGACCAACCTTGCACAGGGAGTAATAAGAGTGCCAGGTGGAAAATTCTAGGGGTTATCATAAGTTTGAAAGGGAATACAAATGGGGCTATGATCCTACAATGTTGGGAAGGCCAAATTATGAAGCTGAGATGATGCTAATATATTATGACTAGGAATCCCATTAGGAGATTGGAAGAGAAAATTGTAAGATGTACAATGTTATAGTGGTCATAAGGTTGAGAGTCTTCTGAAAGAGTCATATGATGCTACGACATTGTCGTCAGGTCATAAAGCTAAGAATGGGGATTTAAGATAATATAATATATTGTGAGATTGTAAGAATGTAATTTCCAAAGTGAGATGCTACAATATTATCATATGGTCAAGTTGTCATGAGATCGAGAAGCATAAAATTCAAATGTTTCAAGTGATTTGAGATGGTGAGGCTCACCTAGATGAGGAGGCAAATAGAAAATTGATAAGTGGCACTTAGGAGTTGGAGGAAAGAATTAAAAATGAAAAATAAATTGAAATTTTGAAGTAAAAAATTTCAATCTGTATGCTCACATTCTTAGAAGTTAAAAATTGAAGATTTGAAATAAATTTGAGATGTTATATAGTTAAAACTATATTTTTGTTTTTTTTAAATCAATTATAATGCCCAATTCATGGCTTGGGGCTTCTCTTTTCAAATCAACTTTAGGGGTACCATTATTATTAGAAATATGTAGCATAATATACCACTAGAACAAAGAGAATCTGAATTTTCCATTTCTATAGTTAGATTTGCACAAATCTCCATTGGCAAAAGCTATATGCAATTTTGTGTTTATAGGGCATTCTCGATAATTTTGAAGTTTTGTTATTTCAAATGAAATGGGATCAAATTGTGATTAAATTTGGATAGTATTAGAACCACTGGAAACTTTAAAGATAAAATGAATGTTTCTAAAAGCAAATGTGGATGATAAAGTGATGTCGATAGATGTAGTTAAAATTTTACAGCAAGGACAGATGAAGAAAAATAAAATTAGATTACAATTCCTCACAACTTACCTGATATCTAATATTGCTTTAATGAATGTCTTTCTCATTAATTATCAGAAGATATTTCTATAATAGTTGTGATTAGATTTGATTGTTGGTAGATGAAGAAAGTGATCAATTTCTATAGCAACATGATGAAGAGTTTAAGTAGGGCAATTGGCAGTATCAGATTTTTATATGAGCATTTTCCAATCTTTAAATCTTTCTTCTCTTCTCATTTTAGGTTTTGAGATGTGATTAAAAAGATCATTGTTGAAATAGATCATTGAATGAGGGAGATTGTTAAAGAAGACTATGTATTTCAATCATTATTTTGTCACTGATGTCAAACCTGCTATTTTTTAGTAAGACAATTCCTTATAAGATTCAAATATTATCACTTAGTTGATTGATGAAGAGGATTTGATCAATAAGAGGTAATAATAGCACCTAGAGGAAAGGTTAAGTTATGATTATGTAATGAATTACAAGGATTAGTTAAGATAGTTATGACATGAGGTATTGATAATCTACTTAAGGTTACAAAGTTTGGTTACACTTAGAAAGTTTACAAGAACAAGTTACACAAAATTTGTCTGCCAAGCTTGACTAAGTAGATGGAAGGTGCTAAGAAAAGTTAGTGCAAGCTGAGTAGAAAATTAGTTGGAGCTGAGTAAAAGTTCATTCTAGTGTATCCCAAGTAAAATATTTGATGTTGAGTAAAGTTTAGTTGATGTCGAGCATCAGTAATTTCACAATGGATGTCGAGCAATTTAGTATGTGCTAAGCATTAGAAGCTTGATAATGTTGAGCTATTGTATAATTTAAAACATCAACAATTGGATGAATTTGACTTGACAAGTTTGTTTTCTTGGATTTTGTGAACCAGGTGGAAGATAAGGTTGATGAGCTGGTGGCACAAAATTTGATGTAAACCATTTTTAAGTGAATTCAAATGGATTCTAGGATAACTTTCTAGAAGAGATATGAGATATGGGGTAGATACATTGTATCCTACATTATCCATCCAAACCCTAAATTGGACAATGAAAAGTGAGAGGGAAAATATCTTAATTTCCTATTTATAAGAATGTATGGTTATTAAGCAAAGTTGTCATGTTTGAGAATGTAAGGGAGACAAGTAGTCAAGGGTTATGCTTCATCAAGTGACCTAAGAGAATAGTCTACAATGGCATGTTAAGCAAGGAGGCTTAAGGAAATGAATTATTGAAGGGTAACAAGCTATCAAAGCTACAAAGTATGAAGGCCAAGCATAATTGAGGACTAAATAGAGATCTATAATCTGCAAGAGAAGTTGTAAGTTGTATCAGATCAAAGATCTACTATTACTCTCTAACAATTGTATCATTCTAGGGTAAATCCTTTAGATTAATGTTTATCTAATATTCATTTGTAAATCCTTTAACTAGGTGGCATTTCATGTGAATGGCCCAAAGTCCTTTAAAAAGGCTCACTTCTAATAGGCTGATTAAAATCCCTTAACTAGGTCACATTTAATAGTGTGTATTGTAACCTTTAATAGGGTTGGCCTTTCATATGGAATCACTTTCGAAGAGTGAAAATGAGTATTGTGTTACTGGTGGTTTTTTCCCAAAATTGGGTTTCCACATAAATCATTGTGTCAACTATTTTGATGAATCTATTATGGTTCATGCTTTATATTTTTGCAAGTTGATTTGACAATAACCTACAAGTTCTAGTAATTGCATATTATTATGGATGAGTACATGAATATGAATGTTTTGTGGGTTCACTAAGCTACGAAAAGCTTTATTTATACATCTAGACCTTGGATAACTAATTTACTACCCCCTCCCTCCCCCCCCACCCCTCTCAGTTATTCTAAAGTATTCCAATAGTAGGGGTTCAAATTTTTGGGTTGAGAGTCTCCCAAGCTACCATGAGACCATTGTTGGTTCGAGTTCTATTTTTTGGTTACTATGATTCCATATTTCTTAGTAGTTTCTCTATTATGAACAACAATATTGTAGTTTCTTGAAGCATTCAAATTATACAGTCATCTATTGTGCATCCTTTAAGTTTTTTCATATATAATGATGTATTGATTTTAAGGAAATGAATATAGAGTTTCATTGATAGCTACATTCTAAATGTGTCTCCTTTGCTATGGGTTTGTCCTTTTATCTTGATATATGCCCAAAGTGCATATTGTTAAGTTGTAGCATGTTTTCTAAAGTTGTGTGTCATTCTGTATCTTGTCATTGGGTCAAGGACTTGAGTAATTTACTTGATATGCATTGATAGAATTATAGAGATCATAGGAGGATTTGATAAGTATGGATTTTGTTTGAAGATTGATGTCTATTCCAAGGTAGATAGATAAATTAGATATCTGAGTATACGAGTATATTTTTGGTTTCCATGTGTATGTTTTAACGTATTGAATGTCCAATGGATAGGGATTGATCAACTTAGAAATTACATGTTCCTGTTGTTGCATGCCTAGGTTATGTTGATTCAAATCTTTAATCTAATATCTTTTCCCTTTATGTTTAAGAGTTGAAAAGAATTATCCCTCACTTGATTTACTTGATTCATGTGTCCTATTATTATCGATTTCACGTCCATCAATGTTTGCATAAACATAGAAGATTCAAGGGTTTTTATCTACTATATAAATTTAATTATATGCCTTTACACTAGTACCATATAAAGAGTATGAGGTCCACCCACCCAGGTCTTGTAGAGCCTAAAGAGAAGAAGGAGAGAAAATAACCTTATAGTTCGCCCTGGTGTTTGAATAGGTGCATTGAATATGGGAACTAGCTTCCCCTAGGTGTATGTGTTCTTATCACTAGGTTATTAATAAACTGTTAATTTGGGAGCCAACAAAATCTATCATGTTAATCAAATATAGTATCCAACACAACCAGCCCCATATGAATCTTTCCTTTTAATTAATTGGACAACTCATTCACCAAAAATAGTGTCCTTACCATCTATTGTTTCCACAAAATTTTCACAATCAATCTCTTGTCCATGGTACTTGTCCTCATTGAGAATAAAGTACAAGATATCAAACACTTGCTAATTTTTTATATTATAACAGATAAAAATCCTATTATGCATCTTAATTGTAGACACACTAGTAAATGATATATCATCAGGCTTGATTTCTACATTAGCCAATAAGTCATTCATCTTATTATTACTTCTATCCATCCAAGATATGCCAAAAGCATCAAATACTTGAATTTCTTCCACAAAAAACATTTCTATACTGTTTTAGCCTCTTATTCTTGGAAGCATATGTCTCCTTAATTTGAGAAACAATTAACTTTGAATCACCAATATGAAATTTCTTAATTCCATGATTTGTTGACAATGTTAATCCCAATAAAAGTGCCTCATATTGTACAATATTATTAGGACATCTAAAATTCAAATTAAATGAATATCTAAAAGTATGCTTAATTGGAGATATGAAAATAACTCTAGCTCCCAAACCAAGTTAATAATATTCCTCATCAAAGTACATGGTCCAAAGGTTTTGAGAATCTATACAATTTGTTACCTCTTGTGCAATTAATGAGACCGGCTTTTCAATTTCTTGAATAATAAAATTAGCTCTAAAAGCATTAATCTTTGTATCTAAGAAACAAGTAGCATCTCTATCAATGTTATCCTCAAGCATATGAGTGACTCCTAGTTATTTATCAACTTTTTTGGCCTTGTCCTCTATGTGAGATGTAGCATATGCCAAATCATATTGTAGGCTACTTCACATTGTTGCACTCCATTTTCTTGAAAGAAACATTCCACACTATGGAGGAATATCAACTACTAGGACAATCATAGTTAGGTCAACATTAGGATAAGCAACTAACTTAAAAGCAAAAGCATTGATTGTACTTATGACATGCACTTCTCTTCCATTCAGAGCGCTACACCTACCTTGCTTGGTATCCACTTTCAAATCTAGGGCTTCCATAATTCTAAAAGGCAAGACATTATTAGTAACCACTGAGTCAATCATACAATTTTTAAGGTTTTCCCATTTATGATCAATCTCAAAAAGAATGGGTTAATTTTTTCTATGTAGGCTGCAAATGAATTATCTAAATACATCTAAGGTATTTTAGACATAACTCCCTTGACTTCTTTATCTTTTATTAAAAGTGGTATTTGTTGCATCAATGATAGCTCTCATTCAATAATACTACTACCTCCTATTCCACCTATCCAAGGGAGGGCCTTCTTTTTGTGTTCCTCTATCCTAAACATCTTAGATAAGGGAACCTTGACATTAATTTGACATAACATTGCAATCATATCCATAGGATCATATACAGTAAGCTTAAAAGAACTATCTCTAGTTGCTAGTGCTTAAACAATAGGTTCCTCCACTTGCCTGGAAATATCAGGACTTGACTACTTTTCTTGTACACTGATGATTAATGTTTCTACACATTGGATTTGCAATTTCTTTTTTGGCTCCCACTTTTTGATCTTACTGCCTTTGATATTTAAAATCACTAGATTATCCTTTTATTCTTATCATCAATTTTATGTGTAATATCCTTGATAAAAATACTAGATGGCTTACAAGTAGTACTGTTCATAGTCCATTTTCTAAGATTGTAAGTACTATGCACTTGGGGTATCATTTCAATAGTGATCCTATTAATCTCTTTATTTGATGGTTTTCTCATATTCGTGTGCTCTGCATCTGATATCATGTTGCAAATCCTATATTCATCTTGATCTTCATCATCTAAAAATATTTGTTTCTGATGCAATTGATACATATTTCTTTGATTTATAACATCATTTTCAAAATCTTCTAAATCAAATTGACTACCATTTTCTTCCTCTCTTTCATTTTGTACTTGCTAATTTTTAGAAAAAAACTAAGCAACTACATAATAATTTGTAGAGTGAGGGGATTGTCATAAAATACACCAAGGTACATCATCAATAATGTTCATAGAATTTCTTTGTAGTGGATCTAGTGTACCATTATCTTTGGTACCTTGAGCAAGATTAAATATGGGTTTACCATCTTTCCATTGTGTGGTGTAAGGATAATTTAGTATCCTAGACTGCTTGTTGTAATTATTAGTAAATTGGGGCTTCTCACTGTTATTTGGTTTATTAGCATGATATGCTGGTGGATTCAAATTCTTAAGAAGATCCAAGACTTGACAGATTTTGTCATTCTTAGGTATCATAGTTACAATGGACTTGTCACCTTCTTTCTTATTTTCTCTTGGATTGAATAGCTTTGGATAATCTCTTTTCCCTAGTTTATGAGATTCTTTTATTTTATTTTTGATAGTCACAACCATCTTATAATTGTCTCTCAATGTTCTAGGATCCTTATCCCTTAGAGTATAAGCCATTTTACGATTAAAGGAATTAAAATAAGTTTTAAGGCATGCATCTTCCCTTAATCTCATACTTGGAACAAATAGTACATCCCCTTCTAGAATCTTGCATTGAAATCAAATGTAGACTCATTTGGGTTTTTCTTTATGTTGTTAAATTCATTCAACATAAAATTAGCATTGTTGTTAGCACCATATTGATCCTTTAAAAGCTTCTCTAAGTCATTCCATGAGCCAATACTATCATCAGGCAGTCTTCTAAATCAATCGCTAGCATCCTCTGTAAGAGATTGAAAAAAAAGAAATCATTACTACATCCTCATACTCTACCTCATAATTATTTAACATATCAATTAATTTCCTGAGGTGCTCCTCACTAGTGATAACATTATTTCCTCAAAACTTGATCACCTTATCTCTCATATCATTACAAATAGGATTAGTAAAACTAGGGATGCCTGTAAAGGAGATTTTCTTATATTTATCCATGTAAATGGGTCTTCTCTGAAAATCTATAACATTTAATGTGCTTGGTCTATCCCCTTGGGTTTGCATATGGATTTGAGGTTGTTGGGCTACATATATTTGGCTAGTGTTAGTTATTAAAGAGGACGAAGGTGTTGAATGAGATACATTTTGGCTAGTTATTATAGGTTCATAGATAGGAACAAAAGGTATATCTTGTGAAGGGTGGTTTGGAAAGGGTGCCAAAGAAGAAGTAGATTTAATAAAATGTATTTTTCTTCTAGTCTCTAAGGCCTAGGCCTCATTTTCAACTTTCTCAAGTCCTTTGCCTAGATCCTCTCTTTCTTTCTTGGATTTCTCTAAATCTAAGTCAAGATTAGACATCGTAGAATTGTTAGAAAGAACTTGGAGCTCATTAATTTGAATCCCTAGAACCTTTCTCTTTCCTTTATCAAGATTTTTCATAGTCAGATCTAGGACCTCATGTTCAATTGTCTTAAAGGGTTGGATTTGGGAGATGATTGTGCCTTGCTTTTCTTTTAGAAGGCATTATTGGTCTTGGAATTTGGATCTCAAATCTTCAACATCCCCAAATGCATCGAAATGTAGTTTATAAGATCTCTCTTCTAACTTCTTATTTTTTTCTTGTAAGGAAACCATTCTCCTAAGTAGGATGTCTCTCTTAATGAGAGTATTCATAGTAATATGTTCCTTCTCCTTCTCCAAATGTATGTTTTGAACTCTTCCTCAATAGACTTTTTTTTTAGAATCTCCACTTCAGTAAGTAAATCATCAGGATTCATGGTTGTTTTTTATGATTCTATAGGATCATTGAGATCAATAGGGTTTCTCTCAATGAAAGGAACATGGTGAGAGTGCGATCTACTTGATTGAATGCTCCTAGGTCTGGGATGTTGGTATATTCTTCCCAAATCAATAGATCTAAAAGAAGTATCCCTGATCTATGATACCAATCTATCTTTGTAAGGATGATCTTCATGGAAAGGTCTTGTTAAAGTATACCTAGAAGCCTAGTATTCTCAGATTTAGAGCTATGGGATAAGACATATTTCTCAATTATAGGATGGAACTAAAAATTATCTCTAGGTTTCCATGTATGAAAACTTTCTCCGTTTTTCTTAGGCCAAATCTTCTTACTACCTTTTGTTGTATACAAAGGGATATCCAAGTTTTCCCTAACATATGATCTTGTATTCATCCTTCTTTCAATAATCCTTTATTTTAATATGAGCACTAGTTAGCAAAACCTAAGACTAAGTGACCATAGACTAAGGGGGAAATTTTTTTATAATGACTAAACAACAAGAAACTTCATGGTAAAATCATTCCTAAAAATAGAATGGAGGGACCCAACTTAGATGATTTCAATATTGTATAATTCAGGAATGTAGACTCTATATGGAAAATAAGGCACTTGTAAGGATATCATATATTACACAACTCTTGGGTAATGGGAATATTGAAAATTCTCAAGGTTGGCACTAAAAGGGAACTAATATAAAACACAAGCACAAACCAAAGAATATATGACTACAAACAAATAGCTTACAAAAGAGATTTGAACACTTCAAAATTAATTTATTTCTATAGAGACCCCAACAAAGTTGCCATTTTGTTGGCTCCTAATTTGTCAAAAATTAAACAGACTTTTATGATGCCAAAAAACCTAGGAATTAGCTAAAATCCATGGTGGGTAATCTATAATTAAACCATAATAAAAGGACCAACTAATAGGACATCAGAGTCTTCTCCACTTTGACCTTTGCAACATTCAATCGGGTATATCTCAGGAATTCAATTATTATTGATTCTCAAATCAAGGTTCTTAATATGAATTCCAATAACACCATATTATTGATCCTTCTTTCTTCTAATTCAATGGTCATAAAGACATGATAACTAGCCATTTTATCAAACCCTAGACACCATGAATCAAGTACAGGCTGATATTTTACACTTATATAACAGAATTGTAAAAGATTGATAGATTATAATATTTCTATATTATGCAAAATATTCCATTCATTTTAACTCATGAGGATGGCTAGTGCCTTGTCCATTGGGCTACAACTAATAGAGATAATACACCTACTTCTAGATCTTATCTCAATACTTTTTGCAAATATCTAACTATATTCATTTCCAGATCTCATACTTATCATATTTTTACTTAAACCATGGTGGTCTTTCAACTGGCATTAAGCATTTGGATAATCCATTAGATTATTAGTAAAACCAAATTGAAATATAATTTAGAGTGAATTACCACTAAAATTTAATAAAATGTGCCATCAAAATTTTAGAGAAGAAAACAAAGTCAAGGAGAGAGATGATATTTGGAATGAAATGAAGTTTGAATATTTGAATTCATTTCTTTGAATTGTATACAACTCAATAATCACCTCTATCAAAACAATAACAGAATAGGCTAATAATTGTAACTTTTGTATTTAACTTTGGAATCAATTTAAAACATACATGGACTGACTCCAACTTTACATAGACTCATGTAAAATGCAATATAACTCAAAACCTCCTCTTGCCTTGGAAATTCAATTATATAGTGTGATTTCTATTGAGTTACAATTATGCATGACTTTTAATGGAAAGAATCCTTTCAAACTCATCTTTTGATCAAAAAATAATCTTGGATCAACTCCAAGGTTTTAGGTGATCTTGCAACCTACTAGAATCCACTCAATTGAAGACAAATGTGTGCATTCTCAAGGAGGCCTTTGCTGGTTTGAATGATGTTGGATAAGATGTTTGATCTATTGTTTGAAAAGTAACCACAAAAGAGATATATTTTTGGTATTTTCTATTTTATGAGAAATGCAATTTATCAATGCAACTATCTATATTCTCATTTTAACCATGTGTTAGCTAAGAAAATAAAAAAGATAAGGTAACAAAAGATTAAATCAAATAACTTCAAATGGATATTCCTAATGGACATAAACCATGGTATCAACATGTATGTGAGTTAAATAATCAAAAAGATTTGATGGGAAACCAATAAAAATAGGAGTAGTGCTTCCTCAATTCTACTGATGCAATCATTGATAGGAACTCAATAATAACAAAAAAATTATTCACTTCTCATTGAATTGCAATGCCATGTAGAGTGCACTCATGCAAGACAAAAAGCTATGCAGGAACAATAGATGATTTTTTTTTCAACTTGGTATGTTAGTGGAACTTGTTAACATGAGGCAAACACCAGAACTAAAAGGTCACACAAACATAATAACACAATAAAACAATTGGCTCAATTATTATTCATTAACATACATTCAATAAAATAACATAATCTAACAAGAATAAATATAGTAAAAAAGAGAACACCAATGGAATATATTATTGAATCAAAATAATGGCTTGGAGTACATATTACATCATGTATTTAAAAGAAAACATTTCCTCCTTTTGTGTTGAGAGTGAGAGATCTTAAAATGAAAATACATGCTTAAAACTAAAAAAATAAATCCAATTATATACAAATTGACTCTTTAAATGGTGCTAAGCTGATCTCTGCCCTTTTTTATATCAATTAATGGGTGCATGAGCCTTTACATGAATTAAAATAATAAAAGAAGAAGGAAATAAGAATGAGAAAGTTGTAAGAGGATCTGAGAGTCACTAAAAGCTCTAGAAATAGAAGCTTGACCTTCTCTGGTAATTTCTTCGAGTTAAACTACCATTGAAATGCATTTTCGGTGCATGGAATGCTCTAAATTAGGAACTAGCAATTATCTATTGGCACATTGTTACTTCTTTAAAATTGTGGGTGCACCTCTATGAATAGTGGATCTATGGACCTACGTACCTTGATGATAGGTTCCAAAAATCCAAAATTCTCCTAAGTGTCAAAATTGAATATCCAACATTGGGGATTTTTAATTCCTTATCAACAAGTGATGTATGCATGTTTTCTCTTAAATTTCTCTATGATCTCCTTTACTTGGGAAAGTTTCTAGGAAATCTAGAACTCCATAATTATCTTTAACTAGTTGTTGATAATTGCTAATCTCAATATGAGTTTTTGAAAAATCCTCAAGTTTACTGTCTAGTTCCAACAATACCTCTTTAGTCTTAAATGATTGCCTAGTATCTTCATTTTATAAAACATCCTTGAAAGTTCCTTGGAATTTTTGGAATATTGATTGCACTAAATTGAACTTGCCTTTTCACTTATCTTCAAAAATGTCAAGGTAGGTATCATTGTAATACTTCTTTGCTTCCAAAATTTTCTCTTGAGTCTAGTCTCTTAATCTCTAAATATCCCCATGTAGCCCCTCCATGACTTTATTACCAGCAACTATCTTCTCTATCTAATTATCAAGCTTATCAAGCTCTTCACTATATATACATCAATGAGTGTACAATATCTTTGGCCCTTTATTGATGTCAAAATCTATAGGTATTTTGTCTAGGCATGTACCTCATCTATCAAGCCAAAATCTTGGTTCACTATGGACACTAGTTTATTTACACTCAACTAAATGTAGTGTAATAGGTTTAGATTTCCCTGTATTATTTGTACACCCTTTTCCTCAAAATTATCATGCCATTTCTAACATGCTCCAGAAAATGAATCCAACTAAATAATCCCCTTCTCTTTTCTCTCCAATGTTACAACAAGAATGATCTCTATATTATCCAAGTCTATTGGGACCACTACTCCATGAAAGTAGCACCTAAAAGGATTGTTTTGTTTCCCCATGATGCAAGAGCATTCTAGGTTGCACTATTATCCTGCATGTTTTTAGTTTTTCCTAATTTTTCCAAGTTTCAATATCTTGCATTACTGAGCATTCAATAGTTTTCAAGCATTGAAGACACACTAGTGAACCTTTTCCTATGTGAGCAAAGATAAAGAGTTATCATGTTAAGGTTTCAGTTGTTATTACCTTACTGGTGGAACCGTGTTTTTCTATTTTCTAAGTGCCTTTTGTAGACTATGTAACTAATTCTATGCAATGAGTTAGAGGCTAAAAATTTTAGGAATTGAAGAGGGCCTAGATTAATCCCTTATTTCAAAGGAAAAAGTCCTAATTCATTATAAGTTGGGCTATATGATAATTCTCCTAGAGTGTCAATTATTGGCAGTTTGCAGTATAGGTTTTTGTGCATGATTTTTACGATAGATAAGCAAATATCCTTAATGAACCAACCTTTGCACCCTTTAGGGGTTGTAGAGGAACCAAATTAATAATTTTAGTTCAAAGAAAAATTCCTAATTCAATCAAGGCTAGGAGATATTTTTACTTTTCTTGGGTAACAAATTTTGGACATTTAATTTTTGTTGGAGGCTGACGTGTGGCTCTTCAAGTATTTAATATTAGGTTTATTTAGTTCTTATAATTCTAGGCTGACTTGTGGCTTAGATTGGTATAGGTAGGATTTTTGGTGAAGTATTCAGTGATTATTCATCCATCTTGAAGGAATATAGATGATAGAAGGAGGATATGCAATTGAAAGCATGTGTCTAGAAATCTAAACTTGAAGCTAGATCTTGGGTTTAAATGTACTTTGTAGCTGGTTGTAACCTAGAAGCCCTTACAACTAGGCATGTATGATGATATTTTCATGAATCAATAAATAATATTGTTCTCTCTCTCTCTCTATGGTCCTTTTCTTTTTTGTGTTTTCTTCCATTTTCTTAACTCTTGCATGATGGTTTGGGTAGCTGAGTGTGCTAATTGGCATTAGTTACTCATGCCTCCCTATGTCACCCCAATAGTATCAACTTGGAATTATCTTGGTAAATGTTTCTGAACACCTCTTTTATGCTTGTATTAATTAGTACTATGGTGGTATTTTTCATGGGCCTTCCTAATAGGACCTTCTTAATTTGATAATCTTTAGGATTCAAATCCTTTGTGTTAGCTTGTGGAGGAGGGATGAATGTGTCTGCAAGCAAGTCCTTATCTTGGTTCTTCATAATGAAGTCTAGTGCTTGTGCATCAACCTTAGGTGTCTTAGGCTTCTTGATGGATTTTACTAGATCATTCATTCACTCTTTGGTAGCTATATTAATCTGCCTCTTCTATCGAACCATGACCTCCCTCTTCAGCCAAGAAGGTGTAGTTCCCATTGGAGACATATATTTTATTAAAGAGGGGGTTTTAACTATAGGTCTATTTCCCTTATCAATCCTCTCTAGAGTCTTTTCTCATTAAGAGAGATCACTAGTTTTAGTCTCCATATCAGCTTGGGCTAAGGTTGCAACCTCAGTATCATGAGGAGTTTGTTGAGATTCCTCATGTATTTTCCCTTCTTCTGATACTTCATCAACTTGTAATTATTGGAACTCTTCCTCCTCCACTACCTATTCTTCTAATCTTGTAACAAGAGGAAGAGGCATTTCTAAGCTTTTGTCTAAGAATGAAAAATCCTGAGATGATAGTGTTGGGCCCATATGTCCTTGGGGTAGAGGTGGTAATTGGTTCTAGTCCTCTCCTAGAGATTGACTCATAAGAGTATCCTGTATCATCTCTTGCAACATCTTAGTGCCCAATAGCATGAAATCAAAATGATGTCTAGTGCCTCCCTCTTCAGCCAAGAATGTGTAGTGCCCATTGGAGACATATATAAGATGTCAAATATAGTTATCTCTTGACCTTCCATATTTTCAATTCATTACAACTACTCATTCTCTAAGGTAGTAATCTAAATAGGTTCTTTTGGAATAGATGGTGGCATTGCAATGAATCTTCTTCTTCTTTCCTCCTTGGTGGCCCTAGCTAAGTGATTCATCTAACTCAAGGGGACATGTTCAATTTGTTCCCATTCTTCTTCTTCTTTTTCTTCAACTTTGGGATTGGTTTTAGGAACCTATGGGGGAGGAGTATTCTTTTTCTTCAATCTTCTCCTACATGTCCCTCCTATAGTGGGCTCAACCCTAGATTTTATAGGAGTTAAGGGGAAGGATTCTTCCTCTTGACCTACCGATGGTACCCTATTTTCTTCCTCTTCTCGTTATGATTCCTATTTCTATCCTAGTGGAGGCACTTGCTCAGTCTCTTGGAATTGAGCTACTGACTCATCTTGAGGCTCTGCTTGTTTAGGATTTTATTATGGTTATCGAGGGGGCTAGGCTTGAGCTATTTATTTCTTATCCCTTTCCCCTCTCTTCCTTTTCACTCACTATCTAGTTCAAAATGTTCAACTTCTTGCTCAAGTTGAAAAGCATTTGTGGCTTCATTAGGGATTAAGCTGGGAAGGTTGGTACTATAACTTTTACACCTTTTCCTTTGATAGGTCATGTTTTAACTTGTAGAGGAACAATCTGTCAAACTAAATCAATTTTGAAATGCTTCTTGATCAATTTTCTTGTTAATTGGACTATCTACCAAGATCTATTTTTTATATCTAAATTCTCATCCCTACCAATCTCTACATTTATGATTGGCTTGTTGTAGGTTTTGTGACAATTTTACAATGGATCCAAGACATCTTCAATGTCTTTCTCAACAAATTTGGGTGAGATCTTCATTTTCAAGGCCCTTTTTGCCACGTATAAACTCACTCTAAAAAAATACCTTATCTAGATATTGTATTTGTCTATTGCATTCATCTAGTGATGCTTTAATGTATCTTTATGTAAAAAATTCTTTCTTACCAAATACATGACCATCCTTATATTGTCAAAATTGTTATGATTAAAATATAGATAGAAGTAAAAATTACATTCAAAAATAACCAATATCAGAAAATAATAGATCACACAGAAGATAACACAAGACACCAAGATTTAACGTGGTTCACCCAATCCCTAGGCTATGTCCACCAAATAGAAAGTTTGATATTATTACAATCCAATAATTACAACATGATAACAATCTGTAATCCCTTAAAACTCAATACCACCACAAGAACCAATTTTCACACCACCTTATGAAATAATCCCTAAGTCTAAACCCTTTTTATACAAGTGTTAAACCACTTTAGGGTTATAATTAATAATTACATGTTGGCAAAAAATCTCAATAAAATAAGACCCAAAAAAAATTTCCAAAAGAATTTATGAAGTATGTATAGTACTTTCTTGATTAGTCACCACAATCTAACAAAAATAAGGGAAAAGGGAGTTGTACTCTTTTCAAGAATATTGGTCCC
This sequence comes from Cupressus sempervirens, assembly GCA_028749045.1. NCBI lineage: Eukaryota > Viridiplantae > Streptophyta > Pinopsida > Cupressales > Cupressaceae > Cupressus > Cupressus sempervirens. The sequence continues at coordinate 169,183,097 of CM053791.1, read as the reverse complement.
ATTCCAAATTGAAGGTCATGATGTCTTGCTTCTTCTTGACCATGAAAGAATGTATGGTGATTCATCAAACCCATGTCTTCTTGTGTTGTTTCCTCACTCTATCATATAAAAATGTCGATTCCCTAGAAATTTTAGGAGCTTCTTCTAGTTCACTTGTGTGCCTACAAATCTTAGATATGTGACAATTTTGAACTAAATATAGTAGGCACTAATCTCAAGGATTTTCGTTGCTACCTCTACTAACATCCATTTTGAATAATCACCCTCTATGAATTAGATAATTATGAATACAAAGTTGTCACTCACTATACTATACTCTTTGCTCTAATATCAAAGTTTCTTCTTCACAAACTAAGGTTATACTACATAGGGTCATTTATTAGCATCTTGCATGATACCTTTTTTGTAAAGTCCCAAGTAGTTGATTATTTTGGCTACCAATAAGTACACCAAATATGATGTCATGTAGAATTTGGGGTCGCCATAACTACTACTAGCTACTCATCCATGTTATCACTCCACATTGTGGCCCAATCAATTGGTATCTTGGTCATTTAGATTATTTTTTATGAAATGGAGCATCAAGATATTGAGATTTTCAACTACCAATATGCTTATGACTCTACTTAAAAGCACAATTACATATTCTATGTCATCCTTCATGTATCCCTGGGTCGTGTCTAACTTTTTGACTCTACGATCCACCAGTGTTCTATCAATCTAAAATGATGATTGTATTATTTATTTGGCTTCCTTCTCATTTTCTTGATACCATCTTTCTACAAATTCATAAGATATTTGTACACACTAATTGGCTCTTGGAAATGGAACACTTTCTCAAGATTTTGAGGTCAGAGGTCTAGGACTATCTTCCCTATGCCACTCTTGACAATCTTTTCTTCAATGATATAGTTTTCAGCAAGAGCCATGATGAGTTTTGAAGATCACATGGAAGTAGGATGTGATGGTGTATTGACTAACCCTAATTAGATGAGTACTGACACCATTTTGGATCTTTTTCTTGGCTTATTGTAGATGGTGATGAAGGTATTCCATTCAATGTGTCCAAGCCTAGTGTCTCTAATTTTGGAGTGTCCATCTTGAAATTGAGATCTCATTGGTATACCTTGCTATTTAAAAAATAAAGGTTTGGGAGCAATCTTTTCTACCATTGAGGATGGTGAAATTCCATTTTATCTAAACAAGAAAAGAGACATTAGTCTAGAGAGCTAAATTAGACTTAAACACAAACCCTAACCATTAAAAAAATACAAAAATACCCCAAAGCAATGGAAAACCATTTACCCCCTCTCCTCATAAGACTTGATATACAAAATAGCATACATAGTGCACCCTCACAGGTGCTCTAGGTGGGCTTAAATGGTCACCCTATGAGCATTTTGGCACAATTGCACACATGCACTCCTAGATGAGGTGTTAGCATGTGCACATTTTTTCACATACACAAGGCAAGTGGAAGGGAGAGGGGGGTGGATGGGAGGGACTTAGTCCCTTATGTTTATTTGAAGAGAAAAAAAGGTGTGCACATGCATGCCTTGATGTGCAACCTTATGTATTTAAGTTTCTTTGGAAATGTGTGCATGTGCTCACCTTGTCGAGGTGTGCACATACACACCTTAGGTTTTTCTTTGCTTAGTTTTGGTTTCAAAAGAAAAGGTGTGCACATGTGCACCTTGAAGATGTGTGCATGCCATTACCTTTTCTTCACTTAGTGTTGCGTTAGTTTGTTTAGATTTTCATGGATGACCAAAGGTGCACATGTGTGCATCTTTGGTTTCTAACATTTTCTTGTCTTTTGTATTTTTATAGGGATGAGTGCACCTTTAAGGGCATGGAGGTGCAATTGATTATGGAGCATGGATATAAGTGAGGGAAAAAGGAGGGGTCTCAATTTTATATATACTCTAACCTAGGGTGCACACCCACTAGAGGTATGCACTTATGCATGTGCACATCTTTGAAGGGAGAAAAGTGTGCACTTGCACACTAAGAACATCAGTGCAGCTACACAAGTTGTGCATGTCTGATAGTGCATATTTATGCACTAACACTCTTAAAATCTTCCAATTTTTTTCTGGTTCTGACACCCAAGTTTTCTCAGTTAGAGGCTTGACCCAAACTCTTGGGGGATTTTGAAATGACCTAAGTCTTCAATGAGGGGTCTAGGAATCAAAAATGTACTAGAGGGTCCCCATTTCTATGAGAAATTGGGCATGCATTATGAAACCACAAAAAATAGCCCTAATGAAAGGGAAGAAACGACAAAGGCATTTCTTCACCAGGAAGAATTCTTTTTACATATATCAAATAAAAACTAAGTCTCAAGAACTTCAAATAGCTTTCAATTTCTTTGATAGTCAAAACATCAAAATCTTGAATCTTCAAGCTCAATGTGTGTATAGTGTATTCATTTCCTTTGACATTCCAAGGTGTAGTCTATCTTGAGCTTCTAGCAACTTGGGAACAATGCTCCACTCTATAGATCAATTCATTATGAATCCTTGTATATTATGTGTATCAATCACTATCTAAGTAGATGAGAGAATCTATTTAGAGGGCTCTTGATGGGTTATCATATTTACATTTCAGTTCCTAAGTAATCTTTTTGATCCTACTTCATGGAGCTCACTTCCTATTGATCTCATTTTTATTTTGACATATGAGTGACAATACAGTTAAGTTATTACTTAACAATATTTAGTACATGCTAAGAAATTAGTGTATGTCAAGCATAAGATGTTAGATAATGCATGATGAGAAAAATGTATAGTATGTGTTGAGCACTAGTATGTACAGAGCAGATAGTTAGTATTGAGTCACTCCAGTGACAAACAAGCTAATACATGCTAAGTGATTTAGATGCGACCTAAATTGTGGATGTCAAGTCATTTATAGGTTGTATTATACAATTAATGATATAGTGGATGCCGAGCATTAGAGGCTTCAAGTCCTGAGTAAATATTTTTTGACATAGATGTTTGTAATGGAAAAAAATCCTATGTAAACCATTTTTGGGCTTACTTAAGGATTGTTTGATGATTCCAAAAGATAAGAATGAATCTAATTTGAGAATCCCTATCTAGCACATGCAAACAATCAGATAACGGGATGAATTAAGAAAAAAAATTGGTGAATCATAGTCATTAATTCCTACCTAACCTTAGGTCACCTAAGTTTTTTAAATAGAGAAAACCCTAAAAGAGTATATGTGTGAAGGGAGAGGTTTGCATGTGTAGACTAAGAATTCATGGTGCCTAACGATTTGTGAGAGAGATATGAATTGTAGAATCAATTTGAGAGAATAGAGAAAAGAAGAAAGAGGATAGAAGTGATACATCTAATTAAGAGGATAAAGTATACATTAGGAAAGAGAAGACCTAATATCTAATAGAGAGGTGCTATTTGAAGGATCAAGGGTGAAACATTCTAAGAGGTGAATCAATAAAAATCTCTTAACTAATTAGTCATTGCAAGATTTTGTAAATCCTTTAATAGGGTGCTTAATTTATTGTAAGTTGAAGTCCTTTAGCCAAACATACTTTTAGTAGGGTATTAACATCCTTTAATAGGGTGAGACCTAATAGTCTTTGTCAGCCTTTAATAGGGAAGACATTTCACAGGGTAGATCATAGGTTATGATCAAAATTATTGTAACCTTAATTGGCTACACTTTAAAATTGTAGTAGTGAAGATTTGTGGGTGTCATCCCCACCCAAATTTTACCTTCTCATTTGAGGGTTTCTAGGTAACCAAATATCTTATGTCATATGCATTAATTTTTTTCATGCTATGGATGAATATGTTTAGTTTTCAAATTTTGAGAAGGATGTGTGGTATGGTTAGAGTTTTGAAGTACCAATTCACCCACCCCACCTTCTTAGATTTTACTTTCCCTATTGTTATTTCAAACAATTAGTATCATAGCCTTATTCTCTAGAAAGGAAAGCTTTGTAGCTTTGAGGAATGATCTTGAAGATGGAAGTCTACAAGTTGGGAAAAGTCACTGAAAACTAGAAGATTAAAATCCATCTTTCCCTACACATCCTCAATGAAGAAAGAGTTAGCTATTGAGGAAAATGACACACATTACTGGGAGGAAGACACTACTAAATTGTTTGCAGATGGAAACTCAAGTGAGTTAGATGCAACAATTGTAGATTTGATGGGAAAGAATGGTGCCCTAACTAAAGAGGTAATAAATCTTAAGATAGAACAAGAAGTCCAATCAGTATTTCTATGTGAGGTGACCAAGTAGAAAAAAAAATATTAGGAAGACAAAGTTATGATTGAAGATGACAAAAAAACACTAACCAATAGACTAGAAGAGAAGACATCATAGGTACAAATGATTGCTAACATGCAACTAGAAACAATGAATCAATTGATGATTTCTGTTACACTTATATTTTTCTTCAGCCTTAACATCAAACATTCAAGTCATGCGAGTGCCCAAGTTGAAGTTGAAGTTGAACCTTTAGTTCAGTTCAGTTCAACTTCAAGTTCAGTGAGTTCATAATATACTTTTGAGTGTTGCAGTCGAAGTTGAATCTTCTAGCCAGTTCAAGTTCAACTTCAAGTTCTGTCATTAGCACAAAATGTTAAAAATAAGCCAGTCATTCTCCTATTTGTCAGCATTCCTATTCACATATGATGAGGTTGAAGTTGAAGTTGAAGTTTTAGGTCAGTTCAACTTCAACTTCAAATTTATGTTGGAATCGATGCAAAATGCAGTGCTCAGTTCAAAGTTTCAGTTTCAACCCCAGTAATCAGAAGTTCGAGAATCATTATGATTCAATCAAGATTGAGAGCTTCAAAATTTTATTTGAAATGGTGAAGCTTGAAAAGAATCCACCGTTCTTAAGTTCAAAGCTCATGGACAGTTTCAAGTATGCAGTTCATAGATCAATGACCCAAATTCAACAGTTGGAATGTGTGGCTCAAATTAAAAATCAAGCTCAGACCCCATTTTAAGGTTCCAAGTCTAATACCTGAGGCTAGAAGAGGATGGTGGATAATGAGATGAGATGGAAGTCAAAGGGAATCATTTTTATCTACCATGAAAGATGCATTGATGATAATGGAGGATATGAATTCAAAATCGGGCCTTATTTCATTATAAGTAATATGTTTTGGATTTCCAGGTGCTTGATAAATTTGTAAATGAATATGGGCATTTATGGTGGAGACATAATAGGTAGGCTCTTATGCAACTTACAAGTAAATTCCAACATAAAATTCAAGAGAAGGTATTGCTGTATATATTGTTGTCAGTTTTAATACAACCTGTAACTACAGATTTTTGTCTGCATTAAAATAACAATCACAATCTGGGGAGCATAAATTTTTATCCCACTATTTGATTTTTCTCAATTTTTGATATGTTGTAGAAAATATATTTTTCTAAAGTTTCACTAAATATATTTTCAAAATTGAGTCAAAGTCAAAAGTTATGATGGATTGTATGCGGGTCTGTCAACATACCAGCAAATGCAAAATGTTCTGTAATCAGAAAAATAGTCATGTTTCAGGGCCCATAGATTTTAATCCATATATTGGATTGAGCTGAATTTGGTATATGTTTGAGGAAACATAGTTATCTAAATTCACTCCAAGCCATTTTGCAAGATTCTTCACAGATCAAAAGTTATGACTATTTGAGTGCGGCAGTATATTAATGATAGTTATAGGATTATAATTGCAATCTGTAACCAGCATACGCCACCTGTCCAACATGCACATGCCATTCATTTTTGTAGTGACAGGTGTCCATAAGAGGAGTTTGGATGAATCTAAGAAATATCATAATGTTTATTAAACATTATGTTTTTTTTTTTTTTTTGATACATCACTCTTACTCAATAATGGATAGTGGAATATGAAAGGTTGGGAGCAGTTTCAAGAAACAATTATTCAAACTGAAAAAGAACAGACAGAAAGAAAAGATAAATAGTACAAAGAATAATAAGAGAGGGGTTCTTCTTTTTTTGGAGGAGGATTTCTATAGCTGCTGCTACAAGGAGAAGAGATTTCTATTTTGTAACAGAGGAAGCAGTTTCATTTTATGTAGATTGACTGTGATAAGGGGATGGAACAATTTTATTATTGTTTTATCATGTCTCTAAAATAAAGAGGGACATAAGTGTGTTAGATTTTACAATCATATACATTTTTGTTTCTGATCTGAAAGGATTTTGGAGTACTTTTATTTATGTTTTAGATGTAGTTCTTTATTACTATGTCTAATGTGATATATGCAGTCTTGTGGTTATGTATTCACATTTTTGCATAAAGATGTTTACAACTTTCTCAATTTTCTCTGTAATATGGAAACATAGTGGATAGTCCTATGGTTGTTTACTAGTTTTTCATTCATTTCTAGTTTAGCAATCTATTGATCACATTTATTCCATATTGATGGATGAATGTCTGAAAAACCCTTCGTGTCTTTAGGTTAAAGACATAACCAAGTATCACATTCATTGAATATCATTTGTGAGGGAGCTGTACCTCTCAATTTAGAGGAGTATTATCAATAAAATGATAATCTATCCATCTGTTAGTATATTTTTTCTTTCTTTTTGGGTGTATTGAGTCATGTTCTATAATTCTTATTGAAAGGAAAAATTATTTACTAACAATTGCCAATCATGAACTGAATGGTAAGGACGTTGAGATCACAACTCTAAAGTTACATAATGAAAAACTAAGGAATGATGTAAGAAGAGAAAAATAATTTATTGAAAGCTTCAATAAGCCTAGTGAAGCCATCAAATAATTAGAGAAATTGATGAGATCTCCTAGATATAACAATGATACTACTAGATTAGGATACACAAGTACTAAGGAAGGGGAATCATCTAAAAGTGGTGAACAGAGAAACAACAAAGGTGAGAACTAAAAACCCACTTGTCATAATTGTAGAAAGTTAGGTCATATAGAAAAATTTTGTAGGAGCAATAATGCAAATTAGAACGCTAAGTAAAATTTCATGGGTTACTATCAGAAGTGAAAAAAGTAAGGACATCAGGCATAAGAATGTAAGACTAAGACTTCAAACAAATAAAGATTTGAAGGATATTGTCACAATTGTCAGAAGTATGGACATACAACATATTAATATATATCTAATGCCAAGTGGACATCAAACAAGCAGGAAAACAGACAACAAAATGGAAAATCCTACAATTGGGAGTATAGTACAAGGTATAGTTCTTACTATTGTCAAGAGTATTGACATGTTGCTAAGAATATCATTAGAAAACATTTTAGAAGTGATTATAGTAGATGGTTGAGTCAAACTACATGCTTTAGTTGTTTAAAGACTAGTCACATTAGCAAAAACTTTCCAACAAGGTCAAAAGCACCAAGAAGGGAATTCAATGAAGACAAAGAGAAGGTTGATGTTGTGAAATTTAAATTATGGAAGAATAAGACATGGAAGAAAAAGGAAGATTGCAACAAATCAAGTTTAGATGAGGTCACTTCCTTCAATGGATCAGGTGATCACATCACCTACAACTAGGTAATCAAAAGGTATGTGGGATTGATATGTCAATGATATATTCTACATCAGTTCCAAGTATATAAATTCTAAATAGATTATATATGCATGAACTAAGATACAACTTATTATTCATAACCTAGAAGAAATCTATAATTTTTGTTAGTTTTTGTAAGAATTTGGTGCTTTGATACCATGTAAAAAATTTCCTAAGGCAATAATTTAATGCCAAGATCAAGAACCTCAGTAGATAGCACAAGAGAGACAAACAGTGATCAAATGAGAATCTTAATAACGATCAAAATGATAATGGATATCAAATAATTGGATGAAAACATCATAGAAGTGCCTTTTATATAAAGGCAACTAATATGTCTAGGAGTCATACAAGAAATAAGCATAATAAATAAGGACATGTCCAAGAAGAGTGGATTATCCTTCATTGTGCATGAATGTATATGCAACAATGAGAGGATAAGAATGCAAAGGTGTATCGCATAAAGAGATGTAGTAGACAACATGTGCTCAATTGGACTAGAAATTATTGTGTTTTCTACATGACAACTCATATGAATATGCAAACTCCTAGGTGTCTACATGACAACTAATATGAATATGCATTATCCTAGGTAAACTTAAGTAAAATGTAAATAGAAAATACTTATTTGCAACAACACCCCTCTTAAGTACAACCTAGGGAAATGTACTTAAGCTCAAAAAAGCTAGATAATAATGCAAGATGGGTCCCAGCTACTAGGCCATGTTAGGTACCCATGTACAATATGCAAGTGCAAACGATATATAATGCAATCTCTCAAAAAGTGGAGAAAGAGAGAAATCGTCATAGAAAAACCCATACCCCAAAAAGAGAGATGAAAAAATAAGATGTGTGAATGGATGGAGTAATTAAGACCCCCCATTACAACATATATCATGTATATAAAATAGAGAAGTATGAGAAGGAAAAATCCCCATAAGAGGAAAAGGTCCCCCCATAAGAGAGAACAAGAAGAAGAAGATGAAACGAGACAAGGTAGTACCCCCTCAATATAGAATGCCCATTAGTGGTAGCTACTCTAAGATGAATGTAGAAGTTGATACATGACTACTGAATAATGTTCCTCCCCTTAGGATGAAACAATGTCATAGGTACATATGAGATACTTCCCCAATGTGTAGTAAGAATCCTAAAGACAAATGGTGTCTCTAAATATTGCTCAACTATCCCTATATTGATACTGACGGTCACCCCTTCTAACACTACTAAAAAGAACAAGTTTAGATCTAGAAAGGGTGGATGTAGAACATATCCCAAAGAACCATATGTCTCCTCAAATGATAAAGAGAAGTCTTGCAACTACTGTATATAAGGATCCATAATCACATCAACCTTGTAAGACTAATCATGTAGAGAATGGACAATAGGGTTAGAGTGTTCCCTTGTAAAAACTAAAGAAGGATCCTTTTCATCAAAGAGAAGATTTATATCATCAATAATGTCTCCAAAATCTGCTATGTAGGACTCAAAAAAAAAACCAAAAATATATGTCAAGTAGTCATCTATTGATGTTGGAACTAGAAGACAAGGTGTATCCAACTATACTTAAATACATGGACCTATCACTATAGCAATGTATGCATGTGGAATTTTTTGAGGCTATGACCTTTTCCTTTATCTTTCAGAAGGATCCCCCATAAGTGAGCCTCTTGAATCACTACCATTGTTCTCACTATAAGTTTTCATAATGTATGAAGAATGGATGGGATGAGAGGATAATCTAGGTGAAATTTCCTCAAAGTGAACATTCCTCTCTATGAATATCTCATGAGTCTCAGGATCCATAATTCTATATTCCTTAAAAATTTCTTCATATCCAATTAAAGTACAAGGCCTTAGTGGTGGTGCCTTGCATTCCCTTGAAGATATGTGTGCCCATTCTGGATAATGGAAAATTATGAAGTGTTTCACAATTGATTTTCTTCCACAACATGCCTCAAAAGGAATAATTCCATCTAAAACATTATGAGGAGATCTATTAAGGATGTGATTGGCACTACTTATAGCTTCTACCTCAAGTGATGGATCAAAAGACTTAGCTTGATTCATCCAACCTACCATTGACTTAAGAGTTCTAATCTTCATTGTTGCAACACTTTTCTTTTGTGGACTCAATGCTATAGGATTCTAAAGATCAATACCATCAAGTCCACAAAACTGTCTAAGTATTGAGTTCACTGCATATCTACTTTCATTGTCCATATGAAGAACCTTGATGGCTTTACTTCATTTCTTCTCAACGTGACTCTTAAAGGCTAGAAAATTATCAAACACTTCATTCTTGTGATCAAGAAAGTAGACCCATGTGTAGTGTAAAAAGTCATTATTGAAAGTGAGGACATAGCGACCCTTGCTAATTGATGTCACTTAAAACAGGCTTGCTAGAACCATGTGAACTAACTCAAGAACAACTGATGCTCTCCAAGACTTCCTTTTGTCAAACTTCTCTTCTAGATGCATACTTATTGAACAAGTTGAACATTCACCCTTTAAAAAATTTATTGTAGGTAATACCCTTAACCATATTTTTTGAGCTAAGCTGATGAAGATAGTGGAAGGCAAGATGTCCATACCACTCATGCAGTAATTTACTTTGTAATTGTGAATGTGTCAGTAAGGCATGTGAAGGAGACTTAGGCACAAAGTGAAAGAAATAATAAAGCCTTGTCTCATGATTAACTTTACCCACTACAACTAATGAATCATCCTTAAGATTTTGCACCATTATTGAATCAATAAGGAACTCAACTTTATTTCCATCTCCATAGTGAGTGATTTAGTAAATTGAAATGAGATTAGTGCTAAGGTGAGGAACATAGAAAACATCTTTGAACTCTCCATTTATAATCTCAACTTTTCCTTTCCCTTCAACTTCCACTTGTGTATCATTCACTACAAAGGTGTGAGGTACCTTAGATTGCTCCAATAAAGAAAAGTGTCCTTTTGAAGAACCCATATGATGTGAGGCACTTGAGTCAGGAATCCATTCCCTTAAAGAATTTGAACTTTCCATAAGTGCTTTCCCTTTTCCCTTTGAAGTGGATGGATTTGAATCCTTGGACGTATTTGGATCATTGATTTTGTTCTTCTTAAATAATTTTTCCAACTCATCTACTATCTTAGTCTTGCAATGATGCTCATCATAATTTGGTATCTTGCAATATGCACAATATAATTTATTCTTCTTGTTTTTGTTTCCCTTCTATTGGAAGAAGAATTTCCTCATTGCGAGGAGGAAGATTGTTGTCTTTCATTGTGATTTTGGCTTCCACTACTTTTTCTTGTTGTTGGTGAAACTTTTGCCACCTTGATTTGCTTGATTCTCATTACTAGCCACCAATGCGTTGGAATTTGATGAATTGATAATTCCTATATCTATCAACTTGGATTTTTCCAACATCATTTTTTTTGAAAATGCATCAAATGAAGGCTTAGTGAAGGAACTTCCCATGGTCAACTTATGAGTGTTGTAACTTGAAACTAAAGATGCATACTTTGAAGGTAGCCTCTTCATGATATGATGAATCAATCTATCATTCTTCATGAGCTTACCACAATCATTAAGTAGTGCTCTCAACTCATTGGCATTGTTGACATAGTCTTGAATTATGTCAAAATTCTTAGGATCTAAGAGAAGTAGATCATCCTCAATTTAGAATCCCTTTTCCTCATCCACCTTACCATACAACCCTTCAAGTTTTTCCCAAGCATCCTTGGAATCCTTAAAGATGGAAATGTGGAAGAAAAGATCTATATTAACACAACTCCTAATAATTCCTAAAGCCTGGATTTCTTTAATTTTTCAATCAACTTGTGCATCAGCATTATTGTGTTTTACAATTGTGCCATTGACATATAGATTTAAACATATTTCCATTAATCTACTTTATACAATATCTTTCCATGTAGTATAATTGTGTGAAGTTAAAAGTGGAGTTTTAGGTGAACCCATGATGCAAAAATTAAAAGAGTATAGGAGAGAAAGAGAGACAGAAGAACACAAGACACCCCCCCTCAAATTACTTAATCAAAGAACCACCACCCCCCCCCTCCCCCCCCCCCAAAAGTAATTCTTTTGAAACTTTATATTTAGTCTTTGTACAATTGAAACTTGCCAATTTTGGGCCAAAGAGGAACTCTAATTTTTGATATTTGCAATTGAAAATATGAAGCTATATATGAGTCAACAAGATAAGACACAAGACCTCTCAAGGATCTAATTAATGACAAGTGCCAAAAAGGGCCAAAAATATCAAAATGCTAAAAGTATTATGTCCACTCAAAACTACTCCAAACTAATACCAGATCTTGAAGGTAGACAAAAAATATGGACTTTCAAAAAAAATAGCACCTGAATATGTGTCCATATGAGCCCAAATGAAGCCTATGAAGTTGTAAAAATTGGAATGGGCAATTTTTTAGAAAAATTCATGAACAAAGATCACAAACAATCTACACCAATGTGTAGATCATGAAATTCTACCCCAAAACAAACAAACAAAACAAAACAAAAAATGAGTTTGTATGAGGGAGATATCACTATTTGAAAATCACCTTTTTAATTATTTTTTTGAATCATTGTCATCACACCTTCAAAACTCAAATGACTCTAGATTTCACCTTAGATGTCCGATTTTGATGAAACAAAAGTTGATTTGGGGGTTTTTTAACATTCTGAATGTGATACCAACATATGATTTACACTAGCAAGCTCCAACCTTGACTTGCAAAAAAATCTCTCCAATGGCTATACAACGAAACTCCTATGGCTTTGATACCATTAGTACCATGTAAGAATTTTCCTAAGGAAATCAAGAATCTTAGAAGATAGCACGAGAGAGACAAATAGTGATCAAATGAGAATATTGATAATGATCAAAATGATAATGGATATTAGATAACTAGATGAATACATCATAGAAGTGCCTTCTATACAAAGGCAACTAATATGTCCAGGATTCATACAAGAGATAAGTATAAAAACTAAGCACATGTCCACCAAGAGTGGATTATCCTCTATTGTGCATGAATTTATGTGCAACAATGAGAGGATAAGAATGTAAAGGTGTATCTTATAAAGACATGTAGTAGACAACATGTGCTCAATTGGAGTTGAAACTACTATGTTGTCTACATGAAAACTCATATGAACATGCAAACTCTTAGGTGTCTACATGGAAACTTATATGAATATGCATTATCCTAGGTAAACTTAAGTAAAGTGTAAATAGAAAATACTTATTTACACCAATAGTTTTTATGTTGTTGTTGAGCATGAAAAGTTTCATAGTTGTTGCTGAGTAAAAATGAAATTTTGGTTGTTGCCGAGCTATTAAGGTTGATAGTATTTTCCAAGCTCACTATGTTTGTCAAGCATAGTATAAATTAAGTGCAATCTGAGTGACTTGAAATTTCTATGGTAGTTGAGCTTAGAGTTGTGTATTTACTGAGCATTTATTACCAAGTTTTAGGGGTTCTACTATTTTTGACTCATTTGCATTAATTTAAGACCTAAGAGAGTAGGAAAAAAATAAAGAGAACTAAAGAGAAAGATTCAAGCATTTGTGAACTAGATTCAGTTGCTACTCATCACTAATCAACAGATTCATAAGGTATTTTTCATGTGTCGAGCTATGTTGTCTAAATTATCCCAAACCCTAGTTATTTAAAATGGTGTCTTTCTCTTATTCTATTCATAGGAAGAAAGAAAAAGAGGTTTTAAATGTTCAATTAATATGTAATGAGGTTAGACAACCACCCTTCAAATCCATTCTTGAGATAGCATACAAGGAGATCCTTTTGGTCTGTTATCAATGATACCACCATAAGTTTTGATGGTATAGGATGTTAGATTTTTTTACACCTATAAGGTTGGAAGTATTGGAGAAATGTAGATTAGAGGTTTGTATGGAATACTATGTGTAGATGGAGTATTGAAGGATGATAACAAAATTGTGGAGAGAGAAGGGTTATCTCATGCCCTAGATTTTTTGAATGTATTGAAAAAAAAGTAGATTAAGATTGTACTTATTAGAATACATGATCACTCTATACGGTTGGAAAATGGCTTTATCAAGATCACAAAAAGGATCATCCACTGAGTAACAGGGTATCCTACCCTATACAGACCTAAGACTATGCCTAGTGATGCTAAGGAGATAATTGAGAAGAATAAAGGGGTTGTATGGAATAAAAGATTAATGACCATAGACACAATTTTAGATCCCCTAATCGCATTTGTAGTGGGAGTGATTTACCACAAGATCATTTAATCGAGCATATTGAACAACATGTCTTGTATGGTTGTGGATTTAGGCTATAAGATAGTGAAGAAGGACCACACTTATGACCTTTTTGAAGTATAACTCCAAAAATTATCAGAAAAATTGAGGGCCATAAGAAAAACAAAGAGTACACAATGAAAATTTGGTTCATTACTTGTCTGCATATTTTTCTATATGTAGAACATATTTTCCACATTTGGTAAGGTGGTATGGAAAGAAAATTGGGTAGCAACAATGCAAATTTTAGAGTTGATAGAATGATTTGGAGAAAAATTTGAAATAGTTATGACTAGCTACTTTGAAGATTTCAAGTCTATAGTGCAAAGACTAAGGATTCTAGTTTAGCTTGTGGAGAAATATTATAATGATGTTTTCTTCTTAGTTGATGTTGAACATACATATGTCCAGGAAGCTATTCCTAGGGTTCGATGGCTCAAGCCATTTCCCTATGAAATCAATGTAGATGAGGCATAAATAGCCATCACAATACTATTAGCGGAGGACATAGACAAGAGTGTCACCCCAGTTATAAATTATGAGGAAGCCAATTTAAAGATCACAATAGACTTGAAAACTACTTCTACGATAAGAAAGAAAAAAAAATAGTCAAGTAGCTAAAATTGAGATTTGGCGAAGGGGGAGAAGAGGAAGAAGAAGAAGACGAAGGTAAAGAAGAGTAAGAATAAGCTAAAGCCACATTGGCATTCACTCAAAGATAAGGAGAAGATCAAGAAGAGAATGTTGAAGGTGCCAAGGGAGAAGAAGCCAAGGAAACACCTAACCTAGCTAAAAAGAAGAAAAGAAATTAAAAGAGGAATGTATTTATAAAATCAAAGAAATTTGTGAAGCCAACACAACAAAAGCCAGCAATACATGTTACCAAGGCTAGAACAAGGACAACTACTAAACAAATCAAGATAACTAACAAACCCAAAGGCAAAAAACTATTGCTACTATAGCGTAGAGTTAGCAAGCTAAACCAAAGAGGAGAATGTATGTAGCTTTTGCTAAGTCAAACGACGAGAGGACAAAATTAGATGACAACAATCAATTCCAAGTGGTAATCCATGGTCCCTCTTCTAATTTAGATAATTTTTGTGACAATATCAAGAATAATGTAGATTTATTAGGGTTTGATAAAATTGGAAAGTTAGACATGAATAAGGTGGAAGAGTCTGTATATAAGATGATTACTACATTTAAGAATACTCCTATTGAGATTACCAACTCATTACCCAAACTTCTATATGACAAAGTTGAGCAGAGGTGGAAATACATTATAGATTTGGATAACCCAACAATGAATAATGTCATAAAATATACAAGGGGAGATTTTCTCCAAAATATAGAGCCTTTAATATTTTTTAGAATAACATGGAAGAGGTTGTTAAATAGAGCACCTAGATATTGAAAGTTATCTATAGGTTGACAACAAGAAAAGCAAGTGAAAAAGAACCTAAGAAGGTTGGTGAAGAAAAAAATGATAAAGAGGTAGTAGAGATTACTAAGGATGTAACTGCCAATGTTGGACATGAGAGAGGCACAAAAAAGGAAGCTGATGAAGAGGCTACAATTGAAGAATAGTAGAAGGAAGATTAAAATTTACCTGAGGTACATATGTAAATTGCTAGTCCTCCTCGTGTGGACCAAGCAAGTCAACTAGATATAATAGAGATAAAGGATGTTTCTAATAACATAGTATAGAACACCAATCCTTTGATAGGGAATGATTTGAAAAGGACATTACAAGATATATTTTAGCTACAAAATTATGCCCTAATGTTGTATTAGTAAGCACAACTGAGATTGACAAAGTATTAGCATTGGAAAAGAAAACTGACACATCTAGTGTGCCCCCTACATCTATAGAGACAAAAGGTACAGTAGGACTATAGGGTGTCTGTTGGAAATATTCAGGATAAGATAGGTTACTGATTCACCCCACCCCTCTTAGTAACCTATCTTATCCTGAATATTTCCAACAATTGGTATTAGAGCTTTGTGGTTCTCAGGATATAGTTTAACAGCTTAAGCAAAGATCAAGGATAATGGAGATATTTAGACTTGACAAATATATTGAAAATGAAAAGCTAGATCTGGAAATGGCCATGGCTCAACTCAAAGAAGAAAAGGAGAATCTTTCTCAATCTCTAAAAAGAAGGAACAAACTTGCAAGACAAATGAATGATCATCAGTATGTTGAAGAAAAGATTGAAGACCTTTTACCATCAAGCAGTTCAAATGAAGCTAATGAAGCAATCAAGGAACTCCTAGCAAAGAATGGTTCTCTGCAAGAAGAAGTAAGGAAGCTTAAAAGAGAACAAGAAATCCAATCAATTAGGCTATGTGAAGTTTTGGAATAAAGAAACAAGGAAAATGAAGACTTAGAGGTAAGAAATAATCAATTCCTTCAGCATGAAGATCTTGTAGGTCAACTATCTAATGCAAATGAAGAAATTTTGAATCTAAGATCTGAGAATGAAAGTTTGTGAAATGATTTAATCATTGAAAGATAAATCAAAGCAAGCTTACAAAGTGATCTAAGATTTGAAAGACAAATCAATGAAAGTTTGGAAAATAACTTTATCATTAAGAGACAAGTCAATGAAAGAATGATGAAATCTCAAACAGACATGAACCAATTAAATTAGAAAAGTGAGCAAAACTTTCGTAGGAAAAAAGGTAAAACTAGTCTTGGTTACAAGGAAGAAGATGAAACCTCCAAACAAGGTGCCCAAAGGAATCAAAGACCCACTTGAAATCATTTTGGCAAGATAGGTCATACATAAAACAAATTTTGGAGTAATGGAAAAGGAAAATTCAATGGAAAATGCTATAATTGCAATCAGCATGGTCACAAAGCTAATGAATGCAAGGATAAGCCAAAATTTGAAGGAAATTGTCACAAATGCAAGAAGCATGGTCACAAGGCATTCCAATGTAGATCCAAATCATTCAATCCAGCTGAACAACTTGTTAAAGGAATCTTTGGATGGGACTAGAATACTTGGTGTAGGTGTCACTATTGTGGAGAATATGGACACATTGGGATAAACTATGCAAGACATCACCTAAGAAAGAAGGTTACAACCATAAGATGTTACACATGTACTGAACTTGGCCATATAGCCAAGAATTGCATGAATACAAAAAAATTTAAAATGAAAGGAAAGCTAAAGCTGATAATATTTAGAAGCAGATGAGACAACAGTGGATTCCTAAATCTACCAAGCAAGATAGTTCAAGTGATGGCAATGTCACTCAAGAAATGGGCGACTCTACCATTTCCAATTAAATTAAAGAAGAATCTAGAACTGCATCTTCTAGCCATATCTTAAGCAGCTCCAGAGTGAAAGAGTGCAAATGATCAAATCGGTATTTCAGATTCAAGGACAAAAAAAAATTTATCATTCACCATGTTGCATCTACCAAGCAAGGTTGGTTAAAGAACTTATCGAGCTAGGTCAGGAGTATCAAAGATTTTGTTTGGCCACCGAGTTGCAAGGTTTTATCGAGTAAATCAATGATAGACTGGAAAGCACTACATCATGTCATCTACCTTCGTACCTAGCATTAATGATAGTATTTCCATCAAAAGGGTAGGATTTGATTTCATTTTTCACTATGACTTAAGAATACTCAGAGCTAAAAGATTTCCAGTGAATCCAGAGAAAATTCCTGGCGATTTCAAGTGATTTTCAGGCAAAGAATTTGTTCAAGATTTTCTTATACTTACCGAGCAGCTATGGCATCTTCAAGCACTAGCAACACTAAGGCAAAAAGAGGTTCAGAAATGTTGATAAAGGGTACAAAATGGAAATCACCCAAATTCAAGATTGTTCCAGCTATTGCAGAATCACTCGACCTAACTAGAGCTCAATCACAAATACCACCTTAGGTACTTCTTATCAATGATATTCATACTCCTTTCAAATGTTCTATTCAAGAAATTAGAAACCTAGAGATGGGCAGTGCCCTAGGTGAAATGAGTGTAGATGGCTTTCTGAAACTTGAGTTCAAGCATCTTGAAACCAAAGGCTTGACTCATATCTTGCATATGCCTACAAACTTCCAAACCAAATGGATTAGGTATATCTTAAGCCAGGTGCATAATGGACAATTATGGTTAGAGCAGCCAGTGCTAATCATAAAGAAGATGATTCATAAAATCATGGGTCTCCTTATGCTTAGTAAAGCAAAAGCCACCAAAACCCTAGGTCAGGAGGAGGTACAAAAGCAAACCCTAGCCTAGTGGAATGGTAGAGGTTTAAATGTCAACATTGTATCAGATGTTGAACTAAGATTTGGCATTCATGTAACTGCATATAAATTATATAGTTCCAGTAGATTGAATAGTGTGCCTTGTGAAGCTATGGATTTGGCCCTCAAGATTGTAAAGAAAAACCTTGAATTTGATATGTCTGAAGTATTGCTGAAATAATTGAATAAAAATATGGATAGTATAAGGACTTTCAAGAATAACCCTTGTAAATTCAGTTCTTTGTTGATCTGTTTATTTTTCTACATTCAAAAATTCTTTCCATCTAAAGGAATCATCATATGGAGAAAAGACATTCCAATTTTGTATCAGATAAATGAGTTTGTAGTAGAGATGGGTGAAAATTTTGATAGCATTATGGACAATTATTTTGAAGACTTCAAGGAGAGGATGAATAACAGGTTCATGATTCCTCCTAAGCTTGTTGAGGGTTATAGAGATGATGTATGCTTCATGGTTGACTGTGATAAGGTGTACATCCAGGCAGTCAGACCCTGAGTTGCATGGGTAAAACCTCTTCCCTATGAGGTAAATATTGATGAAGCTAGAGACATCATAGAAGCACTGGTAAATGAGCTAGTAGACCCAAAGAAACCTATTTTCGGAACCTATGATGAAGCAAAGGCCAAAATTGAGCTTGAAATCAAGCTACCACAGGTCATAAGCAAAGGCAAGAGCAAGATAGCAAAATTGAAAACTACATCTGGCCCTCTTATGCTAATAGAAGGTAAAGGTGAGGATGAAGGAGATGATGAAGAAGAAGAAGGAGAAGAAGAAAAATGAGAAGAAGAAACTGAAGAAGAAAGGTAAGGTAATAATTACCAAACCTAAGAAGAAGCCTATTTTAGTATTCACAAGAAGAACCAAAAAAGGTAAGCGGGAACCTCTACTACTCAGGCCTGCACCCACATTTGAGGAAAGGCTTAAACAATTGGAAGAAAGAGCCGGCATCACAAATTTCAATGCATTGAAATTTGAAATAAGAACAGATGCTGAGAAAATGCAGATAGAGGAATTGGTACTCAGCAAGATGGGTAAATGGAAATACTCCCCGAACCAACTTGCCTCCCAAATCTCAAAAGAACTATTGGAGAGATTGCAACCAAGATGGGAGTTAGCCACCCAAATGGTAAAAGACATCTATGAGCAATCCCTGAAGAATCTTCAACCAAGTCTCACTAGAGCATAAGTAAAGACTGCAATGAAAAACCATGAAGGTAAAATGATGATCAGATTCCACACATGTTTAATTTTGATCAAAGAAATTGAGCATGTTTTAAATGATGCTACAAACATGTGGAAAAAAATCTATCATCTGCATAAGCCCAGTGAAGACCCAGTGGAAATCAAGGATGATGACAGCAGTGACAGTGATGATATTGATGGCACTCCATCCATCACAATCTCGCCAGGAGAGCTGCATGCATTAATGGAAGAAGACAAGGAGGAAGAAGGAATGAAGGAAGAAGCTAAAGAGGAAGATAAGGAGGAAGATGATCCAGTAAAAATTATAGTAGCACTTATTGCATCCCTTCCTCACTCTCCACCTAAAATTGTCACATCATCAAGGTTGGAGTCAACTTCAGCAGGTTTCATAGCATCTACATTAGATTTATCATCTACACCTGCCACATCCCAGCTCCAGGTATCTAAAATAGATGTGCCAACCACTTCATCTACCGAGCTATAGCCCTCTTCTTTAGCTACCGAGCTAGCCTCCTCAACTCCATCATCACCAGTCAGTGTAACAGTAAGTTCTACAATTTTGATTCCAGCTTGTTCTACAATTTTGTCAGCATTATCAGCATCTACTTCAAATCCAGTTAGTTCAGATACTACATTACCAAGTGTATCATCATTTTTGGGAAGTATTCCAATTTTTGATCTGGTAAATACTCCTATTGGCACTCAAACCTCAAGTCCTATCCCAGTTATCACTGCTAGTCCTTCCATCTCCACTATTGTGTCTATTCCTAAGGTGAAACCAGTTATCATAGAAGTCAAACAAAAGCAACCATTAAGACTTCTGATCACTAGAAAGGAAATTTGTGAAGATATTGACTTGGATACAGAGATAGTGATTCCAAAAATTGACTATGAAAATGCTACCATTAAAGAGATGAGGTATGCTAGTCAACTAATAGAGATGAAGGCTACACAGAAACAGTTAAGGTCTAAAAGGGATAAGGAGTATAGAATAATTGAGAATGCCAGGAATATAATTATAGAAGCTATAGGTGTTGAAGTAGATTCTACTCAACACATTTTGATTCAGCTAGAAGAGACTATAAATAAATTCAATGAGGACACCTCTGGTCAAGAAAAATTGATTGAAAAGGCTGAAAGAAAATTTGATAATAAGGTGCTTGAGCACATTGCAATAAAACGAGTAGAATTGTCCACAATTTTGGTCAATCTTGAACATTCTTTTAATAATGTAACTTCACTTTTTGCCAAACTTTGTGATGTTACTGAGTATACCAAGGAGATCAAAGAAAAATTAAATAAAATTGATGAGGATATGAAGGTCAATGCCAAAATGTTGCAACTTGACCCCAATTCAATTTCATCCCATCATCTCTGAATCAGGATTTTGTCAAAAAAGTAGGCAGAATTGTTGAGAGAGGAAGCAAGGATCAGATCTACCTTGATTTACATTCAAAATATGATCCTTCCTATCATGGACACAATGCAGAAATACATTGTCTACTCCAAAGCATTGATCCATGACAACAATTTTTCAGTTGCAAATCACATGATTGAACTTTCAGCTAAAATTTAGATAGCACTCTCCACCTGAAAAATTTTGCAATAAAATTATGATAAGACTTTGGCTCTTATTCTTAAGGTACATTCTAAGTTTATCTCTCATTTTGGTGTTTCTATGTAAATACATATTGTTTATTTTGGAATTATTGTCAAAAAGGGGGAGATAGAGTACCAAAGAAGAGATAGAGATATATGTAAATATGGAAGTCATGTGTAAAGATAGAGATATTTGTAAATACTTTGTGCATATTGTATGGGGGAGATATATGTAAATCAGCACAACAAATTTTGCACATAATTTTTGGCTCATAAGTGTTTTTGTCACTAATGCCAAAGGGGGAGATTGTTGGAATTATGGTATATTTGTCATTAGTGCAAACACTTATTCAATTATGAATTCTTATCTAGCTCATCACTTAGTCTACAATGTATACTAAGCATTTAGTAGTTACCTTATAAGTTCACTAGGTAAATAGTTCTCACCGAGCATTTCAGAGGATACTGAGTGAATGAAAAGTTTAGCAGTGTTCACCGAGCAAAGAAAGGTAAATGAAGAACTCAGTGTTCACCAAGAAAAGCAAGGTAAATGAAGAACTCAATGTTCATCGAGAAAAGAAAGGTAAATAAAGAACTCAGTGTTCATCGAGCAATGCAAGCTAAATGAAGAAGTTAGTTTCTACCAAGTGGCACTATATCTACCGAGTCACCAATGGTTATCAAGTTCCAAGCAGTGTTGTGTGGCTAGTATGAACCGAGCCTCTACTTCTATTGAGTGCATGATGATGCCAAGTAATGTAGTGGATGTTGAGTATTAGAAGGTAATTGAGTCAGCTTGAGGAACATGAGTTTTCTACAATCTGGCCGACTTAGTAATGTTTTGTTCACTTATGTTTTGGCCAACCTTGCAGTTGTAAATAATGGAATGGTATATATGTAATGTATGATATCATTTGTAGTATGATATATATGAGGTGTGTGAAAAATATATAAAAGAAGAGATTGATGTTCACATGTAAAGAGGATATTGAAGATCAGCAGCAAAGTAAAAGGAATACAAAAAAGTCAACATAGGAGAAAAAAAGTCATATCTATCACATTAGGTGATCAATGCAAAAAAAAAGGATCTTATCAGAAAATAGTTGTAAGTAGATCCACTGCTTCATCCTAACAGGTGAATCAGTTTATAAATCCTTTAACAGGGTAGACTTAATAGTCTTTTTGTAAATCTCCTAATAGAGTGCATACTTGTATGTTTGTAAATCCTCTAACAAGGTGGATCTAGCAGTCCTACTTGCTCCTAACAAGGCAGATCACCAGAAGTGATCATTGTAAACCTTAACAGGCCAACTTTATACTGTGGTATTGAAGTTTTGTGGGCATCATCCCCACCCTAGTTTTACTTTCTATTTGGAAGGTTTATGGGTCACCAAATCTCTGTGTTCATGTGCAATAAATGTTTGATCTTTCATTTATGCAGTACATTAGATGAATGAATGATGAATGGTTAAAATGCTGAATTGTATAAAAGTTTTATAAGTTACTGATTCACCCCTCCCCTCTCAATAATCTATCTTATCCTGAATATTTCCAACTATGTCACCACTTACACACATGTCTTAATGACCATTATAGTATATAAAGTGAAGGACATAGTGACATCAAATCTCAACACATTAGTGCTAAATGCTTCAATGTAAGTAGTTTCGATAGTTGAACTTGATGGGACTCAAGTCCATGTAGGTCAGGAATTCAATCCTCCACCATTCTCATAGGTACAAGGTGAAAATTTAATAGAAAAGGAACATAAGAGGACTAAAGAGTCAATTTTGACTACAAAACTAGAGGAATATTAGCAATTTAGATATTGGCTACCCTACCAATATCTGCATTCCATATTCCTAGTCAAACTCTTCATAGACCGATTGTTGATACTACACCATTACAATCATCAAGGCCTAGTCCTAATACATCTAATATTGGAAAAGATACATCTTATGGAGATGAAAACTTAGATGAGGTGATTGAACTTCCAATGTTTGATCATACAACAATCGCCATAGAAGAAATGAGCATTTTGCAGGAAGCTCTAGCAAGAAAGAAGCACCAAGAGTGACTTAGAAGGGAGCATAAGGAAACACAAGTTCTACATTACATCAAAGAAATATTTCTTGATGCATATGGCCTCCTAGTACACCATGAGGAAAAACCTATTCTTGAGCAACCATTGAATACAGTTGATAAGATTTCTAGTGCCATTGCACTATGACATGTTGACTTAGCAACCAAGATGGAGAATGTAAAGAAGGTGTTAGACAATATATTTTTCTCTCTACAAAAAATTTTGTGATGTGAATTTATTCACACAAGGAATTCAGAGGACCACTGACTAGCTACAAGGAGAACTACAAATAATAGGTAGTATTCTTAATTTGTCTCAAAGCCAAGCTCATTTTCAAAGATTTTTATCTACTCAAGGTTAGCTAGTTGCATTATATGCACAAGATGCAAATATTTGGGCTGCCTTGATAAGTATTAAATCTATGTTGAACCCAAAAATTTAGGTGTTGCACAAGGAACTAGCCTTTACTAAAACATTGATGAAGAAAGATTCTTATCCTTACACTCATGATGGCTTAGTAGACCTTGTTGCCGAGCTAGACATTCAAATTCAATCTCTAGAGTGAGCATGCAATAATTGGGATGCAACAAACAAGATTATAATTGAGGTCCATTAAACATTTTTGGATAAACACACTATTAGTATACTACCCATGACATAAGTGTCAAAAAAGAGGGATATCTTTTTGAGACAAAAAAGAGAGAACACACAAAGGGGAGGTAATGTAGAAATAGAGGAAGACAACAAATCAAAAAATTTACTCAATAGGAGTATCATATTCATATACAACATAGAACAATCAACTTAGGGGGAGTTATCAAGTTTTAAGGTATGATTGATAAGTCATCAGTTTTTACGAGATTTTGACATTTTGAAATTTTGTATGTGATCCAGGTAAAGAATATAGATTATCTGAGTTATCTCATAAGTAAATGTTATATATACATAACAAAGTGTTTTTGTCACTAATGTCAAATGGGGAGATTGTTGATCTCATTTTAGTTTTGACATATGAGTGACAATATACTAAATTTATTACTTAATAGTACTTAGTGCATGTTGAGAAAGTAGTGTATGCCAAACATAAGATGTCAGATAATGCATGCTACGAAAAATCTATAGTATGTGTTGAGCACCATTATGTACCAAAAAGATAGTTAGTACTGAGTCACTCCAGAGATGAGAAAGCTAATACATGTTGTGTGAACAGTAGATGTCAAATCATTTAGAGTCATATTACAACATTGAAGATATAGTGGATGCTAAGCATCAAAGGCTTCAAGTGCTGAGTAAATAGTTTTAGACATAGATTTTTGTAGTGCCACAATCTCCTATGTGAACCATTTTTGGGCTGACTTAAGGATTATTTTACATTTCCAGAAGATAAGAATGAATCTACATTGATAATCCCTATGCAACACATGCAACCAATTAGATAAATAGATGAATTAAGTAGAAAAAATGGTGAATCACAATCATTAATTATTACCTAACCTTAGGTCACCTAAGTCTTTTTAAAGAGGGGAAACCCTAAAAGAGTATATGTGTGAAGGGAGAGTTTTTCGTGGGCAGTCAAAGCATTCATGGCGACTAAGGATTTGTGAGAGAGATATGAATTTCTTGAAATTAGTTAATGAGAATAGAAAAAATCATAGAGAGGACATAAGGGATATATCTGATTAGGAGGATTAAGTATACATCAAGAAATAGAAGATCTGATATCTAGCAAAGAAGTGCTAACTGAACAATCAAGGCTGAAACATTCTAATAGGTGAATTAGTAAAAATATCTTAACTTAATTGTACTAGTAGGCTTTTGTAAATCCTTTAAAAGAGTGCTTATTTTATTGTAAGTTGAAGTCCTTTGATGACATGCACTTTTAGCAAGGTATTGAAATCCTTTAACAGGGTAGACCTTTCATAAGGTAGATCATAGTTTATGATCAAACTTACTGTAACCTTAATGGGCTACACTTTACAACTACAGTCATGAAGATTTGTGGTGTGATCCCCACCCTAGTTTTACCTTCTAATTGGAGGGTTTCTAGGTAACCAAATATCTAGTTGTGTCATATGTTTTAATTTTTTTCAAGCTATGGATGAATGTGTTTAGTTTTGTATTTTAGTTTACATGAAAATTGTGAGATGGGTATGTGGTAATAGTTCTAATGGTTGGAGTTTTAAAGTATTGATTCAACCCCCCACCCCCCACCCCCACCCCACCCCACCTCTTAGAGTTTATTTTACCTATTTTTATTTCCAATAGTTTCCATTTGATTCTTCCATGAAGTGATTTGTATAGATATTGGATTGTCATTTGGAGGACATATCCCTATTTTCAGATTACTTTTCTAAGACCTTTTGGAATCTTTCATTCTTAACACAACCTTTCCTTTTTTATTCTCCTTTTGTACCCTAACCACATCTAGACTATGTGGCCAAGGAATTGGTGTCATTTCTTAGATTCTTTCCTTAATTTGATAACATTTGCATTCCTCTATCAAGAACTTTTGGAAACTATCTTACCAAATAGTGACCTTAGCAATTCTTTTAAAAGATCTTTTGTTAGAACTAACAAGTTTTGGTATTTCCCTCACTGTTGTCAACCTTAATTTGAAAACACCAATATAGTCACTCTTTTAAATTTGAAAGGTGTAAAGAACTATCAATCCATAATTTCCATTTCAAGATGAAAGTTCTTTACAACTACGAGTAACATCCATTCTTCAGTTGGTATAGGAAACAAAATCATTTGAATGGCTTGACAAAGAAATACCTCTTCTAAAAAGTTGAAACCACATGGAGTGATCAGTGAAATGCATCAAGAATGAGTCTTGATTACACCTAACCCTCAAACTGACATGACTTTGAAAGAAAACACACAATTGAATTAAATACACTATTGAAAGCAAACACACTTTTAGAAAATAAGAACAATTGTAGAAACAAGATTTTTTTATTGTTTTTATTTTTTATTTTTAAATTTATTTTATTTATTTTTTTCAATTTTCTAATTTTTTTTGAAATTTTTTCCAATTTTAGGGCTCAAAGTAATTTTTTAGGAACTGGTCATTGATAGGCAATGGGACCAATTCCCCTTGTAAGGTATTCAGCCTAAAAGTATTTTCTTCCAAAATCTCCACAATTTGATAAGAGCCAATCCACAATTATTGAAACTTAGTGTCACTACCTAACTTTTATTTTTCCTTATCCCAAAAGAGAACAAGATTAGATACTCTAAGAGATTTTATTGTGGCCCACTTGTTGAACCACCATTTGATGACAACCTCATCTTTAACCATATGCCCTAAAGTTTTTTGTTTTCTCATCTAATTCCAAGAGATTCATTAATCTAATCTAAACTCTATCCATTTCCTCAGAATACCCTTTCATAAATTTTAATAATAGAATCTTGAGATTAAGTGGAAAAATTGGTTCTTGTTTGTAGACAAGTAAATAGGGAGATGTACCCAAAGGATTTTTATGCTAACTCTATTCATCCATAATGCATACTTTAGCTAACTGTGCCAATATTTTGGATTTTTATGTAGCAATTTATTTATCACATAATCAAGTTCTTATTGGTGGACTTAGTCAAACCATTCCCTTAAGGATAGTAATTAGAAGAGAACTTGATTATGACCTGATTGTCTAGTGCCCATTGAGTAAGGAAGATAGACACAAATGATGATCCATTATCCTATACTAGAAAGAAAGACATACCAAACCTTGTGACAATGTGTTCTTCCAAGAAATCTATAACCAACTTTGTCATGCAATTTTGAAAAGTCTCATCTTCTCTCTAGTACGTATAATAGTCTATAGTTGTGAGGATGGACATGTGTCTTATAAATGATGATGAGTTTTTTGAGCCAATAAATTCCATTCCCCACTTAGCAAAAGCCAAATACTAGTTGTAGTGGCATAGCTAGATGCCCCTCTCTATTAGAACTTGTCTAAAAATTGTGTCAAAAACATACATGTTCAAATGTATCCTTAAGGATGGTAGGCCAAAAATAGCCTAATCTCAAAATCATATGCACTATATCTTCCACTGATCTATGTCTTGAGCCATATCTATAATAAAACTATTCAAAAACTTCTTTCACTTTTTTGCATCCCAAGAACTTCAAATAAAAATCCCTGTAGTTCCTTTTGTAAAGTTTTCTATCTTGTAAAATATAGGATTCAAATTTCATCTTGATTCCTCTACACTGGGAACTATTCATCTAGTTGGGGTATTGATTTTCCAAAAGACTGTAAACAATGTTTTGATACCAAACATCGATGATTATTTCTTGATCAATGTCCACTTGAGATACCACGATCTTTTGTTGATTACTAGTGTTGATTTTGTTAACAAATCTAATTTTGTTATCATTTCCAATCTCTTTATTAGCTATCATTTTGGTTAATACTTGTCCTCTCACCAATTTTTTGGTAGAATCTCCAAATCAAACTCTTTTTGTATAGCCATCCATTTTCCTCATCTCTTTCATAGTTCATTCTACATCAACAATGTCTTAACTATAGGATTGTGGGCAATTACATTTATCTTTCTCCTGAGTATATAATACAAAATTTATTAACTACTTTTCTCAATGTGAAAGACTATTTGTTAAGATTAGAATAATTCAACTCATCATTCTTTACTAGGAAACTCATGAACATAATAAATCTCTCATCCTCTTTATCTCTCTTTTGAGTAAGAATCCCAATGCACGAATATTCTGAAACAAATGAATAGATTTTGAATGGTAACTCATAATCTAGAGCTTCAAGTACTAGAGCTATGGAGATTTCTACTTTGATGTCTTCAAAATATTTCTTTATTTTAGGAACCCATTTAGTCTTTCCTCCTTTCTTGAGTAGATCATGAAGAGGGTGTACTATCTAAACAAATCCACTATTGAACTTACATACAAAATTGATTTTGCCAAAGAAAGATTTCAGCTCTTTACAACTATGAGGAGTTGACAAATTAAGAATGGCCTCTATCCTTTTAGGAGCAATGGATATCGCAACTTCAAAAATAATATGACCAAGAAGCTTTCCTTTGGTGACCCTAAATGAACACTTTTTTTGGATTTAGTGATATACCATACCTTCAACATTGAATGAACACTTGTTTCAAGTTTACAATATGAGAACTTCTATCTTTAGAAAAGATAGTGAGGTCATCCATGTGGATGACTATGCACTTGTTTATCATCTCTTTCAATGCTTCATCCAACACTCTTTGGAATGTGGCTACTACATTGATTATTTCAAAAGGCATCCTTCAGTATGCAAAGATTCCCCATTCTTTTATAAAAATAGTCTTCAACCTTTCTTCTTTATCCACCATCGCTTTACTATATCTAGAATATCCATCAAGGAAAGACATCATTTTAGACCCATTCACAATTTGCAACACTTCATCGAGCAAAGGCAATGGGTAATTATCCTTTTAGGAAACCAAGTTTAAATTTAAAAATCCACATAGAGGAAAATTTTTGTAGTTTGTTTCCTTACTAGGACCAAGTTAGAAACACATGTAGAATGTTGGATTTGGAAGATAATTTATCATTAAGTAATTTTTGTACTTCTTTCATTATCAAAGTCTTAAATATTGGATTCACTAGTCTTTGTCTTTGACAAAAGGGCTTGGCATCAAGTTTTGACAAAATTTCATGAGTGATGATCTCATTATCATAGGGCTTGAGTTCTTCATAACTCTATGATATGACATATTTGTACTCTATAAGAAATTGAAATATATTTCCTAATTCTTGACGGTTACAAGATTTTCTGATTCTCACCATCTTTGGATCTTCTTCCTTGCCTAGATTACATAAATCACATTCTTCAACCCCTTTTTCTTTAGCATTCCTTTTACTATGGGTTGATTCATCTCAATCGAAGATACATTCTAATTCTACCATCCCCCTAGGAATACTATTGGTGTTCAAATTTATGATTCTATCTTTATCTTCTAGTTGATCTTCTTTAGGCTTTTCATTAGGAGTATCATCAATATCTTGTCCCTCAAAAAGGTCATTGCACATAATAAACCTAAGAATATGTTGGTCATCTTGGAAGGCTTGGAAGTTTGTACTGTTATCTAGAATAGAGGGGGTGACAACCAATTCAACTAAAAATCTCTTTAGTTTTGTCCTTTCAACAAGTTACAATGCACTTGCTAAAATGGCAAGGGCATTAGATACCATGTTCTTCTTCCTTGGGATGGACCTTATGTTCAAGGCCTTAAAATCTTCCAACAAGTCCCGAGCTCTTTTTTTCTGCACAATTAGTCCCCTATCATTACAAGAGTAGATTTCTTTCACCTCTTTAATCACTAAGAGTTTCCTTCAATTACAAGAGCTTTGATTTCTTTCTCCAATGTGAAGCGGAATAGGTGAATCAAGGCTTTGTACTCTACAATAATGTTAGTTCATTTAAATTGTAAGCAATATGTTGCATAAAATAACCTACTATTGGGATTAATCAATTCAATACCTATGCTATCTCCTAATTTTCATTTAGAGCCATTTAACCTAAGTGTCTAGATTGGCTATTCTTTGGGCTTTTTGGTCTTGTACTTGTTTGTATGTAACTTCTCCTTTACCTAATTTATAAAAGATTACTTCTTTGGGACCCATTGCAATCTTTGACATGGTGGACTTGGTGAGTTTCCATAGTTTATCTTTGATAGAGGGTCCATTTGTTTCTCTTGTTGATTTTGAATATCTCCAATTAATTTGGTTATCTTATCAATTTGGGGTTTTATATGAATGACCACTGAGGTCCAACCTTGGCCTTTTACAAAATGTCTTCACCCTCTAAATTTGATCATCCTAGGTAGAGGATTAGATAAACCCTCACCATCTAAAGAAGTATTGCTATATGATGCATTGGAATCTTCTTTTTCTTCTATATCCACCCCCACAAATTTAGATATGTATGTGGAACTTGAACTTCCCTTTTGTACCTAATTTGGTATTTGGTCATTTTTTGACTACATTATCTGAGTGAGTACCTTACTAACTACTTCTTGATAATGTGAGCATTGAAATTTCAAATCATTGAATTTGTGTATCTTATAAAATCCTAGAAAAAGAAAATTATTTGGGTTTTCTTCCTTGCCTAAGCATTGTAAGTTTGCAACCATACTATCTACAAACTAACTAATGAGTTCTTATTATGGAGTAGGGATCATAGATTCTTTATTCAAATGGTCAAGTTTATTGGCTACATTTATCTCACTAGACATCACTTTATAGGATCCTAGCACAACTTAGAAAAATGCTACTTCGTTTGGTGCATTGTACCCTATGTTCATTATTTTTAGTTTTGGCTCAGCATCAATCTTTATTTGATTATTTATTCCCTTCCAAGGTAGCCATAATTGAGTAAAATTAGTTGAAAACCATACCCTTAAGCACTTTGTCCATTCTCTACTTAGTAATAAGCCATAAGTTTTAGGGATTTCAACCACATGTATGTCTATAATGTCTTGAATTTGAGGGTCTATAGTTAATTGTATTCTAACATCTTTCAATACCTAGATAACTTTTACTTTTGTCTTGACAAGTTATATCACTGTCTTATTTGAGAGTTGAGGAGTGACTCCCAACCTTTGAACTTTCAAAAGTGGCATGACATTGTAAGAAATTTGTGAGTCTATAAGATAATTGTGCAAGCTCTTTCAAAAAATTTTGAGACTAAGAAAGAAATGAGGCACTTCAATGTTGTCTTTATACATGGTAGGCATTGCCTTAGAAGTATTGACTTATTGTCATGTTGTCTTTTGACAAACTATATTTGCATTTGGCATTTCCTTTGCATGATCAAGAGTCCTCAACACTACTTCCCTTTGATTAAGAAAATTTAGTAGAATATCAAACATGGATGTATTAGCCTTGGTTCTCTTTATATCTTCCACTTCATTGTACTTTTTAGCTATTTATATAGCATTTTTCATAATTTTAGACACATTCCCTTGAATTTGATTTTGTTTCCCAACATTGGGTGCTTTGGTATGTACTAGATTTTTATAATCTATTACATCAAGAGGTGTTGGATGCAAGGCATGAGGAATCATATCTATTATAGGTTCCCTTTGGTTATGCAAATTTTAAGTATTTCAATTGTCATTTTGAAAATCTAGAATCTCTTCTAGTTGAGGATCCAATCCTTTACTAAATAGAAAAGTAAATTTTTTACTAGTTGGTTGTTCCATTACAAAATTATGTGGATAATCATACAATTCCAACATCATAGCATTGTACTCCATAGAAGATTCACTATTATTGCCTTGTGAACTCTAGTTAATTTCTTGATTTCTATTGAAATATGATCTACCATGCATTTTTAGGTACATTTTAGTTATTGTCATACTAGTTGATGTTTATAAACTAACCATTGTTATTATCAATAGGGATGCTTCCATTATTTGGACTAGTATTCTGCTATTGATTCAGCCTTTGGAATCCATTGTTGTGTTCTAGAGGATTGTAATTATTCCCTGGATTGTTATTTCCCACATTGTTATTTTTGTTGAAATTCTTGTTGTAATTTTGACCATAGTTGTTGTTGTAAGGGGCTACATTTGTTCTCTAGAAGTTGTTGTTCTACCCTTGAGACAACCTTAAATGGGTTAGTTCATTGGTAGTCTAAGACAATGTTTTCCTTATTTGACCAATCTCTTATGTGATGTTGTTTTCTAGTTTAGTAGAAGTTGCTACCTTTTTCTCAATGAAAGAATCTTTTGGAGGTTCATATCCTGGATAGGTTATGGTTGGACCTTTTGAAACACAACATACTAAAACTGAACACGTTCCTACAATGACTAATCATGAACCTGAACATGGTAGTCATAGTAGACATCAAGAACCAACTAGGAATGATAAAGAGAAAGAGAAAGACCATGACCTGAACACATAGCAAAATGCCAAAGAGACAAAAACTTTCAACGGTCATGGGAATCCTACTCAACAAGGAGAAAGAAAAGTACTTTCTCAAACTTGCCCAAGAGGGAGCTAAGCTGCCCTCTCATTTCAATGTGGAAACCATCATCACACTTGAAGAAGAAACTAAGACTTCCAAACTCCAAAAACAACTAAAAATTATGCAATACCAACTGGCTCAAATGATGCATGAGAAAGAGAAAACCATAAAAACATACACATTAGACACTCTTTGTCCATTTCCATTTGACAAGAGCATAAACATGCCTCCTTCCCATGAGGCATAGAGCTACCTAAGTACAACAAGTACTTTGGCACCACTGATCCCCAAGATCACTTGTGGGAATTTGGCACCTTGTCTATGGAGTTTATACATGATTAGACATAACTCATGCATTAATTCCCTAGAAGCCTAGGTGGTCAAGCTTTGGAGTGGTTTTCACATTTACCTCCCTATATCAAGATGTTTGATGAAATTTTCAACTTATTTTTCCAACAATATTCTCATAACATTCAACATCATATCAACATTCAAGAT
Organism: Cupressus sempervirens; assembly: GCA_028749045.1. Classification (NCBI taxonomy): domain Eukaryota; kingdom Viridiplantae; phylum Streptophyta; class Pinopsida; order Cupressales; family Cupressaceae; genus Cupressus; species Cupressus sempervirens. Next base: position 169,150,581 of record CM053791.1, on the reverse strand, counting down.
CTATGCAACCTTAAGCAAAAAGTTAGAGAACCTTTTCTCACATTCCTCCAATGGTGGAGACAACTTTACATTAAGTATTCATGCAAAATTTTGGAAACAAAAAAGCTTGACATCTTCACTAATAACCTCCTACTTGATTTCAAATATAGAGTCCAACTTTAAGGACCATGTACATTTGAAGACATGATCACATAGGTTATCTGTATCAAGGAATTTATGGTTAGGAAAGGTGAACTCAATCTTCAAAAGGACAAAAAATAAGGTTCCAAATCCAATAAGGATAAAACCAAATATGTCAACAAGAACTGAGAAATTGTACATGATGGAGTTATTGAAAATGTCACTCCCAAACCTCCTAAGGTAGCATTTAATCTCACAGATGGCCTCAATGTGGCCAAAAATGCTGAGAAGCCTCCTCCTAACAATAAGAGATCTAGGAACAAATCAAGAAACTCATGGGCCACATGTCCTAAGCGAGAGTATACACCCTTGGGTGGACCTTTGGATGTAGTTTACAAAACATTGCTACAACATAAGCTTATTTTTCCAATGGACAACCCTAATCCCTATAATCTGCAACCACGTCCACCATGGTGGAATGAAACATCATTCTATGAGTATCACCAAAATAAGGGGCACAAAAATAGGAACTACATAAACTTGTACCGTAAATTCCAAGACATGATTGATGCTAGTGAACTTGTGGTAGATAGACATAACAAAAACTCAGATCACAAGGCATTCAAAGAGCCTTTTCCAGCCTATGAAAAAGGAGAGACTTCGAAACCAAAACCCAACAACAATGTCAACTATGCATATTCCAATGATGAAAATGTGATTAACATGGTTGAACATATTGATTTTGAATACTGCAATGTCATTACCATTAAGGGAAGAAAAGATAATCAAAAACCCAAGAAACCATTTGTCTTGAGGGGCCCTACTTCCAACACAATGAATAACACACCTTCACAATATTATGCTAATGTTGTTACCCACTCTCATGCCAAGTTGGTGCTCAAAGGCCCTGCACCTTCTACTCCTAATCTTGAACAACATAAAGACAAAGCCCTTGCTAGTTCATTTGGCAAAGGTGTAAAACTCACAATGAACTCAATGACAACTAGTTATAGTGTTCTCAATCAACTAAAATGAACTAAAGCTTAGATATCTAGCTTTGAGCTACTTAAAATCTTGCCTGCTCATAGGCAGATTTTGGACAAAGCCCTCACTGAGGCAAATGTTGCTCAAGATCTTGATCTTGAGTGATTTTAATCCATGGTAGGTCACCTAACCTCACCTTAGCTTATGAGCTTCTCTGAGAAGGATGATAACTCACTGAGTCACCCACACAATCAACCTCTACACATCAAGGTTATGATACATTAGACACGTGTTCATTGGGTACTCATTAATAATGGTGCTAGCCTAAACATTGTCTCTACTAGTCTGCTTAGACAATTAAATTATTCTAAGGACTCTATTGATCCTAGACACAAGATCACCATTAAAGTGTATGACAAAGTGGAATAAAAGTCTCTATGTCTTGTGGTCTTACCCATTCGCGTCGGTCCTATAGAGAGGGATGTACCCTGTCAGGTGCTCGACATTCCCTTGGCTTATAATATTATGTTAGGATGGCCATGGATACATGAGATGCATGTTGTGCCCTCAACATATCACCCATGCATAAAATTCTCATTTCATGATTCCAAAGTTACTATCCCTAGCACCACTAGCTATACTTGCAATATGCTCAAAGCTGATGAAACTTTCATCCCTGCTAACCAAGAATCCACTGATTATCATGACAATAAGCTAAAACAAATTGAACAATCATTCAAATTGAAAGAAGTTGGCATGGGGGAGTACCATATTGAACCAGTGTTGTCATTAACATCTCTTCTAGAGTCTCCTCATCATTATGGGAGACCTTTAGAGGAAAAGAAGTTGTTTATGATAACACCTTAGACCAAGTATAATGGCACTTTTATCAAGGCTACTGTTCCCCTAGAGGATGAAAGTGAACATAGAGCCATTGTTGCATGGCTTTAAAGAGAAGAGGCCATAGTAGACTTAATAGAGAAAGCTTGAGAAATCACTCCTGAGAAATATGGACCTAGTCTTAGGCTTATCAAGCATTTTGGCTTCAAGGGAACTAGCCCTATTGGGTGTAATAACAACAGTTTATCCTATCAAAGAAATAGCTCAAAGAAATAGTGATACAACTGGCCTAGGATTCAAGAAGGTTCCTTTCGATTTGGGACCTAATAAATTTATACCAAAACATGAGATTTCATGTGAAAATGAGTCACAAGCTAAGTTAGACACTCAAGAGGAACAATTTGATGATGAGGATCCCTATCTGTATCCCAGTCCTCATGATCTTGCTAAATTCTTTGCTAAGCTAGATGACACTATGCCACATGTTAGCACCATGGATGATACTAGTGATTCTTCTAAGGAAAATACTGAGCAACCCAAAGATCATTCAGAAAAGTGAGAGTCTAGTCAGTCTTTATGCATTGAGTATCTATGTAAAAACCCCAATGATGATGGTGAGTATGTCCCTATCACTGTTGCAGAATTCTATAGTCTCTCACCATGTAGCACTAATTCTAATGAATATGAGTTTGACTCTCTTTTAGAAGTGACTACTAACAAAGACATTGACTAGGTTCATCTCTATGAAAATCAACTTGAAGTGGGCGAAATGTCTAGGGTTAGGTCAGATGGGTTTGATCTAACTAGTGTCCTAGAGTCATCAATTGTTGATGTTAGTACTCAGAGGCATTCAAACACATCTATGAATGAAGTTACCATAGGTCTCTAATTTTTGGTCCAAGCACTTAATGACTATACCATGAATGCAATTAAACCAACCACAACTCTCTCTCTCTCACATATCCCAAGCTTATAGACTAGAACCCTAATGCATCTAGTGAAGTCCCCTCATTCCAAAATGACTATGCTCTTTCCTACTACCTAAACACTATCGAACTTGTAACATCTTCCACCAATGAGAAGATTTTAAACATGACTGAGGCTAACATCAAATATTTCAATCATAGAATTAAAAAGAAAAAATGCAAAAGTTTTGATGGTGAAAACCACATTGTGGCAGTGTCAGAACCCAAAAAAGTAAAAACAAACGACATATCCAAGGGTGAAAACCTCTCTAAGGCAGCCATGGATGAGATATTTGATGTGTTTCCTAGTCACTTTTAGGAGAGATCATCAGTGTTGATAGAGCCAAAATAGCTAATTAATATGGGTGCAGAAGAACATCCTCATATGATACATCTAGCACAGTCATTGTCACTTGAAGAAAAGGAAGAGTTCATTTCCCTTTTCGAAGAAAAGAAGATGAATTTTGCTTGGACATACTTTGACATGCCAGGACTAGATCCTGATCTTATCATGCATCACTTGTCCATAGCACCAAGCATCAAACCAGTTAAATAGAAACTTTGGAAAATGCATCCTCATGTTGCATTGCTCGATAAAGAAGAAATAGAGAAACTTCTAAAAGTTGGTTTCATCTGCATAATTGATTATGCTAAATGGATATCCAATATTTTTCTAGTCTCCAAGCACAATAAATCTATTAGGGTTTGTACTAGCTTTCATGATCTCAATTTGGCATGTCCAAAGGATAATTTTTTGCTTTCTAATATTGATATGATAGTGGACATGATGGCCAGCTATGAGATGTACTCACTTATGGATGGGTTTTCTAGTTACAATCAGATAAAAATTACACTAGAAGACCAGGAGAAAACTACTTTCACATGTGCATGTGGAACCTTTTGCTAGAATGTAATGCCATTTGGTTTGAAAAATGCTAGTGTAACCTATCAGAGAGCAGTAACTACAATTTTCCATGACATGATGCATAATACCATGGAGGACTACGTGGATGATACCTTGGTCAAAAGTGCTAAACACAATACTCATCCTACAAGATTTGGGACCCATCTTAGATCATATGGAATAATTCAGTCTTTGACTCAATCCTAAGAAATGTGCATTTGGTGTCACATCAGGAAAGTTGTTGGGATACATCATCTTTGCAAAAGGAATTGAGGTGGGTCTAGAGAAAGTACAAGAAATAATGGACATGCCACCACCTTAGAATATTAGTTAGATGAGAGCTCTACAAGGTAGGTTCTAATCTATTTGCAGTTTTATCTCACAATTGGCAGATAGATCACAACCCTTCATAAAGACCTTACATAATGGTGTGAAATTAAATTTTAGCTAGGATTGTGAGCAAAGCTTAACACAGATCAAACAATATCTTTTCAATCCACCAATCCTAATGCCTCCTATCTATGGGAAGCCTTTTTTTTTATACATTTCAGCAGCTAAAACATCTCTGGGAATCCTATTGGTTAAGGAAGACAATGACAACAAAGAAAGAGCTATTTACTACTTGAGTCTCACACTAATCTCTTATGAGAGAAACTATAGCATCACTAAGAAAGCTTGCTTGGTAGTTGTCTTTCCTTTCTAGAAGTTGAGACACTACATGCTTGCCCACACTACATGACTCATGGCTAAAATAGAACCATTAAAGTACTTGCTCAGTAAGGCAGCTCTCACAAGAATATTGGCTAATTGGATTATGATACTCAGTGAGTTTTACATCTAGTATTTTGAATGCAAAGCTATCAAGGGACAAGCAATTACACATCAACTGGCTAATGCACCTATGTAGAGTCTCTTACCAATGAACATTGATTTCCCTAATGAGTCAATCTAGACACTCACACATCAAACATCAGTCATGTTCTTCGATGGGTCCTTCACGCAACAAGGATCTGGTGCTAAATTACTCTTCATAACACCACAGAGATATTCATTGCCCAAAGCATACAAAATTCTATTTCCTTGTACAAACAACATTGTTGAATACGAGGCTTTGATCAATGGCATGAAAATTGCTGCTGAATGGAGAGTAGATCAGTTAGACATCTTTGGTGACTCTCAACTTGTCATCAATTAGCTTAATGATGTGTACCAAACAAAGGATGAAAAACTAATTCCTTACAAATGCATGGTTAATGACTTGGAGAAATATTTTTCACGTATTACCTTCTAGCAAGTTCCATGAGTAGATAATAAAGCATCTAATTCCATGGCTACTTTGGCCTCCTTGCTACAAATGCCTTAAAATGATCTCTAACATGAGTTCTTGGTGGAAGTTATACACCACCCAACCTATGACACCCCTGATTCTAGGATGATCTATTCTATTGTAGGACAAGAATCATCTCGCTACCATCACATTTATTCCTATCTTCAATATCAAACCATTCCAAAAGGTCTGACCCATCATGAGAAATATTACCTAATCTATAATGCTTCATGTTATGTTATAGTTGCTTATGATCTATATAGGAAAGGTCTCAATGGAGAACTCCTTAGGTATTTAGAACCCAAAGAGTCCAAATGCACACTAATTGATGTTCATAAGGGAATTTATGGATATCACTCAAATGGCCTAACACTAGCTCACAAACTCCTTAGAGATGGTTACTATTAGCCTCAAAGTGGAACTTGACTTGGGATTTGAGTAGTTTGACCAATATATGTGGGTTGTGCCCCCATTTGGGAGGGTATCATGGCAAAGGAGGCCAAGTAATTGGTGGTTGGTGGTGGTGGATTTCCTCCTAGAAGTGGCATAGAAAAATAGTTAGTAATAGGAGGTAATGGATTAGTTGGTGGTGGGAATGGAAATGATGGGGTTTGATAGCTTAGTGGCTGGATTTGAAAGCTTGGTAGAGTGTTGGTAGGAGCTTGGGTCACTTGAGAGCTTGGAAAAACATTGGTAGTAGCTTGTGGGGTTTGATAGCTTTGTGGAGTGAGGGTAGTAGCGTGTGGATTTGTGGTTAATGCCACTGAGCTCCAAGGACCTAGTGGAAATGATGGAATTGTGTTCTGAGCTGAGGTAAACAAGTTGGGGGTGATGAAAGGTTGATTAATTGGTCCCACCGGGTGTGCCAAAATGTATATGAGCAATGTTAGTATGCTAATAGAAACCAAATTTAAATAAAGCTTCTACAAACTAAACAAAATTCATAAACTTCAAGATAGACTAATATGAGCTCTCAATTGAGAATATGAGCCATTAATGGGCTCTCTCAATGAGAAGCTCTCTTGTTGAGTGGCTTTGTCTAAATAGATAGGATGTATGCTCAAGCTTATGCTTCAAAAAGGGCTTCAAATGGAGTTGGAATTTTGGTGTGAGTGTATGGTTTTGATGTAAAATGGCTTCTTAAAATGGCATTATGACTTTACTTCATTGATTGTGTTCTTTTGCAAAAGGGAAGGATCCAATTTATAGGCAAGAGGCTTTAGGGATTGAGGGCTAAGATGCAAGGATGGGGAAAAGCTCATGGAGGGCTCAGATTGCATGAGAGGAGAGCACATGGATTGTGCTTCCTTACAACCAATCAGGAAGTGAAACATGTCACAGGGTGAGAGGATGGAGGAAAGGGGAAGGATGAGTCAAAAAAGGAGGCTCAAGGGATAAAATCTTTATAAAGACCCTCATAATGGCTTGTAACAACAATGAAAGGGCTTGGAAGAGTCATTTATGGCCTACTGGGCTTCATAAAGTTTTATGGTTGGGATATTTTGAGGGAGATGAGAGGAATTTTGACTTGGGCTTGATTAGGAAGGTTTTAAGCTTGCTTAGGATTGTGCAAATGATTAGAGGATGGATTAGGATGGTTTAGGATTAGCTTAGGGATAGGCAAGTGGATGGCATTTAATGAGGGTGGGTGAAGGAGGAGATATTTGTTAACTTTGGCTTGGGTTAGTAAGTCTTAACCCATTTTTAGGGAATGTGACAAGGTTAGGAGGGGATTAGGATTAGGTTTAAAGACATCTTCTAGAAGAGTCTAGACTTTGGATGAGGATAACGACTTTCTAGAATAGTCTAGAACTTCCTAGGATGAGGATGAAGACTTTCTAGAAGAGTCTAGAACTTCTTAAGATGAGGATAAATTAGATTTTTAGGAAATAAATAAAGTTTTATTTATTTCAAGGGTTTGGGTTGAGGAGATATTTATTAAAACTTTTTTAATAAACATGAGGAATAATATTTAATCTTAATTAGATATTTTGAGTTGGGATTAGGGGTAGGAAATGATGGGATTAGCCTTTAATCAAAATTAAAGAAGGATTAGAAGATTTTGGAAGAGGTTAGTGGTCTTAAGGAAATTGGCCAAGTTTTGGGCAAAAAATAAATTATTTATTTATTTTGGGATTTTTGGTGAATTTATTAATTAAATAATTAATAAATAAGGAAATAATGTTTAAATAAGATTTAAACATTTTTGGGAGGGATTCCTTAATTAAATATTTTTAATTAAGATAAAGGGATTTAATGGCATAAAAATAAATAAATTAATTAATTAATGATGATGTCATCAGGAATTTTTCAAAAAATAAAAATACTTGAGTGCTATCAATCAAAATTGTACAAAATGGTGTTGGCACACCAATTGATACATAGCTAGATATCAAAATTGAGAACCACGAAAACACAACATCTAACTTTGTCCTGTGCCCTCATGTTTGAGAGGAGCAGGTGGAGGAGGAGGCAATGGCATGTCAGGTCTAGCAGGAGGTCATGCGCCCTTGGACTTACGAGCATACTACAAGAATCGTTGAACCTACAGAGCCTCATTGGGCACTATTGTCAAGCACGCTATGAAGTATTAGGCCACTGAGGCTAACTGTAAATAGACCTTGTCCTACAACATCTCTACCCTCTACTCAATAATCTATGCTCACTCTCTCCACTGGTCAATCTCTCAATCCCACTTTGCAAGCTGTGCATCTTTGATAGCTACCTAAATCTACAAATCTCCCAACTGTCGGGAGGCCTGGCGAATCCACTCTCAGTAGCCTTGCACTATGCCCTGTGTCCCATCAGTAGGCTAATCAGGCATATCCTCATCTAGTATCTTAAATGCTTGCTACTACTATGGTACCTACGGCTGCTGCAGTGCCTACTACTATGGCACTTGCTCCTCAGTCCTTGGCCTCTGTCACCAACCTACCTCCAGCACCTATGTTAGATCCAATCTACTGTTTGGAGATTTGCACCTTTTGAGTCCTATGTAAAACCTATGGTTGTGGTTGTGGCTATACTTGTTGCTGCTATCAAGGTACCTCCTATTGCTATGATGCCTATGACTGGGGAGCCTATGCAGCCATCCCTAAAGGATCTCTGAATCTTGAAAATGGGTGACTGATCAAATGAGCCTGATATGCAAGTGTCATCCCTACATTTTCTATTTGTGGAAGATAGTCCCACTATGTTGCAACCAAGTTGCGTATATATATCATGGATTAGTCTAGATCTAGTCACAATGGCCATCCCTGCTCTATGTCCTTCACTAGTCTAGCATAGGCATAGTACTCCTATGAGATATCCTATGGTTAATCGTATTGTTGCCACACCTGTGAAATACTGTATCGCTCTATAATTTATGACATCCTGCCCAATAGTGGTCATGAGCAGAACATCTAGCCTAGATCCCTAAGAGCATTATCCCAACCCTCTATCTCTCACCAAGGATGCCATACGATAGAGACTAGGTCATCAAGATGAGTCCTCCAGTACTTAGTCTTACGCAGGGAAACCTAGGTAATGTGTCCTTGATATCTATGGATATATGGCTCCATCAACTCATGGGTGTCCTCATGAATGAGTCTACACACTAGTAAATGCTCCCATGCCCAAATCTGTAGCACATACACCCTAATAGCCATACTCTTCTTCCCATGGAAGAGTATCTCATGGATCTTGTGAAACATGTGTGCAAGCATGGATTGGCCCCACCCAAATATCTCTTGGGTATCCAACATCTAGCATAACATAACCCCCCAACTACACTCCAATCTATGTTGTCCCCTATTCAAAATCAAAAAATAGCTAAGGAAGATCGCTAACACTACTAGCAATCTGTGTCTCGGCCATAAGTGTGTACTAGCTCATCCCAAGTGATAGCTTGTCCACTCGCCAATTGCTTACTAAAAATGGCAGATGGTGCCTCTATGCCTTCTCGAGGCACCACATCATATAATACCCTTGCCCCATGGAATGGGATCTATAGTATCTAGTAGATGTCCTTCAGGGTGATCATCATCTCCCCTACAGGTAGATGGAAGGTGTTCATCTCCAAATGGAAACGCTTGACCTAGGCAGTAAGCAAGACATGATTCACCAGCACTACTAGGATCTAGCATAGTGAAGATAGACCCAATCGAGTGATATGTGCCCCATCAGCATCGTCAAGACTCAACAACAAAGCTCCATATGGTGGGTAGTGGGATCTAAATGAGATGTCATCAAAGATCTCCTGCATACACAATCGCCAACGACAAGAAAACAATCAGTACTCGGTCAATACAATGGAATGATGAAGAAACAACTGCAAATTTCAAGTTAAAACAAAAAAAAAAATTTAAAAATACACTTTGTTGTCATTGGATATTGCATGAAATTGCAAGATCTCATGCATGATATCATGTCTTAGCGCAAGAATTAACTTCTTTGAGCAAGAAATCAAAATCTCACATGAGAAATGAAGATCTCACAAGCAAAGATCAAGAGGAATTCTTGTTCTTCACATGAGTAGTGGGTGGCTCCTGTACGAGCACTTCTACTGATGTGCATGAGAAAACACTTGATGAGTGTTTCTTTGTGTGAAAAGAGATTTTTTTCACACTAGAAAGGATTGTCTTGTGTGAAGACCGATTGACCAAGTTGAAAAACATGAAAAAAATGCAATAATTGACCTAAAACTATGTAAAAATGAAATTACAAAGCTAAGATATTAATGACTCACCAGAGCTCTATAGTCTACCAACCTGCTATATCATCGGGAGTGCTCAAAATGATGATCTCACACATTCACTACCATCTTCCTCTTAGAGCTCCTATTCATAAAAGACAAAATGCAAAAATCATTTGAAAATGACACCTTGGACCCTTATATAGGTGTTGACCTAATTTTTCAAAGTGCTCCAATTTGCACATAAATCACCCCCTTAGCTAATTTGACTACTCTAGATCCATTTTCAAGATCGAATTTGAAATCTGACACACCTAAGTGCCTCAAAAACACGTTTTAAAATTTTTGGGCTTGACATGATCGAATGTTTGTGCAGTCTAAATTTTTCTAATATTTTGGGATTCTTGGAATCTTTTCAATTCAAAATTCTTCATATTTTCAAAATTGATTTTGAAAATACTCAACTCAAGTCAACCATGGTCAATTTTGGTCAACTTTATTCTCAAACTTGGTCTTTTTGACCCTAAAATCATGCTAGATTGACTCAAAATTTTCTTTTGATTGCTCTAATCTCTTCTATATTCTACAAAATCTTGGATTTCCTTTGTACCTCTTGATCTACTACTTTGCATCATATTGCTGGTGTGTCATCTTTCAATTTCACTCCCCAAGGGGTAGGATGATTACATCATTGAACTGAACTTCAACTCATTTTGAGTCTCATTGCTCAGGGCTCTTATGTCCTCATCACTTAGGGCATCCCATCACTAGGGGCATCTTGTTTCCCTCTTTCTGGAATCTTTGTCATCTATTTCATCTTGTCATCGGTTGATTATAGAAATCGAGACAATCTAAACCTTGATTCCTAAGGATCAAGCCTCATTTTGGGGATGATTCTATGAGTCATAATTTGATCTTGATCTCTTATCAATTTTAGGTATCTAGGTGTTCTATCTAGATTCTTAAAGATTAAGCTCCATTCTGGAGATAATCTTTTAAATATTTATCACTCTTAGGTATCTAGGTGTTCTATCTGGATCCTTAAAGGTTAAGCTCTATTCTAGAGATAATGTTTTAAATGCTATCAAAATCTCGGGTATCCAGGTGTTCTATCTAGATCCTTAAAGATCAAGCTCCATTCTGGAGATAATCTTTTAAATGCTTATCACTCTCAAGTATCTAGTTGTTCTATGTAGATCCTTAAAGGTTAAGCTCCATTCTAGAGATAATCTTTTAAATGCTTATCACTATCAGGTATCTAGGTGTTCTATCTGGATCCTTAAAGATTAAGCTCTGTTCTAGAGATAATCTTTTAAATGTTATCAAAATCTCGTGTATCCAGACGTTCTATTTAGATCCTTAAAGGTTAAGCTCTATTCTAGAGATCATCTTTAAAATTCTTATCAATATAGGCATTTAGGTGCTCTACTTGGATTCCTTAGGATTAAGCTCTACTCTAGAGATGGTCCTTAAAAGCTTATCAATTGGTCTCTATGGAATCTATTTTGGGACCAATCTCATTCCTTGATCTACGCATCATTCTTTCTGATTTTCTTTAAATTTAACATGTTGCTCGCACATTCATTCAAAGAGGGGTGAAATGTAATACCCCAAAATTGGCTCATTGCCATGATCACCAATTCTGTTCTATTTTAATCAATCCTTAAGTCCTATCTCAATAGGCAATTCTTGTTCTGACATTCGCTACTTGACTTAATTGTCAGATGCAAAAAACCCTAATCTGCATTCATCATACTTATTATTTAATTCCTATAGCATTTACTCATATTAGTCATATTGAACCTATTTGATTTAAATTTAATTTAATCTAAAGTATTTATACTTTATTAAATTAAATTATCACCAAAGACTAATGTACTAAGGAGTTAAATTTATTTAATTTAATAAATGTGCCTATTCTAATTAATTGAATGAAATTATTTAATTAAACAAAAAAGGTATTTATGAGGCCATATCTCACTTTATTAAACTAAATATTTTTCCTAATTCTACTCTTCATTTCAAAATGAAAATTCCTAGTTAACTATTGCTCGAATTAGAAGTGATTCAAATCACTTGCTCTCATAGTGGAGCCTGTTTGAGTTAACTATTTCTTGAACTCAGGATCTAAGGCAATTAACTCCATCTAAATTTGGAATCTTCCACTTTAACTGAATCTCTGCTTCAAACCTAGCCGTCGATCTAAGTTGATCTCACCCATTGATGGATTTCAGGAATTCTATTTAAGCAGCCCTCAATTTCTCATTATAGAGGTCGAAGATTATTGCTATCAAATCTCTGTTGAATTGCATACTCATTGAAGTTTAATATTTTCATAAATCTCTCATTTCCTTAGATTAATATCATTTAGAATTAATATGCAATCATTTAGTTTATTACATAACACATTTAGATTGCATTGCATTCTCATATGGACTAGTTAAATTGTTAAATCCTTCGTTCTTAGAGGGTCTGGTTGCCTACACCTCAAATCTGAGGATACTAAATAGGAAAATCCTTCTAGATAGAAGGCAATAGGTCATCTTGCAAGACTCTTCTTGGGTGAATAACCTCATGTTCATTCCAAGATGAATCCACATATAAAGACCATGTTGATGTGTGTGTGTGAACTCTGAGACCACATTTTGCATATACACCTATTATAGTGGGACTAATTCATTGGAATGAATTAACTAGGCATTTGTGGTGTTCCATCAAGATATGTTGGTATCATTATAGTTTCTTATACTAGAACCATCAATCTTCCTCCATTAGGATTGTCTTCCTTGGTAAAAGTAATTACTTTGTCGAAGACCTTTCCTAATGTGTTCATTTTTGTAATAGGTGGCCTTCATAGAAAGATAGCTATGAGATGGTCCATAGCATTAAGATAAATCTATATTATAGCTTCCACTAGTATAGTGTAGGGATACGTTAAGATACATCCTAGTGGTAGATTCACATACCAATTAAATGCAACTTCTCCCAATAAGTATGTGAATAAACAGAGGATCACATTCTCTTGTTCAACTTTCTTTCAATTGCATATTTCTTTAAATAATTTTATATGGTCCTTACTTATTCATGTTTCTCCATAGATGAACCTTGGGAAGGTCATTATGTGCACCTTGTAAGTTAATTGGTAAGTCTACCATGTTCACAAAGAAGGCATGCATGGAGGATTTGGTAGAACAATGGGTGGATGTTGGTTCTATTAGAAATAGGGATTATTGGGTGGGGGGGCGAATTAGTAATGTACAAACTTTAATCACCAACTAGATATTATTACTTAATTTAAACCATGAATAACAAATAAATCACATAATGCTAAATAGTATCAGTAATAATGCACAAACATAACTCATAACAACATATTTTGTTAACAAGGGAAACCCTCACCAAGTGAAAACCCCAGTGGGGATGATACCCACTAGATAATATATTGATATATAAGCTCCTTATTAGATAATGGACTCTATTAGGAGTCAATGAGGGAATTCACTATAAGGAGTCCCTATTAGGAGACTTTGAATCCCTATTAGGAGATTCCAACCCTATTAGGAGTTGTGGTACAATATATGCAAGATGAGCCCATTGGCCAAACATGCACTTCCAATTACAAGTAGAGCTCACTACTGAAACAAGTAATCAAACTTCTAGAATAGGTACTATATCTTCTTCCTTGACTGATCTCTAATCTTTAGCTCAATCTTAGATAACCAAATAGATCATATAAAACTTTGCATATATCACTTTTATGAAAGTTCGCATATAACACTTGCAATCATAATCATAATTTGCAATTCACAATTTTTACTTGCACACACTTATCACAGAATGTCCTTTGCATAAATACCATGACTTTTCACAAACTATTTTTGGGTTTTCTAAGACCACAAACCACTTTTCCTACTTAGAGTAAACATCTAGGATGTCAGCCCTAATTGGAGAAGTAATTGTTTTGTAAAAAAAAATCCTTTCCTTTAATTCTGTTGTATTTTTTCACTTCAAACCTTATTATCTCTATTTTGCATTGTTTGTATTGACTTTTGAGGTTATACATGTGATCACCAACATGTATTCTATCTCTATCTAACTTCACTAGTCATAATATGTTGTCAACAACAAGTTATAAACAAAACAATACACTACTGTAAACTAAATTCTATACTTAGACAATTTTTTGATTACCAAACACTAAGTATCTTTATTTCCAAAGTTTCCTATGAACATATGCATCATTTTTTGATATAAATGAAAAAAATTACGTATCACTATTAGCCAATTGTCAAAAATCTCCCCCTTTGGCATTGATGGCAACACAATAGGAAAATTGTCTAAGTGACAAAACAAAATAAATAACACCTTACATAACATCTATTACAATTTGTTCATCTTTACATATGCTCCCCCTTACAATATACTTTGCAATATTATCTTCTCTTTACCTAATTAAAAATTTTCACATTGTATATCCCCCCCTTTAACATCAATAACAAAGGTCAAAATGTCAAGAATCTATCCGAAAACTGTTGTCCTTCCTTATGTTGATATGATCTTCATTTAATCGTCAATATTTGTCTTCAGACTATCCATACCCTTAGTCCATGTCTCCTTTGTGGACTTAGTTGAGGTGAGTATTGTACATAAAGCATATGATGTAATCTCAACTATATTAAGATCTGAATATAAAATGTTACAATATGTGTCCTTGGCCTTGACACATTCTTCTAACTATTTATCAATGAAAGATAATTTTAGAGCAATAGATTCTCTAGAATTTGATATCCTCTTCATAATCTGTTCCTTTCAAAGTTCTAGTTTCCTAATGTCACTATGAATACTGGCCACTTGTCCTTCAAAATCATCTACTTTGCATGACGGATATTGGATATGGCTGGATAAAGCCTCTAGCTCAAGAATCTTTACTTTTATCTAACTATTGATTTCCTTAGTTAGCTTGTATGATAAGTTACACTTAATATATATAGAGTTTTCCACTCTTGTTGGCATTTCTCAAGATCTTTTATACAAGTAGCAAGATTAACCAAGTCATTCATGATATTTGGATAGATGGTGCTAAAAAAGTTAGCATTATGGAAAATTTGTGCCTTTGCTTCTACAACATTCATTCAATTGGTAAACTCTTAAACCAATCATTTCAACACTACTTGTGCCTTCTATTTAGGATCTAATTCAATGTGCTATAGTGTTGAGGTACTGTGCAGTCTGTCAGTAACTTCCATCAAATTTCTTTGTAAGCTTTTGACATTCTTGTTGTTCTCAATAAGCTTAGATAGGGATGAGATCAGTTCTATTTGATAATAATCATCAATAACTAAATTGGAAAGAGAGAGTGGAGTGGATGAACTAGATGGTTTAGTATCATTCTCTCTTTGTTTCTTCACTACTACTTTTTCCAATAAATTTTTTCTTGGCCTCCACTATTTTCTTCTTCTCTTCTTCAAGTAGCCTTTTCTTTTCTTCAATGAAGAGGGGGTTTCCACTATAGGTTCCCTTTTCTCTATCCTCTCTAGAGTCTTTTCTCTTTGACAGAGATCAGCAGTTTGAGTCTCTGTATTAGCTTCGGCTAAGGTCCCAATGTTACTATCATGAGGAGTTTTTTTGGGTTCCTCATGTATTTTCCCCTCCTCTAATACATCATCAACTTGTAATTGTTTTGCCTTTTCTTCCTTTATTTCTTGTTCTTCTGAGTCTATAATGGGAGGAAGTAGCATTGCTAAGCTTTTGTCGAGGACTAACAAATCCTGAGGTTGTAGTGGTGGTAGGCCTAGAGGTCCTTGAGCTAGAGGTGGTAATTGGTTCTAGTCCTCTCCTAGAGATTGACTCATAGGAGTATCCTATATCTTCTCCCACCCTACCTCAATGCCCACCAACATGAAATCAAAATTAGAGAGGTCAAAGACATTTATCTCTTGACCCTCCATGTCTATGATTCACTTCTACTTCTCATCCTCTAAGGTGGTAACCTAAATAAGTTCTTTTGGAATAGATGGTGGCATTGCAAAGGAGCTTCTTCCTTTCTCCTATTATATGGCCCTAGTTGAATGAGTCATCTAACTCAAGAGGACATATTCATTTTGTTCCCCTTCTTCTTTTGCATCAGCTTCAAGAGTGGTTTTAGGCACTTGTGGGGGAGGAGTATTCTTTTTATTCAATCTTCTTCTACATGTGCCTCCTATAGTGGGCTCAACCTTATTCTTTCTACAAGTTGTGGGGGAGGCTTCTTCCTCTTTAACTAATGGTGGTACCCTCTATTCTTCCTCCTATTATTCTAGTTCATGTTCCTATCCTAGTGGAGTCACTTTCTCAATCTCTTGGACTTGAGCTATTAGCTCATTTTGAGGCTTCACATGTTTAGGATTATTCTAAGGTTGTTAAGGTGGTTGGGCTTGAGCTATTTATTTCTTACCCTTTTCCCCTCTCTTCCTTTTCACTACTCTATCTACTTCAAAATACTCAACTTCCTGCTCATGTTGATGAACCATTTTTTACCGCACTATGGATTGAGCTGGAAAAGTTAGTACTATAACTTTTACACCATTTCCCTTGATAGACAATGTTGTAGCTTGTATAGCAACAACCTATGGAACTAGATCAAGTTTGAAAGGCTTCTTGATCCATTCTATCATCAATTGGACTATGTGGAAAGCTTTGTTATTGATGTCCTCATTTTGATCCCTGCTAATTTTTGCATTCATGATCAGAATATCATAGATTAAGTCACAATTGTACAATGGATCCAAGAAATCTTTAGTGTCTTTCTCAAAATCCTTGAGTGAGATCTTCATTTTCAAGGCCTGTTTAGCTAGATATAGAGTCATTCTACAATAATCCCTTATTCAAATATCATAGTCATCTATTGTATTCAACCAATTATCCTCTAATGTATCTTCATGTACAAAGTGCTTCCCTTCTAGATGCATGACCAACCCTATGTTGTCAAAATAAGGGTGATGGGAGTTGTACTCTTCTAAGGGATACTTGTCCCATTCTAAATCAAATATTATGATGTCTTACTTCTACTTGACCTTGAAAATACCTATGGTGATTGGCCATACCCATTTCTTCTTGTGTTGATTTCTCAATTTGTCATATGCAGATGTGAGTTTCTAGGAAATCTCCAACAAAATTAGCCAATTTGATGGATATCTCAGGAGCTTCTTCAGGTTCACTTCTATGCCTATGACTATGAGGTATGTGAATGTTTTGAACTAAATGTACTAGGTGCCAATCTTAATGAATCTTGTTGAAGCCTTTAGTGACATCCATATGCCATAATCACCCTCTATAAATTAGATGATTATGAATATAGATTTCTCATCAACTATACTATTCTCTTTGCTCTTATCTGAAAGTTTCTTCTTCACCAGCTATGGATATACCACATAGGGCCATGCATTAGCATCTTGTATGCTACCTTTTTGGTAAAATCCTAGGTATTCAGTTGTTTTGGCTACCAATAAGTACACCAAATATGATTTCATGTAGCAATTGGGGTTGTCCTTAATAGCTACTAGCTGCTCATTTAGGTTATCAACCAACAATGTAGCCCAGTCAATTAGTATCTTGGCTTTTTGAATGGTTTCTATGAAATGGACCATCTAGATATTGAGATGTCCAGCTACTGATAGGCCCATGACTCTCCTTAAAAGAACTATTCCATATTCCTTGTCATCCTTTATTTATCCCAGGGTCATGTCAACCTTTCTAACTCTACGGACCACTAGTGTTCTATCAATCAAAAATGATAATTAGATTATCTATTTGGCTTCCTTCTCATTTTCCTAATACCATCTTTCTTCTCCTACATAAGATATGTTTGCATACATATCAACTCTGGGAAAGTGGAACACTTGCTCAATATTTCAAGGTTGGAGGTCTAGGACTATCTCACCTATGACACTCTTGACAACCTTTTCTTTAGTGACATAGTTTTTAGTGAGAACCATGATGAGTTCTAAATATTGCATAAAAGTAGGATGTGACACTATGTTGACTAACCATGATCAGATGAGTGCTAACACTATTACATATCTTTTTGTTAGCTCTCTAGTCAATGTGTCCAAGCTCAGTGTCTCTAATTTCAAAGTGTCCATCTTGAAAGAGATATGTCCTTGGTGTACCTTGGT
This sequence comes from Cupressus sempervirens, assembly GCA_028749045.1. Classification (NCBI taxonomy): domain Eukaryota; kingdom Viridiplantae; phylum Streptophyta; class Pinopsida; order Cupressales; family Cupressaceae; genus Cupressus; species Cupressus sempervirens. The sequence continues at coordinate 169,132,613 of CM053791.1, read as the reverse complement.
ATTTGAAAACTAAAAGTTTGGGAGCAATCTTTTCTTCCTTGCAGGATGATGAAGACAACATTTTATCTATAAAAGAAAGGAGATATTAGTCCAGAGAGCTTAAATTATACCTAAACACAAACCCTAACCATTAAAGAAAAAATAGAAAAAATGACTAAAAATGGTGAAAAACAAGTTACCCCCCTCATAATCCCTGATATGAAAAATAGAATACCTAGAAAACCCTTATAGGTGTGTTGTGTGTTCTTAAATGGTCCCTCTATCACCATTTTGGTGTAGTTGCACACACACACACTTGGATGAGGTGTGCACATGTGCAAGGAAAGTGCAAGGGGGTAACTTATTCCCTTATGTTTTTTAAAAGTGTAAAAGGGTGCGCACATGCACACCATGATGCAGTTATGTGTTTAAGTTTCTTTAGAAATGTGTGCACATGTGTACCTTTCCTTACGTTTTTCTTTGCTTAGTTTTGGTTTCTAAAGAAAAGGTGAAAAAATGTGGACCTTAAAGAGTTGCACATGTGTATACCTTTTCTTATATTACTGTTGTGTTAGGTTATTTAAGTTTTAATGGATAAAAGAGGGTGCACACATGCACACCTTTAGTAGGTTCACATGTGCACACCTTTGGTGTCAAATATTTTTTTTGAAATTTGTGTTTTTCCAGGAATGAGCACACCTTTAAGGGTGTGGAGGCATGGTTGATTATGGAGCACAAAGAAAAGTGAGGGGAAAAGAAGGGGCCCCAAGTTTATATTTACCTTAACCCAAGGTGTGCACCCTCCAAAGGTGTGCATATGCATAATTATGCATCTTCAAAGGGAGTTAAGTGTGCACTTGCACACTGAGTGCACCTGCACACCTATACAAGGTGCTTGTGTGTGCTAGTGCACTAGTGCACATTTATAGACAAATATTCATCTTCCAATTTTTTTGCGTTCTAACACACTAATTTTTCTCAATTGGAGATAGAGGCTTGACCTAGTCTATTGTGGTAGTCCAAAATCACCTAGGCCCCAGACCAGGGGTCTGGGAGAAATTTTTTTTACTAGGGGCTCCCCATTTCTAGGAGAAATGGAGTGTGCATTATGCAACCACAAAAAGTTGTGACAAGCTTCAGGACCAAAGGGAGAGGACAAAAATTATCACTATCAAAATTTGCATAAGAAAAGACAAAAACTAATGGTTTTTTGCCTTTAACTATAGAATTATTTCTTCATTAGTTATTTTGTGGTGGGGCTAGTTATGTTTTATTAACTTCTTGTACATCCACTACACATGATGATTATTGTTGCTCCATTTTTTGTTCCTTCGGTCATGGGACCACTTGACTTACATGTATTGAATTAAGCTCTAATATCTTGATTTTTACTACAATTGGTTTCTCAACTACCAAATCATTAGTTCGAGTTGTCATGTCAACTATTGCCATTAGTTCATTTGTCTCCTTATTGTCTATCTAAACTTCCCTATCAACTGACTGCATTCCTTCTATAGTAGTTTCCTTTTTCATAACTATTTCCTTAGATGTCATCTATAATAGTTGCACTATTGGACAGTGATCTGCCATCCACTTGCCAAAAATTATGTCATCTCACCAGTTAAATATCAATATTCCTTGATCAATTTTTAATATGTCTTGCCCTATTTTATTTATTAAAAATAAATCTTTTTTGAAAGAGTAAAAAAAAAATTTGTACTTGTACCACTTCCTCAGTAGTTCTTGCAAACCAAATGTAGTCCTCTTTATTTACTATTGTATTCAATCTAATACTCTATTGTTACTCTTTTCATTGTTATGGATGTGTTCGAGACATATGATGGAACCTTTCCTAATGATTTCATAGAGATTGGAGATATTGTGTTAAAGTTAGAATTGTTTTACCTTATAGTTGAAGTCGTATTTTCTAGTTTCCACAAGATACTTGTGGGTGGTGTACTTATTTTCTCTTATTGAATGAGAATTTTTTCATTTTGGGGATTGAATAAGGCTTGGATTACTACCTTCAGTCAAAGATGAAAGACCTAATTTATTATTATTTTAGAGATATGCTTATTCTTCTGAGCTATCAATTTTTTTTCAAATTATGCATCTGATTTCTGCATGTGACTTTAGTGATGAATGAAAAATTATCCTTGAGGAATAAACCTTTGTGCACTAATGGTCTTAAATATAACCTAAAATAATATAGGTGGTTAACTGCACAAGTCTTGATTCAATTAGAGTTATGGGATATCACAATTTTCCTCAAGTATTGCTTTTTGGCGAGTTTTTATGAAATGTGTGGAGTTTTTTTTGTCTTGCGTGATTTTGTATGATGAAATGGGATCTTCTAAAGAGAGGGACATGTTATTGGGTAATTTTTGGAACTAAATAGAACTTGGAATTAAATTTTTTCATTTTTTTCTATAGTTTTGGTTTACTCTTTCAAGATGGACCTATATTGTAATTAAGTGCTTGACTAGTCAACTTGTGGCCTAGCTGGCTATATAAGGAGCTTGTGTTTATGTAGAAGTAATTAGTGTGAATTATTATGGGGGATGAAGGTGTATTATTGGAGTATTCCACATCCTTAGTAGAAGAGAATGGCCATTTCTAGGAATAGTTGAGATAGCAATTTTAGAGAAGAGCTAGTGGTTACAGTTAGAAACAAGGGGGTTACTTGGTGGCTTGTGAGAACAAGTTGAGATATTGGATCCTAGCTATGTAAGAGATGTAAAATGATAGAAATTCAATACCCAAAGAGAGTTTTTATTTCTATGAGTAGTTGAGATAGAGAATTTGGAGAACATCTAGTGGTTGTGGTTTAGAAAAAATGAGGTTGTTTGGTGGCTTGCAAGAACAAGTTGAGATATTGGATGTGCCTACAACCCAAGATATTATCTCATAGTTTAAGGAGTACCTTGATTCATAGAAAATAAACATAGAAGGTTTCTCTATTTAAGGATATTTTTCATTCATCACAAAAGTCATACATGTAAGTTGATAGAAGAATTAATGAGACAATAACTTCATTGATAGCTTATGCTTGTGCAAATCTCTTTGATCTAGTGGACAGAAAGATTAATGAGACAATATCTTGGGTGGAAGATGTTTTGGATGTTTCCTTCTCAAAATGAGATGAGGAACCAAAGAAGGTAAGTTCTATGCTATTGAAGTTGGATTCTACCACTCTAGAAGAGAGTTGTCTAGTCAAATATAAGGAGCTTGTGTTGATGTAGAAATAATTAGTGTGGATGATTATTGTAGATTATGGTGGAGGATAAAGGTGGATTATTGGAGAATTTGACATCCTTAGTAGAGGAGTAGCTATAATTGAAAATTTCGAGGAGAGCTAGTGGTTGTGGTTTAGAAACAAGGATGTTACTCGGTGGCTTACAAGCACAAGATGACATCTTGGAGGTTTCTACCAAATTACTATTATGTTATAGATCTAGGTTATCTAGGAATTGAGTTGGATCTTGAGGCATCTTATAGAACTATTATTGTAATTGCTATTGTATTTGACTGTAACCCAAAAGGCCTTATAGCTAGGCACATTGCATGTAACATTAATTTTATGAATAAATAGTTATGAATTCATATCAAATCTTGTGCTATTGTTTATTTTTTGTTGTGTGTTTTCTTTTTGGGGCTAGGAAATCTCCATTGGGGATTCTCCTACCTAGTAGTACATGAGGTGGTATTAGACCTAGGTTAGATCTAGTTGGTTGGATAAATGTATCAAAGAACATTTGTTATTAAGTATGTAGATAGATTGCCAAAGTTGAGATAGTTTGCACCAAGACCTTGGGTTGAGAAGAGTTGATTTGAGAAGATATTTATCTTGTGGTGGAATATTCTTTCTAGAACCCTAGGTTGTGAGGTGGCAAGGATGGAAGGTTAATCTTAGTTCATCTCTGAGATTTTGTGGGATGTGGATTGTAGATCCATGTTCTTGGACTTGTGATTTTGTTCTTGATTGTTTGTACAAGGTGGTAGGTTGTGATTTGACTTGGAAAATATTTGAAGTTGTCATAAGGAGCATGGGAAGGATTTTTAGTAGAGGACTTGGAAAAATCTTGGAAGATGGCTCTGAGAGGATTGGACCCTGAGATGATTGCAAATCTCCATGATATGGTAGAGAGAAGGATTAATGAGACAATATATTAGATGGATGCTTGTGTGGATGCTTCCTTTTTTAAATGAGGTGAGGAACTAAAGAAGGAAGTTTTATGCTATTGGTGGTTGATTTTACTAATCTAGAAGAGACTTGTATATCTAGTTAGAAGACTTGTTTGAGAGAGAAGAGGGCATGGCAACGTTGAGTTGGAAGTTAGTTTTGTTGATTAGTTTGTGGAATCTAATGTGAAACCAGCAGGGAAAATTAAGGCTATTTTGAAGGATATTCCTAGCCTAGTTGATGCTAGGATAGAGATTTCTTTTCATAGTCAGTTGGTTGAGTCTAACATGGAAGTTGTAGTTTGTTTGGTCATGGATAATCAAGTTTCTACTAGTGATGATTTACCTATTGTAGAGCATCTTGTTGTGAGCAATGAGTTTTCTGATTATCAGGATATTTATATGGATGAGGATTTTCACATGGTTTTTGATATGGATCTGAATTCATATTTTTTTTGTAAGGCGATCGAGGGTATATATGTTTCTATTGATGTGGAGTTTGATATTGTTGGTGTGGATTCACTGGTTGCTGATATAGTTTTGGATCTACATGATACTACATATTTGTATGCTCCTAACTAGCCTGTGGTTGATATGGATGAGGAGTTACATGTTTTTTTAATTTTGGATTTGATCTTAAATTTTTCTAACTTGTTTTTGGAGTTACATGATGTTCCTAACATGCAGTACACATTTGGGGATATTGGTATTGCTGGTTGTGATTAGTTATAGAAATTCTTCATGAAGCATTATGTTTACCTTGTTCTTGGGAGTGAGCATCCTAAATGGGTTTCTAAGATTCATTTAGTTCTGATGTTTCATTGGATGAATCATAGATGGTTTATTTCTAGATTTTTTCTACTAGCTTTGGTGGAGTGGAAGCCTTTTGTAAAGATGATTTTTTTTGCAGATCTTTCTTTGAGCATCAAAGTATGGGACATACTTTTCATTTACCTAGTGAGCCTGATGTAGGAGCACCAAGCTTGGATTTTTGTGGTGTTATACTTTTCATGTTTAGGGATGTGTTCAAGACACATTGGGGAACCTTTCCTCATGAGTGCATATAGACTGTAGTTATCATGTTGAAGTTAGAGTTGCTTTACCTCACGGCTGGAGTTGTATTTTCTAGTGTCTATGTGCTAATTTTAGGTGGTGTAACTAATTTTCCTTAATGAATGTGAGGTTTCTCATTTTAGGGATTAAAGAGGGCCTATATTTCTACCTTTAATAAAAGGCACAGGTCCTAATTCATTATTAGTTGGGAGATATGACTATTCTCCTTGTAGAAGTTGTGAAAACCAACTTCATAGATTGCCAAGATCACCTACATGCAAATAACATGTTGAAGACAAATTGAAAAAGAAGGAAAAAGTAGAGCTTGGAAGAACTCAACAAGATGTGAGAAAAATTGTATTCCCAGATTGATTGAATGAATGCTTGAAAAAAAAATTACAAGAGTTCAACCTTAAAGGTGAACAAAAGCCCTAAAGCCTAAAAAAGCTAGGTTGTACAATATAATTAATATAAAATATTAATTATATGCACCTAAGAGATAGCTTAACAAAACTGGAGTAATAGGAATCTTATTTAATTAAATCAAAGTGATTTAATTAATAAATATAAACAATTAATTACTCTAACACCTCCCCTTAAGAGAAGCTCAGGTGATAAGCTAACCTAGCACAACTAAGAAAGCATGAAAAAATGGGTCCTAGCAACAAGGCCTGATTAGGTACCCAAAACAAGGAAATCTCTGTAAATTGGAGACAAAGGAGAAAACCTAGTGGGAAAAACCCCTCTCCAAAAAGAGATAGCAAAGAATGTTCCAGAAGATAGGAACAAAGAGAAGATCATGAAGAAAACCACTAAAGCAAAAGAAGCTGCAAACTCTATTAGAAAGAAACTGCTAATCTGAAGATCTTCCATGAAAATAGAAGGCATGAACTGAGAGTGTCTATATGGTAGGTAATCTATCTCACTAAAATGCACAGGTAGCCAGCCACTACAATTGTCTAGTATATAGGATCAAAATACTAAATACATAGCTCACTCCAATGAACCATCAAACCAAGGAAGCATTAGAACCAACAATATAATCCCCCCCTTAATTCAGACAAGGTGAGGTGAAAGGAAACTGAAAAGATGGGCCAAAAATATCCTACAACACAGGAACCAAACACATCGAGAGTGAGGTACATACACCTATAAAGGAACGTGTCATTGATGTCACTGCATGAGGTAAAATAGGAAGAGGGCACAAAATTGGCAAACAACTATCCCCCCCATGGCACTTTATAAAATAGTGTGAGTACAACAAACCACAATGATGAAAAGGATTCTGAAACACAAGAGTGGCACTTTATCTCAGTTTGTTTACATAAAGATGCTTACAAATGATATCAACAATGATAAAAATAGGAAAAAAGCTAATACAAAATATAGTACAGCCCAAAAGAAGAGATCCCATGCCCAGAAAATGATCTTCGAACCTGAAATACCCAAGATATCCATCATAGAGAAAAAATGCAAAAAACATGATAGAAAGAGCATAGGGTAGAATCTGGAAGAAATTACATCATTTCTAAAAAGTAGATAGAACCAACTTTTCCAAAAATATCATGTTTTCAAAAAAAGGAGCTAGGATGCACAAAAAATGCTCGCCGGAGTCAAAAATAGAACTTTGGACTTCAACTAAAAAAATAGGAAACTAAATTGCATCTAAACCCAAAACCTCCTACACCACTATTTTCATCTCGAAACTAGCTTTTCGAAACTTCTTTTGAATTGGAAAAAGACCTCTGTATGCTAAAGATATGGCAAAAAAACTATGAGTAGCTCAAAAAAGGACCCTAGAGAGCCTGTAGGTGTGCTGATGTAGTGCTAACATCATGCTGATGTTAGCATTTCAAGGAAAATAATTTGACGACCATGGGGTCATCGCAACAAAAAAAGGGCCACATGGCAGTGCCACATAGATGCCATGTGGTAGAGGGCTGACTGGGTAGCTCACATGGCATGGGCCACGTGGCATGTGGCAACATGGCACCCCTGCCCACGTGTAAGCTGCAGACTGTGCCAAATGTTTAAAAATGCCATGCAAGTTGCTAACTATACACAGCATTAGTGGGGTGCTCGCTACTGGCGGAGGTGGCCACAAGGGTGGTTGTTACTGGTGGCACCGCCTGGAGGTGGAGGGTTAGTGGCATGGCCATGGCCGTAGGGGTGATGCCAAGGCCGTGGTGGCACACCAACAATGATTGCACATGGCCTAGGCACAGGTGGTCCTTCGGTGGTGCGCGGGTGGCCGCTAGGCGGAGTGGCCCAAAATAATTTTTTTAAATTGTTTTTTGAAAAATTGAAATAAATGCATCTGTACGGCCTCACAGGGGGCAAACAAATTTTCCTTGATGCTAAAAAATCCAAAAAAGACAAATTTTATATGGATCCTGACTGCAAACATCCTTCTAGATCTAATAGGCAGAATCCATTTGGGCCCAAAGTGCTCTGAAAATCACTCGTCCTCTTGATTGAAGAAAGAAACCTCAGAAAAGTTGGGGTTTCTGACTCTGAATCGTTGCTTTAAAAATATTCAAACCAAGAAGCTATAGGGAGGCTCAAATACCATGTAGAAGTTGTGAAAACCAACTTCACAAATTGCCAAGATCACCTGCATGCAAATAACCTATTGAAGAGAAATCAAAAAAGAAGGAAAAAGCAGAGCTTGGAAGAACTCAACAAGATGAGAGAGAAATTGTATTCCTAGATTGATTGAATGAATGCTTGAAAAAAGAATTACAAAAGTTCAACCTTAAAGGTGAACGAAAGCCCTAAAGCCTTAAAAAGCTAGGTTGCAAAATATAATTAATATAAAATATTAATTATATGCACCTAAGAGATAGCTTAAGAAAACTAGAGTAATAGGCAACTTATTCAATTAAATCAAAGTGATTTAATTAATAAGTATAAACAATTAATTACTCTAGCACTCCTGAGGTATAATTTTCTGTTAGTTTATGCATATGATTTCTATGCATGACTTTTCTGATGAATGCAAAATTATCCTTGAGGGATCAAATTTTTCACACTTTGGGTCTTAAAGATGACCTAAAATTCTATATGTTCATAAGTGTGAATGTCTTGATTCAATCAAAGTTATGAGATATCATTATTTCCCTTGGGTATCAATTTTTAGCCAATTTTCATAAATTGTGTGGAGTTTTTTTTTGTCTTACACAATTTCATATGATGAAATATGATCTTTTTAAGAGAGGGACATGTTATTGGTTCATGTGTGGACCTAAATATAATTTTTGCATTAATTTTTGTTCATTTTTTCTGTAGTTTTGGTTTACTCTTCCAAGGTGGACCTATATCGTAATTAAATGATTGACTAGCCGACTTGTGGCTTAGCTGGCTATATACGGAGCTTGTGTTGATGTAGAAATAAATAGTGTAGATTATTATTGTGGATTATTATGGAGGATGAACTTGTATTATTTAAGGATTCCACATCCTTAGTATAGGAGTTGCTAAGGTAGAAAATTTAGAGAAGAGCTAGTAGTTGCAGTTTAGAAACAAGGAGGTTGCTTGGTGGCTTGTGAGTACAAGTTGAGATCTTGGAAGTTTCTACTAGATTTCTATTATGTTATAGATCTAGGTGAGCTAGGAATTGATCTAGATCTTGAGAGATCTCTTAGAACTATTATTGTAATTGCTATTATATTTTGTTGTAACCCGAAAGTCCTTATAGTCGGGCACATTGCATGTAATAGTTATTTTATGAATAAAGTGTTGTGAATTAGTATCGGATCTTGTGCTATTATTTATTTTTAGTTGTTTTTTTATCTATTGGGGGATAGGACATCTCCATAGGGGATTCTCCTACCTTTCATTACATCATACTCATTAATTTCTTTAGGTCATTGGCCCATTCTTCCTTATCTTTTATTTTTCCTATGCCTTTTATTGCATGGGGAAAGAGATAAAAAAAATTGCTAAGGTATTTAAAGAAAAAAAGATTTATTTTTTCTCTATAACATATCCCTCCTATGATCAAAACCCAATAGATCATTGGCCTAGTTAAAGGTCTTTTCTAATTGATCATCAGAGTGATCAATAACTAAGCAACATAGGGTTGTGATAGCATCATCCTTGCTAATTCATTTGCTAAAAATTGGTCTCAAGGTGGCTTCATTATTGTTCATATCATTCAATATCTCTACCAACCTTGGCCATTCCAAGTAGAAAAGAGGCCAACCTACCCTGTCCACTAGATACAAAATTGTATCTCTGATCATGTCCTCATGTTGGATCCCTAGTTCAACTTGTAGTGACCATATCTTAGTTTTCTCCTAGTTTAGCTCATCAATTTTTTAAAGTTTTGGTTGTTGGGGAGTCCTTGGAATATCCACAATTGGAATAATTTTAATTGGTGGCACATTTAGAGGACCAACTAAAATTTTGAGCTGTCTAGATTATCTGATTGCTTTACCCTTTCCAGATCTCCCATGTTTGCAATTTTATTTTCTAATTGGTAAATTTGTCTACCCCTTTCATCATATGCTTCTAGTACCTTTTGAAGTTTCTCATTTAATTCTAAGAATTTTTTTTTATCCTTAGTATCAACCACAACCCCGAAATATGCTACTTTCTTATTCATTAAGGAAACGTTTTCACTGTCCACTTCCTCTACTCTTTAAAGACCATAAGACTTCTAGTATGCTCAGAGTTTGAGACTTCTTGAATTTTGGACTTGTCCCTTTTTTGGATTGACCACATGACTAAGGTTTTATGGTCATCACTATATCTTACCCCTTTATGGAATTGTCCCACTTTGTATTTCGCACTTGGTTTCTTTCTCTTTCCTCACTGCATAAAAGATCCTTGCATTAGTATCAAAAATCTCTAATCCTTTAATAACTACCTTACCCCTACAGGGGTTATTTGGCCCAACTCTACCATGAGGCTAGCTTTAACCTTCTCTTTAATGTCAGCATCATGTCTATCAGGTTGGCATGCCTTTATTTTCATACATTTAGCCTTCGAATATTTCAATATTATTCCTCCATAAAAAATGAATCAAAGCTCTAGATTTAATAGAACTTTAATCATCCAAAAAATTATTTGATGTGTGCTCCATCATAGGGTCAATTTATTTTCCTTTGAAATTATCTACAGTGAGGGCTAAGAGTGGCATGGGAGGCTCTACAAGTGCTCCTTCATCCATTTTTGTTGTATTTATGGCAATATCTCCTTGGCTACCCATCCATTGTAGTTTCTCCCTCAAGGAGTCTTCATCATCTATATGTATGGGGGTTTGTGAAGGGGAGTACTCCTCAGCTCTTGAGGGGAAAAAAATTGGAGGTATATTCCCTCCACCAAAAACATTGCAAGATTTCAATTGCTTTGTGGATAACAATAATCTCATGAATATATGTCCATCTAATGGATCTTTTACTTGGACAAATAAAAGTTTAGGATTTTCACATATTGCTGCCTATTTGGATAGGTTTCTCTTATCTCAAGATTTGAAACTTATGAACATTGTTATATCAATAGATATTCTCTCAGAGTACTCCTCAACTCTTGAAGAAAATCCCAGTTCTAATTTATGCTTCTTAGTAACATATGTTGTAGGAGGACTCTTTGAACTTTTCCTTCTATACAAAGGGACTGGCAGTATATTTATATTATTTTCCACCACATACCTAGCCCTTCTCTATAATGTGCACTAGCTTGGGGTTATGGTAGGTTTACTTGATAGCCTCTTCTCACTTTTAATAGCCTAATCTAGATAGTCTTAAACCAAAATTTCTTTCTTCTCATTTGGGATTTGCATGAAGCCAACAAAATTAATCATAAGTATATTAATTTTATTACCCCAATATTTTACATCAGATAGGGGGTCATATTTTTCCTCTGAGGCATTAATGAATTGAAGAACCCTAGTATACAATTTCCTTTTCTCTGTCCTAACTTCTTATTCTTGTCATGAAAATTCATTCCTAATTATATTTTTAGGAAAGTAAATAAAATGTTCATAAGACCTAGCCTTGGTTGTATCTTTCAACATACCATAGAATCCTTTAGGATCAATAAAATAGGAGTGGAATTGGGCCATCTGATATCTATCAAAAAATTTACCTAAATGCCCCCATCCTCCCATGGTGATAACAAAATTGTTAATTATATTAAAGTTAGGGAAAATTATACCTCTTGACTTGTCAACTAGCTTCTTTTCCTCTAATCCTCCTATCTATCAAAGGAATTCTACAATTCCAACCTTCATTGGCACTTGGTATGGTAGGACATGGGGCTTCCCTAAGAAACCATATACTCTAAATATAGTGGAAACAAAGTATGGGATGATGTCTCCCCAATTGTGGCTAACCTTTAGTCCCTTCGTATGATCCTTAGGTCTAACCAATACTAGCAAGGACTGAGTTATTCTAGGATTATTTCCAATCAATGGAATCCTTAGCTTGGAAGAAAAATACCTATTAAATCTAACGAAGTTGTCATTATTGACCTCCCAAGTCATATCAACACTCCACAACTAGACTAGTAATTTCTCTCCATCCTTCTCTAGCTCCAGTTGCATCTTCTTAGAGAAAGCTAAAAGTCCTTTGCTCAAGTATATGTGCATCAACATATACTACCAGTAGAAGGGTTTCTTAACTTTGGCCTTGCTTATACCAATTAATACATCATGGATTTCTTCTTCTAAATATGAGGTAAAATAAAAATTTGCACTCGTATCTTCACAAAGTGTTCCTACAGTTGCCCTCTCCTTAGGTATCTCCTTTGCACATCATACCTTTCTTGTAAATCTTCTAGGTCAATTTTCTCATGCAAGGAATGGTTAGGGTTCAATGTACAAACCTCACTAATTACTATAACCCTAAAAAGGTTTTCTCCAATGTGATTATGTACCATCTTTAGCACGAGATCACATTTGTTGGATATAATTATCAATAAATCATTATAAAAAAAGATGCCATGAACAATTAGTTTTGTAATGTCGAATTACCAGACATTTCTCAAAGTAGTTTCATTTTTTCTCCCAGAAAACAATTTTTTAAAAATCTCTAAACCCCTAGTAGATGTTTTAGCACCTCTTAGCCAGTTTTCTTTATCATAGGAACCCTCACTAACTAGTAACCTAGGGTTTTTTGGGATTAACTCTTTCCCCTTAGTTGTTTCATTAGTAGACAAGGGAAATTGTTATAGAAATTCATCATGTACATTCCTCTATTGGTAAGCTAATTTTCTAGAGAAAACCCTTCATCGAGGCATCTTATCTAATTTATCAAAATTCAAACTATAATTTCTAGACAATCAAGGGTTTCAAGCACTTGCCCAAAAAAAATTTTACTTAATTAAAAATTTATGTCTACAACAATTCACTATTTCAGAAAAATCATAATTTTAGCTCTGGTTCTTTTGCAATTAAATTGTCTTTCACTTGGTATTCAAGAATGAATTAAATCATAGGGTTTATGCAAATTCTCTTTGCACAAATTCATATTCATGAATATTAATGCTCTAATAGTCATGTTTTAGGTAGTACCAAATATTTGAAATCTAGGCAAAGATTGGATGGTTTCATTTTAAACTTTAATGGCTACATTACCCTTTTAGTAAGTTGGACACATGTCATCATAAAACTTTCTCACTTTAGTTAAAGTCCAAGCATCTCTAAAATGCAAGAAAGAAAAAATCATCTATCTATATTCAATCAACAATCTTGAAGGATCCTAGTGGTCACTGTATTAGTCTCAAAAATTTGGGCCCTTTGATACACATGTCTCTTCATCACTTTCTCACTTTAGTTAAACATTATGCAATTTCATTTTATGAGAAACTAACAATTGTCAATCATCTGATAATTTGGTAGTTATGAAAAATAAATACCTTTCTTTATACTCTATATTCTTAACAAATCAAAGGTTGCCCCCTGGAACCTCATACTAATACCAACCTTTGATGAATCGTAACATGTGCTCACCCTACTATTTCCATGTTTCATCACATCACATTCTCACTTTAGTTAACCTTTGTGTAACTTTAAAAATTGAGGATGTGACAACCATCCATCAAACAAGATCTAATGACTTCTAGATACTGAAGTTCTTTTATTATAGTTCGCATCTTTGACCAACCAGAACATTGCATTCAGAAAACTACTTTCACACATTCCTTTTTGTGAACCACTACTTAGTCGTATCCCACTATGTCCATGTGGCAACTTGTCAGTTTCTCAATTTAGTTAAAGCTTGAGTATTTTCAAAATGAGATAAAGTGACAATTATTGATCTTCATCTGATCAATGGCTTGGAAGATGCATAATTTTATAGTGCTTGAAACCCAAACAGAGGGGCCCATGGGGACAGGTGTCTCTACATCACTTTCTCTATTTATCTAAACTCCATGAAACTTCATTTTGCAAGAAAGCAATGATTGTCGGTCTTCATCTGATTAATGATCATGAAGGTAACACACTAAGGTTTAAAACTTAATCAACATAATGAGAGGGATAACCACAAGGAAAAATTAGGTTAAAACAAAATCATGCATTATGGTAAAAACACTTATTCATGAAAATTTTAAAAGACTATCCAAAAACTATATAATCAAAGGATTTTTAAAAGTTTTTTAGGGATTTATTTAAAATATACCTATGAATATTTGAAAATGTGAACAATGTCAACACATTTTAGAAAACTAGGGCACAAATGACATTAGGGAAATAAAATTAAGGATTTTTCTAGGGGATAATAAATTAAGAGACATACAATCCCTAATTACAAAAGGATAACTAGATTTTGCCACAATGATTTTGAAGGACTTTAGTCATGTGAGAAAACCAAGCTAATAGTGGTTCTATCTGGGGAGGATGAATATAACAAATTCATGTAAGGGCTTAGAATTTTTGGGAGAAGAAAACCACATACTTGATTAAAATGATAACATGTTTAGAGAGAAACACACATACCAAGGAAAGAAACAAATATATCCATGGAAAATAAACATATATGTAAAAGGATTTAAAAAATGTACAAACCTAATTATAGTTCATATAAATAAAAGTATCTTCAGCAGAAGTACTTCTTCATGAATTGTCCATGAATTGGTAATTCATGAATGTTACCTAATAGTTCTTTTAAAACATAAGAATCTTTACTCCATGCAGAATTAATCAAATATGGGCCAAGCCAAATAGGATCAAACTTTTCACACTTTCTTTTATCCTCAATTCTTCCATGCCACATTAAGCCCAAGTTTTCTGGCTCAAACTTTCTTTACATTGTGCTTTTTTCAAATAAATGCTTAACTTGAACCTACAACTTTTCATTTTTGATAGAAGGTTCTATTCTTTTCTCATCCATCTACATAACGTCATCCATTCTAGTTTGTATCTCAGCAATGAGATCATTATCATAACGATGAGAAAAGTTGTACATACCCCTTAATTTTTTTGTAAGGCAATCTATCATGTATTCCATATACCAAATCAAATGGTGCACATCCTATAGCTTTCTTCATTGTTACGCTATCAACCTAGAGTGCTAATGGAAATTTTAAATCCCAAGGCTTTTTATTTTTTTCTAGGACCCTCTTTATGATCTTCAGTATACTATTGTTGCTTGATTGTTCCTATCCATTTCCTAGGGGATGGTATGCTGATCTAGTAATACCATTCTTGTCATAAAAATTTATGAATTCTTTAGACATAAAGCACATGGAATTATTAATCACAATTTTTTCATGACATCCAAATCTTGTTATAATATTATTTAATAGGAAGTTATTCACCACCTTAATAGTAGGATTCCTGGTAGGAATAGCTTCTAACCACTTTGTAAATAGTCTGTTACCACTAGTATCCATGAGTAACTAGTACTAGATTTGGTTGAAATTTATCCTATGAAATCCAATCTGCATTGTTGGAAAAGTGCTTGTAATTCTACTAGTTTCAATGGAATATTTCAACTTTTCACTGAAGCTTTGACAAGGATCACACTTTCTGACAAGTTCATATGCATTTTTGAAAAGAAAAAACCACCTAAATCCTACTCTGATCACTTTGTGAGCTCTTTTTTTATTCATATAATTCCCCCCACATACTCACTATACATTTCATTTAGGATTGTGATTGAATAATCTTTATCAACACATTTGAGTAATACACCTTCCATACTTCTCCACCATACATGTCTACTCACAATGACATACTTGATAGCCTACAACTTTAAGGCCCTTTTCTAATTATCACTTAAGCCTAGTGGAGCTTTCATGTATTGCAAGTGAACTATGATATCCTTATACCAATTATAGATATCCATACCACATAGTCCATCTATGCCATCACCATCAAGTTGATTTATCTTATTTTCTTCAAGGTTTTCCTCTACCATCAGCTTGGTAAGTCCTTGACCTCTCACCAACCTAGTAATTTAAATGTCTATATTAAATTCTTGGATCATGTTGATCCATCTACATCTTATCCCTACAACTTCTTGTTGTGAGAAGATGTCCTTGGCTACAGCACTTGGAACAAATGTAATCACTATAGCACCCATTAGGTACACCTAAATACCTTAACTACCTTGACCAATGCATAAGCCTATTTCTTATTTATGTCATATTTCCATTCTATAGCTTGTAATGATTTACTAAAAAATGCTATTGGTTGTTCATACCCATCCTCATTTTTCTACAATAAAACTACCACGACAATCTGGAATGAGGAAAAGGATAATATGTGCATTGGCATAGAATAATCAGGGGCTCTTAAAATAGGAGAAACTTTTTTTCTTATTTGATTTTATGAAAATCCATGCTTATTTTTTCATCCCATCTAATCTCAGAGCCCTTTTTTAACATTTTAGAGATTGATCTACTTATCTTAGAAAAGTTTGTAATAAATCTTCTTTGGTAATTTATTTTCCCAAAGAAGGATTGAATCCCTTTTACATTCTTAGGCTTTCTAATCTTAACTATAGCTTCTACCCTTTCTAGGTCTATCCTAACTCCTGTTTGTACCAAATTAATTAACAATTTACCTTCAATAATAGAAAAGGCACATTTTTTATGATTCAAAGAAATACCATACTTAAGAGCTTTGATAAATACTTTTTCAGCATGCATACAGTGGTCAGTTTCATCCTTTGAATATGATGGGAAGTCATCTTGATACGCCACAAAAAACTTGTCAATTATATCTACAAAGGCCACATCCATGGCTCTCTAACAAGTAGCACCATCATTAGTTAGGCCAAAAGGCATTCTGTTGTAGACATATGTTCCCCAAGGTTTTGTAAATTTTATTTTTTACTACTCTATTTCCTTTACAACTAACTAATTGTATTTGGAGAAGTCATCCATCATAGACATAATCTCTAATCCAATAACTCTTTACAACATGATTTCCATGTTTGGCAAATCATAATTGTTCTTTAGTGAAAAAATGTTTAGATTTATGAAATCAACACATAGTTTGATGTCACCATTCTTCTTCCTATAAATAGAAACTAAATATGTTACCCAAGAAGAATGCCTAATTGGCTTGATGATCCCAGCATCTCTTAATTTTGTCAGTTCCTCCTACATGTTTGGAGCTAGTGTTGGTTTGATAGGTCTCTATTTTTTTCTAAAAGGCTTAGCTCCTTCCTTTAATGGAACTTCTTGTTGAAAGAGATCCTATCTTTACGCCTTCAAATCATCATAAGACTAGACAAACACATGTCTATACTTTCTCAATGAATTGATCAAACTCTACCTGATTTTAGAATACAATTTCTTTCCTATATATACTTTTTTAGGTGCTTCTTTGGTCCCAAGATTAATCTCTTCTAGGTCCTTTACATCATGTTCATTTTCATTTGTATAAAAAATTTCATGGTTATCAAAAATAGTCTCTAACACAACCAATCCCTTAGGAATCTTATTTGATTTTAATTGGATAATTTCTTCACAAAAAATAGTGTCCTCACCATCTATTGTTTTTAAAAGTGTTGCACAATCAATCTCTCGTCCACAGTACTTATCATCATTGAGAGGAAAGTTCAAGATACCTCTATCATCTTCAAACATTTCCCAATTTTCTATATTATCAACTATAGAAGGCCTATTCTACATCTCAACTGTAGACACACCAAAAAATGATATATCATTAGACTTGATTGCTACATTATCCAACATGTCAACCATCTTATCATTGCTTCTATCCATCAAGATATGACAAAACCATCAAGAGCTTCAATTTTTTCCCAAAATACATTTCAATACTATTTTAGCCTCTTATTCTTGGAAGTATATGTCTTTGTAATTTGAGACACAATTAGTCCTGAATCACTAATTGCATGCAATTTCTTAATTCCATGATTTTTTGTCACTTTTTATCCTAGTAAAAGTGCCTCATACTTTGCAATATTATTAGTACATGTGGAATTCAAAGTAAATGAATACCTAAAAGTATTCTTATTTGGAGATATGAAAACAACTCCAGCTCCTAACCCATCTTTAGAATTTGCCCCATCAAAGTACATAGTCTAAAGCTTTTGAGAATCTATACAGTTTGTTACCTCTTGTGCAATTAATGGAGTTGGATTTTCACTTTCTGAAATAATAAGTTCATCTTTGGAAGTATTAACCTCAATATCCAACAAAAAAGTAGCATCTCTATCAATGCTTTCCTCAAGCATATGAGTGACTCTAGGTTTTCTATCAACTTTGATGGCCTTGTCCCCAATGCAAAATGTAGGATATGATAGATCACATTGTAGGCTACCTCACATTACAACACATCATTTTCTTAAGAGAAACATTGCATATTATGGAAGAATATCAACTACTAGGATAGTCATAGTTAGGTCAACATCAAGGTAGGAAACTAACCTAAAAGGCAAATCATTGATTGTACCTAGGACAATAAATTCTCTTGTTTCCATATACCTAAATCTACCTTGCTTGGTATTCTCTTTCAAACCTACAATTTCCATCATTCTAAAAGGCATGATAGTATTAGAAGCCCCTGAGTCAATCATACAATTTTTTAAGGTTTTCCCATTTATGACCAAACTCAAAAAGAATGGGTCAATGTTTTCTATGTAGGCTATAGATAAATTAACAAAATAAATCTTTGGTATTTGGGACATAACTCTATTATCTTCTTTATCTTTTATCAAAAATATAAGTTATTGCATCACTAATTGTTCTTTTTCAACAATACTAGTACTTCCTATTCCACCTAACCAATAGAGGGCCTTATTTTTGTATTCCTCTATCATAAAAATCTTAGATAGGGGAACCTTGAGAGTAATTTATTATAACATTGCAATCATATCAACAAGATCATGCATAGTAGGAATGAAATAATTATCTCTAGCTAATAGTGCTAGAACAATAGGTTCCTCCACTTACTTGGTAATATTGGTACCTGACTTCTCTTGAAATAAAATCATCTAATATTTCCCAGATCGATGTTAAATTTTGTTTGGACAAGATAAAATATTAAGGAAAATGGTTGATTTCCAAACTATTGAGCAGAGCTCTAACTATGATCCTACCAATTTTCCTAAGTATTTTCTCTTGTATGACCAACATTTAATGGAGTTATATAGGAATTTCTAGTCTATTGAGTTGTTTTCTAATTTATTTACATGCATCTTGGATGTATTGTTTCAACAAAATGATTACAAGGGCCAACAAACCTCTTAGTTTCATTCTAATTTTGATCTCCTATCTCTGTCATCTACAATGTTTTGCAGTTTAAGAAAAAAGGGCTTAAACCTATTTGCAACTCTATAAAGTTGTATGTCTCAATATACTTTGCTATTGGAACAAAGAGAAAAGTACATGCTTGATATATTTGACAAGGTTGTAGGTTTCATGAGAAGGATATCATGAGTATGTGGGTTTTTTAAACAATTGATGTTTAATTCACAAAGTGATAGGATAGACCTAATATCTTGATGTATGGGATGTATCACTGGTATCATGGATGTATTTTTATAATTTGTGGAATTGAAAAATAGATAAGGCACTATTCAATTACAAGATCAACATGTTCTTATTGTTTCTTTTTTGGGTTTTCCTTATATCAAACTTTAATTAATATCTTTTCCCTTTTTTTTTGAAGAGCCTACCAACTCTCCACCTATAGTCCTAATACCAATATATTTATCTCTCTCTGCATTGATTGGAGACATACATGTGTTTACATATGTTTCTAAGAAAAACTCTTTTTCAATGATATGGATGTTATTTACATGAGTATTCTCTTCTATAATTGTTCAAGATCACTTTACAAGACAATGCTTATCAACCCACTTAGTACCATGTCAATAACTAAACCATTTCTAGTAACATGTGCATGTCAACTTGAATATTTTATACCATATTCCTTGATAGAGGTTCTTCCTTTCTTTTATGATTTGATAGAATATTCCAAGAAGAATGTTACACGTAGGAAGCTAGCACCTATGCCACACTTTTCGTTATTTCAGATTTAACATACATGAGGTGACACAACATTTCCAAAAAAATATCTAATACAATTATCTACAATGTGATTTGATAAATATAGAGAAACCATTTAAATTATCCCATATTGTGGTTGTTGGAAGTCTTATTGGGAAACAAGATATTAAGAGGAGGGTGAATCAGGATCTATAATATTTTTCTCAATGAACAACATAACAGATTAACTACATTCACTACTAACTAATTGCATATATTACATGTCATACCATTAATCATAAACTTTAATACTGAAACATAATCTATCCACACATAATGTCCATGAAAATATGAACGCACAACACAAATATTTTGGTAACCTAGAAACCCTCCAAGGCAAAGGTAAAACTAGTGTGGGGATGAAACCCATAAATTTTTATTGCTGCAAAAACAAAGTTCTCCTATTGGGGCTTTAATTTGATCACTTTTGATGATCTAGCATATAAGGGATTTGTTTGATTAAAAGAAACATAAGACTGTTAAGTATACCTTGATTAAAGGATTTAAAATCATAATAAAGAGATTAGGAGTTATTGAGAGAATGTATGAGTGATTTTGTGTGTAAGAAATAGATAGAGTGATTGAGATAGGGAGAGAGGTGATAGAAAGATTAAAAAATACAATAATATGCTTACCTAACTATTTTCTCCATGTTTGAAAAATAATGACTACTTATTTTAGACCATGATTGATTATAATAGATGAAAAATAAAATGTTGATTTCCTACTATTATTTGAGTTATATTATGTTTTATATCTCTTCAATATCTTTCCAAAGCATTTTGAACAGAGCCAGTTGGAGACTAGATGTGAAAGTTATGGCTTCTAGAATAGAGCCTATTTTTATTTTTACAAAACTTAATTGGGTTTTGAATAACCTAATCGAGTTATGAAGAGGTTTTTCATCCTAGGCACCCAATTAGATTTCAAAACTCAATCAAGTTTTATTTTTTATGTATTTTTTCTAGGCTTAGTAACCAAGCCTAGACACTTTTTTAAATTTCATATAACCCAATCGAGTTATTGATGTTTTATGTTTTTTGGGGGGGATGTCCACTAAATTGTACACCATCTTGGTGCACACACCCATCAACCATGGTACAAGTGTAAAAGGATGGTGGTAAATCTTATAAAGTTAGTTTTCCTATTTCTAATTGCATTTGCATTTGTTTGAAAGTTTCTAAAGCCTTATTAAACAAATCCATTATGAATATATTTTACAATCATTGCAATCCTCATCTCACAATTTTCTAAGGCATTTTGATAAAGACATGGGGCACATTGTTTATGAATACATATTCTTCATCCTTGTCAACATGTTCATTTCCAAATATGACACACATATTTCTTGCACCATTGTACACTTACACAAGAAATACATTTTGTTCCAAAATCCCATGTTGTCATATAGGGAAGAAGGTAATGAATGTACTTGAGAATCGCTTCACATGCATAGATTTCACTTGGATGAAGATTCCTTATACTTTTTCATCAAATTTCATTGGGGTAATACCCTACACTGTTACATCATTTCTCTCAGAATGATGTCTTTATGAGGCTTATCCAATATCTTTTATTGCATGTACTCCTCCAAGATTTCATTCTTATTAATACCATTACATATATAGTTTCTTGCAAGAATATGAATGATAGAATAAGAGTCTAGATACTTATATACAAGAATCTTGTCCTAGGAAATACAACCATAATATAATATCCTCAACCTTTTATATGGGTTCTTTGTGGGTGGAAGACAATATTCAAGTTGTTATTGGCGTCAATTGTTTGGAGCATTTAAACAATCCTTTTTGGCATTGTAATTCTTTTTAAAATAAGATATATGTATTGATAGATTTCTATCATGTGAAATTACAATTATTTAAAAATATAATTGAAAAGAGAAGAAGATATTGAGGGCCTACTCATTATGATCCTAGCATGATAAATATGTGTGGTTGAATGTATACATGTAGTAAATGAGGGCTTATGGGAAAATTTTTAATATTTTATGCGATGTTATCCTTCTTATCTTTATTACTTAACAACCTATAAATTATTGTTTGTGTTATTGTGTTAGGGTGTCACCTATATTGCATTTGATGACTTTTGTAATTTACAATTATTTATATTTTATTCAATTTATAATCTCTTCATGAGTTATTATTGGGAAGGATGGGGTATTAAAAATGAGGATGTGTTTTCCCATCTGATGAACAATTAACAAATGCTAAAGGAACTAACTAGTTTGTTATAGGTTGATGAAATATCCATGGTATAAAATCATTCATACTTGTTGTCACTTTAACCATGTATCTTAGTATAACTTGAATGGAATAAATTATAATCATTTGTATGCAAGAATTTTGTAGCTTATATGGCATTTACATTGCTCCAATAAATTTAACATCTATTACATTAAAGTTTACATGTACATGACAAATGTAAACTAGGAATACTCTTTTTAGTGCTCTATAACACATATACTACTATCTAGATACCATGGCCAAAATACCAACCTACTAACCTACCTTATCAACCTACCAACCCCTTTTCTCCTTGGAATAGGTTTTTTAAAGGCTATACCAAACTTCCCTAGTCTTCTCTCAAATGCTCACAAGACCACTTTTTCTCAGCACTTCACTAGGTAATCATTATTTTTCATCCCTTTGTAACCACTCAAAATTTATGATCTTTTTGGCAGCAAATTAGATGCTCTAAAATATGGAGATGATACAAGGGCAATTGACTTAGTTATTTGTGAGAAAATTGATGCCCTAGTGGGCCAAACTTTTCATTTTTCTTGGTTTTAATAGTTGGTCTCTGTAGACACCTAAATTTGATTACACCGATTTAGTAATCTTATTTAGCTATCTCTAAACGCATCATTAATTAAATTTCTATTTAATTAATCCTTTTCCATCCCCTAGCTAATTAATTTAATTAATCATCTATAGTCCTAATTGATAAATCAAATAACCTATCATTTATCAATTAAATCCTATTCTCCTATCTAATTTCAAAATCCCAAATTTATTAAAATCACTTTAATAAATAAAACCCTCAAATCTAATAGCCACTAACTTATCCTAAATCCTCCATTTGGCCTAATCCACCCCATCCACCCATACTAACCTAGCTTAGCTACTAACTCACCAACCCTCATTGAATGCCATCCACTTGCATATCTCTAACAAGCCTAATCTAATCCTAAATCACCTCTAATCCCCCCCCAAACCTTGTCACATTCCCTAAGTAAGCTTAAGACTTTCCTAAGCCAAGCAAAGTCAAAAATCTCAACTCCCTCCAAAATATCCCAACCACCAAGCCTTCATTGCTCTTACAAAGCCATAAAGACTCTTACAAGCCCAATGAATGCTCTTACAAGCACTTATGAGGGCCATTTAAGGTCTTAAGCCTTCTTTGTTGACTCATCCTTGCCCTTTCCTCCATCCACTCACCTTGTGACATGTGTCACTCCCTGGTTGGTGCTAAACAAGCACAATCCATGTGCTCCCCTTTGAGTGCATCCTAGCCCTCCCTCACCATCTTTCCATCCTTACATCCTAGAAATCAATCCCTCAAGCCCTTAGCCTATAAATTGGATCCCCTCCCAAGCCTTATAATCACAATCCTTGAGCTAAAGTTATAATGCCATTTTAAGACCAAGTTTTATGACAAAGCCATCATCCACACCCAAATCCAAATCCTCCATTGAAGCCATTTTAAGCATTTGAGCATACATACCAAACCTATCAAATAGATGCATCCCTAAAAGAAGACAACAATCTCATTGAGAGAGCCCCTTAATGGCTCGCATTCTCATTCGAGTTGTTTCCTCTTTGTCTCACTTTATGTTATGTTTAACAAGTTTGTAAATGCTTTTGATTTCTTAGTTTAGTATTTCTTGCATGTTTATTTCTCATATACAGTCTCATGTATATTTTAATGATTGATGGTTCTAAAGGCTTGTATCTACATCAATTCTTAAAATATAGTTATCATGAAAATACCATTATATGGAAGATGGGCATCAAAATGTGTTTAAACATAGTCTAAATGGACTGCCATGTAATGATAGTCATGACTATTTGAAATTGGTTGTTCATCTTAGTTAATCTATGGAAAATTTCACTTGGAGAGTTTTGAAATGGATCTTAACATCATGGTAGTTGAGGGACAAAGGATTCTTTAGTAGTGTTAAAATTATATATATTATCCTTAGTAACAAGTCAATGGCAATTTTGTAGCCGCATCTATCATTAAAATACCTTAGTTTAATTGGAGGAATTGGATATAACATTTTCATGAGAGTTTGTGTTTAGGATTATGCACTATAAATCATGAGCTCACTTGTGGACAATGGATTAATATGTCATGTCCCCTTTTCAAATAATTAAAAAATAATAATCTTTGCTAAGACAGGCAGGCCCAAGAAAGTGAAGTTTCGGAAAAAGGGAGTTAATCTTTGGAAACCGTTGGACTAATAAATGATAATTATTATTAAAATATGTTTCATTAACCTCTCTTGGACGTGAGTTACAGTTATGCCCTTTTTAAAGAGGTTTGGAGGCATTTTGGGGGGATTCCAGACTTGATTTTCACTCATTCTTTGTTATTCTTCAGAGGCTGCCAAACCTGTGGAGAAGGAGACCCAAGAACGGGAGTTTGCAGGTTTCCAGGGAGACCCAAGAACGGGAGTTTGCAGGTTTCTAGGAAGGCTAAGGATGGGAGTTTGAAGCCATTCCATGTGCATGCTCATACAGAGTTTGCCTTTGTGCTGAACAGTGCAGATTTGTGAGTTTCCGGGTGTATTTTTGTAAGAGTTTGGTGTTTCCGGTTGAGTATTTCATATCAGTTTTGGTTGCTGCTGTATTTTATACTTTAAGCTGTTAAAATAGAGCTGAATATATATATTGGGACGTTATTAAACTTCTGAGATAGATTATTAGTGTTCTTGTGGTGTTTCCGAGCATATTTTGTGCTATTTCGGGAGCCCGATGAGCATAGTTTTGGTCCTACATTTTCGAGCTGTTGTGTAAAGGCTATACGGATCTAGAAATATCAATTTGTAGGCTGTTATGCTGCTGAAAGTTCTGTAAAAATTTCCATTTTCAGATTCATTAATAATTTGTGAAGTTGTGAAGCTTTTAGCACTATTTTCAACATACCCGATTTGGGGTTTCTTAAGGAATTTGGTGGATCTTTGTGATAGCAGTTGTTTGATTTTAAAGATCTGATTAGAGGTTGGAAATATCATGAAAAATCAGAAAAGGGACATTTCATAATAGGTTTGAGAAACATTTAGTATGATAGATAGGGTGTATGGAGTTAAGTGAATGGGGTTGATAGTGATGAGTTGTTGACATGTGTGTCAATGTAAGGTAATATTTTTGTGACTTGTTTAGAAACACTAATTGTAACAATACGATTTAATTGGCCTTGGGGCTTGTTAACATGATATGATTCAAAGGTACTCCTAAAGGGGGTTTCTATGTATGTCTTGTTGAAATGGTGGAACATAGTTATTTATGTATTAATTTTGGCAAACCTAATTGAATGGGTGATTTAATTTGATGCTAAGTAATGTATAGTGTGGTGCTTATTGTTCAGAATAACTGATAGAAAATCACTAACATTTGGTATTGATCATGATATATATATATATATATATATATATATATATATATATATATATATATATATATATATATTGTACCATTACATATTTAGATTTCCTAAAAGAAGATGAATGATAGAATAAGAGTCTATTGTAATGATTTGTAATTACTAGGAGAGGGATGTTGAATTAGTTGTCCTCATGTCTAGATGTTGCAATTCAATTTTTAATCACTTAAAATATATTAATCAATCATAAATAACCACTTTGTCTCTATAACATATCATCAACAGCTTAACATTTCATGAAATATCTTAACTCTAAATCTCTATATGTGTCAACTCTGAGTAAATAAACTATCGCAAAATATAACATGAAAAATAATAACATCCACACATGAATATACAATTTTGACACTAGAACTTAATGTGGAAAACCACTAAGTAACATGCAACCAAATTTTCACTCTTCAGAAGTGACCTTGGTTAAGAGCCAACCCTATTAAAAGTTATTCAAAACACTATTAGATATGGCCTTGTTAAAGGATTTAATCACCCTATTAGGAGTGCCCTCATTAGAGGACTTTAGTACATTTCATTAGAATGTCACCTTGATTAAAGGATTTATGAAATGATTGTTAGGTAAACCTTGATTAAAGGATTTTAGAGTGATATAATGGTTAGAATATAATAGTAGGTTTGATCTATAAAGTAAAACTCACTTTGAAAATTTAGATCTCCATTTGCTCATCTACTGGTTCATTTACTAACCTTCATTGACATATTTATTACTAATCTTCTTGACAAATCCTCAAGTAATCACACTTCATAAAACTCTTCATACTTCACCAAGGTTGTTTTCCACTTCATAGCTTCTTAAGACTCCAATCAATAATGAACCAATCCTGTAAATCATTTTGTATGCCTCCTTAAATATGTAATTTCAACATTTTACCACTTAAACATCACCATTGATCTTAGGCTTAGGTCAAATTCATTGAATCCTTCCATCTTTTTGTTCTCCTTTTTCTTCTAGAAACTTTTTATCAAATCCTTTCATTTGATCATGTATCAAAATTTCTTGTGCATTAAATAGGTCAACTCATCAATATATTTTCCACACACTTTGACTAATATAAAATTCTAACTATATCAGCTTCAAAATCAAATCATTCTCAAATTGTAAATTTTTTCATCACTTGATAAACACTGTGTTCTTCTTCTTAGTCATCACTGTGTAACTTAGAAATCACTACACTTTTGTCACTTGACATCAACATGCTCACTTGAGCAATTACACTCAGTTTGAACTATTTCATTCAACTTCTAGTTAAGTTCCTTAATCTTCTTCTTCAACTCCTTCATTGACCATGCAATTCTAATACTCAATCAAGCTTATACTTATGACTTATTTCAACTCTTAGCTTCATCCAATTGTCTTCTACACTTCATGTATTGATTTGACAACACATTATCTTATCAAGGACTAATTTATGAAGTGCTCATTTTATTTCCATTATACTAAACACATCTCAACTCAACCTTTTGCTAGGTCATCTCATGATCTCCTCTTTTCAAATCCTCTTCATCAATCAAATGATAAGCCACTATATATTATTAGTAAATGTCTCTCTAATAGGTTTAATACTCTCTCTTACCAATAACTTTGAAATCAATGACAACATAAAAATTGCTCCAATTATAGTTTCCAATAGAGTCTAGACACTTATACATAGAAACTTATCCTAGGAAATACAACCAAAATCAAATGTCCTTAATCTTTTACATGGGTTCTTCATAGGTGGAAGAGGCTATTCAAGTTGTTATTGGTGTTACTTTTTGGGAGAATTTATAAAATCCTTTTTAATATTGTAATTATTTCTATTACAAGATATATGTATTGATATGTTTTGGCATATTGCTATCATGTAAAATTACAACTATTGAAAAATATAATTTACAAAAAATAAGGCATTTAAGGCTCATTCATTATGATCCTATCATGATTGAAATGTGTGGTTGTGTTGGATAAAATCATTCAATTGTATGTTGTCTTTGATGTTACACAAATGTCAACTATATACAGAGCAATCAATGTATGTCGGGCTCACTCGAGAGTCAAAGGAAGTGCCAGTGTATAATGATCATTTCAATGTTAACCAAGTTTAGAGTTAGTGTCTATTGGGTTCACTTGGTTGCCTATGAAAATTTGGCATGAAACCAGTGTTAATCAAGATCACTTGGTTACAAGAGGAAGTTTAGAGGAAATTCATTTTTGAGTTAGTATTGGCCAATTTGGGTTGATTGATGAAGGATTTTCCTACATTGATATATTTGATTTGATAGTTTTGTTGGTTAGTTCTAGTTGGTGTTGGAAATCTAATTGAAAAGATCATTTTTGAAGATCAAAGAGGGAGATTGTTGTTAATAGAATATTTTCAATCATTTTTTTGTCATTGATGTCAAACCTGCTATTTATAGGAATGACATTTTATTATAAAATCCAAGTACTATCACTTAGTTGATTAATGAAGAGTATTTGATCAACAAGATGTAACAAGAACACCTAAGGGAAAGGTTGAGTTATGATGATGTAATGAAGTGCAAGGATCAATTAAGACAATGGTTAAATGATGTATTGATAACATACTCAAATATACAGAGGTTGGTCACACTTAAAAACATTGGAGGAAGAAGTTGTAACAAGATTGACTGCAAAGCTTAAACTAAGTTCATCAGTGGGTGCCGAGCAAGCTAGTTGAAGCTAAGAAAAAATTTAATTTGAGCTGAGCAATAGGAAATTCTAGTGTGTGCCGAGTGATTTTCAAGTGCTAAGTGAAGTTCATGTGCCGAACATCAAAAAATCTCAATTGGTGTTAAGTGAACTTCAGGTGCTGAGCACCAATAAAAACATAGTTGATGCTGAGTAACACAATATTTGTTGAACACCAATATTTCAATAGTGTCGAGCTACTGCATCATTTTAAATGACAAAGATTCACCAAATCTGAGCTGACATAGTGGTTACATTGAATTTTGTGAACTAGTTGGAGGATAAGGATGATGAGTTGATGGCACAAAATTTGATGTAAACCATTTTTGGGAAAATTCAAAATGA
Organism: Cupressus sempervirens; assembly: GCA_028749045.1. NCBI lineage: Eukaryota > Viridiplantae > Streptophyta > Pinopsida > Cupressales > Cupressaceae > Cupressus > Cupressus sempervirens. The sequence goes on along the minus strand of CM053791.1, from coordinate 169,104,196 downwards.
TTATTCAATAAATTTCTAAAGGAAACAAAATATGGGTTAGATACAATGAATCCTATCTAATCTATACAAATTGAAATTAAAGAATGGTATAATTAAGCAAGAAAGGAACTCCAAGACTTCTATTTAAGGAGTCATAGACTAGCTAGCAAATGATGCTAATGCTACTGCTGGAGTGCCAAAATTTGAAAGTGGTTAGAAGGGTGTTAAGGAGTAGGCATCTAGGAGAAGGAAGAGCACAAAGGCTTTTTTTCTATAAATAGTCAAGAAGGGATGATTGTACTAGTATAATGAGCATGGAGACTCAAGGAGACTAAGCTTGAAAGGAGGGCAAGCTGTCAAGAGTTGCAGAGATTGAAGGTCAGGCAATGAGAAGAGCTTAAGAGTGATCTAAGATTTGCAAGTTAAGTTGTATGCTATAATCGGGTCAAAATTCCTAATTGTTACTCTCTAGCAACTGTATCAGTTAGGACAGAAGGAATATCCTATAGATTTAGATTGGCCTAACAGGCATTTGTAAATCCTTTAACAGGGTGGCATTCCAAGTGAATCTTCTAAAGTCCTCTAACTAGGCCCACTTCTAATAGGGTTGTTAAATCCTTTATCTAAGTCACATTTAATAGTGTGTTGTAGCCTTTAATAGGTTAGGCCTTTCATAGGGCATCACTTCAAAAGAGTGAGAATTGAGGAGCATGTTACTAGTGGTTTTTCCCAAATTGGGTTTCCACGTAAATTACTATGTTATGTGTTGATCTCTTATGTGTTATGCTTGCATTTTGATTTAGAGTAACTTGGTAAATAGGAAAAGTTAAAGCTTAGATGAATGAATGGATGAATGGGCTCACTACACCTCCTGAAAAAAGTTTGAATTGGACATTTGGACCTTGAATAACTGATTCACCCACCCCCTCCCCCCCCCCCTCTCAGTTATTCTAAAGCATTTCTAATAGCTGGCCCATGGGATGAATTTGATTTTTTTGAAAGTGTTGTTGTTACAAAATTTTGCACCCTTGCCTCAAGTCTAACTTAAATGTAACCTTCTGAAATATAGAAACTATCAAAGCCCAGTTTTGTGACACTTCGGTAATAATGGGTCCATGAAAAGTGTAGATGTTTAAATTTTACTATACAAATTAGGAATCTCTCTTTGCAAAATTTTAAGGAGCTAATGTAATTCTTTCGAAATGATGATACCAATGTGTAAACATAAGAAAATCTTGGAGTTAGTATTAACAATTGTAAATGGTCAACCATAAATAGATAACCTAACCTTAAATGACTTGAAAACAACTAATTCAATGCAAAAATGTTATAACAAAGTATATTATGATCTCATGAAGAATTCAAAATTTTATTGAATATGATCACCTCGAGGGAAGACTAAATTAAGAGCCCTAAAACATCTTTAAATCATGTGAGTAGAAATGATCAAATAACCTAGAAGTCAAAGAGAAAGTGTTTATCAACATCTTTAATAGTAGTCAAATTTTGATGATCATATTAAAGATTTTATCAACATCTTTAAGTGTTTATCAACATATATTGTTCTAGTAATCCTCGAAATGCAAACAAGAGCTAATTTGGAATCTGCAAGTAACTTTTGGAAACCTCGAATAATAGGATTACTAATGCGAGATGTGGTTCAACAAGAGAGAGTCAATTAGGAACGTACAAAGGATATGAATATCTTAGGGAATGGAACCCTAATCAATGAATGAATCTATATATTTTATATGGTGCTAAGAATGAAATTAAATGGTGATAAGTATGTAACATATAGTATTGAATCAGTAAGATGGGAAGATGAAAACTTCTAAGTTAGGATTATGTGAGTCTATTTATGTTAGTAGGCTTAATGAGTAAGCATGAGTAATATTAAATTTTAAGTATCAAGTCAATTGTCGTAGACTCTAGTATGGAAAATTATTGGATCAATTATAACCCTAAAATTAAAAGAAAGTAAAGTCATGATGAGGTCAGCAATCTTGGATGAACTTAAGGTTTAGGTATCAGAGTTAAGTAATAGGCAGATTATAAGCCACAAGGCATGTTAAGAACAATGATGATGACCTGTATCGACAACAAGGAGATAATTATAAAAGTGAATAAGTAAACATTGACATTGAATAAGTAAACTTTGATGACATCCTAATAATGGTTTCATACCTAAGTAGTTGCAAACCTACAACATAAGGGTGAATTCATAAGTCACTTACGACTAGGAAAATGAGAAATATGGAATTATTGATAAGATCAGTAGCATTCAGTACATTCTCAAATGATAATTAGAACTTGTGTAGCAGTGGAATTACATGGACAGTGATATTTATATGTATAGAGGATCATACCAATTTGGTGAAATTGATTTAAGAAAGTTCATGGGTAAATGCCCTAACATGTAATAATGATGAATTAAGGATAAGAGACTTGGTATTGTAAGCACAACTCAGAGTACAACATTTATGACATTGATGTCCCCATAGGTTTAGATTTTTCGAAAGGAAACCAATGTAACAACAAGATGACTTATAGTAGTATCCTTGCATTGCACTTTTGAGTGAGTTCTGATTAGGGAAAACCCACTAGTACAACAAACCCTAATTATAGGGCAAGGTCGATGAAGATAAGTATGTAGTGAGTATGTGGGATGTGGGCTATGTTAGGTAGTGTAGTTAAGGTGAGTTAGTAATTAAGTTAGTAGTAATGTTGATAATTAGCTTTAGTTTATACATATTAAGTTTTTTTTTTACTAGTATGTTTTATGTGTTAGGATTTTATTTGGGTAAAGGTTAGTTAGTAAGTTGTTAAGTTAGGTGTTAGTTTAAAGTTAGGATTCTTTTTGAAATTAAAGTTAGATTATAATTAGTGTTAGATAGTGATCCGATGGATATTTTTAGTGAAAATTGAAGTGTCTCATTTCTCTCCAAAATCTACACCATGAGAAATATCTCAGCGTCCTGATTCCAACACAACTTGAACGGACAAAAACAGAGTTTGAATGAAGAAGTTATGCTCGGTCAAAGTTTTGGTCAATAGGTAGACTAGAGAGCTAGATAAGGGACAAAATTGGACCATCTCAAAAGTGGTCAACAATGGGTTTCAAATCAAAGATCCTATCGAGAGCTTCCCAACGGCGTTGGTTTCATCGAAAACGGACTTCATATGTGAAAGTTATGGTAGTTTGAATTTTGGAGGTAAAAGTGTCATTTGAATCTTGATGATGTCATCATGATGTCATGGGGCAGTTTAAAGACCAAAAAATAAAAATATAAAAAAAGGTTCTAATGAGATTTGAACTCTTGACCCATTGCGGGGGGAATTAGCCAACATACAGTCAGATTTCAGCGCCACTGTCCTTACCAAAGATCTTAATAAGTATCAACGCAATCTAATGTGTACTCTCCCTCTCAAGATGGATGGAAATAATCAGCCAATGCTTCCTACCAGTAAAGCTAACTACTTTATCCTATCTCCAGAGGAACAGGCATTGTGTGATAAAGATATCACAGACCTTCTAGCCAAATCTATCATAAGGCCAAGCAATAGCCCCTTCTCCTACCATGTAATGTATGTACGTAAGCAAGATGAGAATGGTAATGTAATCCCAGAAAAGAGATTGGTTGTAAACTATAAGCCTCTAAATGTATGTCTCCAAAACAACCAGCATCCTCTTCTCGGTAAGGATTACATTTGGCAAAGACTTCAAGGTTGTAACATCTTTAGTAAGTTCGATCTAACTAAAGGATTCTGGCAAGTCCAGATAAAAGAAGAAGATCAATACAAAACAGCCTTTTTCGTGCCTCAAGGTCTGTACGAATGGAATGTGCTACCATTCAGAATCAAAACAGCACCATCAATATTCCAGAGCCACATGGACAGAATCTTCAGTCCATATGCAAAATTCATTCAGCCTTATATTGATGATATTCTGATCTTTAGCCAGGATTACCAGAGTCATATGACTCATCTAAAGCAATTCCTAAGCATATGCCAAAGTAATGGTTTATGTTTGAATCCAACCAAGCTTCAGTGGTGTACCAAGAGTCTCATCTTCATTGGGACTAGAATCGAGCCTAACGGTCGATTATATCCGCAGAATCATCTCCTGACTGCCATCTCCAAGGTAGAGGTAAAAGACAAGAAAACCCTTCAACGGTTTCTTGGAATGGTTAACTATATAGCCGGATACTACCATAGGATAGCAGAAGCTAGAAAGGAGCTTAATAAGCTTCTATGAAAGAATGCACCAGCTTGGACTCAACAACATGACCAGATTATCCAGAATATCAAAGATCAATGTCAGCAGCTTCCTCCTCTCAGGATTCCAGGAAATGGTAAAAAGATTGTTCAGACGGATGCTTCCAACGAAGCATGGGGGGTTGTCCTTCTCGAAGAAGTTCCACATGAAGGTAAAGTTCGAGAAGAAGTAGTCAGGTATGAATCTGGCTCATTTAAAGGTGCAGAACTTAACTATCATAGCACGCACAAAGAATTACTTGTTGTTATTCATGCTTTCACTAAGTTTCAGTTATTTATTGGTGATAAGCCATTTGTTTTGAGAAGTGATTTAAAGCACCTAGAAAGTTTCTTCAAAAAGGAATCAAAGCACAAGGTAGCTCGTGGTCGCTTGTTGCGATGGGCACAATTCCTTGATACATTTGATTTCGAGACTGAATATGTAGAAGGCGTCAAGAATGTTTTAGTAGACTTTCTCAGCAGAGAAGGTTACCATGTAAACGCCTTAAATGAAGAACAAGAGTACCAGGAGTATATCCGTCCTCGAGCGAATCCTATTGCTCAGACATTGCCGAATATTGTATGTAACCTGTATAATAGCTCATACTTTGCCCCTGATTTGACTAATCAGCAGATCTATGATGACCAAGTTCGAATGAGCTATGAAGAAGAACGAGGAAGGCTTGCAGAAGATCACAGGGATCAGACTATACAACGCCTGCAGCAACCAGACAGATACATTGCTATTCCTTTAGCTCCTCCTGTTGCTCCATGACTCGAACCTCCACAGCAAACAAGTAATCAGCGACATGTTCGCATGATTATGGAAAGAAAGTCCACTTACCCGATAGTATGTAACACAAGGTGGATTCCGGATACCAGGATGCTGACTAAGAAAATATATGATGAACTCTGAGCTTATCATTTCGCAGCTAGCCGACAGCTTCTTTCTGATGCCCTCATTATCAAATATCCATGTCAAGAAGCTGATCTCGAAATCTCTGCTGCTATAGGAACTATTCCTACTTATGCATCCTGCTACGAATGGCCAATTGCGTTTTCCACAAATACGCACATTCCAAATCAACATCAAAGCCAGTACCATTATCTTTCCCGGCTTGATGATTTCTTCTTTGGCCTATACCCACATAGCCATCAGTAAAATCCTTTAACTATTAATTATGGGTATTTATTTCGCTTGCAGTTTCTTTTAGCAACGCCTACGCCAATCTCCCTTGGTGCATTTTCAAAGTTCGGACCAACACCAGTGCGAGAAGATACAATTGAATTACGGACTCTCTCTTCCTTTGTCAATCAGAGAAAGCCTCTGTGGTTGTTCAAACAATATGAGACAATACCTGAAGACCGCACTCCTGATGTTACCGATTCTACAGCTTTCATCTGAGTAACTCAACGGATCTTCTGGAAGGAAGAAACATTAGAAGATCGCCTCATGCAACTGGATGATGAACACAGACCCATGTCTAAAGATGACGAAGAAATGAACTGGGAAGTCAGTTCACCACGTTCACACCAGTACTAGCACTCATCAAGTGGGGATGTCACTTGACGCAGGCATCTTAACCTGTGTTAGCAAAACTAAGACAAGGTCGTCACCCTTGGTAAAAATGACGCTAGCCGAGTTACCCTTCTCGTCAAAAAAGATGCCGTTGTAATAAAAAGGTGTCGGTGTGATCCTTTTCACTGCCTTTAGTTAGTGGAGTCCCTGTAGCAGATTCCTCTTGTCTCTCACACCTTTACGCGTGTCCGTTTCTTATGGTCGGACTTGAACGGAATGTAAAATGAAGCAAATCTCTTCCATCTATATAAGGAAGGTCGATCTTCATTCTAAGCAAGAGGTTTTTGGAGAAGAATTCTAGGAGTCTTAGAAGTCTAAGAAAAGCTTTTAGCAGTTTTAGAAGTCAGTTTGTAAATCTCATATCCATAAGTTTCTTATGCTCATATACTGATATAGAGAGTATGCTCTTATCTCACTCGAGATAATCAGAAATCAGACTATCAGTGCGTGATGTATATGTAAACATTTGTAAAATTCCGCTGCATATCAATGAAATATCATTTGTCAGTTTACATTCACAGCTGTTGTAAAAGTTGGTATCAGAGCCTAGTTTAGATCTTATTACTATGATTTTTGTTATCTGCACTTGTCAATAGAGCTTCTCGTGTTTCTGTATGATTCTCGCGTGAAGTAAGTCCTCGTTGTTGAAGCCGTGTGAAGGTGTTTAGAGGAAGGGAAGGTAGCGCACTTCGAATCACCTTGACAGAAAAGAGATCGAGATGGCCGATCCCCGAGATCAACAAGATGCAGACCAGACCTCAGAACTAGTAAGTCTAAGTTCAGTTTTTGATTCTATTCAAGATATCAATGTGGATGAAGAAGCATCAACGTCTGAGGCATACTCCATGCCTACAGATAGATTTAAATTACCAGTCTAAAAATGGAATGAGATTTATAGAGATTTGGGTTTGTTAGCCTATAAGTCTAAAACTATTTGCAAATTGATAGAACTTCAAGTAGTAGTAAAGAATGATCAGCCGCATAGCTTTATTAATCTCCTATCTAGTAAAGATATACAGAACCTTGTTAAACAGGCTAAGACCAAAAATGGATACAAGTATTTGCACATAGGAAGTATTGTGGCCGGTATAGAACCTTTATATCGCAAAGGAATACTAGCAACAGTCATGATGACTTTGCTTGATGTTAGACACAATAGATATTGCGATATGCTCATGGGAGGCATCTCTGCACCCATGGCTGCAGGAGCCACTGCATTTGATGTAATCCCTAACTTTGCAGTTAGTCTGCTAGATGATCACTTAGATAAAGTGCTAATGTTCCAGTTTGGAACACAATACTTGAATATGAAAAAGGGCTCAAGAACACATGCCTTATGGTTCGCCCTCTATGGCCGTCTGTTTAACACTACTGTTCCTATAGTTAAGGATCCAAGAATAGATAAAAGCCAGAATAGATATTCCTTGCTCTGGAAAATAGATACGAAGGGTGCGCAGATCACTGCACCTCGCATGCTGCAGTTGACAGACATACAAGTTCCTAAAGAGTGGATTATTGATATGAAGGCTTTACACCAATTAGAAGGCCCTAGCAATATGACTACCATTACCAATGTACAGGAAGACTATAATCAGGCCCGTATTTCCTTTGGATCAAACCAAAGCTCATCCTCGGCCTCTACTCCTTCTAGACATCCTTTGTCTCGAAGCCAGTCCTCTTTAAGTTCGTCTTCTGTGCCCAACATAGTCAGACAGCCTTCTATGCCACCAATGAGGTTTCCACCTACAATATCTGTCAACCCAACTGTTCCTAAGCATTCTCCAACAGCCGTTTCTAATCCTCTTGCTACCCCATGTGAACACCCTCAGTTCATGGAGTTGGATAATGGAGAAATGCAATGTACTAATTGCTCGTTCATCCGTCCCCGCTTTGTTCGAATTATACTCTCTGGTCAACACACTACTTTCGACCAGCCTCGACTACAATCCCCTGAAGTCCCTACTTTCCATGACTTCATCCTGCAATCTGTCGACGACAAGTATAGCATCCCTTGCTGGCCCCAGCATGTCATCGCCTCTGGCCAACCAGACGCTCCAACATAAATTAAAATGCTTAACTATGCTAATTTGTGTATTCAAAAAGCCTTGCTTGTTCAACAAAATGCCTTTCAAAAGCTTGTTCACATGGAACTCGCAGCCCAGCAAGCCTCTGCCAGTACAAATGCTAATTTTCACACTATAATTGCTTCTTTGCAATCCCTTGAGTCGCACCTTTCAACGCAGTTTGTCGATACAATGCAGTCTGACATCAATAGTCTCAGGTCGAACTATCAGAGTTTTCTCACCTCTAGCGAAGCGTGGTGGGCAGATAACACCAATCGTCTATCTTCTTTATCTGCAACATCACATAACATAGCAGCTACAGCACAAAGCATCACCACAACGACACAGACTATTACCAAGAAACTATCAGTCATAGAACAGACTACCACACAGGTATGTTCCCAACAACTTGCAGATGCACAAGGCATCCATAGTAGCATACAGTCTATTAAGGATATTGTTACTGATAAGTTAAATGCTTTACCTCAACCTCCACCTGCCAAGCCACCAAGTAGCTTTCCTAGCTCTCAGGCAGATCACCAAAGGTTGAAAGCCCTACACTCTGGTAAAGCTTTAGTAATCCATGTCCCTCAGCCTAAGCCACAAGAATTTGATCCCAAGACTGGGACTTGGAAACAAGTTAACATGGTCTCTCAAGATCCTTATGATCAGTTGTATGCCTTCAATGAGAATGTACCTCCGTACATCAATCTCGATAGCTATGACCCTGTAAAGAATAAAGTAGCATTGGATGCACTGCGTATCTGGATGGATAATGCCATCTACGCCGCCAACATAACACCAGATCAGGCGATCCAAAAAGGCCTGAATGCTCTCACAGGCATTGCCAGAAGTGCTTGGGACAGTCTCCCAACGGATTACAAAGATGATCTCATCAATGCCGGTGTCACTACTGTTAGCAGTGCTCTCTACAAAATGTTCATGGGTCAACATGATAATGAGCAGCGTGCCGCACTAAAGAAGTTCACAGAGAATAGGATCTGTGACATGAGTAAGTTGGATCAGTACTGTAACGATCAGTACACCAACTTCTATCAATCTGGCCAAACTAATAATAACGTTTAGATGTATAATACTTTTCTCAATGGTTTCCCTCTTCAATTGCAATCTTTCTATAGGGAAAAGATTTTGTATAGTATAATGAATACTCCTGATATGAGTATAAATGATGTAACTTTCCCGCAGCTTTGTCAATTCATAAAAGAAATCAACAGCGATCTTTGTAGCAAAAAGAAGAATCGCAGAAAGAAGAAAGAGGTACTCCCTTACCTCAAAGCTGGACTCTGTCACTGCCAGTCCACTTCTTATGGCTGTGATAAACACAGATCAAAGTCCAAGTCTTTCAAGAAATACAAAGCTCATAGGACTTATGAAGATAAGCCTAAATTTAGAAAGCGAAAGAAAAGACAAAATAAAAGGAAAAGATTTCAAGCCTACCTGCTATATCTGCAAAGGAGAACACTTTGCAAACAAATGTCCAGATCGTAACAAGAAAGGTAAGCGCGTTTGCGCTTTACAATCTGCTAATCTGATTAATGAACCAGTTTCAATTGTTTCAAATGATAGTGATTCTGAAGACTTCTGCATAGAAGAAAGTTCATCAGACAGTGACGAAGAAATTATCCAAGTTCGACACTTGCATATTGCCTCAAAATATATAGAAGAAGAAAGTGATCATTTCTTCTCACCAGATGAAGACAGTCAGTCAGAAATATCTTTCTACTGTAATATGTATCACCGTTATGATCGTCTCACAGATTGACATCGATCACTCAGTCAAATCAACCCTCAATGGTTGAAATTGACCCCTCAGCAAGAGCTTGACAGGATACAAGCTCGCAGCAATTAGTTGCTGAAGTGAAGAGAGGAGTTCATGACTCCCTATCAGTTTGAACAAATAAAGAAAGAACTAGCCTCCTTGGAAGAGCAACGGAATAGACTCTTATTGCGAGAGCAAGAAGAGATCCTACCTGTATATGATCCAGATGCTCCAGGCCAAAGTTCCAGATCTAGCCCTCACGGTTATGTGCATAATGAACAAGGACAGCAAGCTTTTGCCAAAGCTTCACGTAAGGAATGGCTATCTAAGAGATTGGCTTTTTTGTATCAAGCAAAAGCCGATATCTTCCGTGAAATACATCAGATTCAAACTGAACTAAAAGACTATGAACCAAGCAGTAGTTCTTTGACTGCTTTCGACAAATTGCTTCTGGAAAATGAACTAATTCAAGAACCAGCCCCTGAAGAAATGAGTGAACCTGCAGATTCTAGCATTCCTCTGCAGCCTACAGACGAAGAACCGAAGCAAGTATTTAGTTACCAAAAAGGTATGAGAAATCCTTGCCCAGTATTTCTATTAACTGTTAAACTATCTAGGTTAAAACCATACCAGCTATGTGCTTTACTCGATTCAGGCGCAGACTATAATCTCGCCCGTAAGGAAGCCTTTCCATTAGATTGTTGGGTTCCCACTTCTACAAGTATACATTCAGTCACCCATTCAAACAATCCAATACGCTTCCAAGCACATATCCCTATCCAATTTGCATCGCCAACTTGTATTGTTACCTTTCTCCAGTTTCCTGTCGACCAATATGACTGCATCATTGGCAGCCATACCCTGCAACAATGGTCGCCCTATACTATTGGACACCAAGGTACTTTCATCGACTTTCAGTTTGGTCGTGTGTCCCAGATCAATGAGTTTCGCGCATATTCACCAAAATTGTTATTTCCATCACTGCCGAAACCCATTCCACCACAATCGCGTGTCTGAAAGGCAGCAACTTTTATTTAAACATTGGCTAGCGGCCAATTTTAAACAAAGGACATCGCCGGCAGGGTTGGAACCCCCGACCGGCAGCTACCATAAAAAATTTTGGGCCATTGTGCTATTTTAGCACTTGAAAATTGTTTTCCACCTATATGTATTTATCTTTTAAACTGCCGCCAACCTTATATCTAAATAAGGTTAATTTGTTATCCTAAAATTAACATGAAGCCAAATCTTCAAAAATGGCTAAAGGGTATTTTCAAGGGGTGATTGTTAAAAGACCCTATTTTAGGCTAATTTTTATGTATAAAAAGGGGGTATTAGGCCTTTTGAAAAGGCATTCAGGTGGTGAGAATAGGAGAATGTTTAAGAGATTTTTGAAGACTATTCTACACGTCGAGGGCATGCTATGCTGATGTGTTTAAGGGAATAATCTTGGTACATTTGTAATTTATTTTGGAGATTAATCGAATCGGTCGTACTCTATTGGAGCCGACCCGGAGACGTAGTCACGTTTGTGGCGAACTCCGAAATCAAACTCTGTTTGCATCTTCTTATCTTCTCTCTCAATTCTGTTTCTCATCTTAAGTTTTGATTTCATTGATAGTAAATGAATTAAGACTTCCGCTAAGTTGTGATTTATTTAATTTGATTTTATTAAGCATTCATTACTGCAAATAGTCTAGATCTGTTCATCAGATCAGATAGTAAAGTCAGAAGTTAGTTGTTAAAACATTAATGATAGTTACTTCTAATTTATTTTGTAAATAATTAGTTAAAGTTTATGTTAGTAGAGATATGTTTTAAATTTAGTAAAATTAAGTTTTTTTTATGAAAAATGGGTTTATTTAGTTGTTAATATAGTATAATGTATTTTTTAAAAAAATTGAATGATTAGAAACAAAAAATTAATTATTTTCTTGGTGCTCCAAACTACGTTTCAACTAGATAATTTAATAAAAAAATTTTGGGGTACTAGTATAGTATCTCATGTTAGTTAAAATGTAGTAGATTTCTTGGGTTAATGATTTTAAAATATAATGTTATCTTTGTTATATTCAAATTATATGAGATATTTTGACATGTTGTTTTTAGATTAGGATTATAAACTAGATCTTCTTAATGTTAGTAGATAGGAATTGTTATTATTTTTAAAAAAATACTTAGTTTTATTATGTTTTATGAAATTTATATTTGAATATAGATAGTAGAATTTAGCAATAGATTCTTTTTACTAGGTAAAAGTATGTCGAAATTGTTTTAATGATGAATATTTAATATCTTGAATTAGTTTAATATAGGTTATGATCATATTTGGAATTCAGTTTTAGTATGTTATGATAGATAAACCCTTAAATGCAGAGTTAGATTTCCCTTAGAGATTGATCTAGTATAGTGTTAACAAGATAGCTTCAATAGTTGACTTATGTTTTTTTTTTTGGGAAACCCTAAAATGTAATTTGAGTTAGAATTCATACCTTTGCATTTGAACCTATACATCATGTGGAAGATGTCAATTCTGTATCTCAATGATATGTACTCAAAACTCACTTTCAATACTTTGTCATCTTTCCTTGAACTGATCAGTGTAGCATGTTTTAACTTAGTAGGTTAATTTAAATTTTTTTTTTTAAAAAAAAAATCTGGTGTGTTTTTGTCCCAAATTTTTGGGCATGACAGAAACAATCTCCAAACAGTGGGACTTGAACTATAAGATTGAGTCTCTAGAGAAAGTTGTTTTCCTTACAATTAGGATATGCCACACTACTCCTAAGGGGAAAGGGAGAAGGAGATGTAGGAAATTAAATTTTTGAAAGGGAAAGGGGGTGATACACCTAATTGAAATGGTTACAAACCTTCTTAGGGATGCACAACACATTGATGAAACATCCAAATACACAAGTCTTGACTCTATTCTATCTCCTAAGAAACTACATGTAGATTTGGAACTGATCAAATGTTGAAAGGAAAGCCATCTTCATAGTACAACAATCATTAACATTTTCAACACAACATATAATTCTAAGGAAGCATAAAAAAAGCATGAAAAGAGAGGTAAGATACATTCACAAACTAATGAGTTGAAAGAAGAGGTAAGAAACCAGCTATTTCATTAATAGAAGGAAAGCAATACAGTTGCAGAGCACAAGGCTACTTCAAGTAAACATAATAGAATAGAGAAGAACCCTTTTTACATATTTACAACTATATTTTATAGAGTTCAAACATAACTCAAATGTTTACATTGAGTTCAAACTCTAACTAGGTGTAGTTGGATTACAAAGGAGAGCAATAACTAAGGATCAGAAGAAATTTTATTGGATGCATGTTCCAATGCTGAAAAAATATGACCAGATGCACATCCCAATGCTGAAAAAAACTAATCTTTGTGTGAAAATTTTTGTATTAAAGAGATAGAAATGGCAACCATAATTTCTCTGGCTAAGTAGATGGATAAACAAGGTGGTGGAAGGATGAAAATTACATTTACTAGGCATGGAGAACACCAAAAGGTGGTTGTCGATGATTAAAAGGACATGTTCACCATCAAAGAGCTACTTGGTTCCATGTTCATAGCCATGCCAAGTTAGCCATGTCATAAAGTTAGCCAAATTCAAAAATTTGACCCATGAGGTGGCCCTATATCCTTTAAAATTTTCCCCATATCATCCATCTTTCTAACTATTATGTTGACCTATACTTGCTTCTATGCATAGCTTTGCAACTTAAAAAAATTTTGACTGCATGGCCTTGCAAAACTGTGACCTCTTCATTTCATGCTTTATTAGTGCTTCACAACTTGAAATATATGCCTGCTTCGCACCCTTGCAACTACCAAGACTGAACATTTCTTTAACTGTGTGATGCTATGATGCCATCTGACTTTAACATTTTCTCCATTTCATAGCCTCAAAACTTCAAATCTTAACCTCAATTTTAATCCCATGAAAATGTGACAATAGGCTTTCATCACTTCACAATGTAAACTAGGAGTTAGCATTAACTTCATGCAACACTATGACTTCTCTAAACCTTAACTATCATGATCACCACTCACACCTTTGAAACTTAAATTTTCATTGTAGCTCAAACACTTGTGATAGTATGAGGACCATTTTCTTGACTTTCAAATGCCCCTCATAGCTTCACAAATTAAATTCTTTTCTCCCAGCCTAACTGTGTGATGCCACAATAAGTGAATCAAGCTAACTGTTTCTTCTTAATCGCAATGTCACTACCTAAAATCTTAACCCATCCTTTAATCCTACAAAGCATGAACAAGCCATTTTACATCATCACCACCTTGACTTTGGATCGCCCTTAACCATTTGTGATGGAGTGATAACTAAATCTTCACTAGAGTTGTTTAACTTTTGCACTGTTGCAACTTAAAACTCATTTTGCCAAGACTAAGCCATGACAAGGAAATTGAAAGGGTTTTTCACTATCACAACATGAAACATTGAATCTTATTATGGAGTGATAGCTATTTAAGCCTATTTGCATTTATTGAAAGAAACTCTTTTTAAAATGATTATATTAATCTACCCCAGATCCTACAATGATGTGATAAAGGATTCTTATGAATTAGGCATGTTTCTACTTGTTTCTTTCCCATAACTTGACATTGGATTTTAACATATAACATTGCAAAAGTGTAATCCAATCATTTTGCTACCTCGTCGCCTTAGCTTTGGATTAACCTTGACTATGTGTGAAGATGTGAAAACCATTAACATTGAGTGTTTCTCTCCATCATGACTTCACAACTTAAAATTTGATATTGGATAAATGATTTATGATCATGCAATTGGTGGCCTTCACTCCTTCACAACCTAAATCTGAATGTTAGCCCAAATAGTTGCAAAGATGCACTAACTGCGAACCTAACTCTTTTGCATCCTCATAGCCCATCTGATAGTTAGATCATAAACTTGAGTGACAAGGTGATGAAGGCATTTCCATCATTGCAACTTGAAACTCACAAGATATGACATACAATATAAAAATAGATTAAAGGACTTAGGAATATAAAAGAAAGAATCTATAACCAAGATTTCTACATATCCCTTTCATGTTTTCATGGCAATCATGAATAATTCAAAGAATGTAGTGCATGGCTCTCACCCTAGGTGTTCAAAAAGATTGCAACATTTAGAACATAAGGGGAGATAAAATAGCTAACAAGTCTATTGAAGTCAACTTGACAAGGTAATACATAAAAATATAAGGTCAAGTTGAGGATTGAATTGTGAAGTATGGGATTGAAAAAATAAATCAAGGAAGCAAATTGAAAGGATATCAGAGTATATGAGTTGACCAAGCTACAAAGAACACTCTGATCAAGGAATATCAAATATTCAAGCTAGAATAGAAATCTAAAATCAACAAACACGGTGGCATCAACAATTAGGTCAATTCATTTTTACTCTTTAATAATTGTGGCAATGAATCAAAATCTCCTAACAAAGTTAGTTTAACTACTATTTTCCAAATCCTCTAACAAGGTGGCATTTCTAGATTGAAGTGTCTAAAGACCTCTAAAAAGGCCACTCCTAATAGGGTAATCTAAATCCTTTAATGAGGTCACACCTAACAGTTTTTTTTTTATAAGCTTTAACAAGGTTGACTCCTAACAAGGTTCACTTCATAATAGTGAAACAAAGTAACTAGATGCAATTGGTGATTTTCCCATGGATTTTTACGTTAAATCTTGGTGTCTCTTGTGTTCATGTTATTTTCTTTAGGATTTTGTAACAAAGCTAATTAAGGTTAAACAAACTAAACATATTAAAAATTGATTATTTCAATTTTCGTCAAGTGACAATAATTCTTAGTGTTAACTGAGTGTTCCTATGTTAACCAAGTTACAACAACATTTCATTTTCAGTAGAGTTTGGTTTTGAATTGTATTGACATCTTAAGGGATCTTGGATTTTTTTGTGGTAAGTGATTCACCCATCCCCTCTCAATTACTCCTCTTATATTTCCAATAGGTTGAACTTATAAAAGAAGCCAATGAGGGCCCATTGGAGCATTTTAAATACTATATGGGATCATATCCTTTTTATCCTTTTTACTTAACAAATAATAAATTATCATTCTTAGTATTTTGTTAGTATAGCACCTATATTGGGTTTTATGAATTCTTTAATTTGCACATATTTATAGTTTTTTCAATTTATAATCGCTTAATGATTTATTATTGGGTAGCATGAGGCAACACAAATGATAAATGATATCTTTGTCTATGTGATGAATAATTAACAAATGCCAAAGGAACCAACCAATTTGTTATAGGTTGTTGAAATATTCTTGATATAAAATCTTTCTTCCATTTTGTGAATTTAGTTATGTTTCTTAGTACAACCTATATGAAACAAATTTTAATCATTTGTAAGTAAAAATTATGCAACCCAATATTAACTATTGTAGTCACAGTCCAACATTGCTTCTAGTCATTGTTTTAAAGGAATTGATTTTTGAAGGTTTGTATTTTTTGTAGGAAGTTCATCATTCCATTAATGGTAGATTGAGTATCTAGTTTGATGTTATGTAGCTTAGTTATATACTATGGTATCTTTGTACCCATAGTCATATGTTAGGAAAGTCATGATTAAATATTGTATTGTGAGGAATATTGATAATAGAAGGTGTATTCAATTCATTTTATTCTATCTAGTTACATTACCTTATTGAGAATTTGGACTATCCTTATCAATTCTCTCATCTTTCCATTAATTTTATAAGTTTTTTTGAAATAGAAACTAAAAATTTGGTTCATATTTTGCAAGTGGTGAATATATCATCAATCCCATTTAAAATATAGTTGAAATTTATACTCAAGTCATGCATAATTATGGCTGTATAAATGAGAGAGAAATTAA
This sequence comes from Cupressus sempervirens, assembly GCA_028749045.1. NCBI lineage: Eukaryota > Viridiplantae > Streptophyta > Pinopsida > Cupressales > Cupressaceae > Cupressus > Cupressus sempervirens. The sequence goes on along the minus strand of CM053791.1, from coordinate 169,087,639 downwards.
AAGTGCCATTTAGCATTTTTTATTCTCTAGTAAACATACTCATTCACTTCAAATCAATTTATTTCATAATATCTAGTAGGGGTGAACAATGATAATGGAAATTATTAAAACACAAAAATTGCACTAGAAATGTAACCGTGTCAAGGCATTACATAAAAAAATGGAGAAATTTTTTTAGTATTCTACATAATGAACCTTATATCCCCATAACAAATTTAGTGCATTGGAATACCAATTTTTTGTAAGAAAAATTTACAGTTTCAACTTGCTACTGTTGTATGTCTCTTGCAATTATTAATTTTTATCAATAACTGATCCAATTTATCATATATTGGGTGCAAGTCAATCATCACAACTTGATTAGTACTCTTAAGTTAGTATTTTTATAAGTTAATTATCTTTTTCATCATATATTTCTATAGATTATCATATTTGGAATGTCCATCTATATGCAATGTTTGAGCTAGGAGCTAGGGCATGATGAACATAGAGCTTTCTAACAATAAACTAGTTCACCATTGTTGAGTTCACCTCTAGGTCTAATTTTTCAGCATTATGAGTTTATTTTCTCTGACTTGCATTAGGATATTTGATCTACGAAGAGGTGTTAGCCAAGTCTTTGATCTAGGGTATGCTTGGTAAATAAAAAATTAATATCTATTATTGATAAGTGATATAATTTTTATTTATTGTAGAGAGACTCGTACACAAATTATCTCTTCTAAATTAGGTAGATTCTTTTACAATAAAGTAGTACCAATTTTGAACACTATCTTCTTGTAAATATTTAATTGTAGACAATATACTTATTAATTTATATATTTTCTAAGTTAATAATATATTGCAAATTAGCTTAGATCAGGACTTTCCATCCACTAACTTAGTCATAGGAAGTAAGAAGTTAATCCATGTCTTTGTATCAACAAAAAAATAGGGGAGAAGACAAAACAGATAGGGGAGGACAAAACATGATTAACCCATGTATTTCAAACAATTGTTTAATAAACCATGTCTCTGTGTTAATGGATCAAATAGGGAAGGAGATAAGATGATTAGGAAAAAGGTGCTTTATGATGGATTTCAAATTAGATATGGAAGTTACAACCATGGGATACATTATCATCAATTGGTCATCTATGATAAAAAAAGCACATACAATTTGGAAATGAAAGTACAAACATTCCTAATGAATAGGTATTATATAATGACTTTCTATAAACAACTAATTAAGAAATAAAAACTTATCAAGTCAATTTGAATGGAGGAAATTTACTACATCTACTCAAAATTGTTCTATCATAGAAATGGATCATAGCTATATGGGAAACAACTACTATCCAAGACAAAGAGGAATAGTTGAATAATCATGCAACAATGACTCACTATTTTTTGCAGGACCATTTCCAGTTCAATATTATGAATTCTTAAATTATTTCCATTTTATTCATGTTTTTTATTTTTTGAAGTTGGGATTTTGTTCACTCAAACTAACCTAATAAATCGACGGTCTATGAGACATTTGAGTCCATGTAGCCCATACATATTTGAAGCTAAACAGTTGCATGCTTGGACAAGGAAACATCAAATGGTATGGACATTCCAAGGTTTCAAGCATGTCAAGGATAACTTTTACCCAACTTACCTCCTTGACTAATGTTAGATGTTTGAAATGCTCTCTATTGGAAAGAACACACACCCGAAGACACATTTGAACCATCGCTTGATGATATATTATATGAATTATATATTTGAGAATGATGTAACTCGTCCAACATAGAGAAAGGAGACTATGATCTTGGATGTGAATTTCACTAGCTCTTCTATATTTGTTGGAGATTTTGATGAATGTTGTTCAAGTAATTTAATTGAATCTACATCTTTTAATTGGCCCTGTATTTCCTTTTCAAGAAAATAGGTAAAAATTTTAGACTTTACAAATTTCACAATATCTAAAGTATATATTGTTATACATGTATGTATATGTGTATGTGTATTGTGCAAATAATAGTATTCCCTCTCAAGATTTTTATTTCAAAAAATATAAACCTTCATGTAAATTTTGATGTGTTGTGTTGTGCAAGGACTTTAGTTTATAATCTTGACTCATTATTTCATATGGTGTTTAATAAATCTAGATATTTTAACTGACTCTATAATTAATTTCAAGGAAATAGGAAGCATTTATAGACTTCATGATTTCAATAACATCTTTATATATTTTTATACATGTATATATATTTTACAAATAGTAGTATTCCATCTCAAGTTTTTAATTTGAAACAATCTAAGCCTTCACATAAATATTGATGTGTGTGTTTTTATAGAAAATATCACTAAGTAGTTCAAACATTGTATGTCACCTCATCATCTCTAGATGCCACCTCACTACCCCTTTGTCATCCTATATATGGTTTTCCAGTGCCATTTGTTAGCTCCTCATGTTTTTACAAGGTCTAACACCAATCTCACAATAACATAAAATTGGACCATGTGTCACCCTGTGTGTAGCTCCATCCACCCACGTCCACCACCACATGTCCTATTAATGTGTTATGATGTTTCTCTAAGAATCTCACCTAAAAATATTCTATTGGTCTTCCTCATTTGATTGTCTAGTAAAATTGTCTCAAAATGCATGTGCCTATTGGTCTATCTAGTCATCACATCATCTCCATGTCAGTTGTGTGATTGTTCAAAGTTTATCTTTGCTTCACCATTGGATTGGTCATGTACTGGGCTCCACAGAATAGGGCTTATCTTTTTCCTTAAGTCTTAAAGCTTAAGATGGTTATCTATCAAATTCTTGAACATAAAATAAGGAAATTTTCCCACCCAAAGTGAATGTGGGATAAAGATTCGAGCTTTCCTTCAAATAGTTCACTCTACCAATAAAAAATGACATCCTATGACATTTTTCAACTACATCATTTCTTTGGGTGTATCATGCCTTAAAATATGAAATACTACATCCCCATGTGTGGAGGGAATGCCACCAAACTATGACAAAATTAATAAAAGGTTTTGCAAGTGATATTGATTGGCTAGTCAAGATCCCCAACTATGAAATGATGCCACTATTACTCTATCACAGATCCTTATCCAAGATAATATCATTTATATTATGCAACATGATTCAAATTGATTCAAACACATAGGTGAACCCCCTTTCAAACTTAACAATCCACTCCTTTCATTGTAGCCTCATTCAATTATGTGCAAGTGTTACCTAAGTAACCAATCAAAATCCTCAATTTATAATCGATTGCTCCATACTTAGGGTGCACAAAATAGCCAATCGAGGCTTACTAGTGGAGCACTGAATAAACAATCCATTTTTTTATTCATTTCCATGAGTTCAGCTTGGGAAGAGACTTTAATAATTGTCTTGTATTTTTCTTTGATATGTGGTTCTTCTTTAATTCTATCATTCCTTAGTCGTTGGATGGGACCTCTTTGATTGCCCATGTTGGAAATGGACACAACCACCCAAATACTAAAGTACAACATTACTTCTGATCATAATCAACATTTGATTTGGAACATGGCCTAGTTGAATGATTAGAATGGTGCCATGTGCAATTTTACATGCCTCTCCCATACATGCATTACCAAATCACAAAATAATACTTTGAATATCAAAATCTACCCATCCAACATGGATCTTCTACCTTAGTTTAGAAATTCCAAACCTCTCCTTGAAGTCGGAACCTTACCTTGTCATTTGTTTCAAAATTTCTTGAATCCAAAATTAACTCATGTGATGGTCCACAACAATGCTCATGTAGATTGGGAAGATAATTTAATAATAGAGACTCTTAATCTTTTGTTATAGTCATGATAAGGGTAATGAGTTCCACCCACTTATGAAGAGAACCATAAGAGATTTGTCTCACGAGGAAGGTCTTAGATACAAGTTTCAAAAGGTATAAATATTTGAACCTAGCTGATATGTCCAATCTACTTCTTTATTGTTCAATATGTGTATAAAACAATACATTTATTTGACTTCAAAATATATTATATACATACTTATAAAGCTATTTTTAGATGACAAAAATGATTCCATTCCTTTGATCTAAGCACACCATTGTTCTTGACCTTATCCTTAGATTACAACATTTATAATGATCAAAATAAATTTAATCTCTCCAAACATTCTTACTCCCCAAACATCATTTTAGCATCCTTATGAAATCAATTAGGCCCCATAGTGGGTTTGGCTAAATATTGTTTTGTGTTCAAACAACTAACTTTTGAGAAATTTCATCAAAACACCTTTGTGCACTGATGCAAAAAAGTTCTGACAATTGGTTGATCAATTTAAATCACCTTTTCAACTTCTTTAAAAATATGTCACTTTTTTGCTGAGAGGCCCTTAAATCGGCCTTAAAAACTAACAAAATCTAGCAACCAAGGCCTAACACTTTGCACTTGCATTATTTGCTCCATAATCATTTATCCTACAAATTTTCAACTCATGAAAATCTTTTGGTCGAGATATTTCTATCATCAAGATTGCTCATTTCATTATGATCCTACAAACAACATGTCAAATAGATAGTTGCCTATGGATTTAACTTCAAAAACAAGCCAAACAATCATATGGGAATCAAAAACTTGGTATATGGGTACACTTTGATGTAGATAATTTATAAGTCTATGATTTGGGCTCATAAAAATAATTTAGGTGAATTTGGAAAGCATTCAAAGTTATCTTCCTGGACTTGTAGAACAAGGGGCACTAATGAGACAAAGATTTTTGTATATGAAATAAATCTGGAAAAATGTGTAAATAGATGAATAAAAACTTGCAAACTAGCATGATTGGATTATTTTTAGAGTAAAATCTAGGCATACAAATTTTTAGACTCAGCTATCAAAGATTCAAAGCATTAACGACATGAATAGGGCTACCGATCAATCTTTGAAATTGATCTACATCAACATGTTATAAATTACAAAGGGAATCACTTTTGAAAATTAATAAAAGGGATTTTTCATAAGCTCAAATTTGAATCATAACATGTCTTTGACCCCTAGAATGCACTGGTAAAGGGATTTTCACATTTGGGTCAATTGGGTCAAATTTATTCAAGGTCAAAAAGGGCTTTGTGGATTTCTTGACAAAGTGTGTCAACAAGACAAAAATTAACAACCAACTTTGGGAAACTCAAAACCCTATCAAAACATGTTGAAATGACTTGAAATCTGAAATACAAGTTCCCTAATATGAATACTAAACATTCTTGAACCGGTAGGTCATGAAACTTTATCAGATGCAAGATATTCAAATGTAAACTAACCTTCCAAACATTATTTGACACTTAGGAAAAAATGTAGATTTGATAAATGCTCAAATCAACACCTCACCAAATGATTCAAAATTTGAACTAATGAACTAGTGTGCATGGATATACTAAATGAAAGGTAATGAGTTCTTGAAACATATCATAGGCCTCAAAATGATAATAGGGTACATAGGCATGAAAAGCATATATAGGGTGTGCTTTTGAAAAGTTTACAAACATGATACTCAAAATTCTTGTGGATTTTTTAGTCCCAAAAATGCAAATTGTAAAGCCTCTTGCAAAATGTCTACTATACATGTGATGCCTCTTTTGACATGTGTTATACATGTGATGTCTATTGTGATTCTATTTATGACATGTATTTTATACACACGATGCCTATTATGATGACACTTATGATGTCTATGTTATAAATACAATGTTCATTGCAACACCAAGATGAATATTGTGATGATTATTTCAATAGTATGATGAATAATGTGATGACATGCAAAAGAGGTAAGGGATGCAATTTATGATGGTTGTTATTATCACAATCACAACACTAATTTAATGTGTGGCAACTTACGATAGATTTCTTCTGATGCATTCCACTATCTCACTTTAAATACATCGGCATCACAATAGAAACACATAGTTTTTACAAATTTTCGACAAGTGTACTACTGTCAAACATTTCCTTCTTACATCAAGCATATTCCTTCGAGGTGGTAGTGGAGTTTTTCTTCTAAGGAAGAGATCTATCATTCAAAAAATATCCCATACATTTCCATTCATGAGGTTTTGAGTTCTATGTTTCCCTTTTAGTTTCTTTGAAGCAATGCTATTACATTTTCATACTTGATCACATATCAAATCCAATTGCATATACAAAGATAATTGTATTTCTCATAGATATATTTAGTCCTACTAGCATTTTATTTTTTAGTATTTTTATATCTCAAACCCAAGTTAATTCCTTAATATAGTGCTTGACTAAGCAAAGCCCTCATCAAAACAAAACAAAATCAAGTTTCATTGTGTAGAGGAACAAGATACCTAAATTATGACCACAAATTTGGAAACTACTCATTGAAACATATTTGGAGAAGTCAGGTTCAACTTTTCTACTTTGTCTCAAGAAGATGTCCATCTTCTCATAAAGTGTCTAGACAGTTTACCACTGGATTAACATCTTCTTGGATGCCTAAGTAAAAATAAATCTTTTGTGTTTTCTGTTATGATCGTGAATTCATAGTTAGAAGTTTAGTCATAGATTTAGGTCTATAATTTCTAGAGTAAAATGATATATGCCCTTGCACATTTTGATGTGATTACTTTATTATTTATTTCAATGTTTATTCTATACCTATTTCCATATCTAAATTAAGTTGATTGGATATATTTAGCACCTAGACCTATCTCACCCTTCTTATTTAATTAATTAGCTCAATTTCACATTTATATTAACATATATTTTATCAATTTAGATTGCATGAAATAAAAAAAATTTGTGTACTTCCTTGATATAACTTGGATTTAGTATTATTATCCCCTTATCTATTTGGGTTTTTTTAATATAATTTAGGTTATATTGAAGTATATTAGATAGGAAACTAACATTAAGGTAGAGCTCCCATGGTGATGGAGAGGTATAGGAAACTAGATTTTCATCAACTAATGAGATATCAAAATCAAATATCCAATGAGCTTATGACTATTGGAATTTATCGAGAAAATAATGATAAAAATAAATAAGGGAAAAATAACACTAAAACAAATACCAAGAGACACCAAAAGATATGCTAGAAAAACCCTTTGAGAATGAAAGGAAAAACCCAAACACAGAGAAAATATCATTTTATTGATAGTAAATGTTCAAGTGTACAATGCCCTTTCACTATATGCAATATATATATAACATAAGGAGAGACTCTTTACATAACTAGGGAAGGTCTCTATGATTTCCAAAAGATAACTCTTAGTTTTAAATAAAACTCTTTACATTTACATGCCTTAACACATGTTGAATGACGCATAATGATATTAATGCTCCAAGTTAATGATCTCTATCACAACTGCAAACTCCAACATTCCCTTTACTAAAAGAGATAAATCTTTAGCTAAACAGACACACAAGGTTGCAACCAAATTTTCAATAATAAAATCTCATCATGTAGATCCTATAAAATTCATCAAATCACTCAACATGAAAGCCCTACAAGAAACAAAACCATCTTTCATCATAGATTCTCTCTATGTGATGTTTTCATAGAATCTCATAAAAAGATACCAAGAGAATAATTTACTCATTGTTAATAATCATGGAATCACAATTAGTCACAATCATGGAATTTCTTAACATGAAAAAACTTGCAAAAATAACATTCAACTTTCATCACAGATTTAATCAACATGATGTTGCCATGGAATCTCTCAACATGAAAAACCTACAAAAATTACAATTAGCTTTCATCACAAACTCACTCAATTTAATATTGTCATGGAATATCTCAACATCATAAGCTAGTAAAGTTTACAATAAGCATTTAAGCATGGACTCTCTCAATGTGATATATTCATGGACTCTCTCAACATAACTTCCAACTCCCATCATAGAATCTCTCAATGTGATATCATCATCGAATATATTAACATGGTGTCCACCCTTGGAGAGAAAGAGTTATCAAGTTTACCTTATATTAATTTATTTAAAATATATAACGATCCATAACTAAAAAGAAGGAAAATCACAACTAAGACTCCTTTCCATCAAGGGTCTCAATATAAATAACTTATCACTAATAAGGAAACTCATTAAGATAATTCATACAATGATTGTAAAATACCCTATCAACAAAGAATGCCTCTTTCCAGGGATGATTCTAATCAATATAATGAGATAGTTCATGTAACGTCACTTGAAGGTTCGTTATCTCCTTCTCAAAAAAACTCTCCCCATGATTGTATTCAACATTTTCTTATGTATCTTGTAACCAAGAGATATTAATAGTTGATAACACCAACTATAATCAATAACTATAGTATATAACACAATATTGCATAGATTCATTATTGATACTTAAAATAGTATACTTATCTCTTTTGAAAACGTAAAGATTCATCAAAATCAAATCTACAATATGTCCCAATTGTTGGAATTATTTATAATAACTTGTGGAGGGGGGTGAATTAGTTATCTAATGTCTATATGTACAAACAAAACTTTTCACAGCTAAGTGAACCTATATTCATAAAACATATTCATGCATGCATACATTAGATCATACAATCACTTCAACTTTGTAGGTTACTATTGAATCAACTTTCCAAATATGTAAGCATGAAACATAAGATATTCAATAACACATTTGACATTATTATTTTACTTGGAAACTCAATTTGGGAAAACCACCAATAACATGCTACTCATTTTCACTCTTTTGAAGTAATGCCCTAGGAAAGGCCAACCTTGTTAAAGGTTACAATACACACTGTTAAATGTGACCTAGTTAGAGGATTTCAATCACCCTATTAGGAGTGAGCCTTGTAAGAGGACTTTAGATCATTCAATTGGAATGTCAACCGGTTAAGTGATTTACAAATGACTATTAGGTCAACCTTAATCCAAAGGAATTACCCTAGATGGTACAATTATTAGAAAGTAATAGTAAGATTTGATTTGATAACAAACTATAAATCACTTATAAATTACATATCTCTATTTCAATCCTCCATTCTATTTGGCTTTCACACACTTCAACTTTTATAGCTTGTTCATCGTTCAACCATGCGTACTCTTAAGCCTTCCTGCTTTGCTTGCCAATAGAAGTCTCTTCTTTTTTATCTTTGAATGAAGTAATACCTTCGAACTCTTTTCTAACTTAGGTTCTAAAAAATTGACCAACCTTGCTTCTGATCGGCCATCTCTATAAATAGAAAATTAAGACCTTTTGTCATTTATCCTCTATCATCCATCTTAGTGTTAGGTAGGATTCAATGAATATACTGATCTTTTAATTTTAGTCCCTTCTAGAAACTTCTCCTTCAATCTTCTTTGAATTTTCCTCAAAATGTTTTACCATGAATTTTGTGTCACCAACTCATCATAGTTATCTTCCATATGCTTCACAAAATTCAAGAAAATAAAATAGTCAACTCAGATTCATCAAATCTATGATTTAACATGAATACTAGCACTTGGCATCAATATGTTGTCACTCAACTTCCATCCTATTATTCCATTCATCATCCACTAAATAACTCAGAAAACACTAAAGTTTACTGGTGCTCGGCATCAACTAAACTTTACTCAACTTATATTATACCACTTGGCATACACTGAATGTTGACTTTGCTTGGCTCTAGCTAATTTTTTGCTTGGCTTGCACTAACTTTTCTCTGCACCTAGTATCTACTTGGTCAAGCTTGGTAGACTCAACTCTTCTTACTAGTTCTTTTAGAGTTAATTAGTGTATCCAACCTTTTAAACCTTAAGTAGATAATCAATGTGTTATATCATTGTTGTCTTAACCGATCTTTGTACTCCTTTTTCATACCATAACTTGACCTTTTTTGTAGGTGTTTTTGTTATCTTATTTGATCAAAACTTCCTATCAATCAAACAAATGATAGTACTCAAATCAACTAAGCAGTTTTCCTACCAACAAGTAGCAAGTTTTCCATTAATGCCAAAACAATTATTGAAAAACATTCTCATACTTGTATCAATCTATTTTCAACAATCTCCCTCTTTGGCATTGATGGAAAACTAGTACCAACAATAACACACAAAAAAATTTAAAAATTCTTGTATTGAAATCTCCCCCTCTATCAATAAATTTCATCTTCTATATAGATTACAAAGTTCTATTATGATCAACAGACAATCAACTCGTCTTTATGAATCCCTCTTGATCACTTCCTCTTTGTAATATTCAGGTATCTATCTCTATGTATATATTCTTGCATCTTCCTCAGCACTATCTCCCTTTTACTAGGTAGATGTATGTCTTTTAACCATTTCTTTCTCTATCTATAGTTAAATCATCATGTACACTATCTCACTCTAAGTAGATATTCCATGCTTCTTCCTTGTTCTCATTGTTTTTTGTATTTTGTCTTTCTATTATATTTTGTTTTGTTTTTTTTGTATTTCTTCCTTTTTGTATTTCTCCTTGTTTGACAGCAATGCTAAAGAAACTGCATCTTAACATACATATATGAACATTTTTAGTTTCTCCTTTTGTTACCTAGATTTTGATTGATTTGTAGCTCCAACTCTTTGATTACATTAGGCAACCTCTAAAGTAAGATCCACTACATCAATGTGTAACATATGTCAATCATCTTAGTTCATGTATGGCACTTCTCATGATTCTTAAATAGCCTTGGATGGGAGTATCACCCCTAGTTTACCTCTTATATACTCATGATCATTCTTAGATAATGGTTTTGTGAAGACATCAACTACTTTCTCTTTTATATTCACATATTCCATCTTCACCTCTTTGTCTTGAACTAACTCTCTATTTGAATGTGCTTAGTATTTGTATGCATCACAAGGTTCTTTGATATACTTATAGCACTTATATTATCACAAAAAAGTATCATAGGTTTAGTGATTTCCTCCTTCATACCATTGAGTAGATGTTTCATCCATACAATGTTTGTACAATCTACTGCAAAAACAACATATTTGACTTCAGCACTAGATTGAGATATATAGTTTTATTTCTTGCTAGTGCATGCAACCAACCTTTTTCCTTAGAAAAGTGCTCATCCGCTAGTGTTCTTTCTATCATCAATATTTCCAACCCAATCAACACATATGTAGACTCTCAACTCAAACTTCTCATTTTTCTTGTAGTATAGACCATAGTCTTTTGTTCCTTTCAAATATCTCATTATTCTCTTAACAACCATCAAATGATTCTCCCTAGGATTAGTAGAGAATCTTGCAACTATCCCAATAGATAATGTAATGTAAAGTTTTCCATGTACTACATATTGTAATTTTCCAATCATAGACCTATACAATGTTCGATTCACCTTAGCCGAATCATTTTTTTTACAATTTGTGTCATGTCACCATAGGTGTGCTTATTAGCTTGGAATCTTCCAATACAAAAGTTTTCAGTATCTCCTTTACATAGTTCGATCGAGTGATATATATACCATATTTCATCTAATGTACTTGCAAACCCAAAAAGAACTTGATATCTCCAAACATAGACATCTCAAATTATTTCTTCATTTCATTTTCAAAAGCTTTACATAAAGTATCCTAACCTCCAAATATGATATCATAAAAAAAAAAAATCAAATGGTCAAATACCTTTTCCTTTTTTTCTCTTCAAGTACAAATTGCTATTATCATCAGCCCTCTCAAATCCAATCTTCGTAAGATAATTGTGAATCCTTTCATACCATGCTCTTGGTGTTTGCTCCAATCCATATAAAACCTTGTGTAGTCTACATACAATGTCATTGTTGTTAGCATCAAAAAATCCTTTTGACTATTCTACATAGACCTCTTCTTCCAATATATCATTCAAATATCTAGCTTTAACATCCATTTGATAAGCTTTGAAACCTTTGTATGCAGATTAAGAAAGAAAATTTCTTACTCCTTCGAATCTTGCAATAGAAGTGAATGTTTCTCCACAGTCTATCCCTTCTTCTTGTGCATACCCCTTCCAAAATAATATTTTGTTATTCCATGTGACTTCACCATTTTCATCTAACTTTTTTCCATACACCCTCTTGTTGCTAATCATATTTTTATCTTGTGGTCTAGGAACTAAAGTTCATGTCTTATTCTTTTCAATTTGTTCAATCTCTTCTTTTATCGATTTACTCTAGTCTACATCTTCTAAGGAATCTTTCACTATTTTAGGTTCATGCATGCTAAGAAAAAATGTATCACTTCTCAACTTGTTCCTTTTCATTGGACTTGCATCTTTATCTCCAATAGTTTGTACAATAGGGTGATGTCTTTTGACATACTTTAACAATCTTAGTTTTGCTCTATTCTCCTCATTTGGTCCATCAACTTCTGATTCAATGTATACTTCTCTATCAGGTAATTCAACATCTCTTTCATGTACACTAATCTTAGAATCAAAATGTACCTCAACTTCATTCTATAACTCGACACCTGACTATAGCTTGGTTCATAAATGCAACTCAACATTCCTTGTGTGTGACTTGATAGTTACTAAGACTTGCTATTGATTTACAACTTGATTTACAACATCTTCATCAATAGGCATACCTTCATAAAAGTATACAAATGATTTGTATTCCTCTGGTTTCTTTATAGGTTTAGCCTCATGTAGTTTTTTATATTCATCAAATTTCACATTTACACTTTATACAACTTTTTTAGTATTAGAATTTAAACACTAATAAGCTTTACTACTTTTGGAATAGCCAAGGAATATACCTTCTTCACTTTTTGCATCTAATTTATCATTCCTGAAATCATTGAGAATATAAAACTTTCTTCCAAATACCTTAAAATATTCTACATTGGGTGAGTATCCATACCATTGTTCACAAGGTGTTGAATGGGTACCTTTCTCAACTTGCACATAGTTCAAGGTATAGATAGGTGTATCGGTAACCTCTCTCTAGTATTTCAAAGAAACATTCTTCTCGATCATAAGTATTCTAGCATAATCCATTACAGATATGTTCCTCCTTTCAAAAACTCAATTTTGAGGAGTGCTCCTAGTGGTAGATGTCATTATTTTCATTCCTCTATCATTACAAAATATCTCAAACTCATTTGATGTAAATTCTCCTCCTTTGTCATATCTCAAACATTTTAGGTTTTTACCTATTTCCTTTTCAACTCTTGTTAAGTACCACTTAAACATTTGAAAAGTTTTATATTTCTATTTTAGAAATATAACTATCATAATCCTAGAATAATCATCAATAAATATTACAATTTACTTATCACCTTTGTAACTTTACACATCAATTGTCCCATACAATTCATTATGAACAATCTCCAATATTCCTTTAGAGGTGTGAGTCTTACTCTTAAAACTAGACTTTGTCATTTTAACTAAGTGACGTTGTTTGCAAATTATATTGTCAGGCTTCTTCAACTTAGGAAAATGTCTAAATCTTCTCATGTTACTGACACTAACATAGTTATCAAAATTAACATGACATAACCTATTGTGCCATAACCACACATCATCAAATTCTACAACTAGACAAGTAGCATTATCCATAACAAGGTACAATATACTACATCTAGTTTGATCACCTTTCCCCATTAGTTTTCCATCAGTATCATATTTCTTAGCTATCTTGTTCTCAAGCTCAACCTCACAGCCTAAACTATTTAGTTGTGAGACACTCAACAAATTATAGTTAAGGCCTTCAACATAATAAGCATTATCACATTTAAAAAAAAATTGTGAATTTGATAGAACATTTTCCTTTTATTAGATAAAGTGCATCATTACCAAACCATAAACTATTTCCATAATAATAATTAAGGGTAATGAACTTAATTTTTATCTCCAATCGTGTGATGTGAACATCCACTATTAGTGATCCATCTATCATTCTTGTTCACACAAGATACTATTTTAGTTGCCTCACCCTCATTAGAATCATGCTTCATTGCAACATACACCACTTCATCATCATGATCATTAGATCCATCTTTAGTTTCCTCTTCTGCAATGTATTAAGACTTCTTTCCATTGTCTTTGTAATCTTTGTTGTCTTCATCTCTTCTACTTTTGTACTTGTCTCCACCTCTATATTTCTTCTTCTCTAGACATCTAGCAACAATATGACCAACCTCATTGTTATGAAAACACATGGTATGTAACTTAGCTTTAAAGTTTCCTTTACCTCTATGAAATCTACTTGCTAGTTGTGCTTCAAGATGTTCAACATCTTTCTCATTTGTATCACTATCATTGGAAACATATTTTACCTTTTTATTCTTCTTCTTCTCATGAGGTTCCTTCAATGATAGCTTAGCTTTGAAAGTAGATTCAACATTGTCATATTTGAAGTTAGCAAAACTAGATAGCTCAAAAGTAGTGAGCCTAACTATCAGACCTTCAAGAGTTAGATTAGAACCTTGTATACATCTCAGTTCTTGTATTGCAGAAACTCTAATAGCATAGATTGGCAATAATGTTCTCAAAAAATTGCTTAATACAGTCTCATCATCTATCTTACTAGTAGATCCTCTTATAGAATTAACAACATCTTTTATCCTAGAGCAATATTGAGAAACATTCTCACCTTCTTGCATCCTCATATCATCAAATTTAACTCTAATACTTTCATATTTGGCTCTCAATATATTTGCATCACCTCCATAGATGGCATGAAGAGCATCCCACATCTTCTTTGCACTATAACAACCCTTGATGTCATCTAACTTAGCATAATTTAGGGTAGAGGCAATCTCCAACATTGCTTGATTATGTTCTTCTTTTTTTAGATCTTCAATAGTTAGGGCTCAGATAGGATCCACATGCTCATTGGAAATGGTAGATTGTGCATGGTCTCCAAGATATCCTAAATGTAGCTTCATCAAACTTTTCCATGTAGAAAAGTTGTCCCTGTTAAGCTTGGGTACCTCTCTTTTTGACATCTTGACATTTTTCTTCTAGTACATTCAAACTAGTCTTCTTAAGCAAATGGATTTAAAACCAATTGATGGAATTCTTTAGAATAATAGGGAGGGGTGAATTAGTTACCCAAACTCTAGATGTACAAATAAAATTTTCACAACTTAGTGAACCCATATTCATAAAACATATTTATGTATGCATCCATTGCATCATACAATCACTTAAACTTTGTAGGTTACTGTCAGTTCAACTTTGCAGAAATGTAAACATGAAACATAATAGATTCAATAACACATTTGACACAATGATTTTACAGAGAAACCCAATTTCAAAAAAACCACCAGTAACATGCTACTCATCCTCACTCTTCTAAAGTGATGCCCTATGAAAGACCATCCCTACTAAAGGTTACAATACACACTATTAAATGTGACCTTGTTAGAGGATTTTAATCACCCTATTAAAAGTGAGCCATGCTAGAGGACTTTAGATCATTCACTTGGAATGTCACCTAGTTAAATGATTTGCAAATGACTTTTAGGTCAACCTTAATCCAAAGGATTTACCATAGACTGGAAAAATGATCATGGTACAATGATTAGAAAGTAATAGCAAGACTTGATCTGATAACAAATTACAACTCACTTGCAAATTATAGATCTTTGTTTCAGTCCCCCATGCAACTTAGATTTCACACACTTCAGCGTTGATAGCTTGTTCACTCTTTGAGCATTCATACTCTTAAGCCTTCTTGCTTTTCTTTTCAATAGTAGTCTCTTCTATTCTATCTCTGAATGAAGCAATACCTTAGACCAATTGTCTAACTTAGGTTTTCAAATATTGACCAACCTAGGTTCTAGTTCATCTTATATCATCCATTTTAGGGTTAAGTAGGATTAGGGAGGATTCTTGATGAATCTACCCATCTTTTCATTTTAGTCCCTTTCAGAAACTTCTCACTTAATCCACTTTGAATTTTCCTCAAAATGGTTTACCATGAATGTTGTGCCACCAACTCATCATAGTTATCTTCCACATGCTTCTCAGAATTCAAGAAAACAAAATAGTTGGCTCAAATTTGTCAAATCTATGATTTAACATGAATATTGGCACTCGGCATCTATATGCTATCACTTAGCTTCCATGCTATTCATCCACCTATCATCCATTAGATAACTAAGCAAACACTAAAGTTTATTGGTGCTTGACATCAACTAAACTTTACTCAACTTACACTATATCACTCGACATACACTAAAGTTTGACTTTTCTCGGCTCCAAAAAATTTTTTGCGCAGCTTGCACTAACTTTGCTTGGCACCTATTGTTCACTCAGTCAAGCTTGGTAGACTTAATTCTTCTTACTTGTTCTTTTAAACTTAATTAGTGTATCTGACCTATGCAACCTTAAGAAAATAATAAATGTAGTATATCATCACTATCTTAACTGATCTTTGTACTCCTTTTTCATACCACAACTCAAACTTTTTTCTAGATGCTTTTGTTAACTTATTTAATCAAAACCTTCTCATCAATCAATAAAATGATAGTATTCAAACAAACTAAGCAGTTTTCTTGCCAACAAGTAATAGGTTTGACATTAGTGACAAAAAAATGATTGAAACACATTCTCATACTTTTATCAATCTATTTTCAACACCTTGAATAATAACGTGCAAGAAATAGGCATGAAATTCCATCTTCTACATGCATTTTTTTTCACATTCAAAAGAACTCAATCCTTTTATAGGTCAATCCTGCATCTTTAAACTAAAAATGACACCACAATAGATTTCTATGGTTAGTGTAAATTCTAGATTTATTTCCATGTTGAACACTATTTAAAACTGGTGTACGTGAAATATATATGCTTCCCTAAAAGTGAATCAATTTTTTAGACAAACCTTTCTCTAATGATCATAGTTTCTTAAACTCCAATTGATCGATTGAAAATGCATCATTCTATGAGAGTAAAAATAGAAGGTAGCACCCACAAGATCAATATAAAGTGAATGGGAATGTTAATGTTACTACTCATTTAGAATGAGAAAAGACATGGTGATAATTGCTTTTCCATTGTTGGAAAAATAAAATATGACTAATCTGATGATTCCACCAATGATTTCTTTCACCACTAATATGTTTTTTGGAGGACACAAAAATATTTTCTCGATCATTACACAAGTGGTGCCCATAGAAGAATTAAGAAAATGATAGTCAATATTTTCACTTGTCCTAGGAGAATGATTTTTATTAAAAATAATCCACCTTCCATAAACCATTGACCCAATCATTAGCTCCATACTAGATGGCAAAAAAAATTGCATTTTTGGAAAACATATCAAACACTTTTACAACAATACATGATAATGACTAAAGACTACATGTTTTGAAAATACCCATACGAAAATTCTACTAATAGAAAATACTAACATGAAACTCCCACATTTTCAATATCCATAGGTTATTTTATAAATATTACATTTGGAAGACAAAATACCATTAAGACTCACTCATTCTTTAAAAGTCGGTATTGCACAAGAAGAAAGTAAAATACATTACAAACAAATGGCTTCTTCACATGGGTAACCGCCAAGTAACTTCAAGTGAATGAGAGTAGAACAAGATGAGTCACCATCCAAGGTAACCAAATAAATTTCTAACATGATTAAAGAAGTAGGTACCATGAAGTTGGAATCAACAATGTGAAACAACCCAACCCATAACAGCATGAAGACTATTAAAAAACATACAATCTACACAAAGTATGAACTAATCAGCTCATAGTCTAAATGAATACTCTCATAATATCCAAGACTATAACATGCAAGCTAGAAGATACCATCATCAAAATACAAGAAATTTTTTCCTATGACAAGGAATGAATGATAGAGACAAGAGATACTTGAGTTACAAAGTAACTATTAGAGTAATAACATATTTTGTTATTGATTTAATTATTGAGTCACTTATTATCTCTAGTTTACTTAAGCGAAACTTTGGACATATAATAATTAATTATTTGATTAATTATTATCATACAGCCTAGGTTTTAACTTTTAGGATTTTGATCTCCTTTATAAGGATTGATCCCTTTGTAATTTATAAATTTTCTTTTGGTAATAGCAATTTCTATTTTTTCTCATCAAGAATGTCTTATCTATGGATGTGGGAATTCTAGCCTTCATAATTTTTTCTTCCCTCTTTCTATGATAGGTGTTTACATGTAGGTGATTCTTGGGAGCTGTAGGGTTGATCTTTTATCAACTTCAACACGGTATCAAAGCTCAAGATCTTCATGACATTGTTCTATTTATGAGAATTTTGGCTTGGCTTTTAGATCTATGCTTTTTTTTTCAAAGGGTTTTGGTTCTTCAAAATGATCTTTTGAATCTGGAGGGCCTATAATTTATGAGTCAATTTGAGGCCAAATGGACATAACTATTGATTTTGGAGCATCCAAAAACCCCTATTTTAACATAAGATTTATCCAATTTCAACATAGTCAGAATCTAAGGAAGAACGAAATTCTCCCAAATTTGGCATATTTCCTGAGGCAATATTTTAATAATATTTTGGTAGTGAAAATAAAAAATTCTTGGCATGAAAATTAATATTTTCAACACAAAAATCAAGATATTTCAATGTAAAAGTTGAGATTATTCGACGCAAAAATAATATTTGTTGGCACAAAAATTGAGATAGTTTCTGGTATGGACTTGACATACTTCTTGATGCACTTTTGGTGTCAAATTAACACACTTTTCAATGTAATTTTAATACAAAACTTGCACACTTCTCAAGATAGTTTGGTATGAAAATGGCATGCTTCTTGAGGCAGTGATTTTTTATTTTTCCCTTCTTGCTCTTTTTTAACCTACCTATGGTTTTTGGTAATAAATTTCTTATCCAAACACTATTTTTTGCAAATAAGATATCATTAGAAAGATGATTCTAATCTCGTTGTGATAATAGAGTTAATTGGACTTTTGATGAGGTTTGGTTGCTAGTTTATGTAGTCAAAATTAGAGGTACTATTTTACAATTCAGGAGACATATCTTGAGACATTCTATTTTCCAAGATTCTGCTCCAGGCACATCCCATTTAGTTTTTTCTTTTCTTTTTTACATTCTAGTGAATATCTTGGTTTTTTTAGGTCTAAAAATTGATTTTGTTACTTTAGATATTTTTCATGGATTGTACTATCTCTTGTATGAGCCTTATGTCTCTTTTGATCTTTTTTGACATCCTTTTGTAGTATTTTCACAAATGCATTGAGATAAACTGCCACTCTATTACATTTTGGGTTCTTCTACATCTTTGTGTTTTATTGTACTTGCACTACATTATCGAATGCCTTGGGGGGTTCACATTGGCCATATTTACCATCTTCCTTTCTCAAGTGAGTGTTCCTTCCATGACATTATCCTCATAATGTTTCAATGACACATGTCATTATAGTTGTTTGTACTTCTTTTGCACCCTCAATTTTCCTAGTTCTTCTTTTTGCAGGAGATTTTGCATTCAATTTTAGTGTTCATGTCTTGCCTCTCACCATTATAGGGTGTTAGTTTGGTTTTATTACTTTCTTGGTTTGATTAAATGAGGTATGTATTTTATATTTTATCCTGTGTACTAGGTGATTGTAGTGATTGGATACCTATGCATTTCGGTGCAATGGACCATTTACCATATAGACAGTCTTTCATTATTTTTTTGGAGGTACCTTCCATCATCGACTAATTAGCTCTTAATACTTAGTCTTCTCCACCTGGTCATGTTCTATATAGTGGAGGTTCTTCATATCAGCAATTTGGTAGTGTTTGTAGCTTCATGCTTCAATGGTGTTCTTCATGATCATCTTTTGTTCATAGCTTTTTGGTCGTTCCCTAGTTTGGAGGCTTCTTTAGTCCTTCACTAGTTCTATTTAGCATTATTTTCATCTCTTTCGGAGTAGGGTTTTTCCCATATGCTTTTCTCTACTTCTCCTCTTTTTAATGATTTGGTTGAGCTTGGGTGCCTCATCAAGCTTTGTTGTCTGGACCCAAATTTACTTTTGGTAGTAGTTTATAGGTTTTTAGCTACTCCCCAAGTTTATCTTAAGCAGTGGTGTTAGAGTAATAAAGTATTTTCTTATTGATTAAATCATATTGATTTAATTATTAAGTCACTTACTATCTCTAATTTACTTAAGCTAAAATTTGGGCATATAATAATTAATTATTTTCATGCAACCTAGCTTTTACCTTTGAGGGTTTTGATCTAGGATTGATATCCTGTTAATTTATTAATTCACTTTTGATAATATCAATTTCTTTTTTTTCTCATCAAGAATGTCTCATCTAGGGATCTGGGAGCCTCCATAGCTTTTGCCTCTCTCTTTCTATGATAAGTGTTTGCATGTAGGTGATTCTTGGGAAATGTGGGGTTGATCTTTCATCAAATTCAATAGTAAAAAATTATTGAAGCAATTATTTAAAATAAATGGAAGTTTAAAATGTGTTACATATATTAGAGAAGATAAAAGATATCCATGAAGGCAAAATGAATATAAGTTATATCATATTCATTGAACAACTTTAAACCTCACCTTGAAACAAACATAAGGCCCTTTTGCAGTACTTCATGATGTGAATCTTAAAGGAAGAACATGCAACATTCATTCATGATTCTTTATTCATTGACCAACCTAATAGATTTGAACCCTATAATTTTGTCTAAATCATCTTCAAAATTTTCATCAACATGTGAATCTCTGTTCTTGTTGTCAATATCTTTTACTTTCTTCTAGTCTTTGTCTTTCCTCAACAAGACTAAGAGGGAATTCTCTCATCAGTGGACATATTTCTTCACTAAAACTTTGAGGCACTGAATACTATTGTCCTACAAGACCCATATATCCACTAGAATAATTGTTTGCTTGCATTGCATATGCCATTAAAATTGAGTGGGCACCACTTTTGTTGGCCAAATTAGATTAAAAATATGGAAAATCTTCCACCAGAACAATTATTTGCATGCATTGAATATGCAATAAAAACTAAGCAGGCACCACTTTTGTTGGCCAAATTAGACAAAAAAATATGGAAAATGTTTAAAAGTGAGAATCTATCTCATAGCTTCTCATTATTCCTATATTTTTGTTGTCACTTGACTCTTATACTATGTTGTAATTTACTAAGAAAATAATGATAAAAAATAATAAGGAAAACATAATACTAAAAACATACCAGAAGATGGCATTAGATACCTTGAGAAAACCATTCAAGAATGAGGGAAAAACTCTAGCCACACAACAAACGATCATATCTTTGATAATAAATGTTTAAGAGTGCAACTCCCTTTTTTTTGATACAATATATAAAACATAAGGAGATGATTTGCACATACCAATAGAAGGCCTCCACAATTTCTAAATCATAGCTATAATTTTCAAATACAACTCTTTGTATTTCCATGGCTTAATGCATGTTGAATGACACACATCATTATATTTAGTATTATATTTTATCATAAATATTATATTTTATCATAAGTATCATTTTTAGCTTAAGGTGACCATAATGATATTAACAATCAATAATGAAGATCTCTATTGAAGCTACAAATTCCAACAAGGACTACTAAACTAAAATTTTATTGGAATGGAACATAATATAATGCCCAAACATCTAGGCAAAAACACTCAAACAAGTTTATTTATTTTTTTAAGTTAATAAACACAATTTTATCGCTTACTACATTGGATACATTACGGGGAGTTGAAAAAAGATTGAAGTGGGGTTTTACTCAAAGCTTAGGAAAAAGGCTTAATGGGCCTTTGTGCTAACTTTCTAACATGATATTAGAGACAATTTAAGGGTGATTAAGAGTATGTTTGTGGGAGATATCATGTTCCCATTCAATTTTGAATAAATATTGATTATTCCATTTGGGTTATCACTTGAACATAAAATTTGATTTATTTTTATAACATAGATATACCTATCCTTGATCTAATTTGAATTTCTTCATGAGAAAACTTATTTACATTATAATCAATCATCTTGTATTCAAAATTTAAATCTAGGGTTACAATAGGTTGAATTGTGATTCAACTAGATTTATGCATTTATGCTAATCCAAGCAATTACATGTGATTTGAAAACTATTTTAGATCTTCCCATTCTACTATCCAATTTATACATAAGCATCACAATTCTTAATATTGCAATAACATCTACATCATGAAACTTAAATCCAATAGGTCTCAATAGAGATACAAATTCCTTTTTATACAAAGATAATACACTAAAAATTCATCACAAAGAGAAGTCTCCAACAAGATTAAAGGAACTATACCAAGGCTCTAATTTTCAAGTTACTCCATCATTAGGAACTATCCAAGAAATCTGCAAAATGCAAAGAAGAACCATGGAGAGCTCAACTTCATCCTTGGCACTAAAAGCCCACCCATCAAGCTAGGAGGACCAATAAATCACTAGGTGACATTTCGAATCCAAACACAATAACATAACTCAACATATAATTCCCATCCAAAGTAGGTACAATAGGTTTCAAAATTAAACTATGACTAGGGAGAGGATTTTTCTAGGTAGGAGAAGTCAATGAAGAACACAAATCATATCCCTCTTCCAAGGCTACCAAATCACATAAACTTCCATTTCTTTGTCTCCTTGTTTTCCCAAAAAAAAATTAGTTTTTCATTGAAAAGAAAGGCCCCATAAATCCTTTCTTCCCCCCTCTTCTCATCATTAGAAAAGACTTTACAATGACCTAGAGTCTAAATAAACCCTTCTCCCATATGTGGCCACTTCAGCCCTATCTAAGGGTGAGTAATGCCAACACTCCCCTCTAAGTTTCTCAAACAAGGAAAAGAGAAAAACACATGAAATGATAGTAAAAACACACAATATGCTAATCTTAGATTGATTTTGACATATGAGTTTCAATACACTTAAGTCATTTTCTTAGTTCATGCTGAACAAGTAATGTATGCAAAGCATAAATTGTCGAATAGTATATGTCACATGAAGTTATACAGTATGTGTCAAGTAACTAGTAAGTGTCAAATCACTCAAGTGCCAAGAAGATAGTATATCTTGAGTCATTTAGATGTTGAGTGATAAATGAATGTTGATTCATTCAAAGGCTAAGTTACAATATTCAAGAGATAGTGGATACCGAGCATTAGACACTTCAAGTGTTGAGTAAATAGTTTTGGACATAGTTGTTTGTAATGGTACAAACTTCTATGTAAACCATTTTTGAGATGACTTAAGGATTTTTTTTGCAATTCTAGATGACAAATATGAATTTATATTGAGGATCCCTATGTAGTACATGAAACCAATTAGTTGAAGAAATGTTTTAAGTGGCAAAATGGGTGAATCATAGTCATTCATTCATACCTAACCTTCTGTCACCTATGTCTTCTTGAGGAGGACAAAACCTAAACATTACAAGTATGTGGAAAGATCAAAGAGAGAATTTTTCATGTGTAGATAGAGCATTCATGGTCACCAAGGAGTTGTGAATTGAGATACATTATAGAATTAAATTAGAGGAGAATAAGAGGAAAGGAGTTAGAGGCATAAGTGATACATATGATCAATGAGGATCAAGTACAGATCAGGAAAGAGGTGATCTATTATCTATCAGTAGACTGGTAACTACAAGATCATTGTTGATAAATTCTAGTAGGTGAATCAGTTAAATCTCTTAATAGAGTAGTCATAACAGGCTATTGTAAATCCTTTAAAAGGGCACTTACTTCATTGTGAGTTTTAAGTCCTTTAATTAGGCACATTTCTAATAGGGTGTTGAAATCCTTTATTAGGGTAAGATCTAACAATCTTGTAATCCTTTAATAGGACACACCTTTGACAAGGTATATCATAGTTTATGATCAAACATTGTAGCCTTAATTGGATACGGTTTATTACTATAGTAGTGCAGATTTGTGGGTGTCATCCCCACTTGATTTTTACCTTCTCATTGGTGGATTTCTAGGTAACCAAATATCTTGTGTCATATATATATGTTGAATCTTATTTGCTTTCATGCAATGGATGAATATGTTTAGCTAGATATTTCAATTTACATAAAAATTATGAGATGGATGTGTGGTGAATGTTTTAAGGATTAAAGTTTTGAGGGACTAATTCATACCCCCTCCAAGAGTTTGATTTCCCTATTCTATTTCCAACAATTGGTTTTAGAGCATTGGTTAACTAGAAAGGAAATCTTTTCAGCTTTGAGGAAAGTTCCTAAAGATGGAAGTCTACAAATTAGGAAAGACTATTAAGAGTCAGAAGATTGAAATATAGCTTTCCCTACATCAGCTAAATGAAGCAAGAGATGAGTTGAAGTGCTCATTGAAGATAAAGAAAGAGATAGCTATTGAAGAGAATGACACCACATACCAGCAAATTGACACTATTTAATTATTTTTAGATGGAAATACAAGGTGAATTTGATGCAATAGTTGCAGATCTAATGAAAAAAAAAATAGAGCCCTAACTAAAGAGGTCATAAATCTTGACATAGAACAAGAAGTCCAATTAATATTTTCATGTGAGGTGACTAAGTAGGAAAAGAAAGATTAAGACAAAGTCATGATTGAAGATGACAAAAGGATAGTGACTAATAGACTGGAAGAGAAGATATTATAGGTGAATATAATTGCTCAAATGCAACTAGAAAAGTTGAAACAAATTATGATTTCCAATCATGAATTGAATGGAAAAGATATTGAGATCACAACACTAAAGTTATAGAATGAACAATTGAGAAATGATCTGAAAAGAGAAAAAGAATTTGTTGAACATTTTGATAGTTCTAGTGAAACCATCAAGTACTTTGAACAATTGATGAGATCTCCTAGATCTAATAGTGATACTAGATTGGGTTATACTGGTACTAAAGAAGGAGAATCATCTAAAAGTGGTGAACAAAGAAGCAACAAAGGTAAGAAATACAAACTCACTGGTCATAATTGTGGACAGATAGGTCATACAAAAAATGTTTGTAGGAGAAACAATACAAATTAGAATCCTAAGAAGAAATTCATGGGTAATTGGCATAAGTGCAACAATCAAGGACATAGGGCACATGAATGTAAGACCAAGATATCAAGCACACAAAGGTTTTAAGGTTACTACTACAATTGTAAGAAGTATGGACATAAAGCATATGAGTAAAGATCAAAGTCTAACTGATCATAAAACAAGCAAGCCAAGGTTACAAACCATACTGATAGATCCTACAATTGGGATTACAATACAAGGTATAGTTTTCACTATTGTCAAGAGTATGGACATGTTGCTTAAAATTGCATTAGAATACATTTCAAAAGTACCTACAAAAGATGGTTGAGTCAAACTACATGTTTTATTTGTTTGAAGATTGGTCACATTAGCATAAATTGTCTAGCAAGGTCAAAAAGCACCTAGTAGTGAATTCAAAAAGGAAAAGGAAAGGTTGATGTTGAAGAATTCAAAGTGCATATGAACAAGACATGGAAGAAAAAGGAAGATTACAGTATATCAAGCTCAGAAAGGGTCACTTCATCTAGTGGATTAGGTGATCTCACCATCCCCAACTAGGAAATCAAGAGGTATGCGTGAGACTGATAGTTTAAAGTTCAATTATACATTACTTCCAAATATTCAGTTCTAAAAAGATCATATATTCATGAAGTAAGATGCAAAGTATTGGTTAGAACTTAGAAGAAATCTATGAGTTTTCATGTTACTGCCAAGCATGAAAAGTTTCACTATAGTTGCCAAGTGAAAGTTTAGTTGTTGTCCAGCTATTGAAGGTGATAGTGTTGGTTGCACTCACTATGGTTTCCAAGTGTGAAAGGAATTACATGGAATACAAGTAAGTCAAAATTTCTATTGGAGTTCAACTTACATCTTTGTAAGCACTAAGCATTTATTATGAAGTTTTAAGGGCTATATGGTCAATTTTTGACTCATTTGCAATTATTTGAGATTGAAGAGAACACAAAGAGCTTAAAGAAAATTTGAGAAATTGATTCAAGAATTTTCAAATTGAATCCAACTACTACTCAACACTAGACATCCAATTTTTTCACGGTATTTATCGTGTGCCAAACAACATTGTTTAATTTTTTTCAAACCCTAGTTAGTTGTTATGTCATCTAGCTCTTCTACTACTATGGTCAAGGAATGAATGAAGTTTTAAATGTTTAATTGATAAGTTATGAGTTAAAACAACCACATTTCTAGGAAAGTCCTCACATTGCATAGAAAGGAGACACATCTAGTGTGTTATCTATGATACCACCACGAGTTTTGATGATACAAGATGTATGATTTTTCTACACTTGTAAGGTAGGAAGTATTAGAGATATGGATATAAGAGGCTTATATGGAAAATTGTGTGAGAATAGAGTATTGAAAGAAGAATACAAGGTTGTAGAGAGAAAAGGGTTAACATATTCCCTAGATTTTCCAAACATGTTCAAGAAAAAGTGGATTAGGATTGTTCTTTGTAGAATTCATGAAAATTTAGTATGGTTAGAGGATGGCCCTATCAAAATAACAAAGAGGATTATTCATAAAGTGACAAGGTATCTAAACCTAGAAAGACCTAAGACTATGAGGAGTGATGTAAAAGAGGCAATTGAGAAGAATACAGGGGCACTATGGAAGAAGAGAGGGATGACCATAAACACAATTACTAATCCCCTAATTGCATTTACAATGAGATTTATTGCACATAATGTCTTTCAATCCAATAGGTTGAATACTGCACCATGTATGGTTGTAGATTTGGGTTACAAGATAGTAAAGAAAGACCATTCTTATGACCTTGCTAAGTCACAACTCTAGTAGTTATTAGAAAACTTGGGAGCCATAAGAAAGATTAAAATTTTACAATGTGAATTTGGTTCAATACTTGTTTGTATATTTTTCTATGTGAAGAATACTTTTCCCTCATATGGGAAGGTAACTTGGAAGGCTGACAGATCAGTTGCAATGCAGATTGGTGGATTTATATAGCAACTTGGAGATAATTTTGAGACTGTAATGACTAGAAATTTTTAAGACTTTAAGAAAATGAAACAAAGACTGAGGATTCTAATGTCACTAGTTAAGAAATATTTCAATGATGTTTGTTTTCTAGTCAATCTTATTTTACTTGTGTCCAAGTTGTTGTTCCAAGGGTGAGATGACTCAGGCTATTGCCTTATGAGATTAATGTTAATGAGTGTAAGAATTTTCCTTAGGGAAAGATTCACCCAAGATCATAGAACTTGAACACAAGCACAATTGTAGACCAAAAAGGAGTATGATCAATATATCATAGTATATCCTCATATATTGCTCAGTATTGTATGTACAAACACACTAGGCATGTCTCTGTATAAAGGCCTCTCAGGAAGCACCTAGAATTTCTCTAGAAAGAGCCATGAGATAAGATAAGCATGAAAACTAAGCACACATCTTATCCATCATTCTAGATGATAGGATAAGAAAGAAAAGATGTATCTCAAGTGGATATGTTTTACACACCATTTGCTTAATTAGTGTGCTAACTCCTATGTTGTAGACACCATGTGCATAAAATAGATGCACACTCTTGTGTTATGAACATGAAAATTCACAAGAGTATGCATACTCCAAGGTGACTAATTAATAAATAATAAACTAATGA
The DNA here is from genome assembly GCA_028749045.1 of Cupressus sempervirens. Lineage (NCBI taxonomy): Eukaryota > Viridiplantae > Streptophyta > Pinopsida > Cupressales > Cupressaceae > Cupressus > Cupressus sempervirens. The sequence continues at coordinate 169,060,044 of CM053791.1, read as the reverse complement.
ATTAACATAATTAAACTTAAGTGTAAATAGTAAATACTTATTTACATCAACACCACCCCCCCCCCCCCCCCCCCCCCAAGTGAAAATTAGGGGAATGCACTTAAGTTCACAAGAACTAGGATGAAATGCATAATGGGCCCCGACTACTAGGCCATGTTAGGTACCCATGTACATAATGAAATGAAATCTCTCATAAAGTAGAGAAAGAGGGAAAAATTCATGGAAAAAACCCTCGTGCAAAAAGAGAGATGAAAAGACAAGATACATGCATGGATAGAGTAATCAAGACCCCCCATTACAACATACATCAAGCATATACAGGAGAGAAATGGAAGAAGGAAAAAAACCCCTAAGAAGAAAAAGACCCCATAAAAGAGAAGAAGCAGGAGACGAGGTAGTTCCCCCCCAAATGTAAGGTGTCGATTGATGAGAAATGCTCCAATGTAGAAGTTGATCTATGACTATTGAATGATGTTCCTCCCCTTTGCAAGAAATAGTGGTAGAGGTACTGGTAAGATGCTTTTGCTATGTGTGGGAAGAATCTCAATGATGAATGTTGTCTCTAAAACTTGCTCAACTATCCCTATGTCGATACTAATGGTGGTCCCTTCCAAAACTGCTAAGAAGAAGTATAGATCTAGCAAGGAATTTTGAAGAACCTATTTCAAGAAACTAAAATCCTTCTCAAATGACAAAGAGACCTCCAAAAAGTGTTGTACATAAGGATCCACAATCACATCAACCTGTAAACATTGATCATTTATAGAATGGACATGAGGGTTAGAGTGAGCCCTCACAACAACTTTAGAAGGATCGTGCTCAGAAAAGAAAAATGAAATATCATCAATGAAGTCTCCCAAGTCTGTTATGTGTGACTCTATGAACAAACCTACAATTTTTGCCAAGAAGTCATCATCTGAGGCAGGATCTAGAAGAAAAAGTTTACCTTGTTGTGTTGAAGTACATGAATCAATCACTATGGAAATAGATGAAGAATTTGCCTCAATTAGAAGATAAACATCATCAAGGATGTCTCCCACATCTTCAATGTGAGACTCCATGAACAACTGTGCAATGTCTAGTAGGAAGTTATCACATGAAGGTAAAATAGTAAGAAATAAGTGTCCTACTGCACTAAATCCAAAGCATATGTGGTTGGAACATGATTAATAGGAGCAACAAGAGCATTTGGAGGTGTGATTTCATCTAGAGTTGAAGAAACCATAGCTAGAGTGACTGGATGTAGAATGTCCTCTGGAGATAGAGCAACACATGGATCTCCTTATGCTTCCCAAATAGACATCCAAATATCATGAGGAAAACTTGCCATTCTAAGAGGAGAAAAATATTTTTTACTCATACTATTATACAAAAAGAGAAAAAGGTGCACAAGATGTGTCCAATTAAAATGTGGTGGCAATGAATACAGATAAGGAAGAAATTCTAGATGGTCTCTTAAATGATCAAGTATCAAAGCACTACATTTGTGATAGTACCTTGTTGTCAACTATGGTCTAATTCTAGATTGAAAAATTTTACAAGACTCCTTGAGATCAATCAATGAACCCTCAAAGAATCAAAGAACCCCCCCCCCCCCCCCCCCCCCCCCCTCCCCCCCCCCCCACCAATGAATGATTTAGGCACTTGGTAGCCACTTGCTAATTTAGGGCCTATTTCTAAAAGTATTATTTTTGTCCATAGAACCTACAATATAATTATAGATCTAGAAAGTAAACCAAAAAAATGCACATTGAAAAAAAATAGAACCTAATTTGGATTCCAGATGAGCCCATACTAAGCATTTTAAGTGGCAAAAATCAGGATTTGTGAGTTACAAAAAAAGTTCAAGAACAAAGAACTCAAACCACCTGTACCAATGCGTAGATCATGAAATTCTACCCCAAACTAAAAAAAATTCTTGCAAAAGGGAGTCTATATGAGGGAGATATCACTATTTGAAAATCGTTGTTTCTGTTATTTTTTTGAATCGCCATCATCGAACCTTTAAAAATCAAATGGCTCTAAATTTTTCCTTACATGTCTAAATTGGATGAAAAAAATATGACTTGGAGGTTTTTTGATTTGCAAATATATGATTTGCACTCGCAAGCACCAATCTTCACTTGGAAAAAATCTCTCCTATGGCTCGATGGCCAAAAAATTCTAGAAAATAATGCAAATTTGAAAAAAACAATAGAGATGCACATGAGAAAATTGCAAATCTAAAAATTAAATGTACAGATCTAAAATGATCATACCAATTCTACAAATCAGTCCTTCGGGTGCCAGTTTGCAAAAAGCATTTGTCTCACAATCGATTTTGGCCTAGGGTAGGTAGCTTTATATCCAATTTTTACTAAATCAACGTTTTGGATGCAATGGCAAGGTCAGATCTAGCTCTAAACACTCCCAATTTTTGTGATACTCTAGATTTGGGCCTTGGTGCTGAAGCAAGAAGATTGTCTCGAATGGCTATGTGAAGAGACATTCTCCAAGAGCTTTAATACCATGTAAGAATTTTTCTTAGGGCAAGATTCACCCAAGAGTGTAGAACTCAAACACTAACACAACTATAGACCAAAAAGGAGTATGATCTATATATCAAAGTATGTCCTCATATATTGCTCAGTATTGTATGTACAAACACACTAGGAGTACCTATATATAAAAGCCTCTTAGGAAGCACCTAGAATGTCTCTAGAAAGAGCCAAGAGATTAGATAAGCATGACAACTAAGCACATGTCTTATCGATCATTCTAGATGATAGGATAAGAATGACAAGATGTATCTCAAGTGGAGATGTTGTAGGCACCATGTGCTTAATTAGTGTGCTAACTCCTATTTTGTAGACACCATGCACATAAAAGAGGTGTGAACTCCTGTGTTGTCAACATGAAAACTCACAAGAGTACGCATACTCCTAGGTGACTAATAAATAAATAAGAAACTAATGCATTAACCTTAGTAAACTTAAGTAAGTGTAAATAGTAAATACTTATGTACACCAAAAATGAGGCATCTGAAACCATCACTACTTTACTAGAATAAGTAGATAAGAATGCTACTCTATTTGGAAACTATGATGTAACAAACTCAAAGATCATAATGGGCTTGAAGACATCATCTGTGATGAGGAAGAAGAATAAGCTTGTGAATAAACTCAAGAAAAAAATTGGTGAAGGGGCAGAAGGAGATAAAGAGGAAGAAGATAATGAAGATGATAAAGATACACATGCTCAAGCACCAGTTCCTCCCACATAGGGTCAAGGTGAGGACCAAGGAGCAGAAGAAGTAAATTTTTTTGAAGGTTTCAAGGGAGAAGAAGCCAATGAAGCACTTATTGACAAATAAGAAAAGAAGAGAAAATCAAAGAAGCCAACAACAAAAAAAACCTAAAAATGTTGTGAAACTTAAGCCTACAACTCTTGTTACAAGGGATAGCACAAGAGCTACTACCAAGAAGACTCAAGAAGTTTGTAAGCATAAAGGGAAGAGAGCTAGTATAGCCACTAAAGAAGATGAACCTAATCAAAAACAAAGAGGGAAGTATATTTCCCTAGGTTAATCAAATAAGGAGAGGACTAAAACTGATGAAAATAGCCAATTTAAAGTGGTAAGCCACAGTCCCTCTTCTGATTTGGGCAACTTGTGTGAATAATGTTGATTTAGTGGATTTACACATGTTGAGTTTGATCAACTTAGAAAGATTGAGATGAATAAAGTAGAAGAATCTATATATGCCATGATGGAAACTTTTAAGAAGACTCCAATTGAGATTTCCAACTCTTTACCCAAGAGCCTACATGATAGAGTTAAGAAAAGATGACAATATAGTCTACAAACAAAAATAAATATTCGAGAGACTACACTTGAAAGAGTGATGCAAAATTTGGAAAAATCTAAAATTACAAAGGCTATTAATAATTATTAGGGAAGATTTGATCCAAAATATCAATCCTGTAATATTCTAGAAAAAAAATGAAGAGGTTGTTCAATAGAGCACACATGTATGGAAGGTGATCTATGGGATGACAACACAAAAGGCTATTGAGAAAACACCTAAGGAAGTAGGTGAATACAAAGAAGAAAAGGTAATTGAAGTAAAAAATAATGAATCTGTAAGGGAAGTGCATGGGGAAGGCACTATAGCTAAAAAACTAAGCAAGATAAACAACAAGACCAAAGTGTACCAACAGTAAAAATATTGAGTGCCAATCTACAAGCATATACATTAAAGGTTAAGAATGTGTCAAACACCACCATTCAAAAAATTAATTCCCTAATAAAGGATGATATGTAGAAGATATTGACCAATTCCACCACCAAAGCACAACTATGCAACCATCCTGTATTGGTGAGTGTGGATGAGATTGAGAAGGTTGAATTGGCATCTACATGGGAGAAAACACAAGCATTATCCATTTCCCACACTAAATCTATAAAAGTTAAACCGATAATGTCTATTTTAGTATACTAAAGGAAGGACACTATGCCTTCACATATCATCATTAAGGTACAAAATTTTTTAGTACTGAAAATTGCAATAATTGAGAAAAAAGGGACACCAGTCCACATAGGTCAGCAAGCCAGTCCTACACCTACACCATAAGCACAAGGTGAAGAAGAAATGAAAGAAAAGAAGGATAGGACTATAGATTCAATCTTGACTATGCAAAAAGAGGATGTGATAGTAATCTAGACAATGGCTATCTTGCTAGATACTACTACTCTAACTCCTAGTCAAGCACTTTACAGGCCGAGTACAAAAGCTACACCATTGTAAGAATTAAAGCTAAGTCCTAGGACATCTAAGGTTGATGAGATGACATCAACTTAGATGAGGTGTTTGAATTACCGAAGTATGATCTTACATCAATCACATTAGAGAAAATTGGCATATTGCAGGATGTTCTAGCAAGGAAGAAATACCAAGAACTACTTAAAAGGGAGCATAAGTAGAAACAAGCAATTCATGACATCAAGGACATATTTCTTGATGCATTTAGCCTACCTAAACCTGATGAAGCCAAGAAAATCATTCAAAAGTAGGAAAATATTATGGATAAAATCAATGATGAAGACCTAGATTCTAATGTTAAATTACTAAAATGGTTTGATAAGAAATTTCAAACTGAGGTGGATGAATAGATATCTAGTGCCATTGCACCAAGTTGACTTAGCAACCAAGATTGATGGTGTGAAGAAGATGTTGGAACATTTTTTCTCTCTTTACACTAAGTTGTGTGATGTTCCCCTATTCACACAAGAATTGTAGAAAAATATTGACCATCTGGGGGAAGATTTGAAGAAAATAGGGTACATTCTACAACAATCTCCTAGTCAAGGTCAATCTCATTTTAGGAATTTAGTGTCAACATAGGGTTAGTTAGCATCTTTACATGCTCAAGATGCAATTATTAGGACTAAATTGATCAACATCCAATCCATGTTAACCCCTCACATGGAGGTCTTACATAAGGAACAAACTTATGTAGAGACATTGGTAAAGAAAGATCCCCATCTTTCTACACATGAAGGCTTAATCGCCCTTGCTGCCAAGTTAAAGATATAGATCAAGTCTTTGGAGGTAGCATGTGACAATTGGGATGCACCACTAAAAATTATAATGGAGGCCCATAAATCCTTCTTGGAAAAACACACACTTTCTATACAACCCATGACATAAGTGTCAAAAGGGGGAGAATGAATGGAGGAGGAGAGAATGAAGAAAGGGGGAAAATACATGAAAGGAGAGAATAAATAATGGGGGAGGCCAAGCAAAGGGAGAGACTATTAAAATAGAATCAACATACTAGATCTACTCAGTAGGATTATTCAAAATAGATTAAGAATGGAACAATAAACTCAGGGTTAGTTATAGAATTTTGAGGTATGATTGATGAGTCATAAGTTTTGCAAAATTTTGAAATTTTGTATGGGAGATTATCTGAGTTATGCTCAAGAGCTAAGGTTATTCATGCATGACCACGTGTTTTTTTCACTCATGTCAAAAGGGGAGATTGTTAATCTCAGAATGGTTTTGACATATGAGTGACAATACACTTAAGTCATTTTCTTAGTTCATCCCAAATAAGTAATGTATGCTCAGCATACATTGTCAGATATTATATGCCAAGTGAAGTTATACAGTATGTGTCAGGTAACTGGTAAGTTTTGAGTCACTCAAGTGTCAAGAAGATAGTAGATGTTCAGTCATTCAGATGCCAAGTGATCAATGGATGCCAAGTTTTAGAGGCTAAGTTACAATATTGAAGAGATAGTGGATGCCAAGCATTAGATGCTTTAAGTACCAAGTGAATAGTTTTGGACACAATTGTTTGTAATGGCTCAAACTTCTATGTAAATTTTTTTTTAGCCAAGTTAAGGATTTTTTTGTGATTCTAGATGAGAAGAACAAATCTATATTGAGGATCCATGTGCAGTACTTGCAACCAATTAGTTGAAGGAATTTTTTAAGCAACAAAATGGGTGAATCAAAATCATTGATTCATGCCTAACCCTAAGTCACGTAGGGCTTCTTAAGGAGGACAAAACCTAAACATTTTAAGTATATGGAAGGAGTGGAGAGAAGTTTGTATGCACAAATAGAGTATTCATGGTGCCTAAGGAGTTGTGAACTAAGATACATTGTAGAATTAGTTAGAGGAGAACAAGAGGAAAGGAGTTAGATGATAGAAATGATTCATTTGATTAGTGAGGATCAAGTGTGCATGAGAAAAGAGGTGATCTATTATCTAGTACCAGAGCGCTAACTAAATGATCATTTTTGATACATTCTAGTAGGTGAATTAGTCAAATCTCTTAATAGAGTAGTCATAACATGTTGCTATAAATCCTTTTAATAGGGTTCTTACTTCATTGTGATTTTTGTGTGCTTTAGTTAGGCACACTTCTAATTGGGTGTTGAAATCCTTTAATAGGGTAAAATCTAACAATCTTGTAAGCCTTTAATAGGGTAGATCATAGTTTATGATCAAATATTGTAGCCTTCATTTGATACACTTTATTATTGTAGGAGTGGTAATTTGTGGGTGTCATCCCCACTCCAATTTTACCTTCTCATTGGAGGGTTTCTAGGTATCCAAATATATTTTTTCATATATATGTTGAATGTTATTTTCTTTCATTCTATGGATGAATATGTTTAGCTAGCCATTTCAGTTTACATATGAATTGTGAGATGGATGTGTGGTGAATGTTTGAAGGGTTGATGTTTTGAAGGACTAAAACAACAACCCCCTTCTTAAAGTTTATTTTCCCTATTGTATTTCCAAAACAATACCCATCCCTCACATGATACAAAACACAAACATGCTACAATATGCAAGACATTTACACATACAAGCAAGGAAGAATGAATATAACCATGTCAATGGAGAACCTACCTTCACAAAGGTTATGGAAAGATTAAGTTTTCATATGAAATAAATCCTCTCCTTCTTTCAATTCCAAACTTGACTTCTAAAATTGTAGAGAATGGGTGAACAACCCTCAACTCTTTAAAGGGACTCTAAATAGCCTCTAAACTTATCTACCCAAAATAACAAAAACTATAATTTTGAATGTAAGCCTCCTATGGTCTTCCCACTTGCCCCTTCCATTAAGAAAACCATTTTTTGAGAGTGTCAACTTGGGTAAGCTAATGGAGATGATCCATTTTTACAACAGATAAATTGGGATATTTTAGTTGTCATAAATGTTGTTAAGAAGTTATAGAAGGGTTGGTGCAGTGGCACCTAGGTGGGCTAAGGAGTGCATAGGGCTCCATTCGAGATTTTGGCTTGTATCAATGCTATCCACACCAATATGAGAATAAAGGGACTAATGTGGTCCTAAGAATGTGGGTGTTAGGTTTGACAAGCCCAAATAGATCAAAGTTGCTCCTAGTTGCATATTAGGCTAAGTTAGGTGTTTTGGGGCATAAAAGGGTAAAATGGTCAAATATAGGTTTTGAGGTCATACCTAGGTGATTTAAGTCCTATTTGAATACTAGGAAAAAATTTATAGCCTTTGGAACAAGTTGGATGGGCTAACTCAACAAGATTCAAAAGTTGCTCAATTGTTGTCAATATTGTCATTGACAACATTGAAAGTTTTTCTTGCAAATTGTGCAACTTTGTCAAGAAGATGAGACAACTATCTAAAATATTTAGGAGTGCTAATGGTAAATCTATATAAGGTCATCCTTTACCTTTTTTTAGGGTTGAAACTTTTGAGAAATTCTGGTGTGTATGGACTATCAAAAATTTAATAGTTACAATTTATTGCTTTTAAGGGTTTTGGCACTTTAATTGATTAGGTTAACTATAGTTTCTTAAGGTGTTAGAAGATATTAATGTGAGATTCTATATGTTTCTATTTTGTGGTTTTTTAAAGTTTTAGTTTCTTGCCAAAATTATTTTGGACTTTGTGTGTCTGTTGTCCTGAATTGGGTCTTGGAATAAGATGAAGTCATAACTCCCTCTCCCACCGTAGGATCTGTATGGCCTCCTAGGATTTGGGATATGAATCCTTCTCTATATTTTATATAAAAGGAGGTCTCTTGAAAATGAAAACAAGTGTTTCTATAGTGATTCCCTAGGTGAGCTAGAGTTGCATGGCTAGGGATTACAGTCTGATATAGAGGTGTTAGGAATAGTTGAATGTATGTGATACTTTACCTAAAGCATGGAGAGTGTCAAAGGAAGGTGTGGGAAAGCCCCAAATTCAATGGGATCAGTTGAAAAGAGTTCTATGGAGGGAAAAACCTACTTGTTTGCAAATAGCTAGTAAAAACCTTGGTTTTAGGCTAAAATTGTGATCATATTATATGGAAAAATTGGAAATCCTAAACCCAAAAAATCCTTAAGGTCTCTAAAAATGGTGTCTAGATCAGTATTTTTTGGCCCCTTATTAAGGAATTTTTAATGTTATTTGAGTTTTACTCCATTTGGAGGGTTAATTGTTTGTAGTCGTTTTACAAGTGATTTTGTGCATTTCAAGAAGTTTATTAGAACTTGTTTAGGGTTTAATTCCCAAATGTGGTAAGAATGTTTGGGAAATGTCTTTGTGACATCTAAGACATTCATACTTCCATTTTGGGTGTTGATCATGAAGTTGAGGTAGTTGGTGAACTTATTTAAGAGGAAGAAAGCATGTATAGGAAGTGTTATGGTATGTTTGTTCTACCTAATTGATGTACACCAATCGAATGGTTTAGGATCTCTTCAATAGAGTCCAAAGGAGTGTGAGGTAAGTAGGTGCCCTCTTTGGTCAGTTGAATGACCTAAGGAAACTCCAAGAGATCTTGGGGGGAGAAGCAAGATTCATGTTTACATCAGAATGGTATTAGAGCAAGTTGAGGACTTGGGAACTGGTGTGTGTCTATAGCTACTAGAGAATCAATGGATGAGTCTATTATGGTGACTAATGTGGAACTAGCTAAGGAGATTGATGAGAAAAAGGAGAAGAATAGACTCCTTCAAGTAACCTTGGAAGAGGTAAAGAAAAAGTTAGATGAAGTTGTTGATGCAGCTAAAAGGAAGGAAGAAAAAGACAATGAGAAGGGTAAAGAGGTAGTAGAAGAGGATGTTATCCCTAAACCTTGCCCTATCTTGAATGAAAACCCCTTATTGAAATATATTAAAGCCCTAGGAGGGAAAGCTTTGGAAGGTGTGCCACTATTTGTGTAAAAGATGGATATAGATATAGTGATGGATTGGTTTAATGGCATGGAGAACCATTTTACGTTTAAAGGGGTATCAAAGGCACAAAAGGTCAAAGTGGCCAAGTCAAGACTAAGAGCCTCAACTTTGACAATGTGGAAGTATGTGCAAGATGAGAGGATCAACATGGGAAAAAATCCTCTAGCCTACTAGAGTTCCATGGTGAGCAAGTTGAAAGAGAAAATCCTACCAGAAGACTTTGAATTTCAACTTCACAAAAGGAGACAAAGACTAAAACAAAATGATTTGGATGTAGCTTCTTATACAAAGGAGTTTTAGAGGTCATGCCTTAGATCAAAGAAATAGGAGGAGTAGCCAATAAAGGTGGCAAGGTATTTGGGTGGTTTGAGGTGGAATATCCAAGAGGACCTTAGCTTGTTGGAACCTACTATAGTTCAAAGGTTGCATCAACTAGCTCTAAAGGTGGAAGAAAAGAATAAGAAGAAACATGATCCAACTTCAAAGATAGAGGCAAGGGAAGAAATCAAAGATGACAAAGAGGAGGATACAAAGGTAGCAACAATGAATAGAGGAACCAAGGTGAGACTAAACTCATTGAGAAAGAGAATGAAGGAACTCCTAGAGGAGGTTATGGCAAAGGAAGGGGTAACTAAGGAGGTTCAAATAGAGGTAGAAGATTAGGTAGGAATGACTCCTATTTTTCCACTGTGAAGTGCTATAACTATGGACAACTAGGCCATCTAACATATAGATGCCCTGATAAGCCCTCTTCTAACCATGACAAGAGGGGAGCATATGCTTAAGAGGAAAACTATAGCAAGGACTCTAAAGTTGACCTCATAGAATTAGAGAAGGGTGAATACCTTATGTTTAGAAGGGTATTGATTAAGTATGGAGCTCCTAATGAACCTAAGCATAGGATGGCTCTATTAAGGATTAGATGTAAGATCCTAGGAAAGGTATGTAGAGTGGTAGTAGACTCTAGATCTATTGACAACATAATATTAGAGAAGACAATCAATAAGCTCAATTTGACCAAGATATGCCATGTGAACCCCTATAAAATGACTTGGCTCAATAAGGGTTAAAGTACACTAGTAAATGAATAGACATGGGTTGATTTTTCTATAGCAAGATATAAGGATAGATTATTGTATGACATCCTACCCATGGATGCTTTCCATTTTTTGTTAGGTAGACCTTGGCAATTTGATAGAGAAATTGTATATGATGGAAAGGAAAATACCATCTCATTTATGAAGTGTGGAAGAACCTTCAATATTTAGTCCCTATTGGAAGAAGATGCATCACAATCCAAAGTGCCTAGTGTTTTATTATGTAGTAGAAAGAAAATTATGAAGGACCTCAAGAATGAGGAGAGCCAGGGTTATGTAGTAGTATTGAATTCCAAAGGAGACTAGAATACAATCAAAGAGCCATTTCCAAAGGAACTACAAGAATTTCTTGATAAATACAAGGACATAGTAAGTGATGGAACTCCTACTATAGTGCCTCCTAGAAGAGTCATAAGCCATCAAATAGGCTTTGTTCCTGGTGTATCCCTACCTAAGAAAGAAGCATACAAGCTCACTCAAGAAAAAAACTTGGAAGTGGCAAGACAAGTACAAGAATTGTTGGATCAAGGTCTAATTTAAAAGAGAATAAGCGAAGGTGTAGTACTATTGTGCTAGCATCCAAGAAAGGGAAAAATGGAGATTATGTATAGACTTAAGAGCCATAAATAGGATCACAATCAAGTATAGGTTTCCCATGCCGAATATTGAGGATCTCATGGATTGCCTTGGAGGAGCAATGTACTTCACAAAATTGGACTTGAAGAGTGGATATCACCAAATCAAGATTAAGGAGGGAGATGAATGGAAGACAAAATTCAAAACCATAGATGGACTATATGAATGGCTAGTGGTTCCATTTTGTCTCTCTATTTTTTCTAGCACATTCATGAGGCTCTGGAATCATGTGCTTAAATACTTCATAGGAAGATTTGTGGTGGTGTATCTAGATGATATACTCATATTCAACAAAACTAAGGAGGAACACATCAAGCACATGGAAGTAGTATTGCAATGACATCATGAAGAAAATCTTGCTATCAACCTTGAGAAGTGTGACTTCTCCAAGCATAATCTTGTATACTTAGGCTTTGTGGTGTCTAAGGGAATCCTAAACATGGATCAAGAGAAGGTTGCCATAGTCCTAAACTAGCCACCACCTACTCCATCTACTAAGGTAAGCATTTTTCATGGTCTATCTCAATTCTATAGAAAGTTCATTAGAAATTTTAGTGTCATATGTGCACCTTTGCTAGATACCATAAAGGATGGGGTAAGGTCCAAGTTTAGATGGATGTTATAAGCTGAAAATTTATTTGAGATGATGAAGAAGCAAGTAGCTGCCCAACCTGTTTTGCAATTACCTAGCTTTGAAAAATTCCTCACCCTAGAGTGTGATGTAAGCAGCCTAGTAGTAGGAATAGTGTTGAGTCAAGAAGGTAGGCTAGTAGCCTTCTTTAGTGAAAAATTCAATAAATATTCTTCCTATGACCTTCAACTTTATGCTTTAGTTCAATCCCTTAGGAAGTGGAGACTATCTATTGCCCTAGAAATTTGTTGTATTTACCAATAATTAGGCCCTAAGATACATCATCACCTAAGAAAATTTTAGTAATAGGCACTTGAAGTGGATGGAGTACTTGTAGGCATACACTTTCACAATCAAGCATAAGAAAGGGGAGATAAACAAAGTAGTAGATGCCTTGAGCAAGAGGTTGTTAACTATCCAAGAATTTTAGCTACATAATATTGGGATGAGGAGATTTAAGAGTCTCCATAAGGAGGATGAACACTTTGTAGAGGTATACAAGGTATGTTCTAATTTTGAGAACCACTTTCATCACAAGTACTTAGAATGTACCCTACAAAATAGGTTTCTCTTTGAGGGTAGTCAATTGTGTGTACCAAGGGGATCAATAAGAGAGAATCTAATACTTGAGAAACACAATGGTAGTCTAAGTGGACACTTTGGTGTGAGAAAGACCAGACTTGGTCCAAAGACTCCACTATTGGCCTAAACAAGTCAGGGATGCATGGTGTATATGAAAGTTAAAGTTGGGATGATTATCGAATGTCTTTATCAACCCTTAATAGTCTCAAATAGGCCATGGGAATGTGTGAGAATGGATTTCATAGTAGGTCTAACCAAAAAAAGGGCTATGACAATTTCTATCTAGTTGTTGATAGGTTCGGTAAGATGGGAGACTTTATTCCTTGTAAAACTACCAATGATGCAAGCCACATTATAGATTTTTTCTTCAAAGAGGTTGTGAAGATTCATGGCCTCCCATTAAGCATTATTTCAGATAGGGATGTAAATTTCATGAGTCACTTTTGGAAGACCTTGTGGAGTAGAATTGGCACAAACTTGCCATTTGGATCAGCCTACCATCCCAAGAAATATGTTTAGATTGAAGTTGTTAATAGGGTGCTAGGTAATTTCTCGAGGTGCCAAACTAAGGAGTATGGGAAAACATCGGATCTGGTTGCTCCCCAAGCATAGTATACTTATAATGATAGCAAGAATAGGACCACAAGAAGAAGCCCATTTGAGATTATATATGGGATGCATACAAGGGGTGTATATGAGTTGAGAGATCTTGGAGGCATGGAATATAGGAGTGGGCATGCAGATGATTTTTTCCAAACAATGAAGAAAATATAGGAGCGGGTGTGGAAGACCATCCAAGACAATACAAAAAATTTGAAATCCATGGTAGATGAAAGGAGAAAGGACATTCAATTCTCCATTGGAGATTATGTCATGGTGCACTTAAACAAGGCAATATTATAGAAAGGTGTATCTTCTAAGTTCCAAACAAAAAGAAGAGGCCCTTGCAAGATCATAGCAATATGTGGGGAAAATTCATAGAAGGTTGATTTACCATTAGATTTGGGCATATCTCTAGCTTTTAATTTGTAATACTTGGTTTAATTCAAAGTTTCATAGCCTATTGATGCTCACAGTAGTCAAGGACTTCAGGATAACCTGGAACCTACAGTAGTCCCTTCCACCAACAAGTTAGAAATTGAAAAGCTATTAGACTCAAGATTCAAGAAAAACACTAGGAACAAGGTGTACATGGAGAACCTTATCAAGTGGAGACAAAAACTAGACTCAAAAGGAACACGGATTGCTATAGAAGACTTCAAAAAGCTGAGCATCAATGCAAACCTCTTATCCATACGAGTGACATAGTTTTTCTCTATGGGGGAGTATGGTGTAGGGGCACCTAGCTGGCCTAAGGAATTCCTAGGGCTGCCTTTGGGATTTTGGATTGTAGTGCTACTAGAAAAATCACCAGGTGAATAAAGGGAATAATGCGGTCCTCAGAATGTGGGTGTTAGGTTTGACGAATCCAAATAGTTCAAGGTTGCTCCTAGTTGAATACTGGGCTAAGTTAGGTGTTTTGGGGACTAGAAGCTTAAAATTGTCAAATAGAGGTTTTGAGGTCATATCTAGGAAGTTTAAGTCCTATTTGGATATTAGTCAAATTTTCATGGCCTTTGGAACAAATTGGAGGGGTTTACTCAACAAGATGACAAAGTTACTCAATTGTTGCCAATATTGTCATTGACAACATTGACAACTTTTCATGCAAATTGTGTAACTTTGTCAAGAAGAGGAGATAATTGTCTAAAACTATTAGGAGTATTTATGGTAAGCCTATATAAGGCCTTCCTTGACATTTTTTCAAGGTTAGAAGTTTGGAGAAATTATGGTCCATATAGACTGCCAGCATTTTAATAGTTATAGTTTATTGCTTTTAAGCTTTTTGGCTCTTTAATAGATTATATTGAGAACTGTAATTTCTTAAGGTGTTAGAATAGATTAATGTGAGATTTTTTACATTTCTATTTTATGGTTTTGTGAAGTTTTAGTTTCTGTTAGAAATTATTTTGGTTTTTGTGTGTCTATTGTTCTAGATCCAGTCTTGGAGCAAGATGGAGTCATAACTCCCTCTCCCACTATAGGATTTGTACGATGCTTGGGATTTGGGAGATGAATTCTTTTACATATTTTATAGAGAAGGAGGGCCCTTGGAAATAAAAATAAATGTTTCTATGGTAATTCCCTAGGCAAGCCAATGTTGCATGGCTAGGGATCACAATCTTATATAGAGGTGTTAGGAGTGTTTGAATGTGTGTGATACTTTAGCCAAAGCATGGAGAGTAATGAAGGAAGGTGTGATGAAGCCCCAACTTCTATTGGAGCCTTTGACAAGAGTTATATGGATGTAAATTCTGACTTGTTTGCAAATAGCTAGTAAAACCCTTGGTTTGAGGCTAAAATTATTGTCATATGGTATGGATAAGTTGGGAAACCTAGACCCCCAAAATCCTTAATGTATCTAAAATGGGTGTCTAGATTAGTGTTTCATTTGGCCCCTTATTAAAGACTTTTGAAATTTATTTGAATTTTACTCCATTTGGAGGAATAATTGTTTGTAGTCTTTTTACAAGAAATTTTGTGAATTTCAAAAAGTTTATTCGAACTTGTTTAGGGTTTCATTCACAAATGTGGCAAGAAGGTTTGGGAAGTGTCTTGATGACATCTAAGACATTAATACTTCCATTTTGGGTGTTTATCATGAAGTTTGAGGTAGTTGGTGAACTTATTGAAGAGGAAGAAAGTAGGTATAGGAAGTTTTATGGTATGTTTGTTCTACTTAATTGATGTACACTAGTTGAATGGTTTAGTATCTCTTTACTAGAGTACTAAGGAGTGTGGTGTGAGTAGGAGTCCTATTTGGTTAGTTAAATGACCTAAGGAAACCCTAAAAGAGTTTGGGGGAGAAGCAAGATTGGGTATTACATCAAGGGTGTAAAAGGTTCCTAATCCATACACATACCATTTGGGCACTTGAATTACATTAAATTTGGCTTCTGGGATGAATTTATGACCTATAAAAGTGGCTTAGAATATTTGATCTCTACAAAACCCTAGGGATGCAACATTTCCACTAAACCCCAATTAAGGGAAATTAATTTAGGTTACTAACTAAATCTATCTTAGGGTAATGAGGTATATTTGAAATCCTAATTGACATGTTGATACACATATGCATATAACAAGTGACAAGCGAAACTATAAAATTTACTTTTACACAACATTTGACATGTCACAAAATACAATATGATAGACATACATTTAGATTATGATACAAATTAAACACTTTACAATGAGGTTCAAATCACTTTATTGGATTCAACCTTGGTCTTCTATGATTTGAGAAAATATGCAATTCAAATCCACAAAGCCCATGAATACATGCATGTAGAAAACCTGTCACGGAGAAGAAAAATACAAGAGGCAAGGGTTTTATCTGAGAACTACAAATTGTAAATTCAAATGAAGAAGAGATTAATTATTACAAAGAGATCAATCCTTATGAAAGGAGATCAAAACCCAAAAAGAGTAACCTAATAAGTTACAAAGGGTAACCTAAAGGTGAAAGCTATTTAATAATTATTAATTAATTATTAAATAGAAAAAGCTTTAAAAATGCATAAAGCAAAATCTTTACAAGGGAGAAAAGGTAATTTAATAAATTAAATTAAATTAACCTTTTTCTCTAACACACCCCCCCCCCCCCCCCCCCCCCCAAGATGAGCAACAATGCAATTACAAACAATGCAGAAAGAGCAAGGAAACTGCAATAGAATGTTGAAAGCAAACATGGGTCTCAACAACAAGGCCTAATGAGGTACCCAATCACAACAAAATCTTTGTGAAATGGAGAAATAGAGAAAACCCAGTGGGAAAAACAAACTCCAAAAAGAGATAGTAGAAGAATCTAGTGAAGGACTGCAAAAGCCTCCAACTACAATAATGTTTCAAAAAATAGGAACAAAGAGTGATCATGAAGAAAAACCACTAAAGCATGAAGAAGTCACAAATATTTTCAAAAAGAAACTACTAATCTGTAGAACCTCATCTGAAATAGAATCTGACCAAGTAAATATGACTATAATCTACATCAAATTAGGAGGAAAATGAAGGAAAATAACTGAACTCAAAAATACAGATGGCATTAAACACCAAAGCCTGAAAATTTGATTAGTCGAACCAAGGAAAGTTGCAACCAAAGTAGGAATGAAAAGAAGAGTGTTAATATGGTAGATGAGCCATCTCACTAAAATTCATAGGTATCTAGCCACTACAATCACCTAGTTAGATAAAATGCTAAATACATAGCTCACTCCAACAAACCAAAGAAGCATTACAAACAACAGAGGAACCCCCCTTAATGCAGACAAGGGTGAGGTGATAGGAAACTATAAAAGTGGGCCAAAAAAACTACAAGTCAAGGAACCACAATCAAGATGCTCAAAAGAGTACATAAGTGTGTACTGAGGTGATCAATCTTAGACATGTTATGAGGCTAATGTCATAGAAGGGACACTGACTAGACAAAGGAAGATGGAAAACAAAGGAAAACATCAACCCCCCAATGGCCCTTTATCAAAGTAGTGCATGTACAATAGGGCACAAGATATAATGTATCCCCAGAATACAATAATCTACATGAGTGTCCTCAGATGACATTTCTTGAATCAAAAGGCAAAACAAGGCAAACAATTTAAATGAAGAGAAGATGTAGTATTGCACTTTATCTTAGTGTGTTTGCATAAAAATGCTTACAAATGATATCAAAAATGATTAGAAAGGGAAAAGAGCTGATACAATAGATAATACAACGCAAAAGAAGAGATCACATGCCATGAAAATAATCCTTGGACTTGAAACACCCATGATATCAACCATAGAGAAATAAAGAAAAAATATGATAGAAAAAGCATGGAGTAGAATCTAGAAGAAATTATAGCATTTTTGAAATGTAGATAGAACCAACTTTCCAAAAATATAACATTTTCAAAAAATGGAGATGGGATGCTCAAGATATGCCCCCAAGAGTGAAAAATTGAACATCCAACTTTGAATGCCAAAACAAGAAACCAAACTAAATCAAAATGAAAAAACTCCTACACCAATGTCTTCATCCTAGAACTAGCTTTCTAGTGCTTCTTTTGGATCAAAAATATACATCCCTATGCTCAAGTTATGGCCTAAAAACCAACAGTAGGTCAAAAAAGGACTTGAAGAGCTTGCAAGAGGGTTGATGCAATGTTGACATCATGCTAACATCATCATTTCACTAGAAAAAATTTGATAGCCTACCAGCCATCATAAAAAAAATAGACTACCACGTGGCATGCCATGTGGCAATCTAGGCCTCAAAATGGTTATGTGGCACAGGCACGTCTCAGGTCCTAACATGGCACCTCACATGTGTCAGGTGCAAGTAACACCACATAGGTAGAGGCTGTAGGGTGACCACAAGCGTAGCGCTCAAGTGACAATGGTAGTGTCCAGGTAGAGGTAGGTGGTAGTGTTGAGAAAAATTAATAGCACCCAAAAAATCTTGTCAGTGGTTGCCGAAAAAAGCCACAGCCCAAAAAATAGCACCTATGGTGCTACGAAACAACATCCACCAATTGGAAAATGGTTGTGGTGCCGCAAAATGATGTTGTGGCTGGTTTTCAATTTTTTTTAAAAGTCACCTTGAAACATGTGTAGAAGGTCATATGACCTTCTATGAAAAAAAGTTTTGCCTCTTGGATCAATGTTGTCCAAAATGGATAAACTTTATATGAAAATAGGGGTTTTGATGTCTTCTGAATCCATCTGTGAGGTCTGTTTGGCCTGATATTGCTCCAAAAATCATTACACCCCCCCCCCCCCCCCCCCCATTATCTTAGGAAATACCCAAATAACTCTAAATTTGACCCATCAAACCCTTGTTATTTCTTTTTCTCCAAATATTAAATAAGCTACAACAGACCTAGCTCTAATAACATGTAGGATTTGAACAAATATGCAAATCAAGTCCATGAAGCCCACAAATACTTGCATATAGAAAATCTATCATGGAGAAGAAAAAGACAAGAAGAGGCAATGGTTTTATCTAAAAATATGCAAATTGTATATTTAGATGAAGAAGAGATGAATTATTACAAAGAGATCAATCCTTATAAAAGGAGATCAAAACTCGAAAAGGGTAACCTAATAAGTTAGAAAGGATAACCTAAAGGTAAAGGCTATTTCATAATTACTAATTAATTATTAAATAGAGAAAGATATAAAAAAATGCATAAAGTGAAATCTTAAGAAGGCAGGAAAGGTAATTTAATAAATGCAATTAAATTAACCTTTTTCTCTAACAAGTCTTACAGTTTGCACATAGGGTTGGTGTAATACCCCAAAATTGGCTCATTGCCATGACAACCAATTCTAGTCTATTCTAATCAACCCAAAAGTCCCATTTTAATAGGCAATTCTTATTGTAATTTTTGCTTATTGACTTAATTGTCAAATGCTAGAAACCCTAATCTGCATTAATCATATTACTTGTTTAATTCCTAAAGTATTGATTCGAATTAGTCACATCAAAGCTATTGATTAAGATTTCATTTAATTTGAATTCTTTATACCTTAATTAAATTAAATTATCTCCTAAGGCTAATTTACTAAGGAATTAAAAATATTTAATTTAATAATTATGCTTGCTTTAATTAATTTGATGAGATTGTTCAATTAAATGAAAAAGGCATTTATGAGGTCATATCTCATCTTATTAAATTAAATAATCTTTTCAAAATCTTTTCTTCAGTTCCAAAATGAAAACTCTGAGTGAACTATCTCTTGAATTGGAATTAATTTAGTTAACTAGTTCTCACACTCATGAAAAGCTCAATTAACTACTCATCACACTCAAATCTAAAACAGTTAACTTCACCTGCACAAGGAAGTTTCCATTTCAACTAAATCTTCTCTTTGATCTTAACAATCCATCCCAATTAATCTTGACCATTGATGGATTTCGAGATTCCTCTATAAGAGGCTTCTAAATCCTCATTATAGAGGTTGGAATTTGAATTGTATTGAATTGTTGTCAAAGTGATTACTCATTTATGTCCTAGCTTTTGCACTTGGTTTAGCATTTGATATCATTTTAGAGTAAAAATGCATACATTTAGCTTAATATCTTTTGTTTCTTAGATTGATTCTTGCACTTCATATAGATTAATTGCATAATCATACTCTGCATAAAATCCTTCATTCTAGAAAGGTCTAGTTCCCTACTCCTTGGTTTGAGAGCATATAGGCATAATCCTTCTAGTTAGAAAGCAATAGGTCGCATTGTCGAATCTCTTGGATAAATGACTTTATGTTTATTCCAGGATGACTCCATATATAATGACCATGTTGAAGTGTGTGTGAGGTTTAGAGGCCCACAATCTACACATAAATTTCTTGTGCCCAATGTGGGGTAGGAGAAAAATAAAATTTCTAGCCTCATATGTCAGGTTTTCTAATATTTTCATCATTCTATCGTAGTTGTTTATATAGTCTTTCAGAATTTGATGCAAAGATTTGAGGGTTTCGCCCATTTCTCTCCACTTTCTCACATGAAAAAGTGCCTTATTGCATAGATTCTTGCATGCCACCTCATTTTCTTACGCATGTAAGTGAAAGACTTCATGCAGACCTGCACAAGATTTCTCATGAAATCTTAAAATAGCACAATTAAGATGTAATTTTTCAATATGTTATTTATCATTTTTCACTAACATATTTTCTCTGAAGCATCTTTATTTCAATTTTTTTGATTTTTTGCAGCCTAACAATTGTCTACAGGACATTTTGACAAAGACTTCTTTACACAAACCTTCCAAGCATGAACTAACTATGTGTTTGCAAGATGTTGTCAAAGATATGATGGTTGAAGACCAATTTTAAAACCCACTAAAACAATGTGTCTTTTTCTTTCTTTCCAAACATAGTCTAATTAGGGCTTGTGAACTTCATAGGGTGCAAGACAGAGGAATAGGGAACTATGCTCTTCACTACTTGGAAATAATGACCAAGGGTGAATTAGAAACCTAGAAGCCTCTAAAAGATGGCATCTAAAGGAGGCAAGCAACTTAGTGGTTCTCTAGTGTGAAACCCCTTTTATGATGAGATGATGATTTCCTTTTAGGGGATCAGAATCTTTAGAAAGGATAAGTCTAGATTGATTAAGCTAAGTTAGTTATTAATGTGTTTTGTGTGTTTGGGTGAGGAAATAAGGTAGAGGAGTATGCTCTTTCCCTTGAGGGAAATTAGAAACTTTGATCCTTATATTCAAACCACTAGTTTGAGTCAATCCTTTAGAGGGCTTACCAAAGTGATCCAATCTCCGAGAATGACCCAAGTGAGCACACTCCTTTTGCTAGAGATTCTAGCTCACTATAATAAAGAATCTTTGTAGAGTGAAAGACTCCAAACCCATATTAATTTCCTCTCCTTCAGTCTTGATATCACATATCAAGGAGAGGCTCCGTCTGTTGTACTGGTCAGTGCCAGCCCCAATCTTACTAAGTGAGTGTGTTGACTTTTAGATGCTAGTGTGGATTGTTAGTCTCAACTCTTGTTGTAGAGCCATCGGGGATTAATATGAATGGAAGCCAAGTAAAAATCTTTAGTTAGAGGCTACCCAATTCAAATCTTAAAGGGGGCATAATCTTTGTGTAAGGAGGGGGAAGAATCTCTCCTATAGAACTCACCATAGGCATGCTACTAGGTGTTGGAAGGTAGTATACATGCTTGACCCCTGCCATAAGGGTGTTCATTCAGCATATATGTTATTGAGCCCTTTACATACACAAAAAAAATGGGCACCCTCTAGGGTGTGATACAGCTATGTGAGGTGCATGCATGCACATAAGTAGTGGGACAAAGGTTTTGCCTTCTCTACCATTTTTTTTGGTTTTAGGGATAAGGTGTGTTTGTTATTCAGTTTTAACCATGTCTAAACCTATCTAAACAAATTGAACGTCAAGACTTTCCCATCCCTCTGAGTTGCTTTTTCCTTAGTTGGATTATATTTGACTACTGCTTGCTTCTCATGTCTTGTTCAAAACTCAACACTACTTCACAACTTGAAAGTCAACCTTGTTGTTTGTTTGAAATCTATCAAACCAATCAACAATCTGTCCAGAATAGTCTAAAATTTTCAAAATCTCTTCAAAATCTAGATTAGTTGTTAGTATTGTCTCAATTTTTGTGCATAGTTGAGAACATTTCATGCGAGTACCTTTTTTCC
This sequence comes from Cupressus sempervirens, assembly GCA_028749045.1. Classification (NCBI taxonomy): domain Eukaryota; kingdom Viridiplantae; phylum Streptophyta; class Pinopsida; order Cupressales; family Cupressaceae; genus Cupressus; species Cupressus sempervirens. The sequence goes on along the minus strand of CM053791.1, from coordinate 169,038,134 downwards.
TATCACTTCTTTGTGCAGTTCTATCTAGATCCTCATGCAAGTACTTGTGCATCCTTGCATGAGATCTTGTTGACAGCATTCTATCTTGTTTTCCAAATCCTAGCACTTCTTTGTATAGCCTATAGCACATCTTTGCACGAGTTTAGATAGTTGTTCTAAGATTTTTCTTGTGCCTATGCACTTTCTTGCATGCCTCCTAGAGGGTCTTCACATGGGATCTTGATTCAAAACTATCAAATCGATCTATTCAAGTTATCTGTACTTTGTGTCTAGTCTGTTTGCTGCATAATTTTACCACTTCTCTGTCTATAAATAGTCCCAAATAGTAGCATTTTTCTTGGCTAATGACTCATGGTCTATACTTTAAATAGTCTTATCTCTCATATGTTTTATTCTCATCCTCTAATGTTCATTATACTCTATGTCACAATAGTCATAACTTTGGTTGTTCTAGCCTTCACTCAGACTACTGGTACCTCAATATACAATACTCTTCTCTTGTTTTTTGAGACTATGTTTTAGTGTGATCCTTTTCTTGGTCTTCACTTCTTGTACTTGTCTATGACTATCACAACAAGAAGTAGAAACATGTTTTATCCCCTTAGACTTAGGCAAGGTCGAGCTAGGGCTCATAATCACAATAAAGGTCACCTTCCATTTTATACATGATCTGTGTCTAGTTCATCCAGTGAGGAATCTTCACAAATTTCTTTAATTTTCAAATCACCTCAAGCCTAACAAACATTCTCCATAAACTTACAACAAACCAAGAACCCCTTTTATCAAGAGGATCCTAAGATTAGCCAAGGTCCCACATCTCTGAACAAATCTTCTAAATTATTTTTTGAAGGACCTTTCCAATCACAACATACTAAAATTGAACACATTCCTACAAGGGCTGATTACAAACCTGAACATGGTAATCATAGCACACACCAAGACCAACCTAGGAATGACAAAGAAAAAGACCATTACAGTGATGAGGAATAGGAAGAGGTGGAAATACTTCCTCAACACATAACAAAGTGTCATAAAGACAAAAAAATTCACAAGGTCATGCAAATCCTACTCAATGAAGAGAAAAAAAAAATACTTTCTAAAACTTGCCCAAGAGGGAGGTAAGTTGCCCCATCATTTCAATGTGGAAACCATCATCACACCTCAAGAGGAAACTGACATTTCCAAACTCCAAAAAACAACTAAAAATCACACAATAACAACTATCTTAGATGATGCGTGATAAAGACAAACCTGTGAAAACATACACCTTAGACACTCTGTCCATTTTCATTTGACAAGAGCATAGAAATGCATCCTTTCCCAAGAGGAGTAGAACTACCTAAGTATGATAAATACTTTGGAACCACCAATCCCCAAGATCATTTGTGGGAATTTGGTCCCTTGTCTATGAAATTTATGCATAATCAGACATATCTCATGCATTTATTCCCAAGAAGTCTAGATGGTCAGGCTACAGAGTGGTTTTCACACTTGCCTCCTAGTATCAAAATGTTTAATGAAATTTCCAACTTGTTTGTCTAGTAGTATTCTCATAACATTCAATACCATGTTAATATTTGAGATTTGTGTAACCTTAAGAAGAAGGCTAGGGAACCTTTCCTCACATTCATTTAGAGGTGGAGACAACTCTATACTAAATATTCATGCATGATTCCTAAAATGGAAAAGCTTTACATCTTCACTGATAGTCTCCTACCTGATTTTCGGTATAGAGTCCAACTTCAAGGTCCACGCACCTTTGAAGACATGGTCACACAAGCTATCCACATAGAGGAATTCATGGTCAAGAAGGGTGAACTTACCCTTCATAAGGACACTAAACAAGGATCCACCTCTAACAAGGACAAACCCAAGTATGTCAACAAGAACCAAGAAATTGTACGTGATGAGGTTGTTGACAATGTCACTCCTAAACATACTAAGGCAGCCTTTAATCTCATAGATGGTCTCAATGTGGCCAAGAATGTTGAGAAACCTCCTCCTAACAACAAGACATCTAAGAATAGACTGAGAAACTCATGGGCTACATGCCCTAAACAAGAGTATATGCCTCTAGGAAAACCTTTGGATGTGGTTTACAAGAGCTTGCTACAAAACAAGCTCATTTCACCATTGGGAAACTCTCGCCCCTATGATCCACAACCATGCCCACCATGGTGGAATGAAACAACATTCTATGAGTACCACCAAAATAAGGGTCACAAAGCTATCAAATGCATAAACCTGTGTCACAAACTCTAGGACAGGATAGATGATGGTGACATTATGGTAGATGTACATAACAAGAACTTTGATCACAAGGCTTTCAAGTAGCCCTTCCCATCTTATGAAAAGGAGAGAACTCAAAACTAAAACCTAATAACAAGGTCAACTATACATACACTAATGAAAAAAATGTGATCAACATGGTTGAACCTATGGATTTTGAGTATGGTGATGTTATTAAGGGTAAGCAAGATAAAAATAAACCCAAGACACCATTTGTCTTGAGGGGCCCTACTTCCTACACAACTAACAATACATCTTTGCAATACTCTGCCAATGTTATTACACACTCTTGTGCCAATCTGGTGCTCAAATGCCCTATGCCTTCTACTCTTGATCTTGAATAGCACAAAAATAAAACCCTTGTTGGTCCATCTGGCAAAAGTGCAAAACTCACAAAAAATTTAATAGCCACTACCTATAGTGTTCTTGATCAATTAAAACAAACTAATGCTCAAATTACAATCTTTGAGCTGCTTAAAATCTTGCCTACTCATAGGTAGATTCTTGACAAAGCCTTCACTGAGGCAAATGTTCCTCAAGATCTTAATCTTTAGAAATTTCAATCTATGGTAGGTCATCTGACCTTGCCTTACTATATGTCCTTCTTTGAGTAGGATGCTAATTCATTAAGTGACCCACACAATCAACCTCTACACATTGAGGACATGATACATCAGACACATGTCTGTTGAGTACTCGTCAATAATGGCGTTGGGCTGAACATTGTCTCTACTACTCTACTTAGAAAATTGAATTATTCTAAGGACTCTATTTATCCTCATCACAAGATCACTATAAAAGCATATGATGAAGTTAATCGAAATTCTCTAGGTCTTGTGGTATTGCCCCTCTGCATTGGTCATATAGAAAGGGATGTCACTTGCCATGTCTTTGACATTCCCTTGGCTTACAACATTCTGCTAGGAAGGACATGGATACATGAGATGTGTGTTGTGCCATCCACATACCATCAATGTGTAAATTCCCTTTTCATGGCTCTAAAGTCACTATCCCTACCAGTACTAGCTATACCTACAATATGTTGAAGGCTACTAAGAATTTTGTCCCTGCTAATAGGGAATCTATTGATTATCATGATAACAAGCTGAAAGAAACTAGCATGGATGAATACCACATTAAACTGGTGTTGTCATTAACATCTCTTCCTGAGTCTCCTCATCATTATAGGAGACCATGTGAGGCAAAGAAGCCATTTGTGTTGACACCTCAAACCAAGTATAATAGCACTTTTTTCAAGGCTATAGTCCCCTTAGAGGATGAAAGTGAAAATAGAGCCATTATTGCATGGTTTTAGAAATAAGAGACTCTAGTCGATCTCATAGAACAAGCTCATGAGATCACTCCTGAGAAACATGGCCCTAGTCTTAGACTCATGAAACGCATTGTTTATAAGGGTATTGGTCCTATTGGATGCAATAACAACAATCTAGTTGATCCTATTAAAGCAATAGCCCAAAGAAACAAGGATACAATATCTAGTCTAGGCTTTAAGAAGGTTCCCTTCCATTTAGGGGTTAACAAATTCAGACCAGCACCTAAGGGTTCATCTAAAAATGAGTCACAAGTTGAGTCAGACACTCAAGAAGATAATTTTGATGATGAGGATCCTTATCCTTATCCTATTCCTCATGATCTTGCTAAATTATTTGTTGAGCTAGATAACTTTGTGCCACATGTTAGTACTATGGATGGTACTAGTGATTCTTTTGAGGACAATACTGATCCATACCATGCCCATTCAGAATACGAAGAGTCTAGTCAGGCATTATGTCTTGAGTATTTATTTAAAAATCTAGATGAGGAAGGTGAGTATGTCCCTATCACTGTTGGGGAATTCTACAGCCTATCACCATGCAGCACTAATTCTAAGGAATATGAATTTGACTCCCTTTCAAAAGTAACTATAGATAAAGATATCAACCAAGTTCGTGTCTATGAAAACCAACTTGAAGTGGGTGAAGCATCTAGGGTTAGGTTGGATGGGTTTGATCCAACTAGTCTCCTCGACTCTTTGTTTGATGATGTTAGTGCTCAAAGGCATTCAAACACACTTGTGGATCAAGCTGCTCTAGGTCTCAAATTGCTAGTCCAAGCATTTAATGACCATACTATGAATGCAATCGAACCTGCCTCTACTCTTTCACTCACATACCCCAAGCTTATAGACTGGAATTCGAATAAATCTAGTGAAGTCCCTACATTCCAAAATGACTATGCTCTTACCTACTACTTGAATGATATCAAACTAGTAATGTCTTCCACCAATGAACAAAGCATCAACATGACTAAAGCTAAAATCAAATATCTCAGTCATGCAATTAAAAAGAAAAAAAATAGAATGTTCGATGGTGAAAACCACATTGTTGCAATGTTGGAACCTAAAAAATTAAAAATAAAAGATGCATCCAAGGGTGAAAACCTCTCTGAGGTGCCTACGGATGAGATATTTGATGAACTTTCAAGTCACTTTGAAGTGAGATTATCAATGTTGATAGAGCCAATAGCCGATCAAGTTAGGCATAGAAGAAAATCCTCACATGATACATCTGGCACAGCGACTGTCTTTAGAAGAAAAAGAGGAATTCATTGCCTTCTTCTGAGAGAAGAAGATAAATTTTTCTTGGACATATTCTGACATGCTAGGACTAGATCCTAATCTCAATATGCATAATTTGTCCATCATGCCAGGCATTAAACTAGTTAAATAGAAACTTCAAAAAATGCATCCTCATGTTGCATTGTTCATCAAAGCTAAACTAGAGAAGCTTCTGAAAGTTGGTTTCATCTATGCTATTGATTATGTTGAATGGATATCCAACATAGTTCTAGTCTCCAAGCATGACAAATCTATCAAAGTTTGTACTGACTTCCATGATCTCAATTTAGCATGTCTTGAAGATGATTTTCCACTTCCCATCATTGATATGATAGTGGACATGATATCACGATATGAGATGTACTCACTCATTAACAAGTTTTCTAGTCATAATTAGTTCAAAATTGTGCTAGAAGATCAAGAAAATACTACTTTTACATGTGCATGGGGAACCTTCTATTGGAATGTAATACCATTTGGCCTGAAAAATACTGGTGCTACCAATCAGAGAGCAGTCACTAGAATTTTTCATGATATGATGCCTAAGACCATGGAGGACTATGTGGATGATACCTTGGTCAAGAGCGCAAAATGAAATACTCATTTGCAAGATTTGGGACCTCTCCTAGATCGCATGGAAAAATTTGGTCTTAGGGTTAATCCCAAGAAATACACATTTGGTGTCACATCAAGGAAACTACTAGGATATATTGTGTCTATGAAAGGAATCGAGGTGGATCTAGAGAAAGTTCAAGAAATTATGGATATGCCTCCACCCTGTAACATCAGTCAAATGAGAGGTCTACAAGGAAGACTCCAATCTATTCCTAGGTTCATCTCACAACTGGCAATAGATCACAACCTTTTACAAAGACTCTACATAAGAGAGTGAAATATATCTAGAGTTTGGATTATGAACAAAGCTTGACACAGATAAAAAAATATCTTGCTAATTCACCAATATTGATGCCTCCTGTCTATGAGAAGCCCTTGATTTTGTACATCTCAGCAACTAAAACATCTCTTGGAATCTTATTAGCTCAAGCGGACAACAATAACAAGGAAAGAGCTATTTACTATTTGAGTCACATGTTGATCTCTTATGAGATGAATTACAGTATCATTGAGAAAGCTTGCTTGGCAATTGTCTTTGCTTCCTTAAAGTTGAGACACTACATGCTTTCTCACACTATGCAACTAGTGGCTAAAATTAATCCACTAAACTACTTGCTCAGTAAAGTATCTCTGACAAGAAGATTGGCTAAGTGGGTCATGATACTTAGTGAATTTGACATTCGGTATGTTGAACGAAAGGCTATCAAGGGACAAGCGATTATGGATCAACTAGCAAATGCACTGATGTAGAGCCTTCTCCCACTGAACATTGATTTTCTTGATGAATCAATTCTAATGCTCACACACCAAATGTGGGTGATGTTCTTCAATGGGTCCTTCACACAACAGGGATCTAGTGTTGGGTTACTCTTCATAATGCCACAAAGATATTCATTACCCAAAGCATACAGGATTTTATTTCCTTGTACAAACAACATTACAGAATACAAGGCTTTGATTAATGGCATGAAGATTGTGACTGAATGGAGAATGGATTAGTTAAACATCTTTGGGGACTCTCAGCTCATAATCAACTAGGTCAATGATGTGTATCAGAAAAAGGATGAGAAATTAATCCCTTACAAACACTTGGTTGATGACATGAAGAAATATTTTGCTCACATTACCTTCCAAAAAATTCCTCAAGCTAATAACAAAGTGGTTGATGCCATGGCTACTCTGGCCTCCTTGCTATAGATGCTCGAAAATGATCTCCGACATGAGTTCCTAGTGGAAGCATTACTCTACCCTACCTATGATACTCCTAATTCTAGGATGATCTATTCTATTGTAGGACAAGACTCATCTTGCTACCACCACATCTACTCCTACCTTTATGACCAAACCATTCACTATGGATGATCTAACCCAAAATGAAAAATGTTACCTTATCTATAAAGCTTCATGGTATGTCATTATTGGTAATGACTTGGTTAGGAGAGGTCTCAATAGAATACTCCTTAGGTGTCTAGAACCCAAAGAATCAAAACACACATTAATTGATGTTCACAAGGGCATTTGCATATCTCACTCAAATAGCTTAACAATAGCTCACAAGCTCAATAGAGCTGGTTACTATTGGCCAAAAATGGAGCAAGAGATGATCAAGTATGCTAAGTTTTGTAAATAGTGCCAGCTCCATGGGAATCTAATTCATGCTCCATCCAAGGAGTTGATAACATCTACCACATTATGGCCATTCCAACAATGGGCCTTTGATCTTGTGGGTCAAATTCACCCATCTTTTTCTAAGGGACATAAGTTCATTATTATAGCTACAAACTACTTCACAAAGTGGGTACAAGTAGTACCTCTCACCATAGAAAATGAAAAAACTATAGCTCTGTTTATCACAAACTACATCATATGTAGGTATGGTGTACCATTCTCCATCATTATTAACAATGGAGGATAGTTTGAAAACAAAGACCTCAAGGAGCCATACAAATTATTCAAAATTAGGCAACATTGGTCTTCTATCTATTACCCCCAGGGTAATGATCAAGTAGAGGCATCTAACAAGGTGATACTCAAGATCCTCCATCGCACAGTCAACAAATCTAGGAGGGACTCGCACATCTAGATTAATCAAACTTTGTGGGCATACAGAACAAGTATCAGGACTCTAATGGGTAGAATGCCCTTTGCTTTCATTTATGGAGCAGATTTTGTGCTTCTAATAGAGGTTGAGATTCCTACTTTTAGAATCTCTATAAAGGGCCTCATTACTAATGAATATTATGGAATATCTTAGCTTCAAGAGCTTTTGTTACTAGATGAGTGTCAAAAAGTGGTGTACGATCATCTGCAAGCTTATCAACAGTGAATGTCTAGAAGCCACAATAAGAAAGTTAAGCCATGTCACTTCCAACTAGATGATCTTTTCCTAAGAGAAAATCCTAAGAATCAACAACAACAGGTCCAAAAAGGAAATTTTGAACCAAACTAGCTTGGTCCTTACATAATCACTACAATGTATAGATTTGGTGCTTACCAGCTTTCTACAACCGAGGGAGAAGTGCTCAAGGAGCCTATCAACACTCTCCACCTGAAGTGGTTCTATAGCTAGTCTAAATTTAGAAGATCTCTATACATATCTAAATTTCCTAAAAGAAATCTAAAAACTACAAAAAGTACTTTAAAAAATCATTACCCTAGTGAAATCCTAGCAATAGGCACCCTGGTAATACTAAAAAAATTGAAAATTTCCAAAATACAAAAAAGAGAAAAGAGAAAAATAAAAAAATATTAAAAAACAAGAAAAGTGCCATTGATGAAAACTTAGAAATAGGCATCATGGTAGCAAAAAATAGAAGCTCTTCGAAGAAGGTGAAAACCTAGCGAATGAGCACATCTTGTTCCCAATGCTCTATCTTGCAGTGCATCTTCTAGCCTCCTGTATAGTTTCTTTCCTACTTTCATTCCCTGCTTTTTCACTCATGTATCCATGAATTGAATCTTCTCACAACTTGGGGGCACTGCCCTTTAATGTCCTAGAATCTCTTTTGTGACAGTCACCAGTTGTTTTAACTGCATCTGTCTACTATCGCTAGTGTCACTCTTTGTCGAGATTCTCCTCATAGAATCTCTTTAACAACAGTCACCAATTGTTCTAACTACATCTATCTACTATCACCAGGGTCACTACTTTTTGAGATTCTCCTTATAGAATATCTTTCATGATAGTCACCAATTGTTTCAACTACATCTGCCTATTATCTCTTGTATCATTCTTTGAGATTCCTTTATGAAAAATCTCTCTTGCATCAGTCACCAGTCATTCTGGCTATGTCTGTTTACTATTGCTCAGTTCTACTCAAGTTCTTCATAGTGAAGATTCCTCTTTGACTTTAGTCATCAGTTATTCTGACTAGGTCTATCTACTATCATCACCCTACTGAAGAGATTTCTTTCATCCATGTTTTGGACATTGACACTTGACATCAATCCTATAACACAAAAAACTCAAAATGATATACTTGTTTGGATATGTTGAGCATTTTATTTGTTTGTTTCACTTTCATCTCGTCATGTCTACTCAAGCAATGCAATGATGTCATTTTTGACTAAGAAGTGATGACTAGGGGCATGACCTTTTCTTTGCTTTATGTTTGTGGTTTAGTTCCAATAATTTGAAACATTCATATAAGAGGGATGTCCACTATAAGAGCCTCCATCTTGTATTGGATGGTTGGGTGTACCTCGACTCCTTTTATATGGATAGATCAATAACATTGGTTCTTTTCCTTGCTTGTTGGAGTGAACTCTTCATGCTATAGTAAATACAAATACTCATCCTACTAAGTGAATGTATGCGTCACTATGAGTATATCTAGAACACTTTTATCTCTAGTTATGAACGCAAGGGTCATTGCAGACAGAATACTTAATGAAATATTTAGCATAAGATGGATCTCTTGTATGTTTGGTGTGTTTGCATGAAAGTAACATTCTGGTCATCCTAGCATTTATGCTTTGATGCTTATATTAACTTGCTACACTAAAAGGGACAAATGTTCTAGTCATTTTAGATTCTTGTGCCTTGAATGCTTACATTTAATCCTGACAATACTATAACATATATCCTATTCATATTTCCATGGTTGCAATGTTAGTGGGAATTGTATGGCATATGGGATTTTGATAAATGCTCCATGATGATAATTGTCGAAGTTTGGCAACCAGGGTTGCATCTAGTTTTAGGTTGCATCTAGCATAGGTTTGTATTGCATACTTCACTTGCATAAGCACATGATTTAATTACAAATCTACTTCCATCCTTCATGATGGGGGCTTATTAGCTTCTTCAAAGTATCATGATTCTTCATGGCTACACAAGCATTTGGTTCTTTGATTTGTCCTCTCGCTCCTCATGGAATACCTATCATTGTCAAGCAAAAACATGAAACACTACATGAGATGTCAATCCATTTACCTGTACATTTCATCCATAAATCCAATAAATTCATTTCATCTATACTACATGTACAAATCAAATCAAACATGCATCCATACATCACATCATGCTTGGCATCTCATAATCATAGCATAAAACATCTCATGTACATCAAATTAAAAGACAAACACTGACAATGAATCTGTCTATACAAAAAAGGGTGCTACTTGAGCACTGGCGATCAAAAATGATACAAAATGGGGCTAGCACACCAATCAATACTTAGAGGTAAAAATATGTCAGGTCTAGCTCTATCTAGTACCCTCACCTCCTAGAGTAGGAAAAGGAGGAGGTGATGGTATGTCTACCCTGGTCGGTGGGCGCACACCTCTTGAATCTTGAGCATATTGGGAGAATGTAGGCACTTGTTGAGTCTCATTGGGCACCACTGTGGAGTAACTTGCAAAATAATAGGTAACTTAGGTCACTTGTAGTCAGACCTCATCCTACAACAACTCTACTCTTCGCTTAGATACCTATACCTACTCTCGTAGTCTAAGGATCTAGCGATCCCACTCTACTATTCATGTATCACGTACAACCACCTATATCTTTAACTCTCCTAGCCATCAAGAGGCCTACCATATCCACTCCCTAGCTCTCCTTAGTGCATCCTTTGACCCAACAGTAGGCTGGTCCTACATCTCCTCATCTAACATCTCCACTTGCTGCTCCACTAGCACCTGCTCCTTTGTGCACCATCTTTGTTGTCGACCCTACTCTGCCCCACTACCACCAACACTTGGATCTAACCCCATCTATCAAGGGGGATCTGCACCTACCTCAGATGTTGTCTCACTTACCCTACTAGTCCCTATGGTGGTTGTTGCACTAGCTATTGTACTAGTCCCTGTACTGGTACCTACTAAGGTCTCTATGACCTGGGAGCTGCCATCCCTAAGGGGTTAATAAACCATGGGAAGGGATGGCTAACAAAATATGCCTAGTAGGTTAGCATCATCCCATCATCTATTATAACTAGTAGATAGTCCTACTATGTCATAACTAGGTTGTACACATCAATCATTAACTTCCTTGGGTCCAATCTAGCCGACCACCCCTACTCTAGATCTCTAGCTACCTGAGCATATGAGCAATACTCCTAGCTGATGTCTTGATGCTGCCTATACTATCGCCATACCTAAGTAATGGGAAATTTCTCTATAATATGGGTTGCCTAGCCTAGTAATGACTATGAGGTGAACATCTAACTTAGCTCCTAAGAAGCATCATCCCAATACTTAGTCTCTCTCTAGGGTCACCATATGATGGATACTAGATCATCGAGACATGTCCTCTAGTGCTCAGTCTTACCCATACGTGCTTGGGTAAATTGGCCCATATATTTGCATATATATGGCTCCATATGCTCCCATGCATCCTCAAAAATGAGTCATGTCACTGGTAGGTGCTCCCATGCCTAGATTTGTAAAATGTAGATGTTGACAGCCATGTTCCTTCGCTCATGGTATACAATCTCATGCATCTCATGAAACATGTGGGTGAGCATGCACTGTCCCCACCCAAATCTTTCCGAAGCATCAAGCATCCTCTGTAACATCACAACCCAACCACACTCCAACCCATGCTATCCTCTGTCAGGTACCAAAAAATGACTGATGAAAATTTCCAAAACTAAGGCCAACTTATGAGTAGGACCATATCTGTGGATGAGCTCATCCCATGTGATGGCTTGACCTATAGCCAAGTATCTTGAAAAGATGGTCCATAGTGCCTCTATCCATGCTTTTGGCACTATATCATACATAACCCTCAGCCCATGGAATGGTATGCAAAAAATCTTGTAGATATCCTAAAGGGTGATGGTCATCTCTGTCTAATCAATATAACACCTTTTTAGTTATAGGATTGGACATCTCTTACTACCAAAGTACTATGTTGATCTTCATTAAATGTCAATCTAGGAGCATGAAATTGAGATGATGTCTACAAAGTATATGCTCTAGTTTCACTAAAATTCACTACTACCTTGAATGCAATAACCATTAATAAAATCTAGTTTATCCAAAGGAAAGACAACTATCAAATACTTGGAAGGGAATTCTAATTATTTAACCATACATCTATGCACCTACTGCTGTAGGAATAGTGACTAGTTCTATTTCCAGTGGTTACAGAAATAGCAATTCTAATCTTAACTTAGAAAACTAAATCTAACTCCTACTTACTAAAGTAAACTCCACCTTCCGCGTGGGCCCCCATGGAAGAATGAAGGAAAAGATCAACTCAGAAAAAAGTATAAAAACTCAGCAAAGTCATGTATTCATTCAAATATGCAGTATTACAATAACTTGGAAAACAAGATGTCTATCAACTCTATCTATCTGCTCACTACCTAACCTCATAGATGGGTAAAAGCACAAACTTGTGTCACCTTTTATAAAGAAACGTGATATCAGAATGTGATAGTTCAACATTAATTGCAAAAAACATAGTATTTGTGTTCAAAATATGAAGATGATGTGAACTGATGAAATGTGTAGAATTGGATGAATTTTATGCCTATAATTTTTATAATTTTTTTGAGTAAGAATTTATTTATTTTGTTTTGTTTTGAAGTCCCTTTTTTAATTGTAAAATATATAGGGTGTAGTTCCCGTCAAACAAGTATATGCAAATCATCTTTTTTTGTTTTGATTTGAAAATATCTTATAGATGACATGTATAGATAGTGAACAAAAAAAGAAATAATTATTTTAGACGTATATTTTTTTTGTTATAAGTACTCAAGTTCGACCTTATCAGAATCCAACAATTTTTTCCTCCCGTCAAAACTTCCCTATCAAATCTATACTTTCTTGGAAAAAAATTACATATTCGTGAAGAGGATTCTCTCCTCTAGAGATAAATATAAATTCTTAATTTTTTTGATATGATTTACTATTTTTTTTTCTTTCTTGAGGGAGCATCTTCTGAAATGTTGAAATATCGACATATAATATTTTGAGATTATAACATATTATAACTAATTAAAACACTAAAAAATTTATATAATGATGATATTGAATCTGAGATCTATAAAAGGGTATTTTTAGTTTTTGAAAAAACTTGAGTTTTGATAGAGAAATGAGATGTGCCCAAAATAGGTTTTGGTACCACAAATGGTGACACAGATCTATTCTTTTACCCAGATACAGATGAGGTCTTATTTAAAAGGAAGGAAAACAAAAAAACTCCTATAATTATGACTTCCTCATGAAGGAAAGTCAGTTACAACTTAAGACTGCAACCGTGCAATTGTAAAGACATTAATTATCCCTTAAATTCCCCACAAATATAGATCATAGCAAATGCTAGATCTGCTCTTTTATCTTACTTTAAATAGCTTCCAAGAATCCAGGTATCATGCTTTGAATGTTTAACTGATCACTTTGATGCTTGCTTCCTTCTTCAACCACTTTATCAGGTCCCTCTTTGTTATTCGTTAAAACAGGTCCCTTCTAACTTTGTCACTAAGTCTCCAACCGCAACGGTATCATAATGCTTCTCTTTAATACCATCAATGGCTTAGCGCTATTCCTTCATAGTTTTTTTTTTATTAACTCTAGCTCAGCTTGTATTCCTGTGATCAACATTTAATGCACACAAGACTTCCCGCAAACATTTATTTACATTTATTAGTTTACAAAGAAAAGGCATTAATTATTCAACTAACAATTTTTGCAATCTCTTCGGTTGCAAGAAGATCTACCTATATCAAACATTCATGAAGAAATATTTTTACCACAAAATAAACCCCTTTTTAGATATAATTTTGATTATCATTTTTATGCCCTATGTCCATACTTTATACATCAAAAGTTCAGAACACTTATATTAAAAGATGATAAAGTTCAGTATGTTATAGACAAATGTTCACAAAAAGGGCGAAAAACACTTCTATTTCTTTATGTCATCATTTTTTCCCCCAACCTTCCTAAGGCTGGTCCCTTCACCATCTATAGGTTTTTGATCCTCATTCGTAGCCTAAGATCATTAGCAATTTTCTCCCATGATTCATGAGCTATGTAATTAAAATATCCATGATTTTGTTTCAACCTTTCCCATTTCTATTCTTCAACAATCATGTTATATTTAGAAAATGAATCATACTTTCCAAGCATAGGATGCAAGAGTATTGGTGGTTGGAAATGAAGAGGTTCCCAATAATTTTTATAACTTCTACCTAACATCATATACCTGGGCATCCTGCTGATGGCCAACTCCAAATTTTTAAGAGAGTACAACTCCCTTGTTTTTAGATCTTCTGGTAATTAGATCCATCTTTGAAGGGAGGCTTGTATAGCATCAGGGACATTTGCAGAATAATGTTGCTCCCAATCCAAAAATGTCTGTTCGCGAACAGGGTGAATTTTGGTAGCAGTAATTTGATTATTGCTAACAAAAAACCAATCGAAGAATACACTATGAGTGTTTTGCACCTCTAGCCAAATATACAATGGTTCAAACATTTCTTTTTCCCTATAAGGAGCAACCTAGTTCTCTTGACTAATCTCATTCTACATCCATGATATAACTACCCTAAACTGTACATCTCCCACATATAACAATGAATTCCAAACTTTATCATCTAGAACAACAAGATTATGAACATATAACTCACAGAGGAGATTTTGCAGAGCCATCAAAACTGATTTGAATGCTACATAGAATTCTTGGCGAGTGTGCAAGGAAGGGTTTAACCCCCGAGTAATTCGAGACAATTAAAAATTAATCATTTGCTCTTTTAGGAACAATGCATAAACTAGAGATGGTGACCTGCAATTTACAAGCTCTAGAATGAGCTCTGTAATCTTCGTGACACATTACTACAAGACCATAATTTCACTATCCTTCTCTTCAATTTGTTGTGCTTGTTCCCTAATAGTTATGAGCAATTGCTTCCTTTTTAGGTCCCTATTTGCTTTTTCCCATTGAAACTATTGGTACAAACTAAAGCTGGCTATTAATGGAGTAGAAATGTTCCATGGTGTATGACGACGAACAACAGGTCTATAATATTCAAGGTGGTGTTCAAGATGATGGTGGTAAGTAGTGTTGATGTCCTAAGAATATTGACATTCAACAAAGTTGTCATTTTGACAAGCAACAGTGTTATCAACTTTTTTTGAAGGTACAACGACTGCAGGATAGGGTGCAATAGTCATTTTAACTTGAAATGTTTCAACAATTTCCTAAACCATTTCTTATGCAACAAATGGATATTCCTCTGGTGGTAGGTTATCAGTTTCCTCTGCTGGCTGTTCAAACCTAGACACTATTTTTTTTAAGGACTCTGTGTCACTATCAATATTAATAGAGCTATTTGGCTTTGTGGAAATTTTCTCAAGATCATTTTCATGTTCAAGAGTAGGTGTTGTGTTCTCTGGTGACTATGCAGGTGTAGATACTGGAGTTTCAACATCAACAGGTGATATAGGAGGCTCAGCAGGTGGCACAGGAGATTTAGTTTTCAAATTTACCCCAGACATTCTGGTGACTTGTCGTGGAGTAGAAATTGGGGTAGAAATTGGTTTCTTGCCCTTATCAATAGATTTCCCTTTATTAAGGTTGAGTGCAGGTTCTTGTGATAGTGAGGATACTTCTTCTGAACCTTCCTTTGCAGCAACTGTGTGTGATTTCCTCTTTCAAGAAGTTGAGGCTTCTACAGGCTGAATTTTCCTTTTCACAATTTTAGGTAAAGATGCAAAATCCAAAGCTTCTTGAGCCATTCTATATACTACTTTCCTGACTCCTACAGTAGTTTTCTCTCTTGTCCCCATTCCTTGCCCTTTAGGTCCACTCCTTTTAGGTCCCTCTATCTTGAGTTTTACAAAATCCTCCCATGTTCCCAAGTGTTTCCTAGTCAACTCCCTTTCAATTATAGCCCTAATCAAGAAATAGTGGGATATCGACTAGGTTTTGCCTTGTTGTACATAGGTAGCTTGCCTTTTAATAATATTATAAAGGAAACTCAGGAGATTTACAAGACAATCACCATGCCGCAAACCACTAAAATTTTTGAAATGAATAGCATGCAACTAAGAATACCTTCATTCATAGGTAAAATACCTTATGATAAATTTAGCAGGATAGATGAATTGCAAAGGGAGAGATAATCGTATTGTACCTTACTTTTTGTTTTCCTCCAGTCGAGGATCTCTAGGTACTGAGAATTGCTCTTTTGCTTGTCGTGCATCCATGTCCTTTGTCCATCGTTCTCCATTTGTGGGCAAACCAGAAACTTCTGCAACCACTTCTTCAATGAATTCTATCTGAATGCCCTTAACAGTTTCATAGCCATCCCTTAATGTATTATGAAATTGGAGCGCAATTTCCTGATCAAACTACTTCAAACTAAGACAATAAGTTGGCCAACCTCATTGTTGAAACAAACTACATGTTGTTGGGTCTACCAGTAAGACTTTGTGGTCTATTGGTTCATGTTGCTGAGGTTCTCAACCCATATTTTTCAAAAAAAAATGCTATTGCTAGCAAATTCACTGCAAGTTATTTGAGAGTATGGACGAAGACGGCTACAGGGGTTTCAACAAAGGGAAATTTTTTAAAAGAAATACTTCAATACTTTCCAAATATCACATCCTTTAGTACTTCATGATGGCATTTTAATCACCAAACCATAATGAGGATAAAGATCATGCTCAAAAACATACGCCATATTAATGAGGGGTTATATGAAATCATGATTTAATTGTTAGCCTTCTTTAATTTTTTCACACATTTCGGAAGTACAAAGGAGTGCCAGCTCATTACTGAAATGACCCTTCCCTATACATCCTACATGCCAACTTAAGATTTTCCTTGATTTACATTCATGATTTCTTTCCATGATTTGCATTCATGATTTCGATTTTCCCTCCCCCCAACCTAGCTAGACTGGGTCCCACCAGACCGTAAAGATTGCAAATTCTAAAAATCAAAATAAAATGCATTTCTAAATAAATAATAAATTAAATAAATGCAAAGGGGTCATGTGTGACTGGCCTAAGGTGTAATAGGAAGGATGGTCCAAGTAGTACCATATGAGAGAAAGAAAGTGAGATGGCATGATGATGGAAAGACAAGAAGGTGGGATAGAATGAGGTGGAAAAGAAATGAATTTTGCATGAATGCAAAATTTTTATTATGAAGGCCTTGAAAATAAATTCAAGGGGCTGCAGGCATCTAAGTGGGAGACTCGGATAGAGTGGTTGCAGGAAGAAATGTTTCTATTGTGGTGAACTATTGAAGAAATTCTTCCCAGGTTGCTGGTTTATGATATAACTTTAGGCGATGCCCATTAACCAGAAGTTTGAATTTGATCAGATCACTTGTTGATAGTTGAACTGCTACATTGTTAAAAATTGTAATGATTTCATAGGGACCAAGCCATCGAGTTTGAAATTTTCCTTAGTGATGCTGATATCGTGAATCATACAGGAGCGTCCAATCACCAACAAAGAATTCTTTGTCTTTAATGAATTTTTCATGCCATTGCTTTCTTTGACTCTAAATTAATTTTGTGTTATCAAGAGCTAACTTTCGCCATTCATCCAACTCATTGAGATGCAAAATGTGATCCTGTTGTGCTACATGAAGGGTAATATCAAGTTCCAAAGTTGTCCACAGAGTTTTATGTTCAAATTCAATGGGCATAATAGTTGTCTTCCCATATAGGAGCTAAAAAGTTGTAAACCTGGTAGTGGATTTCCATGTTGTTTTGTACACCCATAAGCCTTCAAGAAGTCTAGCTGCCCAATCTTTCTGATGCAAAGACACAGTTTTAGTGAGTATATGTTCCAACTCTCTATTGGTCACTTCTACTTGTCCATTGGCCTATGGATGATACAGAGAAGATTTTCCATGCTGATTTTATACTACTCCATGAGTGTAGCTATCAGATTACATATAAATTGAGGCCCTTCATTTGATTGCAATTCTCTAGTAACACTAGATCTGGTAAAGATACATTCGTATAGAAACTTTGCGACATTATTGTCATGAGGATGTTTCATGGGTTTTGCTTCTACCCACTTAGTAACATAATTAGTGCAAACCAGTATGTAACTTTTCCCTTCTGATGGTGGTTCAATAGGGCCAAAAAAATCAATTCCCCATTTATCAAATGGTTCTACTACTATCTATGGCTACATGGGCATTTCATCTATTTTTGTCGATCAACCTATTCTTTGACATTTATCACATTTCTTGGTATACTGAGCCACATCCTTGTGAAGTGTAGGCCAATAATAACCTATATTTAGAATCTTTAATGCAGTCTATTTGTTAGCAAAGTGACCACCACAGGGCTCATCATGACAAGCACAAAGAACATCATATGTTTCATCTTCTCGAAGACACCTTCGTGTCACCTGGTCTAGCCCAATATAAAAAATGAACCCTGAGATCCATGAAAAATTAAAACTCTTTTCTGCTAGCAATTTTTTTTCTTTTCCAAAGAAATGTGGGGGATTTTTTCCAGTAGTTAGGTAGTTGGAAATGTCAGCATACCAAGGGTTTTATGCTAACAAAAGAAAGAGATGTTCATCGAGAAAGCTATCTTCTATGGTTGCAGGATCATCAGGTGTTTGAAGACGAGACAAGAAATCAACTACAGCATTTGCTTTACCTGGCTTGTCAATAATGGTGATGTCAAACTCTTGCATTAGTAACAACCATCAAGCCAATCGTCTAGAGATTGCTGGTTTGTTCATCAAATATTTGATAGCAGAGTGATCTAGATGTACAAATATTTCGTATCCTGTAATGTAATGTCTGAATTTATTCAGAGCATAAATTACAGCTAGTTTTTTCTTTGTCATAGTGTAGTTATATTTGGCTCCTTGAAGATTTTGCTGATATAGTAAATTGCATGTTCTACTGAATCTATCTTTTGGCCAAGTACCTCTCCAATGGCATTATCTAAAGAATCTGTGTGTATGTGAAAAGGTAACTCCTAATTGGGTCCTCAGAGCACTAGTTCTGTTGAGAGGACTTCCTTAAACTATAGGAAAGATTTTGTACATTTTGAATCCCATACAAACTCTGCATCTTTTCAAAGCAATTTATTTAAAGGTGTTGCAATTTGACTAAAATCTTTGATAAAATGCCGATAATATCCCACATGCCCTAGAAAACTCCTAGCTTCTTTCAATTTAGTTGGTACAGCCAATGTGTGTATGACTTCTATTTTTGCTGGATCTACTTCAATTCCTTTAGGGGAAATAAAGTGTCCCAACACCACTCCTTCTTGCATCACCATAAAACCCTTTTCACTGTTTAAAGACGAATTGTAGTCTTTGCATCTTTGTAAAACCTTGTCCAAGTTCTCCTTGGCTTCTTCAAATGTTTGTCCATATGTGGTGAAGTCATACATATACACTTCCAAACAATCTGCAAATATGTCAAAAAAAATGCTAATAACAGCTCTTTGGAAAGTTGCAGGTGCATTGCACAAACTAAGTGGTAGGACAGCATAAGAGAATATTCCCCATGGGCATGTGAATGTGGTCTTGTCCTGATTCTCTGCTGCTATTTGGATTTGATTGTAGCCACTGAACCCATCAAAGAATGGAAAGTATTTTTTTCCTACAAGATTATCAAGAACTTGATCGACAAAAGGCAATGGAAAATGATCCTTCTTGGTAGCTGAGTTAAGTTCTCTATAATCTATGCAGACTTGCCATTTTCCCCCTTTCTTGGGAATAATAACCAATGGTGACACCCATTGGCTATCTGAAATAGGATATATGAAGCTAGCATTGAGTAGCTTTTGCAATTCATTTTTGACAGTATCCCTTAATGTTGGGTTTATCCTACACTAAGGTTGTCTCACAGGTTTGCAATTTGGATTGGTATAAATCCTATGGGTACAGAGTGTAGGATCCAAACCTTTCATATATGTATACTCCCAAGAAAAAGCATCTTGGTGCTTTTGTAACAGCTATAGGGTATTATGATGTTGTGCCTAAGATAAGGACTTATATTTAATTCTCTTCCTAGAACGATTGTTGTTTTTACTACTTTTTCAACCATTGAAATTTGCAAAATTGGTTGTGAATCTATCTCATGTTGCAAGACTGAATGCATAAGCTGTGTAGACTCAAAATAATGAATTTCAGCGTGTAAAGTAAGAATGCTTTCTAAGACACACTCTTGTTTAGAAGATGTCTCAGGTTGTGTTCCATACTCATTTAGTATGATAGAAGAAATGACGTCATCTTCTTCTTTAATGTTTACAACTGAGTCCCATAAGATCATCATCAATTGTTGAATAGAATCTATGTCCATATCAAAGTCATCCATATTTGGCCAGACAACTTGATCATCCTGCAGCAAAGGCTGAGCAGGAGAATACAAGGTTAAATTTTTAGTGTTCATTCCATCTGTAATAGTCATTTTCCCTTATCGACATGCAATATAAGCATCTACTATTGCTAACCATGGTCATCCTAGAATGATAAGATATCCCACAGTACTTTTTTTTGGAGAGAGTACTACAAAATCAACTGGATACTACCATGAATGTAATGTGATAGTGACATCTTCTAGCATACCATCAGGAATGATGGTAGAACTATCTACTAGCTGCAAGATTGTTGGTGTTTGCCTAAGATCAATGATGTTTAATTTGGACACCACTTCCTTGTTCATTACATTAATGGATGCTCCTAAGTCTATTACGATATTCTGCACTTGCACTCCTTGAATGGTGAGGGTTACTACTGGGCTTCCAAGGTTTTCATACTTAGGCATTTTGCAGTTATCAAGCATAAGAACAGAACGTTGCCCAAGGACATGGATAGTCTTTGGGTCTTTCTTTTTCCTTCCTAGATTTTTAACATTGGCTTCTTTGATGGCTTTTGAATATATAGGGACTTCCTTTATTGCATCAAGCAAGGGAATTTTTACAGTCATTTGCTTGAGTTGCTCAAGAAAATCTAATGCAACTTGAATTTCACTCGGTAGAACTTTCTTTGTTAACCTACTAGGAAATGGTAGTTTCTTGGCTGCAGGAGAGATAGTGGTGGTAGGTTCTTGAACTGACTCAATATTTGTATCATATATTTCATTTATAATCAGCTACTGAGGTGAGGCAAGCATTGTTCCAGATCATAGCTAGATATCATTCAGGGTGATGGAATAACTTTGTTGTTGGGCTGAAGGTTTTGCACTATTAGGATTAAGCACAGGCTATGCAGGTAACTATGGCTATTTTGGAGGGGCTATATTGGCTATAGGAGGCATTAAGGCTTGCTATTGAGGAGGTTGAGTCAAGCCTGGTTGATGCTGGTGCTGCTGCCAGTTCTAGGTTTACTGCCAACCCTGCTGAGGTTGGTGCCAACCTTGGTTAGGCTGCTACCACCCTTGGTTAGGTTGCTACCAATTATTATAATTACCATGTTTTTGTTGCCATTGGCTATTACCACCATAATTATGGAGTGGGTCTTGAGGAATACCTAATCTTGGACCCCATGGCCTTCATTGAGCAACATAGAGGACTTCCCCATCTTCATCAATTGCCTTGAACTCAGTAGGCACATGCTATGATTCCAAGCTAGCGATAGGCTTACATCGGTAGATGGGTTTCTTTTCTTTGCAATGGTGCCAATATTCTGCCAACATAATATCAGCATCCTCCTTCCTTTGTGCTTACATGGTGTCCAATTGTGTAGCAACATCATTAATGATGTCTTTCTTGAAATCTGACAAGAGGTTTGACAGTTTTGTCTTAGATACTCCCACCCCAGGAGTTTTTCAGAGTAAGTCCCTCAAACCTCATCCTTTTTTTGTTGTTTCTATGGAATAGTTCAAAAAAATATTCTAGATTTCAGCCCATGTCTTCTGTGTAATGTCACCTCCAGCCATTAAGTCTAAAGCTTCCATACTCATGTCATGCACTCCTTTCAGAAAGAGATGCTTTTGGGACTCCTCATTCAGCTGATGTTGTGTGTTATACTATAAGTTAAACATGAACTGGGCAACATAGTCCTCCAAAGTCTCATCCTCCTTTTGTGACATTTTAAAAATGTCATCTTCTTTCAAATCATAGCCTTTGCAATATTCCTTCTATTTATTAAGGAACAAGTTACTCATAGTTGGCCAATCTGTCATAGCATTGGCACCTAGAATCATGAACCATCTTAAAGCGGCTTCTTTGAGAGTTGATGGAAACAATTTCAGCTTATGGGCATCAATTGTGTAGTCATAACTTTGACAAAGAATGTTGAACTCAAAGAGAAAATTTTTTGGATCTTCAGTAATAAGGCCATAGAACTTAGGCAGGGCAGCTGAGGGTATATTTTTCAGATTTTGGTTACCCTACTAAGGAGGAATTGGAAAGGGAAAGGTAGGTTGAGCTACTGCGATTTGTGGATGTCCTAGTGGTGGCTGATAAATGACTAGAGCTAATGGATTATCTTGATATTCTAGCTCAGCAAAAAGATTATTCAAATGGAAGGATTCTTCCAATGTGGTCGGTGATTGTAATTGTTTTGGTACTTCTACAAATATGTTCTCAAATGATTCTTGTTCTATTTCTTCTCTCTCTTCTCTTTCTTTAGGGTCAGGATAAAAAAGGTCTTCCTAATTGAAGTTGGGAAGAAATCTTCTAAGGTGGTCTCTTCTCCTATGCATGCAAAAATGCCAAAAATGAAACTAAATGACTCAATAGTGAATACTACATTGACACCATCCCCGGCAATGGTGCCAAAAATATGTCTAATCAATATAACACCTTTTTAGTTATAGGATTGGACATCCCTTACTACCAAAGTACTATGCTGATCTTCATTAAATGTCAATCCGGGAGCATGAACTTGAGATGATGTCTGCAAAGTATATGCTATAGTTTTGCTAAAAGTCACTACTACCTTGAATACAATAACCATTAAGGAAATCTAGTTTATCCAAAGGAAAGACAACTATCAAATACTTGGAATGGAATTCTAATTATTTAACCATACATCTATGCACCTATTGCTGCAGGAATAGTGACTGGTTCTGTTTCCAATGGTTGTAGGAACAGCAATTCTAATCTCAACTTAGAAAACTGAATCTAACTCCTACTTACTAAACTAAACTCCATGTTCAGCATGGGCCCCCACGAAAGAATGAAGGAAAAGATCAACTCAAACAAAAGTATAAAAATTCAGCAAAGTCATGTATTCATTCAAATACGCAGTATTACAATAACTTGGAAAACAAGATGTCTATCAACTCTATCTATTTTCTCACTACCTAACCTCATAGATGCAAACAAGATCTTATTTAAAAGGAAGGAAAACAAAAAACTCCTATAATTATGACTTCCTCATGAAGGAAAGTCAGTTACAACTTAAGACTGCAACCATGCAATTGTAAAGACATTAATTATCTCTTAAATTTTCCACAAATATAGATCATAGCAAATGCTAGATCTGCTCTTTTACCTGACTTTAAATAGCTTCCAGGAATCCAGGTATCGTGCTTTGCATTTTTAACCAATCACTTTGATGCTTTCTTCCTTGCTCAGCCACTTTATCAAGTCCCTCTTTGTTATTCATTAAAATAGGTCCCTTCTGACTTTGCCGCCAAGTCTCCAGCTACAACGGTGTCATAATGCTTCTCTTTAATACCATCAATGCCTTAGTGCTATTCCTTCATAGTTTGTTTTTGATTAACTCTAGCTTAGCTTGTATTCCTACGATCAACATTTAATACACACAAGACTTCCCGCAAACATTTATTTACATTTATTAGTTTATAAAGAAAAGGCATTAATTATTCAACTAATAGTTTTTGCAATCTCTTCGGTTGCAAGAAGATCTACCCATATCAAACATTCATGAAGAAAGATTTTTACCACAAAATGAACCCATTTTTACATATAATTTCGATTATCATTTTTATGCCCTATGTCCATACTTTATACATCAAAAGTTCAAAACACTTATACTAAAAGATGATAAAGTTCAGTATGTTATAGACAAATGCTCACAAAAAGGGCCAAAAAGACTTATATTTCTTCATGTCATCAATCTATCCCTGTGGAAAGTGAAAGGTGTTCATTTCTAAATGGAAACACTCCACCAATGTAGTCAATAGGTCATGATTCACTAGCACTATTGGAATCCAACATAGATATGATAATTCTAATCTATTGATATGTGCCATGTCAGCATCATCCAAGCTCTACAATAGAGCTTTGTAGGGCGAATAATGGGACCTAAATGCGATGTCATTTAAGACAACCTGCACATGAGCAAAAACAACATGCAAAAAGTCAGTACCCACTCGACAAGTCAAAATGACGACAAAACAAAATGCAAATTTGTGATGAAACATCAAAAATTCAACTTTCAATTTTCCCAAAGATGCCAGATTTTTATGCTAAAATGGACATTCTCTCATGAGAATTCACATCTTTGTGTGAGAAGGCAAGTCCTCACGTGAGAAATGATGAGACAATAAGTGAGATGCACCCAAAATCCCATGCATCTCATGTGAGAGGTGGGTATCTCCCAGGCAAGATTCCCTAACGGCACGTGTGAAGAAACACTAGGCTAGTGAATCTTTGCATGAGGATAGATTGGGTCTACACAAGGAACAAAACCCTCACACCAGAACTGACTGACCTAACCTAAAAACATGTAAGAAATGTACAAAAATACCTTAAAATGTGTGAAAAATTAAATGCAAAGAGGGACTGTCAATTATTTGCTAGAGGTCCATAGTTCGATAACCGGCTATGTCATCGAGAGCACTCAAAATGATGTGTATGCATGAGAACTGCCATATTCCTCTTAGAGCTCTCTTCTTCACTAAAAACAAAATGCACAAATGATTTGAAAATAACCTTTTGGGCCCTTATATAAGTTTTGATCTAATTTTTCGAAGTGCTCTAATTTGCGCAAAAATCACCCCCTAGCTAATTTGACTGCTCTGAATCTATTTTCAAGATCAAATTTTAAATCTGACACACTTAAATAGCTCAAAAACACATTTTAAAATTTTGGGACCGACATGATCGAATGCTTGTGCAGTCCAAATTTTTTTGATCCTTTGCAATTCTCAAAATCTTTTTAACTCAAAATTCTTCAAATTCTCAAAATTTATTCTAGAACAAGTCAACTCTAGTCAAATTTGGTCAACTTTTGGTCAAACTTGGTCTTCTAGAGCTCGAAATCATGTTGAATTGACTACAAATTTTCTTCTACTCATTCTAATCTCTTCTATATTCTACTCACTCTCGAATTTCTTTTATATTTCTCAATATATTGCTTCACATCATATTTTTGGTGTGTCATCTTTCGATTTCGCTCCTGAGGCAGCACGATGATTACATCATTCAATCTGAATTTCAAATTGATCTAAATCTTCATTGCTTAGGGCATTTCACCACTTGGAGCATCTTCTTCCCCCTATCTAGCATCTTTTTCATATGTTTCATCTTTTGATCAGATGATCAACCTTATAACATTTCTGGTCAGAATTGGGTGGACAAGTATTGAGACAGTCTAAACCCTAACTCCTAAGGATCAAGCCTTGTTTTGAGGATGATTTTACAAATCGTGATTGGATATTGTTATCTTTGATGCTTAGGTATCTAGGTGTTCTATCTGGATCCCTTAAGGTTAAGCTTTGTTCTAGAGATAATCTTTAAAAGCCTGTCAATTTAAGTATCTAGGTGTTCCATCTGGATTCCTTAAGATTAAGCTCCATTTTGGAGATAATATTTAAAAGCTTGTCAATCTAAGTATCTAGGTTTTCTATCTAGATTCCTTAAGATTAAGATATGTTCTAGATATAATCTTTAAAAGCTTATCGATTGGTCTCTATGTCATTAATTTTGAAACCGATCTTATCAACTCTAGGTATCTAGGTGTTCTATTTGGATCCCTTAAAGTGAAGCTCCATTTTGGAGATAATATTTAAAAGCTTGTCAATCTAGGTATCTAGGTGTTCTATCTGGATCCCTTAAGGTTAAGCTCCATTCTAGAGATAATCTTCAAAAGCTTGTCGATCTAGGTATCTAGGTGTTCTATCTGGATTCCTTAAGATTCAACTCTATTCTCGAGATAATCTTTAAAAGCTTGTCAATCTAGGTATCTAGGTGTTCTATCTATATTCCTTAATATTAAACTTCATTCTAGAGATAATCTTTAACAGCTTATCAATTGGTCTCTATGTCATTAATTTGGAACTAATCTTATCAACTCTAGGTATTTAGGTGTTCTATCTAGATCTCCTAAAGTTAAGCTCCATTCTGGAGATAATCTTTAAAATTTTATTAATTGGTTTATGTGTCATCAAATTGCATAATCAATCTCATTTCTTGATCTACACATCATACATTCTAATTTTTCTTTGAATTGAATGTGTTGCTAACACATTCATTCAAAGAGGGGCAAAATGTAATACCCCAAAATTGGCTCATTGCCATGACAACCAATTCTAGTCTATTCTAATCAACCCTAAAGTCCTTTTTAATAGGAAATTCTTATTCTAATTTTCACTACTTGACTTAATTGTTAAATGCTAGAAACTCTAATATGCATTAATTATATTACTTGTTTAATTCCTAAAGTATTGACTCGAATTAGTCACATTAAACCTATTGATTAAGATTTAATTTAATTTGAAGTGTTTATACTTTAATTAAATTAAATTATCTCCTAAGGTTAATGTACTAAGGAATTAAAAATATTAAATTTAATAATTATGCTTACTTTAATTAATTGGATGAGATTGTTTAATTAAATGAAAAAGGCATTTATGAGGTCATATCTCATCTTATTAAATTAAATAATCTTTTCAAAATCTTCTCTTTAGTTCCAAAATGGAAACTCTAAGTGAACTATCTCTTCAATTGGAATTAATTTAGTTAACTTGTTCTCACACTCATGAAAAGCGTAGTTAACTACTCACCATAGTCAAGTCTAAAACAATTAACTTCACATGCAAAAGGAATTTTCCATTTCAACTAAATCTTCTTTTTGATCTTAACTGTTCATCCCAATTAATCTTGACCATTGATGGATTTCGGGATTCCTAAATAAGAGGCTTCTAAATCCTCATTACAAAGGTTATAATTTGAATTGTATTCAATTGATGTCAAACTGATTACTCATTTATGTCCTAGCCTCTACACTTGGTTTAGCATTTGATATCATTTAGAGTAAAAATGCATACATTTAGCTTAATATATTTTCTTTCTTAGATTAATTCTTGTACTTCATATAGTTTAATTGCATAATCACACTCTGCATAAAATCTATCATTCTAGAAAGGTCTTGTTGCCTTCTCCTCGGTCTGAGAGCATATAGGCATAATCCTTCTAGTTAGAAGGTAACAGGTCACATTGTCAGATGGATAAACAACTCCATGTTTATTCCAAGATGACTCCACATATAATGACCATGTTGAAGTTTGTGTGAGGTTTCGAGGCCCACAATATACACATACAATTTTTACTCTCTAACCATTGGAGTGTATCAAATCTCTTAACAGAGTTGGCTTAACAATTATTTTTCAAATCCTCTAACAAGGTGGTGTTGCTAGATTGAAGTGTCTAAAGACCTCTAACATGGCCACTCATAACAAGGTGATTAAATCTTCTAACAGGATCATACCTAATAGTATGTTTTATAACCTTTAATGGGGCTAGCTCCTAATATGACTCACTTCAAAAGAGTAAAAAATAGTAACTAGTTACAATTGGCGGTTTTTCCCAAATTGAGTTTCCACATTAAATCTTGGTGTCACTTGTGTTCATGCTATTTCTTTTATGTGTATGCAACTAGGTTAATTAAGGTTAATCACAATTAGTATCTTAAGATTTTCATGTTCAGTATTTTCCAAGTAACAATAGATATTATAGTGCTTGTCAAATTGCACCATATTGTTAGTGTTATCCAAGTGCCTATGTAGTAACCTAGTAATAGTAGTTTCAGAAGAGTTTACATTTTTTTTTTGACATCTAAGGGATCTTAGATTTATTTTAGTGGTAATTTATTCACCCCTCCCCTTGTAGTTACTCATCTTGTATTTCCAACAATTGGTATTAGAGCTTTTGGTGCTTACAAAGAAGGTTTCAAGGACCTAAGCTAAAGATTAGGATGTCTTACAAAAGAGGGATTCCCAAGTTGAACAGAGATAACTTCAAGTCATGGAAAAAACTTATGAAGCTACATTTGGTGACCATCAGTGATTCAAGTCTGAAATATTTGAATGCTCAATATAAATCTCCTACTAGAACAATGACTATGGAGGAGATTTTTAAAACGAAGAATCATAACATTATGATGATTGGCATTGCATCAACTCTTAACTATGTTGATTTTGATGAGGTCAAAGGGTGTACTACTACTCATTAGATGTGGCCAAAGCTAAAGGATATCTATCGAGGTAATGATAATGTGAGAAAAGACAAGGTAGAAACCTTGAGAGGTCAGTTTGATCAGATGAAGATGAGAGAGGATGAAAACATTGCAAAATATGTTGACGAAATCAAAGCTAGTGTCAGTGCAATCAAAGCCTCTAGAGGGAAAATTGAAGTTGTGATAGTGGTAATCAAGGAACTTAGGACCCTTCTTCCTATCTATGTAATTAGAGTTTCACCTATTCAATAGATGAGATGTGATCCAAATAATAAGATAACCTTGGATTATCTAGTGGGAAGATTGACAACATTTGAGCTAGATAACTATGATAATTATGTTCCTAGTTCTAGCAATCTTGAGTCTACATTTGAAGATAAGTTGTGACTC
This sequence comes from Cupressus sempervirens, assembly GCA_028749045.1. NCBI lineage: Eukaryota > Viridiplantae > Streptophyta > Pinopsida > Cupressales > Cupressaceae > Cupressus > Cupressus sempervirens. The sequence goes on along the minus strand of CM053791.1, from coordinate 169,009,408 downwards.
AAGAAGAAAGCTAAAAATTATAAAGGAGAACAATCTAAAAGTGAAGAGGAAGATAGTTTCAATAGTGATCTTGAAGCCATTTAATCATTGCTTGTAAGAAAGTATCCCAAAGGAAAAGGAAAGTACAAAGGTAAAATTCCACTAATTTGTTTTTCTTGTGAAGAAGTTGGTCACATTATTGCAAGGTATCCAAATAGAGAAGACAAAGATAATAAGAAGAATAGAAAGTAAAAAGGCAAGAAGGATTTCAAGAACTATAAGGACTACAAGGAAAAAGGTAAGAAGTCTTTTTTTATGGCTAAAGATTCAAATAGTAGTGATGATGACGAGATTGTCTATATTGCTATAAAAGATTAATATGATAATGAAGAAGGTAAAATGACACTTATTTCTCATGTTAGAAAAAATGATACATGGATTATTGATTTTTTTTATTCTCATCATATGACCGGTGATAAAAGAAAGTTTGGACATATGAAACACTATGATGGTTGAAGTGTAAGATTTGGAAATAATGAACTATGTTGCATAAAAGGAAAAGGTTGTATTTCTCTAACCAATGAACTCGTATGTGATAATGCTTATTGGGTTAAAGGATTAAAACATAATATACTAAGTGTGGCATAATAGAATAACATTGGATTCAAGGTATAATTCATGAAGGGGAAGGCCAAGCTGCTAGATGGAAAGGGAAATCTGGTTGGGTTTGGTAACCAAACAAAAGGTAACTTATTATACCTAGATCTTAGTGAAAGTTCATGTTTCAATGCTTAAGTAGAAGAAAGTTAGTTATGAGATAAAAGGTTATGTCATGTGAACTCTGATAACCTAGTAAAGATAAGAAAAACAAAAGAATAAGAGGTATTCCTAGTATGAGGAAACCTGATATGGGTCTATGCAAAAATTGGCAAATTTGTAAGATGGCCAAGACAAGTTTTAAGAGAAATAATTATCATTCTAAAGAAGCCTTAGAGTTGCTTCATATAGACCTTTGTGGGCCTACTAACATTGAGATCTATAGTGGGGATAAGTACTTTATTTTATTTGTTGATTATTATTCTAGAATGATGACACTAATGTATCTAAAAGATAAGTCTGAAGCTTTTCAAAAGTTTAAGTGGTATCTAGCTAGAGTTGAGAAGGAAACAAGAAAGAAGCTAAAATATTTGAGATCAAATAGAGGAGGTGAATTCATTTCTAATGAATTCAAAAAATTCTACACTGAAAGAGAAATCAAAAGACAAGTATCAACCCCTAGTACACCTCAGAAGAATGGTATAGTAGAAAGAAGGAACATATCAATCATGTATTGTGCAAGAACTTTGATGATAGAAAAGAATGCAAGAACTTTGATGATAGAAAAGAATTTTACAATCAAATACTAGAAGGAAGTAATCAATATAGTAGTTCTTACCTTGAATAGAGTACATCTAAAGAAAGACTCAAATAAAACTCCTTATGAACTATGGTATGGCTATAAACTCAATGTAAGTTACTTGAAAGTATTTAGTAGCAAATGTTATCTTCTGAAGGAGACTAGGAAAGGTAAATTTGATGTCAAAAGTGATGAAGGAATATTCCTAAGATACTCCAGCAGAAGTAAAGCATACAAATGTTTGAATCTAACTACTCATAAGATCATAGAAGGTGCATATGTGAATATTTATAATTTTTAAGAAAAGAGTGAAGAAGAGAGCAGCAAAGAGCCTAAAGATTATAGAAATTTTATTTACTTTGAACCTAATACATTGTCTAATCTAATTGGAAGTCAGAAGACTTCAACTCTAGAGTCCCCAAAATATCGAAAAGCACCCAAGTTGCAACCAATGAAACCTAAGGCATAATCTAAAGGACCTGAGTCGCAATCAAAGGCTACTAAGTTGCAGCTAGTGCAACTCGAGTCTGAATCTAAAGGACCTGAGTCATAGATAGTGGGACCCAAACATGATGTAGAAGATCATGGTGAGGGAAGTGGAATAAGATCTAAATCCAAAGTACCTTTATTAGCAAGATATGTTAGAAGGCACCATGCACTTGAGTAGATCATTGGAGACAAGCTAGATGGCGCAATGACAAGGAACAAATTGAAATGTACAAGCTTTCTTACTAAATTTGAATCTAGAATAGTTAAAGATGCTTTGGATAATGAAATTTGGATTGAAACAATGAATAAAGAGATAGAAAGGATAAAAAGGAATAAGACCTGGACTATTATTCCTACACCCAAGGATAAGAATGTAATTGGCACAAAGTGGATTTTTAGAAATAAGTTGAATGAAGATGGAGAAGTTTCAAGAAACAAAGAAAGATCGGTGTACAAATGTTATTCTCAAGAGGAAGGTTTGACTATGGTGAAACTTTTGCTCCTATTGCAAGATTACAACGTGTTAGTACCTTTCCTATGCTACATATAAAGAATTTAAAGTGTATTAGATGGATGTGAAATCTGCATTCTTGAATAGAATTTTAGAAGAATAAGTTTAAATAGAACAACCTGAAGATTTTGTAGATCCTAGAAAAAGGAATATGGTTTATAAACTACACAAAGCATTGTGTGGTCTCAAGTAAGCTCCTAGAGCTTAGTATGAAAGACTTCATAATTACATGATGGAGATTGGTTTTCAAAGGAAAAATGATAACAACAGCCTATACATCAAAGAAGGACCAAACAAGAAGATTGTGTTGGTAGAAATCTTTTTGGATGATACATTATTTATTAGAAATGGTGATTTGTGCAAAGCTCTTTCAGAGGAAATGAGTAAGGAATTTGAAATGTCAATGTTTGGAAAAATCAAATTCTTTGTTGGCTTATAGATTCAATAGAAGAAATATAATATCTACATTACTCAATCTAAGTATATCAAGGAGATATTGAAGAAGTTTGGAATGGAGGATTCAAGACCAGTTAGAAAACCTATGTCTACTAGACATAAGCTTTCCAAAAATAATGATTCCAAGGAGGTAGATTAGACCACATAAAAATCAATGATTGGAAAACTTAAAGATGTTATATATACTAGGACTGATATTACTCTTGTAGTTGGTATGGTGGAGAGATTTTCAGCTACTCCTAAAGAAAATCATATGATGGCAATAAAAAGAATCATGCGGCATCTGAAGGATATAGAAGACTATGGATTATGGCATAAGAAAGGAGGCAATTTAGATTTGAAAGCCTGCACTGATGTAGATTGGGCAGGAAGTGTTGATGACAAGAAGAGCACTAGTGGTGGAGCATTCTTTCTTGGTAAGAGACTAGTGTCTTGGACAAGTAAGAAGCAAAATTGCATTTCTTAGTCTATAGCAGAAGCAGAGTATGTTGCAGCATTAGTTAATTATTCCAATGTTGTTTAGTTCAAGCAATTTTTGGCAGGTATGAAGATAAAAATCAAGGATCCAGTCGTTATCTTCTATGATAACATAAGTAAAATTAATATATCAAAGAATCATGTGATGCATACCAAGACCAAGCACATTGCAATAAAATATCATTTTCTAAGAGAATTGGTGCAAGACTAAGAGGTAAGATTGGAATATGTGAATACTAAAGAACAAATTATAGACATATTCAGAAAGACATTACCTAAGGATGCATTTTTGTATCTAAGAGGTAAGCTAGGGGTTATTCCACTATCTAAAGCTCAGTAAATGAAGTTTAGTGATGCATCAACCAGAACATGTTGAAGATCAATCAAGTTGATGTAGAAATGAAAGGGCAAATTGCATATGAATCTATACATTAGGTACATTAATATTCAATGAATATTATCTTTGGCATAAGATGTCAAAGAGAAAGATTTTTTGATCATACCATAGAAATTTTCTATAGAGGGAAAGTATACAATTCAGAGAAATTTTGTTTGAAGAGGAAGAACTTGGTCTAATATCAAAGAGGGAGAGTTTGTTATCAGAAGATGTTGAAGATAGAATTTTCTAACAGAGGGAGAAACTAAAGTCAAAGGGAGTTTACACTAATAGAGGGATTTTTCATGGATGAGAATCAAAATGAAACTAAGGATATTTTCTTTACTTTATTTTTTTCTAAAATTTCATTTTATTATGACATGTGTTGCCATCAATGCCAAAGAGGGATATTTTTGATCAATTATATATAATCTTTGATGTTACACAAAATGGTATATCTTTACTAGTTAGTGTATGCCAAACTCACTAAAGCAATGAAGATAGTTCCCTATGTCTACCAAACATTCTAGTATTTGCCAAGTTTAGAAGATAGTGTCTACCAAGTTTACTCAGGTATCAAAGAGAAGTTTGCAAAAGTTGAGTGTTAACTGAGCTCACTTAGTTGACAAAGGAAAGTTGAAAGGAACCAGTGTTAACCAAGCTCACTTAGCTACCAAAGGAATTTTGTGAAGATTTAGTGTTAACTAAATCAACCTGGTTAACACACAAAAATCATTCTAGTGTTAGTGTCTATCGAGTAGGGTTGGCTAACAAAGGATTTTCTTGTTTTGGCATATTGAGTTTAATAGATTTGTTTGTTGATTCTAGTTGACTAAGGAGATGAATATTAATTATTCTCAGTTGTATTCAAGCTAACTTCACAATGTATATGATATAAGTATAAGGTCAAGTTGAGGATTAAATGAGTGAGAATGTGTGGAAAACAAGAAGATTCTTAGAGGAAGTGAATTAGAAGCATATCCAAAATGTCCTTGTTGGGTGACAAAGATTAATCTAATCAGGAAGGATCAAGTAATGTGGGGAAAATAAGAAGATTCTCAGAGGAAGCAAAGATAAGCATGATATCCTTGTTAGGCAACAAAGATTAGTCTAATCAAGAAGGATAAAGTATTCAAGCCAAAATCAAGATCTGAAATCAGCAATATGGTTGCATCAACAATCAGGTCATATCATTGTTAATCTCTAACCTTTGTAGCAATGTGTCAAATCTCTTAACAGAGTTGGTTTAACAACTATTTTTCAAATCTTCTAAAAGGTGGCATTTCTATATTGAAGTGTCTAAAGACCTCTAACAAGGCCACTCCTAATAGGGTGATTAAGTCATCTTACAGGGTCACACCTAATAGTGTGTTTTGTAACCTTTAATAAGGTTAGCTCCTAATAGGGATCCCTTTAGAAGAGTGAAAAATAGTAACTAGTTACAATTAGTGGTTTTTTCCAAATTGGGTGTCCATGTTAAATCTTGGTGTCACTTATGTTCATGCCATTTATTTAATGTGTGTACAACTAAGTTAATTAAGGTTAATCACAGTTAGTATCTTTAGATCTGTATGTTTAGTATTTGTTGAGTAATAGTTGATATTATAGTGATTACTGAGTAACAACATATTGCTAGTGTTAACTGAGTGCCTATGTATTAACTGAGTAACAATAGTTCAGTGGAGTTTATGTTTTATGTTGATATCTAAGGGATTTGGGATTTATTTTAGTGGTAAATGATTCATCCCTCCCCTCTTGGTTACTCCTCTTATATTTCCAACATGATCATGTTCAAGCTTTACATTGGATAGCTGAGAACCCTTTTGACTTTTACCGACCATCTTATTTAGCCTTCAAGACCCATCATTGATTAATGAGTCAAAAAAGTGATTACACAAGCCTATTTGAAATTTAAATTCCTTCTAAATGGAAGGGATACATGGATGCATCACCTTGCATTATCATATAGCTTCCATTGCCTTGCAAGTTTCTCTATTCTCTTCTCAAACACATGGATGGTTGATCCTCAATGAGCGATTAAGTCCCAGTCATTGATTTATCCCTTGGGAATTACATCTCTTTTAAGTGGTAGCATATTTACCTTGGCATGAATGGGACACATGGAAGCATCATGCTTTGCCACTATGGGAGAACTAGTCTTTAGCAAAGCTATGCAGACAGTTAGATTATCCCCTCTAAAAAGAGAGCATTTGTACTTCAATGACTAAGCTTGTTAACATAATCTACATGCTCCAATCATATATTAGGTCCCAGCTAACTCCTCAGGTCCCCTTAGAAACCTCTATTGGAGACTGATACACATGTCATAACCTTGATCTTTTATCATAACCCTTGTCACATTTTGTGACACCATGACATTACTGACTCATAAGGAAACAGACCCACTATAACTTAAAAATTGAAAGTTTTCACCAAATCCTCATGGTATCATTCTAATTTCACCATTGTACAACTCATATATCCACTTCATCTTCACTAGATGATATGATGACATTTAGACCAATCAAAGACTAACTAATCCTTGTTCGAGTTTATCGAATTGAAGACTTTAGACTTGAGGTTGACTCCATGTGTCAACATCTCACTTTATCACTATAGTAGCAAAAGGTAGTGAGTTAATGTAAGCTTTTGATCTACATCTTCATGTTTTCTAACACATGGGTCATTGGTTGGATGCATGTAACTATCATGTTATAGTGTCATTCGAGGAAGGACACTTAGCATAGCAGTAATGGTCATTGATCTATCAATAAACACTAACTCAAAATGATAGGTACCCTACCTCGCCATCTCCATGTGGCATGATCTTACATCTTCCCTAACATAGAGGTCTAGTCTAGTGTAGATACATGTGTCATTGATTGAGAAATCCATTATTTTCATGTGTTTTAAATAGAGAGCACCAAAAATCAACTGAAGCTTCAAAATTTGATTAAAAGGAAAGGACCACAGGTGACAAAGATAAATAATTCCTAGGATATAACATTGACACCCCCTTCATGTAGAAATGACCCTTAATTGATCCAAAATTACAAGTTCATTAGAATAAAAGGGTTGTTGGATCAAGACTTAAGTTGATAACATCTAGGTGCTAAAACATAACACACAAAAAAGACCCTTCCTTTAAGTGAAACAAAAAGTAACAAAGAAATAAAATGTTGAGGGCTCTTCTTAGTTTCACATAGGGTTTCCACCTAAAATCCTTTGTAACTAGGGTTTTTCCTAAAAGGGGCATCCATAGGCACTAAAAAAGGATCAGAAAAACCCTATTTTTAGTAAAAGGAAAATAGCTATGGAAAAACATACCAACATACCATATGTTAACATATTCAAGGCCCTAGATTACTTGGGTGAGAATCACTAATCCATAAACTTCAAAATAAAACCAAAACTTGTCAAAATGATTAGCTAAAACTAAATTTATTGTCTATTTATTCATCCATCCGTTCATGTTAACTTGTGAAACTTAATCATAAAATAACTCATAAAAGAATCCACACAAGTAACACAATAACATAAAGAATTTTATCATGTAAACACTTGGTTAGATGGAAGAAACATGATAGGATTTTATACCCACAAGTATTGTGGACTCTTCTAAAATGTTCCTAGTTAAGAGCTTAGTGTTATTAAGAGCTTACAACAACGTATCATCAAGTAGAGACCTTATTAGGAGTCACATGACCAAGGGATTAACTCTATCCATTTTTTGATATTTACCTGGATAGGAGTAAACTTATGAAATGATTTTATAATTTAAATTAATTATCCAATTAGTTAAAGGAATTAACTTCATATCTTGTTATTTTTATCATGCTCACTTTGTTAAAAGTGACCTTGTTAGAGGCTTTAACTTGCCAACTTGTTAGAATTAACCAAGTGGAATGTTCTATAAATAACACTTAATATTTTCTTGTAAAGATAATTTTAGTTACCCATCTTCATCTCCTCATAGACATTTATCCACTTACATGATCAAACAACTTTTGTCAATCGCAAACACCTCTACTAATAACTTCACTAGATGCAAAATAACTCTCTTCCATATACATATATATTTTCAGCATTAGGTAACCCTAAACCTAAATGTATTACCCATGGAATATATCAATGTTTAATAAAAAAATTTTACAAAATCCTTACCCATAATTAGTTATTACCACTAGACCAACATCTTCTATTGCTCATCGATCTAAAATCACACAAATGTCCTCTTCACTTTTTCTAATGAAAAAACATTGTTCCAAGAAATTATATCACAATCTTCAATATATAACTGATCCATCAAATCTCTATGTTTCTATATCATTTCCACATAATTAGCCATCTCACAAACTTGAAATATCTACCAAAAATAGTCTACATGTTACCAATTTAAGATCAAACTTAAACATTCAACCTATTCTTCATTTTCCTTCCTAAACTTTGTTCAATTGAGAAAAACATGTCTTCCTATAAACCAAATCAAGTATAACTTTGATATTGATCCAACACCTTAGTGAAATTCATAAATATTGGATTTCATCATTTGAAAGAAAATATAATTGATAAACCAATTAAATCATTCAATAACTATCATAAACTAACCACCCTAATAATACTCTTTCACTTGAATCATACATGACTCACTCAATATTGATGTGTAGTACATGAAATTAGAAACATAGAAACTAGAGATGTATTTGAGTCTCCCATACTAATCATGCACACTAAGCATACACATCAACTACACACTTTATTTTTCACCTGCATAGTAAAAGCTTAACTTTATAATAAATAGTTCAACACAAACTATCAAGTCAAAAGTAATGATAATATAATAATTGATTCAATCATCATCAAAATTTTGTTCAAAATACCATCAAACTCTCCTATCAACTCTTGAAGACATCCAAACTAGTTATGCATATACCATATGTCTGGGCTTATAGGGGTAGTGGATAAACTAGTGATACATCAAATGAGGCAATAGTTATATTGACTTACACTGTGTTTGATGATGGCTTTTGTGCCAATAGGAAAAGGTTGTTAGATGAGTCTAGGCCAGGTGAAAGATTGTTTGGATCTAAAAATAAGTGTTAGAGCAGTGGTTGATCACTAAGAGGATTTATTGATGAATAGGGTGGTCAATAGACATTGTTGCTAAATGAAGAGTATGAGGTGCCCATCTGACACTAGTGTCATCTGTATGGGCAACATAAAAAACATTGAACCCAAAGATCAATTGCTTAGATTTGTACATCTTGGCATGCAATCCTTATTAATTGTCCCTTCTAATTATGATGTTTAGGTCATTTTTTCTCAAAGTTCACAAACATTTCAACTGCATTTCAAAGTTTTGGTTACGAACTCCAAACTTTGAATGGTTTTAATTTTGGTCCCTAGAGTACATTTGAGAAATAAAAGGCATTTTTACTAAAAATAACCATATGGGCTCATTGATGGCCTTAAATTTTACCTAGCAAGCTTTGAATTTTCTTGAAAATATAATGATACAAGGAAGGCCCCCTAAAATCATAAAGATATGCCCTCAAATGTCTCAAAAACTATCCAATAAAATAAAAATATATATATTTCTATACAAGATTTAAACATTGAGACAACCACCCAACATCTAAAGAGGCCTAATGGAAAGAATAATAATAAGACATAATGAATATTATAATAATAAATTATATTATTTCTAATAATTCAATAGAATCAATGATATTAAATAGGATAGCCCTTGGTTAAGTAGACCAAGGTACAAACATGAGAAGACTTAAGATTATGATAAGTTTCATAATCTTATGACATGATAATCAACAGACAACTTATCACCCACCTAAGTTGGCAAAGTAGAGGTGTCAAATATTGACTAAAGGTGCATTACCCTCACATATAAATGAAATATGTGCAAAAGTGCACTAAAGGTGGAGGCATCACATAAAGTGGTAAGTGATTACATGACAACACAATCTAAAGTGAAGATGCTTTTAAAAGTTCTTATGTGGTCCTTATGTAAACTCCTATGATATGTGTGTCTATGTCCCAAATAAATAACCTGCTAGGTACAAAAATTGAACTTAACGAGTATCTTGAGGTCCTAGCTATGTTGATAGACACATTTTTGGTATCTCCATTTATTGGTAGAATATCCTAGAGCATGTATGAAATGTCTCTCTATCTCTCCAAAATGTTGAGAAAAATTACAAAAAAATTAAATGGCAACACAAGAAAACCTGATCATGAAGGTGATTACAAGAAGATTAAAAAATATCAAAAATTATAAACCCTACCTTGTCCTCCATGAATGAAAATAGACACATTGACATTATTTGTTTTGGACATTTTTGGCCCACTCATTAACCCCCAAATTTGAAAATTCTTAAAGTGAAGCCCGCATCTCATAAGTTGTGACCAAAGGCATAATTTCCATAGTCATTTTCTTTTTCACAGTGATTTTTTTTATTATCCTTTTGCCTAGATAAAATTTTGTAAGAGGCAACATTTGAAGGAATTGTTGAACTAGGGTTTTAAAAGTTCATAAGGTTCAAAAAGTTCAACTCATGGTTTAAAGGTTCAGATTCACAAGTTGGCAAATATTAAACTTGAATTATCATACCTATTTTAGTTCAAAGTCCAAGGTTCATTACACAAATCACATAAAGGAAAAGTGATGAAAGAAGGGAAATAATTGAGAAAAGAGCATTTTCTAGGAAAAATCTACAACATTGAACCTTTTGATTGAACCCGAAGGTTCAAGGTTCATTGTGCATGGAAGGACAAAAAGAAGTGATGAATAAGGTTAGTAATAGAGAAAATATCATTTTTCTTTAAAAAAAATCTGCAAAATTGAACCTTTTGAAGGAATTTTTTACACACATTCGATAGTAAAAAATGCATTCAAAAAGGTTGCAAACTATTTCAATTTGAGGATAGCCACCTAGTATTTTGGCCTTCAAAATACCTAGATTTATTTTTTATAAGCATATGAGAACACACATTATATTATTTAAATATTTTCTCAAATACAACAATTAAAAAAAATGTTTCTAATTGGTTGGAAAGGCAATGATTAAAGAGAGATTATTTTATTTCTCTTTATCAAGAATCAGTTATGAAGGAAAGAAAGTGGAATAGTGGCCCTAGTTGTTATTCACTAATGTGGGAAAGATGTAAAAAAAACATCAAGAAGTAGTTATTTAAAAATGGAAAAGTTACAAACTAATAAAAAAGATGGAAAAATTATGGAAATAATTATTTATCAAGGAGAAGGTTTTTCAAAGAAAAAGTCTCCCTTTTCTAGTAGCATGTCCACTCTAAGAAAGGAAAACCATTTTTATTTTGTAATTGTAATAAAGAAGGACTATATATTTCAAAACAAGGAGAAATATATTTTTTAGATGTGTTGGTTTAAATATATATTCCTCTAACTAAAATAAATTTGTTAGTTACTTTAATCACATTTTTCGTTATTGTCCCATTCTTTCTTATCAAGTGTTGTAGCATGTAATAAAATTTGTTGGTTTTATTCAGTCACATATGCAAGAATCAAATTTTATATATATATATATATATATATATATATATTTTAATTTATTTATTTATTTATTTATTTGTTTCTTTGTTTCTCTATAATGGGAGGATAAAATAGATTTTTTCTATGTCATTTGTCTCTTTTCTTCTCGGCTATTTAAATCTAGAATCATATGCATGCCATGTTGATGAATGAGTGTTAGTTTTCCTTTATGTCTTTTGGTTAAAGAAATAACCAACAATTTATTCATTTCACATCTTTTAAGAGGGAGTTGTGCCTCTCAATTAATAGAAGAGTTTTGATTTAGGCATAGGTGAATTTATTATTAATAATACATAATTTAGCAATAGCTTATAGAGTTAAATTCATTTTAAAATATCATATAATTTAATTATTTTTAGAATAGTTTAATTATGGAGTTTAAAAGAACTCAATTATTAATATTATATTATACAATTTAATAGGGGAAAAGCCCTAGTAGATGCCCAACCTAACTTCGCACACCTAGATCTTCTAGTGGTAAGTCTAATTTTGTCAAATTTTTTGGTGAACATGCACAAATGAGTGAAGAGCTTAAAGCTAAGGTTTCATCTTTTGGTATTCACAGATCTCTCTATAGGGGTTATGGAGCAACAAGTGGTCCAACAATACCATTTCAAAATGCTCTCCCAATACCCACCTTATTTTGTACCAATAGTCGCTCACTCAAAAATTGTCAATACTTGTCGCTAAATATCCCAATACTCTTTATAAAATATCCCAATAATGGTCTACAAATGGGCTAATCCCCAACCAAAAAATCTAATAAATGATTGACTATTAGTACATGTGTGATCAACTATTAGTACACATGTTCTCATTTTTTGGGTTGTGATTAATTGGTATCTGTGACAAAAACAATGATGGTTATCATATGATGCATGAGCATCCTGGTTGATGTGTTATCCTACTAATTTTTGCTCATTTTGCCAATTTTTAGCAAATTTCAGTCATTGCCAAGTTGCAGCAATTGTTGAGTGCCAATAACTTTACAATTTAAGTTGAGTTGAGGTTGTCCCATGTCATGTTAACACCCAAATTTACATGTTATCCCATCTCTACAGTGTGTGTCGAGTTGTTCTTCATGTCTCAAGTTACCTAGTGTATGTTGAGTGACTCTTCATGTGTCAAGTTTTCCTATTTATACTAAGTGTTAGTATTTTGGATGTGATTCCAACATTTTTAGTGTGAACTGACTTGCAAGATTGATTTCGATCGTGACATTTATGATGAGATCTTTTCTTGGGATTTTTCTAGAGCATTAGTGGTCAACCTTGCTATTATCTAATGTTCTAGAATGATTTGTAAGCTATTTTGGCAAGTATAAATAGATTATTTAGGCTTAGAGTTAGGGCTGATTAGAGGGAGTTAAGAGCGTAACACAAAATTTTGGAGAGTTGATGGCATATGTGTTTGAAGCCATGAATTTGATGCTAGATCTTTGATCTTGAATGTATATTGTATCTAGTCATAACTCAGAAGGCTTATAGCTAGGCATGTATGCTGATTATTTCATGAATCAATAAAAGAATATTGTTCTCTCTTTATGGTGCTATCCTCTTTGTATGTTTGATTATGTTGTGTTAATTCTACAAGGTTGGTTTGGATTGTTGGGTGTGCCTTTGGCCCTAGTTATTTCTATGCCCTCCTTGTGTCAAGTAGTATCAAAGCCTGAGGTTCATCCTTGTGGTGATTGGATCATGTAGAACACTATTTTGGATTTGGTTATAGGGTTGCAGATCTATGCATTTGACCTATAACTTGTAGAGGGTTATGATCTTGTAGGAACCTAATTTGTAAAGAAAGATTTATGGGAGAGGAAATGTTGATAATGCTATATTGGATCAATTGAGATGAATTACAGTCAAATTAGATGTTGTGGAGATAGCCCAGAGGAGAGGAGCAGATCTTGATGATGTAAGTGATGATGAAGTAGCAACACCAAACCATAATCTAGAACCTAAAGAAGATCAAGATGAGGAAAGATTGTTGAGAGTATTATCTAGGGCACATTCAAAGCCTGTTGTAGAAATTGTTCCTTATGATGGAAAATTGGATACCAATGTTGTGTTAGATTGGATGTTAGATATGGAGAATTTCTTTGAGTATGAAAACACTCTTGATAATAAGAAGGTGAAGATTGTAGTTGCTAGGTTGAAAGGCCATGCTTCACTGTGGTGGGAGCATTTGCAAACTGATAGACAAAGGAGAGGAAATGAGAAGATCAAGAATTGGCTAAAAATGGTGAGCAAGGTAAAGAACAAATTCCCTCCTATTGATTACCAAGTTAGCTTGTTGAGAAAGATGCAAAATTTGAAGAAAAAAGACATGACTATGAAAGAGTATATTGAGGAATTCTATAGATTGGACTTCAGATCTGGACATGTGGATGATGATGTTGAGAAAATTGAAAGGTTCATAAATGGATTGAGATTTGGAATTCAAGATGAAATAAGTTTTGAGAAATTGGAAAGTGTAGAAGAAGCATATCCATATGCATTGAAACCTGAGGAAATCTTGACAAAGAAGCGTGAACAAAGACAAAGTGGTAGAGGTGAAGGTTCCAAAGAGGTAGAGGAAGATCTTATTGTGAAGGTGGAAGATCTAACAATTTTGTGAAAGATAAAAGAGAATCTGAATGGAAAAATGATGACAAAGACAAGATTGAGTGGAAAGGTGGTAGTTCTTATTGAGGAAGAGGTGATTCTTATTCCAGAGGTGGTTTCTATGGTAGTTGCTTCAGATGTGGTAAAGAGGGGCATAGATATTTTGAATGTAGATCTTTTAAAAGTGAGAAGAATAATAGAAATGTTGTGATTCAAGGAGACATTGAGAGTTCACCAAGTAGACCTAAGGTTAGAGAAAATCTAATGATGAGAAGAACCTTATGTAATAAGGGAAGTGATGAGGAACCTATCTTGAGAAGTATTTTCAAGACCAAATGTAAGATGGCTAGAAAATGCTACAAAGTTCTACAAATTTAGCATTAGAAGAGCTGGTTACAAAGTTTTAATTGCATAGGTTGAAGCATCCCAAGTCATATCATGTTTCATGGATCAAACATGAGCATAAGATATTGATAAGTGAGCAATGTGTTGTGAAGTTCAAGATTGGATATTACTTTGATGAAGTGCTATGTGATATTATGCCTATGGATTGTTGTCATATTTTGTTGGGTAGACTTTGGCAATATGATAGATATGTTGTACATGATAGAAGATTGAATCAATAAACTCTTTAGGTAAATGGGAAGAAGCAAATATTGTTGCCTTTGATTGAAAATCTAAATGAGGTCAGTTGTACTACAATAAAAGTTTGCATGGTTAATGGGAAAAAATTTGAAAAGGAAGTAAAGAAGAATCAATTCTGGTTTTCCATAGTTCCTAGAGGTCCAAGTGTTGGCAGTAATGGTCAAGTGATAGCAGAAGTTGGTAATGACCAAGTGACAACAACTAGTGGTAGCTGAATACCAAAAGAAATTGTAGAATTGTTAAATGAGTATAAGGATATTGTTGCTAAAGATATTCTTGATGGTTTACGGCTAGTAAGAAGTATAATTCATTGTATGGATTTGATTCATGGAGCTAGTTTTCCAAACAAAGCACCATATAGATTGACACCTATAGAGAATGAAGAACTTAACAGGCAAGTGCATGAGTTGCTACTGAAGGGTTTAATTAGAGAAAGTTTGCATCTGTGCATTGTACCTACTATATTAGCACCTAAAAAGAATGGAGAATGGAGGATGTGTACTGATTCGAGAGCCATTAACAAGATCATAGTGAAATATTGGTTTCCTATGCTGAGGATGAATGACATAATGGATTGTTTGAGTGGAGTAAAGTATTTTACCAAGATTGATTTGAAGAGTGGATATCATCATATCAGAATTATAGAAGGTGATGAGTGGAAGACTACTTTCAAGACAAAAGATTATTTGTATGAATGGTTGGTTATGCCTTTTGGTTTGACTAATGCACCTAGTACTTTCATGAGGTTGATGAATGAAGTTCTGAAAAAATTCTTGGGCAAGTTTGTGATTGTTTATTTGGATGATATTTTGATATTCAACAAGACTAAGGAAGAACATCTTGAGCATATTAGACAAGTATTACAGAGATTGAAAGAAGAAAAGTTGTCGATTAATCTAAAAAAGTGTTCTTTTATGCAAGAGGAGATTGTGTATTTGGGATTTTTTATTTCAGCTGATGGTTTAAGAATGGATCTAGAGAAGGTTAAAGCAATATTGGAATGGCCTACACCATAGAATGTGGCTGGGGTAAGATTATTTCATGGTTTGGCTAGTTTTTATAGAAATTTTATCAAGAATTTTAGTGTTGTTTATAATGGTATGTCTGAGACAATGAGAAGAGATAAAAAGGAATTCAAGTAGACACATGGAGCTGATAAGAGTTTTGAGACTTTGAAACAAAAGGTTTTTGAATTACCCATATTGGCTTTGCCTGATTTCAATAAGGTATTTCAAGTTGAATTTGATGTAAGTGGTAGTGCAATAGGAGCTATATTAAGTCAAGAAGGTAAACCTATTGCTTTCTTTAGTGAGAAGTTGAATGATGCTAAAATGAAGTATTCTATGTATGATTAAGAATTTTATGCTATTATTCAAGCTTTGAGGAAGTGGAGACATTATTTGATTCTTAAGGAGTTTGTATTGTATATAGATCATAAAGCTTTAAGGTACTTGGGAAGTCAACATAAATTGAATCAAAGACATATGAAGTGGATTGGGTATTTGCAAAGTTTTACATTTGTGATCAAGCATAAGAGTGGAGTTACTAATAGAGTTACTATTGCATTAAGTAGAAGACATTCTTTGTTGATAGAGATGAAGGTTGAAGTTTTTGGGTTTGACGAAATGAAAGAGTTGTATGATGTTGATCCTAATTTTTTTGAGGCATGGAGAGAGTGCAGAGCACTGAATCTAACAGATCATATCAACAATTATGATGAATATTTAATTCAAGAAGGTATGTTGTTCAAAGGTATTCAATTGTGTATCCCTAAAAGTTCTATGAGGTTGAATTTGATTAAGGAAAAGCATAGTGGTGGCTTGGTTGGACATTTTGGAATTGATAAGACATTGAGTTTGCTAAAAGTGAAGTATTATTGGCCATAGATGTATAAGGATGTTCAGAAATTTGTGAAGAGTTGTGGAGTTTGTCAAGTTGCAAAAGGAGTAAGTCAAAATACTGGATTGTATACACCTATTTCTATTCCTGAGAAACCTTGGAGTGACATTAGTATGGATTTTGTTCTTGGATTACCTAAAACAGAAAAGTGGTATAATTATATACTTGTTATTATGGATAGATTTTCTAAAATGGCTCATTTTGTACCATGTAAGAAGACATCAAATGCTAAGCATGTTGCATAACTTTTCTTCAAAGAGATTGTTAGATTGCATGGATTACCAAGAAGTATTATTTTTGATAGAGATAGTAAGTTTGTTGGTTTGTTTTGGAAGACTTTGTGGAAGAAGATGGGTACTAAGCTAAATTTTAGTTCTACATTCCATTCATAGACTAATGAACAAACAGTGGTTGTGAATAGAAGCTTGGGTAATTTTCTTAGATGCTTAGTTGGAGATGAAACACATAGTTGGGAGATGGTATTGGCACAAGTTGAGTTTGCATATAATAATTCTATGAATAGCAGTACAGGGAAGACACCTTTTGAGATTATTAGTGGAATGAAGCCTAGAGGAGCATTAGATTTAAGGGATGTTGCTGGTGAAGAGAAGAGAAGAATTTTTTGATTTCATGGAGTCTTTACATAAGGAAGTGAAGTTGAAGTTGGAACAAAGTAATCGCAAGTACAAGGAGAATGCTGATAAGCCTAGAAGACATCATATTTTTGAAGTTTGTGATGAGATGATGGTTCATTTGAAGAAAGGAAGATTTCTGGTTGGAACATATAGTAAGTTGAAAATGAAGAAATTTAGACCTTGCAAGATCTTGAAAAAGTTTGACAGTGGAAATGCTTATGAAGTTGAGTTACCTAATGACATGGATATATCTCCTATTTTCAATGTTGTTGATCTATATAAGTATCATGAGTCAAATGAAGAAGTTGTTGTACCTGATGATTATCCTAAGAAGCAAATTGAAGAGGTTAAATAGATATTGGATCAAAGAGTTGGTAAAAGCACAAGAGGAAAAGAATACTTTGAATATATGGTGAAGTGGAAAAATAGACTAGTTGAAGATGCTACATGGATTTCTCAATTTGAGTTGGATTTAGCTCAAGTTGTGACATCTCAATGATTCAGGAGAATTATTTCTTTCTACTCTAGTTGTCTGATGCAAGAGCATCCTACATTGATGTGTTATCCTACTCATTTTTGTTCATTCTACAAATTGTTGTTGAGTTTCAATCATTGCCAAGTTGCAGCAATTATCAAGTGCTAGTAATTTTGTAGTTTAGGTCGAGTTGAGGTTATCCCACATCATGTTAACACCCAGATTCACATATTATCCCATCTCTGTACTGTGTGTCGAGTTGTTCTTCATGTGCCGAGTTACCTAGTGTATGTCAAGTGACTCTTCATGTGTTGAGTTACCTAGTGTATGTCGAGTGACTCTTAATGTGTTGAGTTTTCCTATTTATGCCGAGTGTTAGCATTTTCAATCTGATTTCTACATTTTTGGTGTGAGCCGACTTGTGGGATTGATTTCAATCATGATATTTATGATGAGATCTTTTCTTGAGATTTGTCTAGATTGTTATTGGGTTGGCCTTGTTATTATGTAATGTTCTAGAATGATCTATAAGCCATTTTGGCAAGTATAAATAAAGTATTTAGGCTTAGAGTTAGGGAAGATTAGAGGGAGTTAAGAGTAGAACGCAAAAGTTTGGAGAGTTGATGGCATATGTGTTTGGAGCTACAAATTTGATGTTGGATCTTTGATCTTGAATGTATATTGTATCTAGTTATAACCTAGAAGGCCTTATAGCTAGGCATGTATGCTAATTATTTCATGAATCAATAAAAGAATATTGTTCTCTCTTTATGGTGTTGTCCTCTTTGTGTGTTTGCTTCTATTGTGTTAACTCCACAAGGTTGGTTTAGATTTTTGGGTGTGCCATTAGCCTTGGTTATTTCCACACCCTCCTTGCATTATCATACCCCCTATTGGTAATGGGATCTTTTCCTTTAGCATTCTTTTCTAATATTTAGGAGTCTATATTATGAATTTCAGTATATATGGCTATTATTTTAAAATAAAATATTCAATTATTAGGGCAACTAAAATCAACTAAGTGATGTACTAAATGGTTAGGATGGGCAAGGGGTTCCAAAAGTGATGTCTTGACACCTCTTATGACTGTATATTTGAGGCATGAAAAATGATGACAATGATTTGAAACTTTAGATTCAAGTAATGGATCAACTAAAGAAATTGCTTTAACTTTTTTTCAAAGTTATTTGACATTGACACATAGTATTTGAGGTGCACAAAATCAGAGTATACAACTACCAAATCATCCATCCCATACTTAAAATTATCTAAGTGGCACACACGTAAAAATCTAAACTACTCTAATAAAAGAAATATGTAAGTGAAATTTTATATATAAGTTAAGGCACAAATTGATTATTATTTCAAAAATAAAAAATAAACAACCTTTCATTATATGCTTGTGACTTCTCTAGAGTTAAGACTATTGATTTCCCCAAAAAAAAATTGTAACGTCAAAGCTATCATAGAGGATATAGGAAACTTAAATTCATGTAGTTTCTATGGTTCATAAAGATATATGTAATAGATTTATAGATTATATTGTATTCAAAATTCAAGGGGTTTAAGTTCAAGTGGTTAAAATATTTTTCAATGTGGAGGCCCAAGTTCAATTTTCCATAGGGATGTCTAAAGTAGAAGTTTGAGTTGTGACTTCTATATTTATTTTCTAATGTGAAGGTGGTTTCTAAATATAAGTAGATTTCAGAGTGATGAATTTTTTTTCTATAAGTTTTTTCTACTATGTCTTCTCTAATACATGAATAAAATATTTGTCATTAATATTCAATTAAAAAATAATAATATGTCAAAAACATAAAATTTTACAATTCTCTTTAGATAAAATATTTAAAGAGGATAGTGAATTTTTTTTGTTTACCAAAACCTACTCACCTCTTAAATTTGAAAGCCCAAAACCTCAAGCCAACTACAATAGAATAGAGTGAGATATTTTTTATTATTAAAAGTAGTAGAGCTTGTGGAACAATAATTAGTGTATTGATTGCACTAGCACATTTTCAACACAAACAAAAACCCATAGTTTACCTCTATCAAAAACACAACCCAAATAATTTATAGTTAAAGAATTAAGATCAAATTCTTCTAACATAATAATAAAAACATAGTATCTACACCACACAAGGTGGGTAATAAAAGGTCTAGAGACATCATAGGTGTTAATCAAAAAGTAGGAAAATACCATAATAATAACAAACTTAATTATCTCCCAACTGCTTAGAAAGTAGTGTGGAAGTCCATTTTTCTTTCAGGAATTGGAACACATCCTTATAATCTTCGACAATATTCAACTCTGACCCAGAGATCTTCTCATGAAACACACATAGTGTCATAGAACAAGCATGCATAAATTTGATTGCAAACTTGTTGGAGTCATCAATCCCCCTGTTGAAGCTACCAACCTCCCTTCTCATCTCCTACAACATTGCTTCCTACTTCTCCAACTTCTCTTTCATATTCCCCAACAACCCACCCTACGTCAAACTAGTAGTGTCCTTGGAAGCCTCCATGAAAGAAACCTACATAAAAGTGTAGTTGGGGGGGAGGGTTGGGGGTTTTTTATTTGGATATCATAGGGGGAGAGAAATGGGGTATTCTTGACATCAAGGTGGTGAGTCAAGGGACTTTCTTGAGGAATGGGCAGACAATTTCTTGTCACATTTAGCCATAGAATTGTCAAAGTCTGACCCCTCAATAATTTTTAGATCTTGCTTGCATTTCTCCTTAGCAATCCTATTAGACCTATAGGCCCCCAAGCTTTCAATTTATCAGCTGACTCTATAGTATACACCTCTTTCTGTCTTTTTTAGGGAACCTAGTAAGCTCACTAGTTTTTTCACTAGGGTCAGGTGGGGAGGACAACTCAACTTTGGCCCTTTTTTTGCCAAGCTAAGAAGGACCAGATTTATAGGAAATAGGGGGACTAGCAACATGAGTGATGATGGGTTCAATGATTGAAAGGCATAAGGCACAGTGAAAATTATCAAATCAAAATAGCAATCATTGATGTAAAATTGTATTGTCCTTACCTTTCTAGTTAGCTCCAATATTACTTTCAATGGAATACAGTAGAAAAAAGGAATGGAAATAAGGATTTTATGATGAAAATGGTTAAGAAAAGGGAGATGGTAAAAGTAATACATTGTAAACTTACCTTCAAGGATGAAGCATTTCATTATGATGTGGTAGGCATCTTTCTAGATACCCTTGAGATCTTCTCTACTAAATCCTTTTTGTTTCTTCACAAGTTCCTCTAGAGAATTGATAAATTTCGTCAAGGCATCATAATTTGATTTCTTTCTAGTTTTTCTCTATTTTCACCCATCTATAGAAAGGTTTTTTCTTTAGCTATAACCTCCTCATTGATTTAATATGTTAGGCTTCTCACTATAACCCTTTTGTCATTCCACGACAAAAGAGATTGTCTTCAAATACTTTTGTCATGCCCACCTTTCATACATTTCATAAACTAAAAAATCCCTCCCTCTTTGCACACAAACATGAGCTTCACATTGATTCTAAAGGAAATGTCAATTATGTTGAGCTAAATGCGAAGCTTGTTTTCACACATTGTTTCCAGCTTAGAATACTAAGCGAAATACACAAAATGAAATTTAAGTTTTTTGTAGATAGAGAGAATGAAATTCAAAAAGACCTTTTTAATGTGGTTGTATCCTTTGTTTTTTTTGTAATAATGATAGAGACAAGGTACCATTTTGATAAGTAATTTGATTGGTTGTACATGTGTGAAGCCTTAATTTTTGGAAGGGCATGGTACTCAACTTTCCAATGATATTAAAGTTTTTTTGGGCTTGTTGGAAATATAATTACACATAATATTACTGTAATGATGTGAAATCATTAAAAACTTATGCCTATACACACTCAAATCAAGCTCAAAATTGTATTTTCAATTCATAATTAAAACTTGTCAAGTGTCTTTTTGAAAGAAAGAAATTCTTGAAATAAGAAAAGGGTTACCCTTAGTACCCATTTTCATTTTACATGTAACCCAAAAAATGGTGCTATGCATGGTTACAAGTACCCATACATTCCTCCCTCCTTACAAGGTTCCTTGTGTCTTCTTATGGCTGATTTATCTCCCTCCAACATCTTAACCCTTCCATATACAACCCAATAGTAGTCATAGAGTCTGCAACTACATTTCTTTACCTATAAATGTGCCCACATTTATGATTTTGGAATCTATAGAGCAAGGTGGGAGAGTCATCAAGGATAATGCTAACTCTCCACCCAGCACTACCCCTTCTTTTGCATGGCATTAATGATTAAATATAGAGTCACCCTCAACTTCAATCATAGTTATCCCCATATACATAGCAATGTTAAGTCCCCAAATGAGTGGCATGCCCTCAACTTGATTAACTATGTGATCTTTTAGAGTTCCTATGAAGGTAGCCATACACTTACCTTTATTATCCATTTTTATGATATTCCTATGGGGGAGTATCCTAGAATTGTTGTAGCATGTGAGAGAATGTTAGTGTAATTATATGTTGTATTCATGATAGTATTTGTCATTAATGTCAACATACTAAAGATTGATAGAGTAGTAGAGAACAAATAGTTCAAGGATTGAAGATGAGGTCAAGAATAGTTAAGGACATGCTCTATAGAGTGTCTTGATTATATGGTTAAGAGTGCATGCAAAAAGTCAAAGACTGGTAAAAATTATTCGAGAATTACAGAAGATAGTATATAGATGGAGTTCTTGAGAAGTAGTTACTTGTAATCAATTATATCTCCTAATAGGGATAAAATCTATTTGAGCACAGTTAGAAAGAGAAAGGAGATAGCATGTTGATGATGTGGTTGAGTACGTGAAGTCCTAGTTTGTGTGTGTGAAAGATGTAATGTAACTTGTATTTTTTAATATTAATGAGGTCCTATTGTAATTATAAATTGGGAAAGCCTCAAGATTGACTCAATTAATTGTTGAGGACTTAGTATAAAGGAAAGTTCTTTTCCTTGTGATTGGAAGATGTATGTTTGAATTAAATTTCATGCAAGTAAGCAATCTAAGGGATTGGTATGATGTGAGTTTACAGATCTAGTATTGAGCTATGAGAAGTGTTTTGTGCAGCAAGAGCACAATGAATGAGAGCAGTGATTATATTTGGTAAAAAGTGCTAGTGGACAATTGATCTTTTGGTATTGTTCTGAAAGGAATAATATAGAGGCTAGTTGGATAGTGAGTTCAATGGTCTTTTCCCTGAAGTTATTTAGATAGTGGGTCCTTCTACCTTCTACAACTCCTAATAGGGTTGGCACAATGCCTAACAAGCTTGGAATCTTCTCATAGGGATTCAAAGTCTCCTAATATGGACTGATATGTACTTAAATGTATTTCATTGGCTCCTAACACAGTCCATCCTCAAGTATAAGGAATTTATATATTAGTACATCATTTTGTGGGTATCATCCCCACTAGGATTTATCCTCTAATCAAGGGCTTCCTTAGTTAACAAATCTAGTTTTATCGTGTATGGTTATCTTCTTGTGGTTATTGCACTTGTTGATTACATGTTATGGATTTAATAAGGATAAAAAAAGTTGCTTTGATTGCATAACTAATTCATCCCCCCCCACCCCCCAACTCTAAGTTATCTTGGTGGACTTTACTTTCTAACAATTGGTATGAGGGCATCAAGTCCTTGAAGGAAAATCTTGACATCTTAAGGAGATTTATGGCAAGTCATTTTAGAAATGATAGTCTAAAGTTTGATGGAACCAACTATGACAATTAGAAAGAGAAGACTAAGACACATTTTCTATGCATGGATCCAAGATATTGATTGATTACTAAGAGAAAGAAAGAAGTAATTAATGAAGAAAAGCTTGAAGATTGTACTGAAAGATAAAGAGAATTGTTCATGTGTAATATGCTTGGTAGGGAAGTGCTTTTGTCAGCCTTTCCTAAAAATGAATACAATCGAGTAAGATCTTTCATATTAGCAAATAAAAATTTGGAAAGCTTTGAAATCTACTTATGAAGGTGATAAGTATGCTAAGAAGGTTATATTACAAAACTAGATATGTTTTTCTTAAGAAGAAAATAATGATTGGAAGATGAATCTATAAGAAGCTATGCTAGTAGGATATTAGAAATTGGTGTAGGAATTAAGGCTTTTGATGTAAAGAAGGATGAATATTAAAATGTATGGAAGTTCTTGCAAACCCCAACACCTGCATCTAAGAAGGAATCACAGACGATTGAACAAGTTATACCTTTCACAGAGAAGTTTGCAAGAGAAACTCTTCTTGGAATATTGGAAGTAGCAAGGATAAGTCTAAGATAGAGTGGAGATTTTCCTAGAAATTAAAAATCATTCAATGCATTGAGTGTTAGACCTACATTAATAAGGAGAACAAGCATTGGTGGAGATTATGCAAGAAAAAGTAGGGGAAGAATTGAAGAAGATAGAAAGATTGAAGTAGGTGTTGCCTTACTTGTGAAAAGAGAACCTAAAGGTAAGAAAGTCTTTACATGTTGGACTTGTAACTAATTTGGTCATTATGCTTCTAAGTGTCCTAAGAAATTCAAGAAGTATAAGAGGAGTTTCAAGCCTAGGAGATCTAGATAATGTCTTTATCCAAATGATGAAGATATGGAAGCTAGTGTGGAAATATTCTTGAGTGAAAGTGATCATGATAGTGATGAACTAGAATTTTTTGCAATTAAAAAGGGAAGTCCTAAAAAGGAAGAAGTTGGAGAAGAAAAGGCATTAGTGTTACAAGTTGAAAAGAAGAAATTTGATTTGATCATAGAGAGTGGTTGTTCACATCATATGGCTGGTGATATAAACAAATTTGTAAAGTTCAACAGTTGTGGTGGAGGAATTATCAAAGTTGGAAACAATGTAGCTTGTCATATAAGGGGAGTAGGATCTATTACTCTTGATGGTAAAGCTAATATTGGTGATGATTATTTTTTTGATGGTATGAAACATAATATTCTAAGTGTTGGGTAGTTGGTTGACAAGGAATATTAGTTACAATACATGGATAAGACATGTATTATCAAGGATAAGAATGGTAAGATTGTGGTACTAGCACAAGATCAAGAGGTAATGTATTTCAGTTGAATCCTATAGAGATGACATGTTTGGTTGCTAAAGTTGATAATAGTTGGTTATGGCACAAAAGGTTTTGTCATATAAATTTTGAAAATATTATGAAAGTGAATAATACACTTGTTTTTTGGGATTTACCTAAAATAGTGAAGCCTACTGACATGGTATGCAAGGAATGTGTTATGGAAAAGTAGAAGAAAAGTTCTTTTCCAAGCAAGAAGTTTACAACATCAAAAAAGTTGGAGATAGTGCACATAGATTTGAGTGGTCCTACAAAAATAAGAGCATTAAATGGTGAAAAATAATTTATGATTATTGTTGATGATATGGGTAAAATTTCTTTGAGAGAAATGTAAAGCATTTGAGAATTTTAAGGTGTTTAACAACAGAGTTGAAAATGAATCTAGATTAAAGATTAAGTGTTTAAGATCTTAAAGATGTGGATAGTTTACCTCAAGTGAGTTTAAAATTTTTTGTGAAGTAAATGGCATTAAAAGAAAACTTTCACCCCCTAAGACCCTTGAGCAAAGTGGTGTAGCAAAAATAAGAAACAAAACAGTGAAAAAAGAAACAAGAGTTGTGATGTTTGAGACTAATTTCTTAAAAACATTTTGGAGAGAGAAGCATTCAATACAACAATAACATAGTACATATCAGAAAAGGTACTGGTAGGACCCCTTGTGAGTTTTGGTTTGGAGATGCATCCTCAGTTAAGTATTTTAGAATTTTTGGATGTAAGTGTTACATTAAGAGAGAATATGACATTAGTAAATTTGATGCAAGAAGTGATGAAAGTATGTTTCTTGGTTATTCATTAAAGAGTAAAGCATACATATGTTCCAATCAAAGAACTAAGACTCTTGTTGATAGCACAAATGTTAGAGTTGATGAGAAGTTTGAAATTCATGAAAGAATACTTGTTTATGTTTATGATGAATAAACTAGTCCAAAGGCTAACAAAGAGAATGTTGAGTTGTTTTATGAAACTGACAGAGATTTTTAGAATGATATACATATTGAGGAATAGAGAGAAGAAACAAGAAGTGAACCAAGAGTTGGAGTAAGAGTTGAGAAAGTGACACCTAATAAAGAAGCATCCCACTGATCAGATTATTGGTAGCAAGGAAAAAGGTGTGATGACAAGAAACAAGGTACAAAGAGAAGAACTATGTTTGATTTCTCAAGTAAAGCCTAAAAGCTATGTTTGATTTCTCAAGTAGAGCCTAAAAGTATAGATGAAGCTACTAAAGATGACTTTTAGATTCAAGCTATGAGAGAAGAATTAGATCAGATTGAGAAGAATGATACATGAGAATTGGTTCCTAGACCTAAGGATAAGAATGTTATAGGAACAAAATGGGTTTTCAGAAATAAGATAAATGAACAATCTAGGGTTGTAAGAAATAAAGCATGACTAGTATGTAAAGGATATTCACAACAACAAGGTATTTATTATGAGGAAATACATGCACCTACAACCAGAATAGAAGCATTTAGAATGTTTTTGGCTTAGGCAGCTAAGAAGAAATTTAAAGTATATAAGATGGATGTGAAGTTAGCATTGATAAAACTAAAGGATTTCCTTTGAAAAATGAAGGAGATGTGATCTACAATTTTATGAAAAAATGGTATGGTTTGAAACAAGCACCCATTTGGCATGCGAGATTGGACAAATATTTGGCAAAATTGGGATTTGCTAAAGGTATTATAGATAGTAACTTGTATTTAAAAGAAATTGAGAATGGTTTGTTGATTATTGAATTATTTTTGGATGACATAATCTTTGGAAGAGATGATGAAGCAAGTGAAGCATTTTTTAGTGAAATGAAGGAGTTTGAGATGAGCATGATTGGTGAGATGAAGTATTTCTTCAATTTGCAGATTATGTAGAATAGTGAAGATATTTTCTTATCACAAACTAATTACTTGAAATATTTGTTGAAAATATTTGGTTTGGAGAGTTGTAAAATTGTTGGTATACCTATAGCAACTGGTCATAAGTTATCTAGAAAAGATGGAGACACCTACTGTTGAGTAGAAGAAGTACATATCAATGATTGGAGGTTTGCAATATCTAACACATACAAGACTAGACATAGCTAATGCAGTTGGTATTGTTGTAAGATTTCAACTTGATCCTAAAGAAGCACATTAAGTAGCAATAAAGATAATTTTCATATACTTGAAGGGTACATCAGATTCTAGGTTGTGGTATGACAGATCAAATGACTTTCTCTATGTGCATATATTGATGTAGATTGGATAGGCAGTATGGATGACTAGAAGAGAACAAGTGGTGGAGCATTCTTCTTAGGAGGAAGATTGGTTTCTTAGATACACAAGAAAGAAGATTACATTTCCCAGAGCACAACAGAAGAAAATTATGAAGCAGCAACAAATAATTACAATTAAATTATGTGGATGAAGTCGATATTGAAGGATATTGGAGTTGAGTTTATAAAGCATGTTGTCATACATTGCGATAACAGAGGTACAATTAGTATGTCTAAGAATCCTATGATACATTCTAAGAAAAAGTGCATATCTATTAAATATCATGTTTTGGGAGAGAAATTCATAGAGAAAGGGATCATATAGGAGTATGTTAGTACAAAGGAGCCAAATAGCATGTATACTTAAAAATCCTTTATTGAAATATATATATTTGAGTATTTGAGAGGTATACTTAGGGTTATGTCTCTACCTAATTTTGAGTAAATGATGTAGAAATTACATCAGTCTAGTGGCATAGAACGCTATTTGTTTATTTGGACTAGATGTTGATGCTTCCTCTATGGGGGAGTATTTTTGTTTGAGCTAAGTCATGAAGGACCCTAGGTAATTGGTATTTTAATGGTGTCTTTGGACACTTTATTTTATTGAATATATTGAGTAGAAGATTGACATAATAATGTCTTTGTCATTGATTTCAATGGGGGAGAGAATGCATGAAAATTTTCCCCTGACAATGGGGGAGAGAAGTACATAACAAAACATCTTTTGAATATGGGGAGAGTTGTACATGAAATGAATAAAATATTAATATCAATGGGGGAGTGGATTTATTGATGGAGAGTTATTCCTAAGATTCAAATTTGATTGATGAAGAGGATTTGAAAAGAAGATGACTACAATAGTGGACTAGTTGCAAGAGAGTGGTATGTTTGGTATTCTTGGAACTTAGATGTATTTAATCTATGTTGTCATCAATCACAAAGGGAGAGATTTTTAGCATGAATGTTGATGATATTCCTATGGAGGAGTATCCTAGCATTGTTGGGGCATGTGGGAGAATGCTAGTGTGATTATATGTTGCATTCATGGCAATGTTTTTCATCGATGTTAACATAGTGAAGACTAACAGAGCAAAAAATAGTGTTTGAGGTCAAATGGTTTGAGGATTGAAGATGAGGTCAAGTGCATTTGAGGACATTCACTATAGAGTGTCATGATTCCATGGTTAAGAATGCATGTAGAAAGTTGAAGACTAGTAATAGTTATTTGAGATTTACAGAACATAGTACATAGAAAAGTTCTTGAGAAGCAGTTTATGGTAATTAGCTTATATCCTCTAATAGAGATAGAATCTAGTTGAGTCTAGTTAGAAAGAGAAAGAAGGCATCAGGTTGATGATGTGATTGAGTATGCAAAGTCCTAGGTTACACATGTGCAGATTTGTAAAAACTTTGAGCTGACAACATTATGAAATTATGAAAAGATGTAATGTAATGTGTATTATTTTATCTTAATGAGATCCTATTGTAATTATACATTGGGAAAGCTTCAAGGATAACTCAATTAATTATGTTGAGGACCTAGTATAAAGCAAAGTTGTTTTCCTTATGATTGGAAGATGTATTTATGAATTGAGTTACAAGTGAGTAAGCAATCTAAGGAATTTTCGTGATGCAAGTTTGTGGATCTAGTATTGAGATCTGAGAAGTGTTTTGTGCAGTAGAGGCATAATAAATAAGTTTAGTAATTATATTTGGAAAATAATGCTAGTGGACAATTGATATTTTGGTATTATTCTGAAAGGAATAATATAGAGGCCAATTGGAGAGTGAGTTTGACGGTCTTGCCCTTGAAGTTGGTCAGACAATGGGTCCTTCTACCTTTCACAACTCCTAACAGGGTTGGCACAACTCCTAATAGGTTTGGAATCTCACAAGGATTCAAAGTCTCATAACAAGGACTAATATGTACTAAATGTATTTCATTGGCTCCTACTAGAGTCGATCCTCTTATAAGGAATTTATATATTAATACATCATTTTAAGGGTATCATCACCATTAGAGTTTTCCCTCTAATCAAGAGTTTCTCTAGTTAACAAATTTAATGTTATTGTGTAGCATTATCTTCTTGTGGTTATTGTACTTGTTAATTACATGTTTTAGATTTAATAAGGATAACAGAAGTCACTACTCTATTTGGACCCAAATTGCGATGACAGGTCGTCGCAATTGCGATGATCAACCATCACCCAAGTGAAAATACCAAGAATTGGCTCCCATTGGATAGGCATCAGACTTTTGGCATTGCACATTATGATGGAAAGCTCCTCCATCACAATTGTGATGGAAAAAGCCATTGCAATTTGGTAGGAGGATAGTCCAAAAGGTCATCGTAACATTGTCATAATTGCGACAGGCCACCATCGCAATTATAACATCTTACAAATTCACTATGTCATTGCAATAGAAATGCCCATACTCAAAGGTCATTAATCAACCATCACAAGTGCAATAGTATGCAACAACAGTATCATGGATGCGATGGCTATATGTCAAATTTATCTATCGCAAGTGCGACAGAAATGATGTTGTTCCAACGACGTTTCGTTGGGTGGGGTCATCGTAATTACAATGGCCTATTGAAATATTTTTTAAAATTATTCTTCTTTGTTAGAAATACATTTTACTATGTTGATCACATGTGTATGCTTTTTAGCACAGGTCGTGTAGTTTTTTCTTTGGCCCCTCTCACAGAGATTGTGTTTGACATTCTTCTAAGTTGTCTGATTGATATTGTTTCTACTCAAGCATTTCACGAATAATTTTAAATTTCTTTTTCTTTTTTATATTACTGTAGATAAGAAGCCCAACATCATGATTATTTCTCCATGCAGGAAAGTGTTGATTCAACATACATTTTTTTTTATTGACGAGTTGATATGAAAATAGGTAGACCACCACCAAAAGTCCACTTGGAAATATTTGGCAGTGGTCCACCTATTTTCATACCAAGTTCTTAATCAACTAATGTTGCACACAAAATGTATGTTGAATCCATGGCTCCTACATGGAGAAATAATCACCATGTTGGGCTTCTTATCTATAGTAATATACAAAGGAAATGGAAATGCAACACTACATGTGAAATGCTTAAGTAGAAGTAGTATCAATCACACAACTTAGAAAAATGTCAAACACAATCTCCATGAGAGGGGCCAAAGAGGAAACTACATGACCTATGCTAAATAGCATACACATGTTATCAACATAGTAAAATGTATTTCTAACAAAGAAGAACAATTTTTTTTGACATGTTCTTCAGATGTTTTCCTTGTGGTAACATTCACTGTTTTTTATATCTGATGTCTTGATACATGATGAGATATTGTGTTGTATTAACTTATCTAAACATCTCCCAAGGGATTTACCATGCATTTTTATCACTTAACATTGCTTTTATAAAGTCCTTTCAATGTGGTGTAGCTTCATTCATGTAGAAAAAAATTCCTCCTTCTGAAGCACACTCCATTTTCTCTCCTCCAAGTCTACCTAATTTAGAAACATCCTCAATTGCACAAGGTCTGCTTTAGCTATTTTCTTCTAAATCTATTTGTCTTTTATTATATTTTTATAATAGCTTAGTTCAAT
This sequence comes from Cupressus sempervirens, assembly GCA_028749045.1. Lineage (NCBI taxonomy): Eukaryota > Viridiplantae > Streptophyta > Pinopsida > Cupressales > Cupressaceae > Cupressus > Cupressus sempervirens. The sequence continues at coordinate 168,978,890 of CM053791.1, read as the reverse complement.
AGAAGATATTTAATACATAGCATTATATAAGTATCCTGTAATGCCCTGCCTAGAGATCCATGGAAACAAGGATGAAAAACAAGCAAGATTTTTTTTTTTTAAATAAGTGTAAGAGCACAAAGCACCTATCATACACACATCATAAAGATTGCAACAAAAGATTGACACACAATCCAACACCAACAGATCTCCAAATGCCACTACTACCAAAACCACAAACAAGAAAGCATAAGAGATCGACCAAGCTAAAAGATCAAAGCAAACTCCTAAAAATTGGCTAAGTCTGAATTCTGAAGTCCTAAAATTTCCTAGAATCTTTATCTTAGCCTGTAGAGGTCTGAAACCCATCTCAAATGAATCATCGCATATATTAAAATATATCAAACCCCAAAGGACTACAATGGAAAGATGCAAAATTGGATTAGAATAGAAATAACCTGGATCCAAAATGTGACACCGTAGGGTTAAAGAACACTGAAGAGGGTATTTGAATCAACTCTCAAAAAGTTTAGACTAGACCAAAAAGTGCCCTCTGCTTGCCCATGCAAATTTTTACAAAAACTAGGCGATACTTTAATATAGCACAAAAAAGTATCACATGACATTTCTAAAGAAGGAGGGCAAGATTTTCAAGGACTAGGTGATACTTCTCCCAAAGGCATGTGACACTTTAAGGGTGTCGTATGAAATTTCTTATAAGGAGGTGTGATACTTTCTAGTATCACACAATAATTCTCCAAGAGGCGTACGATAGAATCAGGGGATGCACGATATAGTTTCAATGGGTGTGCGATACATTTTGTGTCACACCATGCTGATAAAAGGTCACCCATAGAAACACAAGAACACTTAAGGAAAACACAAAAGGGGAAAAATAGAGTAAAATTGAGTTCAGAACCTCCACACCGAGGAGTACCAGATCCACATTTTGAGGCAAGAACACTCAAACAGACTAAGGATACAAAAAGAACAACATCTAACCATCTAACAAATAAGAGTAAAAATACAAAAGGAACATCGCAGTGAACTAAAGCAACATCGCAATGAACAAAACAACCAAACTAAGTACGTGATTCCTCCCAACTGTCAATGGTGTCATAAGGCCATCGTGGGCCCTAGCCATCCCCCATGTGTAACATCCCAAGCCAAAAATCAAATCATCAGTACTGTCATGATAGGGACATCACTACTACACATGCTAATAACCAAAAACATAAGGAAATCTAACATGCTAGTAGTACAACAGAAGATAAACCTACAAGTAGATAACATCACCTATCACATGTTAATCATCATAATAAGGAATGTGTCGAAACTAAGATCATCTAAACATGATAAACAACATCCCAATGAAAGCACAAATCACAAGAAGCATACTCCATAAACCAAAGTACCAAGTGAACACATCCAACAACAGTCGCACTAGGATATAAGATCATCTTTGTACACTAGTCCCTAGTAGTGGTGAAGGTAGCTATGCCTCCCAACCATGTGGCACCTGTAGGTCCACACCTGCCATGCTGATGGAGATAAGGATCCAACCACAAACACGCAAAACAACATCCATGGCTAACACATTCCAAATAGTATGATGACTAAACCCAAGACAGAGACAATGCATAAACTACAAGTCCTAGTCAGACATCTCAATGGGCTACTATGTAGGGACTAACACCATGGAGAGTCTCTTGGCATCAAAAAGCCCAAGCTAGGACTTGTACAGATTCAACATCCCTCAATAGAAAGGCTCTAGCACCCCAAATCTTTTATTATCTTAAGTTTATTACCACCCAGTATTTTATTTAATTATCACTTAATTAAAGCTTCCTTCACCAACCCTCTAGGCACAATGATCACAAGGCTACAAGGTAGAAGCCCCCTCCATATGCTACCCTACCCTACCCATGCTCATCCAACGATGAGTTCCTGTAGGCATGCAAATTCCCAACCCATCCCAAATGATCACAACTTCTAGAAGTACCATAGAAGATCAGGCCCTGAAAGTCACCTAATAGATGTACTTGTGTGTGGTGCACCACCATCACGAAGATCATACGAAAAGGACTAGATGAGAACACAAACAGAAAGTCAATCAACCAAAAACATAATCGAGATGACTGATGCTACACATATCCCAATGCATCATAAAGTACAAAAGTACTCTGACAAATATCCAAATGGATCATCCAAGTCCACGAACCACATGGTGCCAAGAAAACCTAAGAAAATAGGGTGGCATGCAAAACAAGGCAAAAACCCCAAATTTTGGAAAATTTTTGAAATTAAAACCAATTTGGCCTTTGGGTACAAAAACCCCAAAAATCCAACAATAATTGAAATCGAACACCGTATGCCAAAATGGCCAGCATAATGGATGAAAAACCTAAACCCTCATTTCAAAAATAGGGAAAACATTCATACCTGACCAACCGAGCAAAACTAGCAAATAGAAATAGAGGGGAACACTAGTTCTCTGCCTCCTAACATACTGCTACAAGAAACAGAAGCTGAAATAGAGCAAAAACAATAAAACAAGAAAGCCCTACCTATCAGCAAAAGGGGCAAAATTTGTAACTCACACAGTAAAATAAATAACCTATCAAATCTGCTAAAAATGACAGCAAAGCATAAACTCCTTGAGCCAAATCCAATGAGACCAACCTTGCAAAGATCCCATGCTCACAACTCCCAGAATGAATAAAATAAGAAACATTCAAAAGAGGATTTTCAAAATGGCTCTCAAATTTCAAATTCTAAAAAGTGAGAAGTCAATAATGAATTCACTTTTCCAATACTTATTCACTTTTCGAGTGAATAGTTAATTCTGAAAATTAGCCAGCTAGAGTAGCTAAACTCTGAATTGACTCGAATGAAAATAAGTTATTATCTGTAACAAAAATTGACCTAAGGCAAAGCTTCCAGAAATTAAATCTGAAAAGATTTAAAACTCGAAAACCCAAAATCACATAAAATCACTTAACACTTTCGCAACAAATGCAAACTTTTAAATGCACAGACACACTCACTGGTCTAATCACATAATGTAGATGAGTTTGGATTTACTAATCACCAAAAGGTTTAGATTTAAATAACTAAATAAGGGTACATCAACCATATAGGGATGAAAATATGAACAGCTAAATCACTAACTCCATGTGCCACTGCTAGGGATATAATTTTTGCACACTAAAATACACGATCAAGTGTAATTGCATATAATATCATAGCCAAAGCAACATGTATTAAAATACCTATTTAATCCATTTACATCACTCACATTTGCAGAAAGTGTAAACATACAAGAATGAAGTAAATAACCATAACATAGAATTCATCTCATAACATACTCAACAAATAAGTCAAATAAACCATAAAACCAGATATCATCATAGGTCTACTATCATCTCAAAATAGCATCAACATGCAAAATGATAAACCGAATAGCATAGCAACAAAGCATCTATGGAATTGAGTCAAAGTATAACATTCAACCCTTGAGTCATCACAAGGTACAAAATAAGAGTATCAAGTATCTCTCAAATCAAAATAGACAAGGTACAGACTACAAACATGAGAGGCACTACATATCCCCTAAAATCAATGAGCAATGAATGTGATTTTGGGGAGTGTTTGCCAAGAATCACTTGCCTCTAAATAATATATACTAATAGATTATGAGTATGATCTTAAAATCATGCTTAATAACTCACAACATTATGTAGAAGATCATGTGAGTCAAGAACTCATTGTGATTGTTCAAGTTGCTTATGTTGTAGTTTGAGTTCATTTTGTTGTTAATGGTGTTGCCAGAGCTCCTTTCCTTGGTCCTTTTGATGTCATAATCCACTCTGCATGTTGGTATTTCAATGGGGGGTGTGTGTCTTCCTTGCTCATCTCTTGCTTGGAGGTTTCTCTTTCTCAAATGGTTTTGGTTGCAACTTTTTTTGGTGTGGTTGTCCCTATGCTTGCTAAGATTTGAACTCTGTAAGCATGTATATTCCATCTCTAGATTAGTATGTTGTGACAAGGCTCATTGAACAGAACATAGATCAAATTAATATTCAACAAAGGTTAATTGAAATCAGATCACAAAAATAAATTAGAATGTAGTACTCTTATTTAAGTACTTAGCCAATGGAGAAAGCGGTATCCCAAGGACTAAAAATGTCTAAATTATCATATGGAAAGGGCACAAGTACAATGTTGTGCATCTCTTCTTCAAGCTTATACATATATGTTGTACTGAAGTTAAATATTTGTTAGAAATATTTATTGTGGATTTTTTCATTATTAGTTTTAAAAAAACTAATATAGACATGCATGTGGTTAAGAAGATTACTTAGAACTCTACCAAAATTGTTAGAAAAAGAATGAGTATTAAAGCAACTTCCTCCATCCATGGAAAAGCAACTAATCCTAAATTGTTAGAAAAGGAATGATTGTCAATGCTCTTATCCTAAATTTCTTAGATACTATTGTTATATGAATTCTACACACATTACCACCTTTTTTTGTTTTCCACATCATTCTACATAGTTTCTGACTAAAATTATTTGAGTGGATAGTGAGATATATTTCATATTATACACAACTCAATCTATGTTCCATTATTTTATTTGCTAATTTAAATCCATGACATGAGAAAAATCCTGGAGAACTTGACCAATGTATTTCAAAACTACAACAAAATTGGGTCTACTAAAGATGGTTCTACAGTAGTAGAAACAAATGCAATGCTCCAAAGTTTTCAAATCTACACATGCCATGCTATCTAAGAATAGAGCTTCAACCACATTTATTTTTTAGACAAGTCCCAGAAATGTGGGGATCAAAATATTACTAATTGCTATCCTTTATTTTTAATTGTATGTTCAAGGATAGATGATCAACTATCACTAGTGTGTGTTCATTTCTATTATGACTAACTTTTCTTTTCATTTTTCATGTTTGGGCAAGTTTTGTATATCTTTATGCTGAATAGTCATATTTTAGTGATCAATAGTCTTTAGTGTGTGTGCAGCTCTATTATGGAAGTTTGATATACAGTAGAATGATTATTCTAAATATATAAGTACACCAAAATATGCTATGACAATATGAAGTTCAATTCCATTGAGAAAGTTTTAAGATTCAACATTCAAGAAGAAAACTCTAGGTCCCACAAGGCATTTGCAGTTTTGAAGGTTTAGTGGTATGCTCAATTTGGAAGGTATAGATACTGCTCAAAATTTTATGTTGATTCTAGTTTTTTCCTCTATTTGGGTCATATATTGTGTTTTTCATCACGCATTTCTTTTCTTATACATTGTGATCAAATTACATGCTTTTTGGTTATGGTGAGTTAATGGGCAACTTTCTCCAATTGTTTTATGTAGCTGGAAAAATGTGAATGTCATAGATAGAGTGTCCTCATTCAAGGCTATATGGTCATCATAGTTTTAGCACAATTAGCGATCATGCATCTAACAAATGTGATTGATCTAGGTCTAGTGTACATTTTTAGGAAAGTATGACTTTAAAGTGCTTTTGTTTCAAATTCTCTTCATTTTTCTGCTACTATATGATTATAATATTGTTGCACAATTTGTAGTAGGGAAAATCTATTAATAACAGTAAATATTATTTAATTTTATATTTTTAAAGTACAAAAAGTTGCTACTCTATTGAATACGGGTATGATAATCCTCTATTTGAAATTTTTCTTTCTTCTCTTATTCTTTTAAGGATAATTTGTGAACAATTTTTCTAGATAAGGATAGATAAGTATTATCCAGAGATGCTTAAAATGATGTTCTCCTCATATAGACTATATTTCATTTTTGTATTTCAAAAATCTACATTCTTTCATGAAGGTGTCAAGATATAAAAGAGATTGTGATCTTGGCAAGAGCATGGGTTGTGAATAAGAAAGTACACACAAGATTAATGTGGATCTATTAGCAAAGATAAAGTGAAAATTTATGAAGGCTTCTATGGATAGATTTATGAGTATATAGAGGACTATACAAATTTACAAAGCATTTTGAAGAGAGTATTGTGAAAAGTTTATATGGAAGTTTTATGGGACTTGAAATAAGTTTGGTGGAAATTTTTTTATCATCATAATAGGAATTTGAAGAAGAGGGATTGTGGAGAATAGATTATTCATCATCTATAGGAGAAGCAGCATTTTAGACAATTTATTAGTACCTCTTTAGGATTGTATCTAAACAAGTTGAACTTTGCATTATATTGACCAACACTACATGTTAGTAGATATTTAGTACTAATTTCATATGTGTCATCTAACAACATGTCCATTCAAGAAAGGTAAATAACTATTAGATTTATCGCCATTTATAAAATTGCACCAAACACTCATCAATTGCAACCTAAAAAGACTTGTTCCAGTTGTTTATATATGTTGGAAGATTGGAGAGATTCTTGGAAGTTTGGTTGGAAGCATGAATGTTGATGACATTCCTATGGGGCAGTATAACTATGATGATATGTTACATTCATGACTGAGTTTGTCAATGATGTCAACATAGCATGTTTTATGTGGTATCTGACAAAAGAAGGATAGAAAGATCAAGTTGGTACAAATGACTAGTTGAGCATGATAACCACCCAAGGTTATGAGAGATACTTCTGAGTATTTGGTATATGTTATTAATATCAAAAGAAGAAAGGATAAGTCTAGAAGAAGTTTTGTAAGTTTTGGTGATGTTTGTTCTGAGATAGAGTTTATAAAGGCATGTTCTAGTAAACTTGTCATATCTCTTAGTAGAGTTGATATATTGAGGATTGAGGTTGACAACATGGAGAAGACATGTTAAAAATAATGTGGCTAATCTCGCTCATCATAATATCGCATGTACAGAAATTTATTCAAGTTACAAGATAAAATATTAAGGCTATCGCTAAGTGTAACATGTTCTTAATGTGGTCCTATAATAATTGAGAAGCTCTCACAGCTGACTCAGGGAATTATTTTATGGACTTGGTATAAAGGAAGGACATTTTCCTTTATCATGATATGGTGAGAATGAAAAGTTTCAATGTTCAATAAACAATAGAGAGTGTGGAATGTGAAGTTGAGCAGAGCAGTGCAAAAGTGAAGGAAACTTCATTACCAAGGTTTTGCTAAGTGATCCGATTAGAGGTTCATGACTTGGTCTACAAGGTCTGATAGTGATTGGTCTAGTTGATAGGATAGAGGAAATGATAGAGAAAAGAAGAAGATAATAGTAAATTACTTGTTTGAGCAGTGAGCTCTTCTTGTAGCTGAAATTGCATGTTTGGGTAGTGGGCACTTCTTGCATACATTATACCACAACTCCTAATAGGGTTGGAATCTCTTAACAAAGATTCAAAGTTTCCTAATAGGGACTCATTGTACTAAATGTTGTAATAGACTCCTAATAGGGTCCATCATCTTACAAGGAATATTTATATTAGTACATCATCTTGTGGGCAACATTGCCACCATGGTTTTCGCTCTAATCAAGGGTTTCCCTAGTCAACATATCTAGTGTAATTATCTATGTGCATCTTTATATGGTTGTTGTTTACTTTGGTTGAATGGTTTTTTATTTATTTAAAGAAGATAATCTTTTAATTGTTGGATAACTAATTCACCCCCCCCCCCCCCCCCCCCCCCGCCCCACCTTCTCAATTATCTTGGTGGACTATTGTTTCTAACAATTGGTATTAAATCATCAAGTCCTTGAAGAAAAAGTTTAACAACTTTGGGAGATCCATGGAAAACATGTTCAGGAAAGATCATAGTCTAAAGTTTGATGGAACAAACTATGATAGCTAGAAGGAAAAGATGAAGATACATTTGTTGTGTATGGGTCTGAGATATTGGATCTTAACAAAATCAACAAAGAAAATCATTGAAGAAAAGGATTTGGAAACTTGCACTGAGGCAGAAAGAGATCTTTTCATGTGTGACATGAGAGCTAGAGAAGCATTATTGACTGAACTGCCTAAAATTGAGTACAATTAGGTAAATTCACTTGCTACTTCACATTTGATTTGAAAAGCTTTGGAAAATAGTTATGAAGGTGATGCACACTCTAAGAAGTTGAGACTACAAAGTTGGATTTGTGCATTTCAAGATGCTAAAATTATGGAAGATGAATCTGTAAGAGCATATATAGGTAGGATACCAAAAATTACTATAGGTATTAAAGCTCAAGGAAGAACCAAAGAACATGATGAGGTTATATGGAAGATATTGAAGAATCTAACACCACCATTCGAGTCAGTAGTTCAGATGATATAGCCATTGATATCATGTTCCAAAGATTTCACAAAGGAGACATTGCTTGGAAGACTTGAAGTAGTTGAGAATGAACTTAGACAATCTAGAGAATTGACCAGAATAGAAATAGCTTTCTGTGCCTTGAATATTTGACCCAACTTATCAAGGAGCACAAGTACTAGAGGAGATTTTGCTAGTAGCAGTAGATCTAAGGAAGACAGAAAGATTGAAGGAGTAGCCCTTCTAGTAAGAAGAGAAAAAGGAGGTAAGAAAATCTTTAAATGTTGGACTTGTGATGAATATGGTCATTATGCATCTAAGCGTCCTAAAAGGAAGAAAAAGAATAAAGGAAATCATAAGCCTAAAAAAGATAGAGATTGTTTGTATGTAAATGAAGATAATGATTCTAATGAACAAGCATTAAGTGCTAATGATGATAAAATTGGATTTGTGGCAATTAAAGAAAAAGTCCAGAGAAGGTAGCTTTGGTATCATAGGTTAAGTATAAATCTAATTGGATAATTGATAGTGGTTTCCCGCATCATATGATTGGTGATATGAACAAGTTTGTTGACTTCAAAAGTTAGGATGGAGGAATTGTTAGAGTTGGAAACAATGCAACATGCCAAGTTAAAGGTATTAGATTTATAACTCTTGATGGTAAAACTAATATTGAGGATGTATAGTTTGTTGATGGTTTAAAGCACAATCTTTTGAGTGTTGGACAACTAGTAGAAAAATGTTATCAATTGTAGTTTACAGAAAGGACATGCATGATTAGGGATAAAGATGGAAAGGTAATTGGTACAAGAACCAGATCTAGAGGTAATGTATTTCAATTGAATCCTACTAAAATGACATGTTTGGTTGCAAAGGTAGATGAAATTGGTTATAGCATAAGAGATTCTATCATATAAACTTTGATAGTATTGTGAGGACTAGTAAAATGTTTTTTGTTAGAGATTTGCCAAAGATTTTAAAGCCTACTAACACAATTTACAAGGAATGTGTTTTGGCAAAGCATAATAGAACTTCTTTTCCAAGCAAGAAGTTTACTACTATAGCTAAGTTAGAGATTGTACATAAATATCTCAGCTGTCCTACAAAGACTAGAGGATTCTATGGTGAAAGGTAGTTTATGATTTTTCTAGAATGATGTGGGTTGCATTTCTTAAGGAGAAATTTGAGGCATTTGACAAGTTTAAGATATTCAAAAATAGAGTTTTGAATGAGTTTGGTATGAAGATTAAATGTTTGAGATTAGATAGAAGAGGAGAGTTCACTTCAAATGAGTTTAACATGTTTGGCAAAAAAAATGAAATTAAAAGATAGCTATTAGCTTCAAGAACCCCTGAATAGAATGGCATTGTAGAGAGAAGGAACAAGTCTATTATAAAAATAGCAACAACTATGTTAGCAAAGAATGATGCATCCAAGACATTTTGGAGAGAAGCTATGAACACAATATTTTACACTATGAATAGAGTACAAGTCAGGAAAGACACAAACAAGACACCTTATTAACTATGGTTTAGTCACTCACCTACAGTTAAGTATTTCAAAATATTTGGAAGTAAGTGTTACATAAAGAGAGATGATGAAATTGTTAAGTTTGATGCTAGAAGTGATGAAGGCATGTTTCTTGGTTATTCATTGGAAAGCAAGGCTTATAGATGTTATAATCAGAGAACAAAGACTATTATGAAAAGTCTAAGTGTGAGAATTAATGAGAAGTTCAAAATACAAGAGAGAATGGTTGATTACAATTCAGATGATGATGTTGTTACTAAGCCAAGGAATGGTGAGGTATTTCTTGAGACTAACAAATGATTTGCATAATGAAGGAGAGCCAAGGAAGGAACAAAGCTCAAAACCTTCAGTAGAGCCAAGAGTTGAGATAACAAATCCTACTTCAGGAAAGAACATGATAAAGAATCACCCATCCAAACAAATCATCAGAAACAAAGACAAATGTGTGATGACAAGAAGTAGAGTAAATGAAGAACTATGCTTGGTATCTCAAGTTGAGCCTAAGAATGCAAATGAAGCATGCAAACATGACTACTGGAAAAAAGTTATGAAAAAGGAATTGGATCAGATAGAAAAAAATGAGACATGGGAATTGGTCCCCAGACCAACAAATAAGAATGTGATAGGAACTAAATGGGTATTCAAGAACAAGATCAATGAGCAAGGAGAAGTAAAAAACAAAGCAAAATTGGTACATAAAGGTTACTCACAGCAAGAAGGAATAGATTATGACGAGACTTATTCTCTAGTGGCTAGAATAGAAGTAGTAAGATTATTCTTAGCCTATGCAATACAGAAGAAATTCAAAGTATATCAGATGGATGTCAAGTTAGCTTTTCTAAATGGAGAAGTTGAAGAAGAGGTATACTTTGAGTAGCCTGAAAGATGTCCTTTGGAAAATGACAAGGACATAGTATGCAGACTAAAAAAAGCATTGTATGGATTGACACAAGCACCTAGAACCTAGTATGCGAGGTTGGACAAGCATTTGAGAATGCTTGGATATAGTAAAGGTATGGAAGATAGTAATTTGTATTCAAAAGAATTTGATGATGGTTTGATGATCTTAGTAATATTTGTTGATGGCATTATATTTGGAGGAAATGATGAAGAAAGTAAGAAGTTTGTAGAAGAGATGAAGAAAGAATTTTTAATACGTATGATAGGAAAAATCAAATATTTCCTAAGATTGCAAATTGTATAGAATAAAGAAGGAATCTTTATTTCTTAGACTAAGTACCTAAAGGATTTACTAAAGAGGTTTGGTTTGGAAACATCCAAACCCATTGGAACACCTATGGTAACTAGACACAAGTTATCTACAAAGGATGAAACACCTACTATTGAGCAAAAGAAGTACAGATCCATGATAGGAGGATTGTAATATCTGACTCACACAAGGTCAGATATAGCAAATGTAGTTGGAATTGTTGTGAGATTCTAGGTTGATCCCAAAGAAGCACATTATGTAGCAATTAAAAGGATATTTAGATATCTAAAAGAAATTTCAGAATTTTGATTATGGCATGATAGATCTAATGGTTTTACTCTAAGTGCTTATACTAATGCAGATTGGTCAGGTAGTATGGATACCAAAAAAAGAACTAGTGAACAAGCTTTCTTTCTTGGAGGAAGATTGGTCTCTTGGTTAAGCAAGAAGCAGGGTTGTACATCTCAAAGTACAGCATAAGCAAAGTATGTTGTAGCAGCAAATAATTGTATTCAAGTAATGTAGATGAAGCAATTGCCAAAGTATATAAGGATAGAAATCAGTGAACCTATTGTTACACATTGTGACAACACAAGCATAGTAAATATGTCTAAGAATCTAGTATTTCATTTGAGGACTAAGCACATTTCTATTAAGTATCATATGTTGAGAGAAAAAGTTGTAGAAAAAGAAATTAGATTGGAGTATGTGAACACTAAAGAGCAGATTGCAAATATATTCACTAAGCCTCTTCCCAAATAGACTTTTGAGTATTTGTAAAGTATGATTGGGGTTATGTCCCTTCCTACATCAAAGTAAAAGATGCAAGAGTGCATTAGTCCATTGTAATAGAGCACCATTATTGTCTGGACTGAATGCTAATGCTTCATGAATGGGGGAGTATCTAAGATGGACAAAGTCATCTAGAACTCTTGTTGATGTTGTTTTGAATAGTGTCTTTTGACACTCGATCTAGTAAGTATCAGTTGTTGCAAAATTTGATGAAGTAGAATTGGTTACCTTTGACATTGATGTCAATGGAGGAGAAGTTTGGCATGAAAAACATTATGCTAAAGGGGAGAAGTTTGGTATGAAATACAGTATGCTCAAGAAGAAGTTTGGCATAAGCATAGTATGCAGAATGACAATTTTTTATTGAGCACTTTGAGGTATATTAGTGGGGGAGAATGATTGATAAAGAGGAATTAAAATAGTCTTTTTTTGGTATTCTTGGAACTAGATGTTTTTCATCTATGTTGTCATCAATGCCAAAGAGGGAGATTGTTGGAAGACTGCAGAGATTGTTAGAAGATTGGTTGGAAGCATGAATGTTGATGATATTCCTATGGAAGAGTACTACTATGATGATATGTTACATTCATGACTGAGTTTGTCATTGATGTCAACATGTCATGTTTTATGTGGTCTCTAACAGAAGAATAACAGAAAGATCATGTTGGTATGGATGGTTAATTGAGCATGATAACCACCTGAGGTTATGGGAGATTCTTGTGAGTATCTGGTATATGTAGTTAATGTTGAAAGAAGAAAGGATAAGACTAGAAGAAGTTTTGTAAGTTTTGGTGATAGTTGTTCTGAGATAGAGTTTACAGAGGCTTGTTCTAATAAACTTAGTATATCTCTTAGCAGAGTTGATATCTTGAGGATTGAGTTTGAATACATGGAGAAGACATGTTGAAAATGGCATGGCTAATCTTGCTTGTCATAATATTGCATGTACATAAAGTCATTCAAATTGCAAGATGGAAGATTAAGGTTATCGCTAAGTGTAACATGTTCTTAATGTGGTCCTATAATAATTGAGAAGATCTAACAACCAACTCAGGGAATTATTTTATGGACTTGGTATAAAGGAAGGACATTTTTCTTTATCGTAATATGGTGAGAATGCAAAGTGTGAATGTGCGATAAACATCAGAGAGTGCAGAATGTGAAGTTGAGAAGAGCAGTGTGGAAGTGAAGGAAACTTCATTATCAAGGTTTTGCTAAGTGATCTGAGGTTTAGTATTTGGATCCAAGGTTTGTGGCCTAGTCTATAAGGTCTAATAATGATTGGTCCAACTGATAAGATAGAGGAAAGAAGAAGATAGCAGTAAATTACTTGTTTGAGCAATGAGATCTTCTTGTAGTTGAAATTGCATGTTTGGGCAGTGGGCTTTTCTCGCATACATTATACCACAACTCCTAACAGGGTTGGAATCTCTTAATAGGGATTCAAACTCTCCTAACAAGGACTCATTGTACTAAATGTTGTAATAGACTCCTAGTAGGGTCCATCCTCTAACAAGGAATATTTATATTAGTACATCATCTTGTGGGCATCATTCCCACTAGGGTTTTCCCTCTGATCAAGGGTTTTCCTAGTCTAACATATCTAGTGTAATCATCTATGTGCATCTTTATATCATTGTTGTTTACTTTGGTTGAATGGTTAATTTTGTTTAAAGAAGATAAATATTTTAATTGTTGGATAACTAATTCACCCACCCCCCCCCCCCCCTTCTCAGTTATCTTAGTGGACTATTGTTTCTAACAATATCATCACTAAGATTGGAAGCCTTGTAAGTACAATGCATGCTCCTGCGCAAATGCCTTACTTGATCAGACATAGCAACACCATTTCTACAGAAGATTGTGATTTTGACTGTTGTGCAAGGATTGCATAAATTTCAATGATATTAATCTGCATTTGAAAATGGCCTGCAAAATGACTAGCATAAAAGCATGAAATATCATAAAATATTAAAATGAAAAGGAGAACTTGGCATTTGGAAATAGCAACTGAAATATTCACATATAAATTGTAATTTAACCAAAGTATTTTAAAAGTAAAATTCAAAATTCAAATCAGTAGATATCATATATAAACCTAGCTAGAGATGCAGCCAATGAAGTTTGACTTTTGTACATTGTAATTTGTAACAAGGATTATAAATTTTAAAAGTATAAATGTTACTTGCTTTCTCCATTATGTGTTTCATGTCATATAGACTTTAGGATCCTTTGCTTCCTCCCTATAATATTATTCAACATATCACCACACTCAAAAGAAATAATGAGAATAGTTCATGAATCAATGTATACTTTAGAATAATCAAATATCATTTGTTCCTGTTATTCAAATTCTTCTTCATGTCTCCCAATTTACAAAATAAGTTATCAAATGCAATCAAAAATGATTGTAGATAAATAGAAACAATAGAATACCTTAGAGAGGAATAATTTGAGGCAATCCCATAGAAAGTCATTCTTTCAAATACTTCATACACTACAACTAAATTTCATAAATAAATGAGTTTGACTATGGTGTCCTTCTACATTGCCTGAAACCAAGAGATTCACACAATTAGTTGTCATACAATCATAGGTTAATATTGAGCTTCACTTGGTTTTGATAATAGTTTAATATTCTTTACTAATTAGAGCCAACTATGTGAAGGTGGAAGATCATTTGGCCCCACCCCACCCCCCACCAACATCTACATTCCCCATTAACATCTAATTTTCATTCATTCTATTAATAAAATGTAACATTCATGAATAAAATTAACAAAATTAACATTGAAACATAAAAGTAATTAGAACATTTACATGAACATTCAATAGAACATAAATAAAACATGTATACATAAACATGGGTCATTATCAAATAAGTTACATAAGTTCACGTGAATCATTTCTTTCTTCTTCTTTTCTTTTCTTTTCCTTCCCTATATTGTTGCAGAGGCATATCCATGTCGTCATTGATATTTCTTCTCACTTGTGGATGTGCACTCATTGTCATTTGCCAAGGTTGGTCCTCTACAATAACAAATAAAAGGGTTCAATTTTTAAAAATTGAGACTTCAAAGATTTTAAAGAACATTGTAGCACTCTTTACCTTGTCCAACTACATCATCTTGCCCACCAGCTTGGACCTCAACATGCTCATCATTTGCATAAACATTAGATTCATTCAAACATTCACAATTCAATAGAACATAAATAAAACATGTATACATAAACATCAGTCATTATCAAATAAGTTACAAAAGTTCACATGAATCATTTCTTTCTTCTTTTTTTCTTTTTTTCCTTTTTTGTCCTTCCCTATATTGTTGCAGAGGCATATCCACATCATCATCAATATTTCTTCTTGCCTTTAGATGTGCACTCATTGTCCTTTGCAAAGGTTGGTCCTCTACAATAACAAATAAAAGGGTTTAATTTTTAAAAAATTGAGACTTCAAAGATTTTAAAGAACATTGTAGCACTCTTTACCTTGTCCAACCACATCATCTTGCCCACTGACTTGGACCTCAACATGTTTATCATCTGCATCCCCTACAACTACAATATAATATGTTTTCTTAATCCCAACACATATTATAGCTAAATTTGCATTACTACACCAAATTAAATCTAAAATTTTTACTTGTATTAATAATTCAAAAATTAAAATTCGAGTAAAAAATGTTTAATTGTATATACATTAATATTATTCTTCATACATCTCATCATCAAGATTATCATTATCATTGACATTGTCACCACCACTATCCTGGTCGTTGTCATTGTTGTCATCATCGTCATCATCTTCGTCGTCATCGTCATCATCATCATCATCATCATTATCCTCATCATCGTGATCAATAGCAACATTATTTGCTTCAGGAGCATCATCGACTAACTCTCGATCATGATCCACTTCTTCCTCTTCATTGGTATCTTCTTCTTCCATCACATTATACTTTATTGGCCTTCCCCTTAGATAATATCTAATGAGAAATTACCAAATTAATTTATGTGGTTCCTTTGAGTAAAATACCTTCTCACATTGGCTTGGAAGAACATAGGACTCATCCCCAACTGGCTCAAAAAACCTTGTATTAATAATTAGATATCCATTGTCATGCTCAAAAATAGTTCTATCAAGATCATTTTGATTGAGTTGTAGTCTATACCATTTGATGAAGAAGAGAACTAATTTGAAGGAATTAAAGTCACAGTCAAGTATATCAACCAAAATGCCATAGTATCAATTTTGAGATTATCGAGGATGTAAGTCATTTCTAGATAAAATATTGGTCACTTAGAAGACTACACTTATCCCAGAATCACAAGTTCTCTTCATGTCATCTATATCATTGATGCAAAATTTATAACCATTGCAAAACACATTCTTGTGGTGTTTCATCTACAATAATGTTAAACATGTATAAATTATTCCATCACAAGTTCAAAAACATATGGTTGATTAACAAACTTATAAGTACATGGAGATCTCTTAAACCATATGCTAAATCTATTTCTATTTTTGTAACATTGGGATCTCCATTAAAATGAACTTTTTTAACCAATGAAGACACGGATTCCCATTTTAATCCATGACCATAATGTTGACATCATTCAATCCATACTGTCATCCAATCTTTGATTGTTTACAATAAACAAATGTATTGCATCCCACTCTTTAGCAATTGTACAAAAGTAAATCGATGACTTAGAATAGATTTATTTTGAAGGTTAAGAATTAATTAACTACAATAACATCTCATAATTTATTACCTTTCACTTTCCTAAATCCACCTTTCCCCACCAAGTACTCCCCTTCAAATTTTTTAATGGAGTTGAGATCCCAAATGTAATCTGTATGGGTGCTTGCTACAAGATTAGGAAGATATTGAGTAATGCACACCATCATCTAGTATGTCATGTATCCCTCAATCATAGAACCCTTAGGACATGCTCTTTGTCGAACCAAAACTTTCAAAGATTTCAAGTGTCTCTCAACCATCTACATTGACCTAGATTGTATAGGTCCACACAATTCAATCTCCCTCAACTTGGTGTATGAGGTAGTGTTCTTGTGTATTGAAAAATTTGAAGATAAACACTTTTGCATTTCACACATTAGTAGAGGAATTCTTATCTTTGAATATTCTTCTTTATGGATTTCTTTAGATGAAAACCACCTGCAAGGGATTCAAGATGCAAAAACATATAAATACAAGACTTTACAATATATTACTTGTTTGATATATTGAGCAAGTATCATTTCTTACCTTATGTATTTTCCAAGATCATATATCACTTGTTTGATATTAATGTTGAAGTTATTTGGGAGTAATAGGGGTAGCACATACTACAACAATTTTCAACTAATCATTTCATTCTTTTCTAATGTAATACAATAAAAATTGAATGTATTTTCACAAATATATTGTAATTACAAAAGACTATGACTCACCTTGATGAAGATAAGCCAATCATGCATTTTTATCCCTAGACCAAATTCACTTTTCTTTGATATGATATTTCTTATATTCACAGCAATTCATGTTGGAAATCTCATTTTTCGTATGACTTCTTTTATGGCATTACTTTGCTACTCCATTAATAACAAAGGAAGGGCACTTGCATAAATCTAGTCTCCATTGCTATTTGATTCAATGATATTTTTCATTGCACAATTATTGGACTCATGGTTGTTGCTACAAATTCTATGAAGTTTTCTTTATCATGCCTTCCACCCAATATTTTCCACAATGTCTCTATTACATTCTTTCCAATATGCATGGTATCAAACAAATGCATAATTTGTAATTTTCTAGGATAACATTTTAGTCCCTTTGTAAGGTAGTTAGTACTAATGCCTTGACGACCTCAAATTATATTATATTTAAACTACCATAGGTGAGATGTCATTTTTCATGGCTTTGATGTACTCTCTTCTTTCCCATTGAAAAGATGTTTTTCGGTACTTTGAAACTTATGTTTTTTGTGGAGGAAGTGCCCATTTTCATCAAACACCTAATTTCTTAAACTTTTAGAATGATGAGATTTCATCTTTGGACCACACATTAGACATGCAAATTTTCCCTTTGTTTGAAGACCTACAAGATAATGATACAATTGAATTAGTAATGTTTATTTTTGGAATTAGTATTATTGTGTACAACTAGATTTCAGCATAATATACAATAGAAATGTGTCAAACCTAGGGCATCATGAATTATCCACACAAGCATTACATGGAACTAAAAAAATTTTCATCCAATTGGTCTAGAGATATTATACATAGTTAAACCATTTCATAACACCAGCAACTCGTTGATAAGAGTGTTGGACATATTCAAGATATGACAAGTTACTGAGAGGGGAGGGATGAATCAGTAACTTT
The DNA here is from genome assembly GCA_028749045.1 of Cupressus sempervirens. Lineage (NCBI taxonomy): Eukaryota > Viridiplantae > Streptophyta > Pinopsida > Cupressales > Cupressaceae > Cupressus > Cupressus sempervirens. Next base: position 168,960,716 of record CM053791.1, on the reverse strand, counting down.
AAAACTTTCCTTAAATTTACCACATATCGATCTATGCTACTGCATACATTAGTACTGAAAGATAAAACATTCATCACACAAAAGAACACAATATTTTGGTGACCCAGAAACCTTCCGAATAGAAAGTAAAACTGGGGTGGGGATGATACCCACAAAACTTTAATATTGCGATATAAAGTTGGTCTATTAAGGCTTACATTGACCACTTCTAGTGATTTTCCCTGTTAGGATTACAAAGGACTACTTGGTGCACCTTGTTAGAGAATTTACAAACATATAATGAAGTATGTACTCGATTAAGAGATTTATACAAAGACTGTTAAGTCTACCCTGTTAAAGGATTTAGAAATTGATTCACTTGTTAAGATGAAGAAGTGGATCTACTTACAACTGATTGCTGATAAGATCCTTTATGCACTAATCACCTTATGTGATGGATATAACTTCTCTACCTCTATATTGACCTTGATGTATTCTTTAATTACTGTTGATAATCCTTTGCATGTACTTCTCTATTTCTTTGATGATTTATGATATCTTACAATACACCTTACATATATACCTTCAAATTTACAAAATTGCAAGGTTGGCCAAAATACAAGTGAACAAATACATTACAAAGTCAACCCCATAGTAAATAACTCAGGTTCACTAAACTAACTCGGTTACCTTCTAATACATGACATCCACTGCATTACTCAGCATCATCATGCACTTAATAGAAGTGAAGGCTTAGTCCATACTAATCACTTGACGTAGTTCTGAACTCGGTAACCACTGGTGACTTGGTAGATGTAGTGTCACTCGATAGATACTGCATACTAAGTTTTGTAAGAAAACTCAAGTATGAAAACAACTTCCTACACTAATCTCGTAAGGAAAGTATGATGCAAATCCTATTAAAATCTTCTACACTTACATATTCAATATCATGTAAACAACAATATTGTAGCCAACCATTCATACAGAAAATAAATAGAGAAAGAAACACATAACACAAAGATTTTTCGGTGGGGAAAAACCTTTCGGTAAAACAACCCCACCCCTTCAGAACCTTCACAATGTATTATCTTCAAAACAAGATTACAATACACTTGCAATGCAAGTTCAACATCAACAACAGAAGACTCTAGTAGCTACTCGCAGTACCAACAATACACCTTTTTTGCATCGCATCTCTTCGCAACCCTAAAAAATACTTATAACATGCACTTCACTTTAGGGCTACTCCCAAAAGGTAAACCGTATTAGGGTTTTACCATTCTCTGAGAAAATAGGAACCCCAAAAAAAATTTTGGGGCGATACCCCGAACCCCACTATTGGGGTAGAGTGTACAGTACTCAAATATCTTAGTTGCCACATGTCTTCACCTGTCATTGAATCTTCCTAACATAGCTCTTACGTGTCATAGGAATCTGTCATAACCGTTTTAGTCATGATCTCCTTACACACAATTCAAGATGTCAACACATCAACATTATTTGCAAGAAATACATTTTACAAAACAAATAATAAGAATAGGAATTATACAAGGTTGAGACACCTTATTCCTAACAAGTTTACCTTGCTTCACTTGGTAAACTCTACTTCTTCCAATGCTCGGTTTACATTGAATCTCCATGACACAAACTTACTGCTCGGTAGATGTTGTGAAGCATGATAGACACTGAGAAGCTCAATAGACACTGCTAGTCTTCACATTGCCTATATTTACTCGGTAGCTTCAGGAATGCTCAGTGAAAACTACTTAACTACTAAGCTTACAAGGTAATCGTTGAATGCTTGGTATAAACTATAGACTGAGTAATGAGCTCAGTAAGCATTCAAAATTGAATAAGTGTTGTCGCTAATGACAAATACAACATAATGCCAACAAAGAGGCAATATATATACATTCATATCTTTCACTTGGTACTTACCTAGTTGAATGAACAACATCAGATAATTATTGTGTCATTTTACTTCAAGACTTATAATTACATGTAGGTGACAATAAAATAATTAAATACCTAGAACAATCATTTCAAACATAATGTGCTCCCTCTTTATTGACATCCATGGAGGAAGGTTTTTGATAACAAAAAAAGGCCAGTTCGAGTAACAAATTTCATCTCTCCATATGGATTGACAACATTGGTTGCCAGAGAAAGCCTGAGATTTCAAGGTTCTACTGTAAAGTGTGGCCACTTTTCCTTTATGTCCTTAAATGTTGAACCATCCATAGGCATTCAAATAATGTCATATCAACTTCTATTGCATGCATGGTAATCCATAAATTATGCCAAGCTACTACACCTAAATAATCATTTAAAGACGCAAAATAATGGGGATGTAATGAAGAACCTTGCGAGGCACCTTTTTTGTCACTTGATCATCTTGATATCTTCTCGTATAGAATTCAGGACATTTTATTGCATTTTCATGTTCTTTATGATAAATTACATGATCTTGAGGATACACATCTATTGACAGATACTCCATTCCAATATGTTTCATAGTGGTACATAATTCTTGGTACAAGCAAGGGGGAACATTTGATGGTGGTAAAAAATAGTCACCTATCAATCTACAACAAAAAAATATTAGTCATTAGTATAAACAATCTTAATGGTACATATTTCACCTTTTATAGACTATAATAACATTTATCACAAACCTTAGCATATGTGACATTGTTATGTTGGATAAACCATTCATAACCTTCAAATTCACCAACAAGAATATAGTAGAGAGAAGATTTGATTGGCATCCTTCATAAAGGGATGTATTTTCCTTCTCAAGTAGAGGTATACCATGGATGGCCTCAATTTCATCCTCATCATCATAATCATTGTGATCATCATCAATAGTAGCAGTAGCAATAGCAGCACCAGTACCAAATGTTTCATGGATCAATGCATTTTTTCCATCATCTTCAAATGTATTTTATGGCGTATGATCATCATCTTCCATGGGATCATGATCTTCTCCTTCAATACTCATACCTTCATGTTCCTCCATGTTCCTCTAAGATGTGTTGGTCCATATCACATACTACCCTAGGGAGATCAACTGATATAAAAATTATGATAATCAAACCCCTATTATGTGGTTCATAAGTATATTAATTATGAAAAAAATATAATGAACAACTTACCAATTGATGATAATCAAACCCCCTTTTAGTGTAGCCATTTTCCCAACAATGTCTCTTAGTTGTTTTGATTTTGATTCTTCTTGTCTTTAAGCCATTACAACACTTGCGAGGACAATAACATTTGTCATCACTGGTCTTTGGAAGTTAGAAAATAATCTAGCAATTGTCTCCTTATTTTGATCAAACTCCCTTATATTATCTAACACGATCCTTCTTCACAGGAATAACTTATTCATGTACCCTTATTGAATAGGTTGTAGTTAACACTTATATCTACACATATGGTTTTGAAAGAAATATTTAGCGTAATTAATGTGTATATTTGCAAAACTATTGGACTTTTTGTACTTAATGTTTACATATGTACATATGGTTTTGAAAGAAAATTTTGTGTAATTAATGTGTATATCTGCAAAAATATTGGACATATTGTACTTAATGTTTATATCTGTACATATGGTTTTGTAAGAAACATTTGGTGTAATTAATGTGTATATCTACAAAAATATTGGACATGTTGTACTTAATGTTCATATTTGCACATATGGTCTTGAAAGAAACATTTGGTGTAATTAACGTGCATATCTACAAAATATTGGACATGTTGTACTTTATGTTTATATTTGCACGTATAGTTTTGAAAGAAACATTTGGTGTTGAAATAGCATAGAAAGTTTTAGAAAATTAATTTTTTACAAGAAAATGCACCTAAAGAACTATTAGCTCAGAAGCAAGAACATGGTGATGAAATAGTTTAGAAAGTGCTTGACATGAGAAGTCTACAAGTGAGGGTGTTGACCAATCTTGAAAACTTGAATGTTAAAATGAAAGTAATCAAGGATCAAACACCTATGCTAGAGTTACAACAAAATGTGAAGTTAAAACCTATCAAGGATCAAACACCTGTGCCCTTGTCCTCTATCCCCTTCCTCTTCATTCCTAATGTTTGTAACTCCTTGTCAATACCTCCATTATTCTTCTTGTTTTGGCCTTCTTGTTTTCTTGAACATTTAGGGAGTTGTTCACATGATTCCTCGTTAGTTTATATTTCAATTGAATTGTTTTTTTCATCAACTTAACCATCTATTGGTTTATCCATGTGCCAGTGAATGGTGTTAAACATGAGTCATTATTCTATTAAAACTTCACCTTTGTTTGACCAAACTATAGCAAGAATTGCATTCTTTGTTGTTCTATCATGATCACCTTAGAAATAACATCTGCATTTTCTTAAACCAACATGTCCTAATATCTTAAATGTTGGTTTTTGTGTACGTTCTCTATCTGCTTTCTCCTTTAAAATTTTGTGTGCATGGGATGTTTTTAGAAAACACACTTCTCACAAGATTCTTACCCTCCAATTTATTGCATTTAAGATATTAAGATATTAGGATTTGTCATGATCATTTTGGAATTTGGCATGTATTGCACCTACATTTTCTTTTCCATTTCTTATAAGAGTGTTTCAAGGTTGGCAACCACTTCAACATCCATTTCATGGTTTAGAGGTGATGTCATCATGGCAAAGGCTTCTGCAAGGGAATGAGCCTCATGATTATGGGATTTACACAGAAGTAGAACTTTCTTCTTCAACTCCTTTCACTCAACTCTTCAGTGAAGTTATTCTTCTAGCAGTGAGAATAGCTACTATAAATTAATGGGAGCCAAGGGACCCTTAACCTATGCTACATTTTCTAGAGAGATGGGAGAAGTTACTACTAGATCATATAGTGGTGCCCAAATTAACAATAGCAATAGATACTTGGGATCCTCGTGGGGAGACTATTCCAATACATGCATGGTTACATCATTGGCTTCCATTGTTCGGCCAGTGTATGGAACCTTTATATTCAACCATTTTTTATAAGTTGGTAAATGTACTTCATGTTTGGCATGCAAGTGACGCATCTACATATGCAATTTTATCACCTTGAAAAATTGTATTTAATCCTCCTAGTTGGACACAGCTAATTGATTAAATTATTTTCAATTGAAAAATTATTTCTCCATCTTTAAGTAACCTAAATCCTTGCTTCTTCCAGTTGTATTGTTTCTCTATTGTTATATATTCTATAATAGATTTTCAATTTCTTTCTCCATGTTTTTATGATGCATAGAAAAGCCCATATCATCTTAGGATAATACTAAGGAAAGTGGTTAAAAATATATGAATAAATAACTCAAAAAGGACTTCAATTAAATAAATAATTTGTGTGTCCAATGCTATTCAATGAAATATTAAACCAGCTCATCATTATATACTTATAGCGATCAAAGTATGCACAAAGTAAGATCTTGGTACATAAAATTTCAGCAAAAAATAAAAGGAACTAAATTCAAATATAGGGAGTCATATAGTATCTAACTATAATTATGAATTAAACATAATATCAAATACAACCATGTTTACAATGTAATACCATTCTGTGTATTTTGTTAGTTCGTGCCAAAACCAATAACCTTGTTTTTACTATACAAACTTTTTGTTAGTTAATAACCTTTTTACTTTTTTAATTTGGGAAGTAATCCCCTTGAATTGGGCATACCATGTTTTCTATCCAAGTAGTATCAAGACAAGCACAAACAACTCCTAGAATTGTTGTTCGTAGACCTAGTGGATATTCATGCACACCCAATGTGAAAGCTGCTACCATTAGATCTCTTTATTTTAGGTAATCATATAAAAATTTGGGTTATGGTTCTTAACCCACGAGCACTCTAAGCCTTATATTATCCCATATGTCAACTAGGTACATTCTATTTCTCCTTTGATTAAATCAGCAAAAAGACTTAATCCCCACATGCCTTTCAAGAATCAATTACATTCAGTGTTGAGATCATTGCAATTCATTTTATTAATGGTGGAATTTAGTTTTTATGATTACAAAGGGAACTATTGGAATGAATGTGTTTCTTGGTTAGCATCACTAAGCTTGAGAGTAAAAACTCATCCATACCCCAAAATGATCAAGGAAATCAAAGGCTTAAGAAAACAAAAAATAGAGTATATCTAAGAAGTAGAAGATCACCTTCTGTTTGGTGGAGCTAAAAAAAGAGTCTAGGGCTGATAAAATTGAACTAATATTGCATAGCTCATCCTTTCAACTCTATTTATTTTTCTATTCCACAAAACAGGAAGAGATTGTATAGTAAAAAAATCATTCTATGTATTCTGTGTATAATATTGGCTATGATATGTTTTTGTAAAATTTCTTGCAAACTTTGCCCATTTTTCATGGTCTGCATTATTTTTGTGCAAGATCTTGAGGTAAGTCACTTAGCATGGGTTGAGTGAGTTTTATTATTTTATTATTTGGATTTTGGAATATGTATGCAATTGGATCATTTTTTTGATTGTGCAGATAATATGTAATAACCACCTTAAAAAGATCTCTCTAAATATATAAAGAGATACATGTTTAGAAGGAAATATAAAGACATACATGTTTAGAAGGAAAGAAAAAGAACATTTACATATATACCTCTTCTTGCCCTAGAAGAAAATCATAGAGCAAGGGCATGTAGATCACAAGGGCATGGCACAACAATGAAATCATATAGCAAGGACATGACATGACAATTAATTCATAGAGCAAGGGCACGACACGACATGACAATAAAATCATAGAGAAAGGGCATGACACAACAATGAAATTGTAGAGCAAGGGCATGGCAACAAAATATAGATTTCATGAGGGCACAACAACCAAATGCACTAATCACAAGGCCCATGACAATGTTCATAGCACTACACCTCTTTCACATGCAGCTCACTCCACCTCTTTTGTACACAACTCTTCATAATCAAAATCAAATGGAAAATTATTGTCATTTAAAAAAAAAAAAAATTTATGTTCATGAGGGAATCTCAATTATGATGCCAACATTAGTATTATGATGGTGATAGGGACAATTGCAAACAAAAAAAAAATGAAAATCACCAACAATTACACTACCATCACAAATTGTCATTACAATTTGACCTCCAATGTTGTCTTGTGTTGTTTTGATTGCATAACTAATTCAGCATCCATCCCCCCCCCCTTCCCTCTCAATTATCTTGGTGGAATTTACTTTCTAACAAGAATACCACCAGTTGCCTATTTCTCTCCTTTAACTTCCCCATTGAAGTTAAGCTTACACTATCTAGGCGGGGGAGGGCCTCATTTAGTGTTGGCTCTGGCCACCTTTTTAGTACTATCAAACCTATCAAACCCCTATAGGAGATTCCAGTCCTTCATAATTCCACTATCCTCTGGGAAGGGGGTGATTCAAGAATTTCTTATTGATTAGCAACCACATTCTCTAAAAGCAACCACTGACCCAACTGAAAGGTGACCTATAGAGTGTTTTCATCTTCTCTAAAGATCCTATTATTTCTGTCCTTTAAAATGCACCAACAGATGTGAGGGGGAATAAGTTTCCATATAATATGGACAAGAGCGTGCTTAGAAAGACTAACCCAATTATCAAATTGCTTAATGTCCATATTCATAGCCCAAATGAGTCTTAGCTTATTAAGAATTTGCTTCCAGATACAAGCAGCAAACTCATAGTGGATAAATAGGTGGTTAATGGTTTCTTATTCTTTTTTTCACATAACACATCTATTGGCTAAGCTAAACCCCTATTTAACTAGGTTATCCTAGGTGAGGACTTTCCCATGTAGGAAGGTCTACAAAAAGAAATTTATTTTAGGAGTGAGGTGTGGTTCCCAAAATTTACCCATTCTAAGCTAGAGCTAGGGATATATAAAGTCAGGTCATATGTTGACTTTGTGGACAAAATTTGATAAGGCATGGGCCCCCATAGGATTCTGTCCTCAATGTCGAACTAAGGGATTATTGTGTGCTTTAGGTTGTCAGCTAGCTCTTGCATATTGATTTGCAACCCCTTATTGTTGTTTAAAAATTGTCCCAAATTAATCCACCTCCTATTGCTAATTTACCCCTCCACTTTATCTTCTAACTTATGAGTCTGAGTATTGGAAAAAGTAAGAATCTTTGCATGCTCCAAGGGGGTTATTAGTGTTCTAGTTGTCCTTTCAAAATCTAATTTCTTGTCCATCCCCAAGTTGTCGTTATAGGTTTTTTCCAAAGTAGTATTTTACATTTAAGAATATTGTTCCAAATTTTGGAACCTTAAGGGAGATTCCTATCTTTAAAATTCTCCTTAAAGCTTCCCCCTCATAGATATTTGGCTCTCATAGTGTTGCACCAATCTTCTTTTGCCATCATGATCTTCCAAGCTATTTTGAAATGGAGGGCCTTGTTAATATTTTTGACTTTCTTTAACCCCAAGCCACTATACTTCTTAGGAGTATAGACAGTGTCCTAGTTAACCAAGGAGAGTTTATTTTTCTCCTTAGTACCTAACCATAGGAAATTGCATTATATCCTTTATAGTTTCTCAGCCTTTGTACCAAATATTTTGAAAAGGGATAGAAAGCAAATTGGTATACCCTGAAGAGAAGATTTCATAAGTTGAAGTTTACTAGTATGACTAAGCAGTTTACCTTTCCACCTTGAAAGATTTTTTGGGTTCTCTCCAAGATAAAATCTAGAAACTAGCCTTAACCTCCTTGACCTTGAGAGATAAGCCAAGATAAGTGGACAAGAGGTCAGCAGGTTGGCAACCCAAGATTTTGATAACCTTATTTTGAATATCTTTGACAATATTAAAGAAAAATATTCTACTCTTTTGTAGGTTATTTTTTTGTCTTAAAGCAACAACACACTGGTCTAATAAGAGTTTCCATTCTCTAGCTTCCACAACTGAGGACTCATCAAAGAAAAAAGTGTCATCCATAAATTGTTGCATGGTAGAGTGGGGGATGGTCAAGGTCAATTTGATACGATTAGATCTTCGCACATCTTCCAACCATTGCATATTCCTGCATAAGACCTCAACTACCATAATAAACATGTAGGGTAATAGGGGGTCCCCCTGCCTTAAACATTTTTTTCAACAAAACAACTCTCCATGAGTTTCATTGACAATAACAAAATAGTTAATAGTTTCCACAAATTCCTTGAGTAATGTGATAATTTTTTTATTGAAACCAAATCAAGAGAGTATTTTGTAGAGAAAAGGAGATTTTATATTATCATAAGCTTTAGATATATCAAGTTTAAGAGCCATACCTACATTATTACTATTGTCCATTAAGTGGATGATTTCATGTATGGAGATGATAGCATCCAAAATTTGTCTTCTCAGGACAAACCCCTTATGATAATTGTTGATAATCTTATACAATAGGGTCTTGATCCTGTTAACCATGATTTTGGAGAAGATTTTGTAGAAGGTGGTGCATAGACACTTATCAGTTTGAAGTCATTAATAGTCACAAAAGAGTTGTACTTTGGGACCAAAACAATATAAGTTTTTTTGTGTTGCTTTAACATTTTACCAATCCTAAAAAAATCTCTAGCGGATCTTGTCACATCCATACCCACAATCTCCTAGAATATCTAGTAGCAGGTAGGAGGGAAGCCATCTAGGCTAGGTGCCTTGTAGGCATTTATAGAGAAAACTACTTTCCTAACCTCCTCGTTAAAAACCCAACCAAGAAGGAATTCATTATCCTCAACCATGACCATATTGGGGATGTGCTAAAGGAGTGGGTCATCGAATCTACTTGAGTCAAAACCCTAATCAGCATAGAAAGATTTACAAGAGTTGGTATTGAGTCCTCCCAGGAGAAACTTATTGTTGCAGGTTTCTCCCCTTTCGTTCTATAGAGTGTCAATAGTATTCCTCCTATGATTTGTAGTTGATTAGTGGAAGAAGGAATTATTCCTATCCCCTTCCCTCATCCATTGAACTTGTGAGCATTGCTTCCAATAAGTTTCCTCCTTATCTAGGAGTTGTTTCTAATCTCTTCTACATTATTCCTCTCTGTGTTAAACATCCAAAGGAGCATTCCCTTTAGCCAGCTTGGCTTGGAGATGGGATACTAAACTAGCAAGATCTTTCTTGGTAACAAAGATGTCCCCAAAATTATGCTTACTCCACCCTTTAACTTTTGTCTCAATAATCTCCAGTTTAGAAGCAAGTCTAAAAATGATAGTGCCTATTATGGTAGTTTTCGACCACCTTTTGACCATCTCTAAAGGATGGGTGGGAAGACCACATGATTTCATATCTAAATAGAGGGGGCATTTGCAATGGAGTCTCCAACCATAAAAAAACCAACAGGTTGTGATCATAAGTTGTACAGGGAAGAGACTTCAGATGAAAATCATTGGAAGCCACCCAAGAACATGAGGCAAGAAATCTACCCAACCATACCTAGATCAAATGAGTCCCTTTTCAATTATTGGACCACGTAAAATGGTTACTTGCAAGATTTATATCTACAAGATTGGAGTTGTTTATGAAGCTAACTAAGTCACCCATGCTATCATTGTAGTCAGAAAGTCCCCCCACCTTTTCAGAGGGGCATAGGGGGGGAGTTGAAGTCCCCTCTCAAGAGGTGGTTGTCAGAACGGATAGACTACATACAATTTTGGATTTCATCCCATAAGGTTTTTCTATCAGCCCTAGTGTTGGGGCATATACATTAAAAGCTATCAAGAGTTCTAATCTTTCTCAAAGGAAACCAAAAGTTAATTCTAGGAAAAGGAAAGGGGGGATCCTTCCAACCTAGAAGGATTTTAGAGGGTGGAAATGCCCCCAAAAGCCCCATTGGATTCAAAATACATGAACATAGCCCTCAACCAGAGGTTGTTAAAAAATTTGAGCAAGTTATTATAAGTCATTTTAGCTTCTTGGATTAACAAGATGTCCACCTTGTGTTCAAAAAAATATTGTTTGATATCATATTGCTTCTTAGGGCTATTTTCCCTCTTATATTCCAAGATAAGAAAATCATTTCTTACCTCTTCGATTGGTGTCTAGGGTGAGTTTCCTTCCAACAATAGTCTCCCTTGCCATGACTTTCTGATGCCTCACCCCCTCTTTTGGTCTACCTCTTGTGGAGTCTCATCCCACATCTAGTTCTTCAAGTTTCTTTTCTTTACTTATCCTTTTCTATGTTTTTCATTCCCCCTCCTCCTCCTATGTTTTAGCTTCCATCAAAGTATCTCTTTCTTGCTTCCAGAGGTCCTCCTCCTTGTGTAAACCCTCAATAAGGGGATTAAGGGCTGTATCCACAAAGATATCTAGTATACTAACTAGATCCTTAGGGATTTCCACTCCCAAAGAGTCATCAATGTTTTGGAGATCCTGACCCTAACAATCCCCCCTCAAGATGATGAAGGTTAGGTTCTATGTTACTTCCTATTTCCTTATCAACAAGGTTTTGATGGCTTTCTATGCCCAAAGAGCCATCTGTGTTTTGAGGACTTAGATCCTATAGGGCCTCATCCTTAGTATGGTGATGGTTAGGATTCATGGTACTTTTTGCTTCCTTCTCAGCAAAGGTTTGTTGGACTTTTTTCCCTTGAGGGGTTTCTAGTTCTTCTGTGAGAACATGGGGTTTTTCCACTTTAGAGGCTCCATCATCCAAAACACCCAAGGGAGAGGGCAAGATTTCTCCTTTCTTTAACACTTTTTCTTCTTCTATAGGCTAGGAGGAATCCTTTCCAACAACTAGAGTATCCTGAATAAGGGTCCCATTAGCTTCTAAGCTTTCCCCCTCATTGTTTTTCACAATCCCTAGGGAGAAGACTTTCTCTTTTTCTTTCTCTTCCATTAGTTTGTAAATATCCATAGTGTGACGAGCTAGTTTTAAAATTCTAGCAAAACATAGTGGCATTTTCATATACCAGTTCTTGTATATGCTTTCCAAACCTTGACTTTAGGATGGCAAAGTTATGTAACACTAGTCTTGCTCCTACCCAAACTCCTTCTAGGGTCTCCTTAGGTATTTCTCTTGACCTAATATGGTTTGTTTGTACCCTACCTTTCCTTAGGATCCTATATATGAGGACCGACTCCATTCAACTAGTGAATGCCAATTAGGTAGAATAATAACTCTTTTACTACTTCCTACGCTTGTTTCAGGCCTTCTTACTTCCTCTTCACTAACTCTACAACATCCCCCAACATCTCAACCATTGCTCCAAATGGAGATATGACCATCTAGGAAGGCATTAGGACCCTCTCCAAGACTTACAATCACAATTTGCAATGAAACCCTAATCGAGTTCCAAGAACTACACAAATATGCTTGCAAATAGGGCTACAAGCAATTAGCCCTCCATTTGATGAAATTTCTGAATAGATTGCAAATGTCCTCAATAAGGGGGTAAACTAACCACTGATCTAGATGCCCTTTCCAGAGACCTAAAGGATTCTTGAGGTCTCAGTCTCCCAAATCATCCGCATAATATGACCTATAAATGTGCCTAAAAATAAGGGTTTCAAGGTTTTACAAGCTTGTCTAACAAAACTTAATTTCCCCATCTTAAGACCTGTCACCAACACTCTCAATTGGCTTTGGGGATTCTACTCTCATGCTTCTACCTTCCTCCAATATTTTATTGAAGAAATCTTAGCATTCAATCCCTCCTAACATCTTTGTAACCAACTATGACCCCTAGCCATGCAACTCTGGCTCACCTAGGGAATCACCTCAAAAACTCCATCCTTTCTTTCTAGGGCCCCTCCTTCACTATAAAATATGTACATGGAATCATTGTCTTAATCCCAAAAGCTCATATAGATACTATGGTGGGAAGAGGCTCTATGACTCCATCTTTACCAGTTGCCTAGTTCAGGACAGCAGACAGGCATGAACCAAAACAATTTTATCAATCAACAAGTAAGCTACAAATTCACAAACTAATGCTGTAAAAAATCTTAAAATGAATTCCTCTAACACTTCCAAACATTTCAAATCCAATTTTAATCCATAAAAATGCCAAAATACTCAAAAAACATGAACTATAACCATATTCCCATTGTCCATTCCATACACATAAATCAACTAAAACTTACAACCACTTTGGCAGGTTGAGAATGGCCTTAAATACTCATCCCAAGTCCAACACTAACTGTTTTAGATAGTTACTAAGCTCTATCCACAAAGTTTCTCCTATGCAACAAAAAAGTTGTCAGCAACTTTTACATCTTTTTGAGTTTTGCTGTCAAACTTAGTCCAAAGGCTACCAAACTTCACCAAAAATCCCTAAATGTACTTAATTTTTTTTTAAAGGACCTTAAAAAAATTATTTGGCCATTCTACCCTCCAAATCATACAAATTCCTTGTTTGACCTAACATGCAACTAGGAGCAACTAAGGCCTAATATGGTTTCCTACACTTAACATACCTCAAGGACTAGGTTAGTCTAACTATTATCCTAGTGGTGTGGCTAGCACCACTACAAGTCAAAACAAACATAGGAGCCCTAGGTCTATCATGAGACCACCTAGGTGCCCCTGCACCATACTCCCCCACAAAAGAAAACTATGTCACTTTTTTGGACAATAGTTCTTAGGGGATGCTTGGTTTGTTGAAGTCTGCCTTAGTAACCCAAGTTGCTCCTAAATATGGCTTGTGTTTCCACTTGATGAGGTGTTCCATGTAAACCTTGTGTCTAGTGGCCTTCTTGACTCTTGAGTCCAACACCTTTTCAGCTTCCAACTTGCTTGTTGAAAGTAGGTTTCAAATCAACACTGACTCCTTGACTATTGTGAGCAATCTCAGGGAATGGACCTTTGAATTCAACCAAGTCTTGCACTTTGAAAATGAGAGAGATGCCCAAATCTAATGGCAAATTGACCTTATATGCATTGGCTCCATTTTTGGCTATGACTTTACAAGGCCCCACTCTTTTCATTTGTAATTTGATTGGTACAACTTTCTATAATCTTGCTTTGTTCAAGTGCACCATGACATAATCCCCAGTAGAAAATTGAATGTCTTTTCTCCTTTCATCCACCTTGGCTTTCAACTCTGGTGTGTTATCTTAGATAGTCTTCTTGCCTTGCTCCTAGATTTCCTTCATAGTTTGAGTGAAATCCTCAGCATGTCCACTTCTATATTTTATGCCTCAAAGATCTCTCAACTCACATACACCCGTTAGATGTATCCCATACACAATTTCAAATGGGCTTCTGCCTGTGATTCTATTCTTACTATCATTGTAAGTATATTCTACTTGGGAAATGTTTACATCCCATGTTTTCCCATATTCCTTAGTTAGGAACCTAAAGAGGTTAACCAAGACCTTATTAACCACCTCAGTTTGGGCATTTGTTTGAGGATGGTAGGTTGATCCAAATGAAAGGTTTGTACCAAGTCTGGTCCACAAGGTCTTCCAACAATGGCTCATGAACTTCACATCTCTATCTAAAACAATGCTCAATGGAAGTCCATGAATCCTCACAACCTCCTTAAATAACATGTGTGCAATATGGCTAGCATCATTGGTAGCCTTGCATGGGATGAAGTGCCCCATCTTACTGAAGCTGTCAACTATTACATAGATACTACGATATCCCTATTTTTTCTTGGGCAGACCTACTATAAATTCTATGCTCACACTCTCATGGCCTATTTGGGACTGGTGAGGGCTGATATAGACTTGCATTGCTCAGTCCACCCTTGGCTTTCATGCACACCATGCACTGTTCAACATACCTAGTCACATCCTTAACTAGTTTTGGCCAATAGTAGAATCTTTGGACTAACTCTATAGTTTTGCTCACACCAAAGTGTCCACTTAGGCTTCCATTGTGCTTTTTCTTGAATAAGGTTCTCCCTCATTGATCCTCTTGGAACACATAACTGATTGCACTTAAAGAGTAGCTCATTCTACAAGATAAATTTAGAGAATTTGCTATGGAAATGATTTTCAAAATCAGAACATACCTTGTTCACCTCTACAAAGTCTTCATCCTCTTTGTATAGATCTTGAAACTCTCTCTCTCAATGCTTTGAAGCTGAATTTCTTGGACAGTTAGCAGTCTCCTACTCAATGCATCTACTACCTTGTTCATTTGCCCTTTCTTATGCTTGATTGTGAAAGTAAAAGCTTGTAAGTACTCAATCCATTTCAAATGCCTATTACTCAACTTTTCTTGAGTGTTGATATAGCTCAGAGCTTGATTGTTAGTAAATACAGAAAATTCTTTGGGTAATAGATAGTGTCTCCACTTCCTAAGAGACTGAACTAAGGTATAGAGTTCTAGGTCATAAGAAGAATAGTTCTTTTTGGCTTCATTTAATTTTATGCTGAAGAAGGCTACTAGCCTACCTTCCTTACTCAACACTCCACCTAATGCTAAGCCACTTGCATCACATTCTATAATGCCCTACCCAGAGATCCTTGGAACAAGGATAAATATAGGCCAAGATTAAATTATTATTTTTAAACAAGTATGGATGCACACACCATACAATATACAAGGATCACAAAGATTACAACAGAAGACTAAACAAACATCAACAAATCTCCAAATGCCACTACTAACCAAAAATGACGAACCATGGAAGAACACAATTGAATTCTGAATCTAAAACATTTTAAATTCAAAATCGAATCCCAAGGTATTCAAGAACATTGAAGAGAGAATCCAAAACACCTCCCAAAAATTTTTAGTCAAATTGAAAAGTGCCCATTGTCTGCTCGGACAGGTTTTCCTAAGACCTAGGTGATACTTTGATTCAACACTATGTGATACTTTCTAGTATCATACGACCTTTCTCCAATGGGTGTTTGATACTTCAAAGTATCGAATGATAGAGTTTCTAAGGGTGTGCAATACTTTCTAGTATCGCACGATTCTTCTTCTTTGGGCATGTGATACTTTAAAGTATCACCCAATGATGATGCATGGTCGCCTAGGAAAAGAAAGAAATGCTCCAAAGCAAACAAGGGGATAAACAAGAAGTTAGAACCTCCACACTGGGAAGTACCACATCCATAGTCCAGGCATAGACACTCAAAACAAAAACTACAAGATGGAAACTGCATCTAACCATCTAACATAGCAATGAAGGGAAAGAATTGAAAGAAACATCACAATGTACTGAAATAACAAGCTAAGTGCACAGTTCCTCCTAGCCATAATAGCATCATGAAACTTCGAAGGTCCTACCATCCCCCACACGTAACATCCCAAATTGTCAACTAGATAGTCAAAGTTGTCTTCTAAGGATGTCACTACTAAAGTATAATAACATCATAAGAATAAGAAATCTAACATGCTAAACCAAAAGCAATAAATACTCCAACTAAGTTGATACCATCATCAAATCATATGCTAAACATCATAATAAGGAAATATGTCAGTACTAACATCATTTAAACATGATATACAAGCATTCTAATGAAGCATAAATCACAAGAAAGCATACTCTGAAAACCCACAGTACCAAGTGAAAACATCCATCAATAGTTGCACTGGGATAATAGACCATCTCTGTACACTAGTCACCAATAGTGGTATAGGTAGCTATGCCTCCCAACCATGTGAAACCAATAGTTCCACTCTTGTCATGTTGATGGAGATAATGATCCAACCACAAGCACACATAAAGCAAACATCCATGGCTAACACTCATGGCAGACAGTAATAATGGTTGAAACCAAGATTATGAGACAATGCAAGTACTATAGGTCCTGGTCAGACACTCAATGGGTTAATATGTAGGGGCCGACATCATGGAGAGTCACATGGTATCAAATAGCTCACACTTCCCAATAGAAGGAGCAAATCCTAGAACATTTTTATTATTTTAATTTCATTACTAACCCAATATTGTTTATTTAGTTATCACTTAAAACTTTATTTCCAAATCTATGGGAGTAGCCACTACACTAAAAGATAAAAGCCCCTCCATATGCTACCCTACCCTACCCATGCTCATCCAATGATGAGTGCCCGTAGGCATGCATATTCCCAACCCAACCCCAAATGATCATAACTTTCAGCAAGTCCACATAAGATTAGGCCTTGCAAGTCACCTGACGAATGCACATGCATGTGCTCATGTGTGGCACAACACCATCACAAAGATCATAACACAAGGACTAGATGAGAGCACAAGAAAAATGTCACTCCACCAAAAACAAGTCTGGGAGGACTGATGTGGCACACATCCCAATACAACATAAAAATGCAACAATGATCTGACTGACATCCAAATGGATGATCTAGGTCCATGACCAACATCATGCCAATAAAACTTGAGAAAACAAGGTGGCACGCAAAACAAGGTAAAACACCCAAAACTACACAACTTCAAAAATAAAACCCATTTGGTCTTAGGGCACAAAAACCTCAAAAATCTAATAAAATTTTGGTTCAGATACCATATGCAAAAATGGCTAGCATAACGATTTGAAAACCCAAATCCTCAACCTAAAAACTAGGAAAACATTCATACCCGACCAATCAGGCAGAACTTGCAAATAGAAATACAGGGGAACACTAGTTCACAACCTCCAAACAAACAACTACTAGAAACAATACCATAAATGGAGCTGAAACATGAAAATGAGAAAGCCTTACCCAATAACCAAAAGGGCTAAAATGGAAAACAACTAGGTAATATAAATAACCCATGAGACATAGCCAAAAATGATGGCAAAGCAAGGTCTCCCTGAGCTGGATCCAACAAGTCCATCCTTGTGAAGATCCCATGCCCATACCTCTCACAACGAACATAAAACCAATCCTTTAGAAAAGGATTTCAGAAAAAGCTCTCAATTTTCCAAATTGCAAAAGTGAGAAGTGAGGAATTAAATTCCACTTTCAATAATTATTCACTTTTCAAGTGAATAATCGATTAGGGTAAATAACCAGTCAATCTAGTTAAACCCTGAATTGACCCAAATGAAAATAGGTTATTCCTAGTAATAGGAATTCATCTATGGAAAAGCTGCCAGAAATTAAATTCAATAAAATTTAAAGCCCAAAAACTCAAAATCATAGAAATTTTCTTAGCAACTTTCACAATAATGCGAACCTCTAAATGCACAGACATGCTCACAGGTCTAGTCACATAATGCAAATGAGTTTGGATTTAATAATCCCTGAAAGGTTTAATTAAATATTTAAATAAGATTTGTTGACCATATAATGACGACATTGGTAAAATGAACAACTAAATCACTAAATCCATGTGCTACTCTCAAGGATATAAATCTTGCACACTAAAACACATAATCAAGTGCAATTGCATATAATAACATAACCGAAGTAATAAATGCATTAAATACCTAATTTAACCATTTACTCAATTATACCAATATAATCCATCTACACTACTCATGTTTGCATAAAACATAATGAAACAAGAATGAAGTAAATCACCAAAGCATAAATCCACATATAACCAAATAAGAGATATGCCCAAAATACCAAATAACTAGATATCATCATAAACCTACTGTCATCTCAAAATGGCATCAACATGCAAATATAAACAACATAACGTGAATCATCTATGATACTGAAATCAAGGTATAACATCCAACCCTCAGGTCATCTCAAAAGTAACATAACATGAGTATCATCTCATGTATCAAAAAATATAACAAGGTTTAGACTGCAAACATGAGAGGCACTACACATTCTATGGTGAAGAGCTTCTCAAAACTAGGCAATTGCAACATAGGTTAGGTAGCTACTTGTTTCTTTAGCATCTCAAAGAATTTCTCTTCTTTTAAAGTCCATTTGAACTTAGAATTGACTCCACCCTTAATGGTATCCAAAAAAGGTGCATATATTCCACTAAAATTCCTAATGAATTTTTTATAAAATTGGGCAAAGCCATGAAAACTTCTTACCTTAATAGATGTGATAGGTGGTGGCCAGTTGAGAATAGCTGCAACCTTGTCTTGATCCATCTTCAAGGACCCCTTTGACACCACAAAGCCCAAATACACAAGTTCTTGCTTGAAAAAGTCGCATTTCTCAAGATTGATGGCAAGCTTCTCCTCATGCAACCTTTCTAGTATAGCTTCCACATGTCTAATGTGCTCCTCCTTGGTTTTGTTGAATATTAGTATATCATCTAGACACACAACCACAAACCTTATAATGAAGCCCTTAAGCACTCCGTTCATGAGCCTCATGAATATGCTAGGATCATTTGAGAGGCCAAATGGCATCACAAGCCACTCATACAACCCATCTATTGTCTTGAATGATGTCTTCCATTCATTTTTAGGATTAACCTTAGACAAAAATAATAGTTACATGCACATATAATCAATATCAGAAAATAATAAATCGCACATAAGAGAACACAAGACACCAAGATTTAACGTGGTTCACCCAATCCCTAGGCTACATCCACCAACAACAAGTCCAATATTATTATTATCCAATGATTGCAACCTGATTACAATCTATAATCCCTTAGAGCTCAATTCCACCGCAAGAACCAATTTTCACATCACACATTATGAAAATCCCTAACCCTGAGCCCTTTTGTACAAGCTTTTTTCCACTTACAAAATTAGGGGTAGAGTAATAGAAAAATAGTAGCTGACACCTTTACAATATAAGAAAAATTGCACCAAATAAACCTCTGAGTCTGATTAGGCTCCACATCACAACAATCTCCCACTTGGAGACTGATCAGACTCCACAATAATAACCTCCCACTGGAATATCAAACCACCCTAGACTCTGTTATTCTTTTACTTTGTTCAGTTTAGAAGACCAACTGAAGTTGAAGAGGAATTTAGCTTCTCCCTTGTCACAACCTTTGTAAACATGTATGTTGGATTATCATTTGTATGTATCTTCTCCAGCTTTAACTGTCCATCATCCAAAACTGATTGAATGAAATGGTATTGCAACTGTATGTATTTTGTCTTTGAATGCAGAGTTAAATTCTTTGCAAGATGAATCACACTCTTAACTATCTATAAACAAATAATTATCCTTATGAGGGTGTCCCAATTCTTCTTAGAAGAACTGAAGCCAAATCATCTCCTTGGTTGCCTCTATAGCAACAACATACTTTGCCTCTGTAGTGGATAAAACATTAACCTTCTGTAACCTAGAAACCCAACTCATTGTTGCCCCACCAATAGTAAATACATAACTTGTAGTACTCCACCTGGTATCAATATCCCCTACCAAATCTAAGTCAACGTAGCCTTGTAAATCAATAGTAGAGCCCCCAAAATGTAAACACTTACTGGATGTTCCTCTCAAATATCTAAGAATCCATTTAATTGCATTCCAATTCTCAAGCCTTGGATGACTCATATACCTACTAACAACTCCCACTGCATGTGCAATATATGGCTTTATACATACCATAGCATACATCAAGCTTCCTACAGCTGAAGCATAAGGTACCATAGGCATCTTAGCATCCTCTTCTTGTGTCTTTGGACACATCTCCTTAGTCTACTTCAAATGGCCAGGTAAAGGTATGCTGACAACTTTAACATTCTCCATAGAGAAATGTTGCAACACCTTCTCAGTATAATTAATGTGGTGTCCCTTATATTGTAAAAGGGAAACTGTGCTAAATAAACCTCTAAGTCTAATTAGGCTCCACATCACAACATTCATCTCCCTCCTTAATCCTAATTTGGCGATATCCACTTTTCAAATCTATCTTTTTGAAGTACATTGCCCCTCAAAGACAATCCATGAGATTGTCAATCTTAGGTATGGAGAACCTATACCTGATTGTGGTCCTACTTATAGTCCTTGAGTCCATGCATAATCTCCATTTTCCTCCCTTAGGGACTACACATGGACTTATACTTTTCTTAATCAGACCTTTATCTAAAATTTCTTGTACTTGTCTTGCTACTTCCAAGTTTTGATTAGGAGTGAACTCATATGCTTCTTTGTTTGGTAGAGATGCACTGGGAATAAATTCTATTTGGTGGCTTATCACCCTTCTAGGAGGTAAAGTGGTAGGAGTTCCATCATTACAATATCTTTATACTTTTTAAGCAAGGCTTGTACCTCTACAAGCAATGACTCTTTGACTATATTTTCCTCTCCTTTGGACTTCAATACAACTTCATAAGTTTGGCTTTCATCATCCTTGAGATCCTTGAAAAACTCTTTTCCACTGCATAGCAACACACTAGGCACCTTGGACTGTGTTTCTTCTCCTTCCAACAAAGATTGGATTTTGAAAGTTTTGCCTCCCTTCTTGAATGATATGAAATTTTCCTTTCCATCATACACCGCCTCTCTATCAAATTGTGAGGACCTCCCTAATAGCAAATGGTAAGCATCCATGGGCAAGATGTCACACAAAAACCTATCTTTGTATCCTACTATGAGAACTCAACCCAAGTCTGCCCATTCACTAATATGCTTTGACCCTTGTTGAGCCAAGTCACCTTTTAAGGATTCACATGGGGTATCTTGGTCAATTTGAGCTTGTTGATTGCCTCCTCTAATATTATGTTGTCAATAGAGCTAGAGTCCACCACTACCTTGTAGACCTTCCCAAGAATCTTACATCTTATCCTAAATAAAACCCTACTATGCTTAAGTTCATCTGGAGCCGGTTGCTTGATCAACACCCTCCTAAACATGAGGTTTTCTCCTTTCTCTAATTCTATGTGACCCACTTCAGGTTCCTTATCACTAGAATTATCCTCTTGAGCATATGCCACTCTCTTGTCATGATTTGAAGAAGAAGGCTTTTCAAGGCACCTATATGTTGGATGGCTTAGTTGACCATAGTTATAGCACTTCATGCTAGCAAAGTAAGAGTTACTTCTACCTAATCCTTGTCCTCTACTAGAGCCTCCTTGGTTACCCCTTCCTCTACTATAACCTCCTCTAGGAGTACTTTCAGTGGTTTGCTCAATGAGTTTGGTCTCACCTTGGTTCCTCTGCTCATTACCTCTACCTTGATATCCTCCTTTGTGTCCCCTATAATTTCTTCCCTTGCCTCTATCTTTGAAGTTGGAGTCCCCTTCTTCCTATTCTTTTCTTCCACCTTTAAGGGTAGTTGGTGGCACCTTTGAATAGTAGTAGGTGTTCACAAGCTTAGCTCCTCTTGGATATTCCACTTTAAACCACCCAAGTATCTAGCCACCTTTATTGGCTCCTCTTCTTGCTTCTTGGACCTAAGACATAACCTCTAAAACTCCTCTATATAAGACGCCATATCCATGTCTTTCTAGTTTAGTCCTTGTCTCCTCTTGTGGAGTTGAATCTCATAGTCCTTTGGTAGGAAATTCTCCCTTAGTTTGGTTACCATGGCATTCTAATTGGCTATAGGCTTCTTGCCCATCCTAATCCTCTCATCTTGGACATATTTCCACTATGTTAATGCTAACCCTCTAAGTCTAGACTTGGCTACTTTGATCTTTTGTGCCTTTGTCACTCCTTCACATTCAAAGTGGTTCTCCATCCCATCTATCCAATCCATCATTGCATCTATGTCCATCTTCCTGCTAAATAGTGACACACCTTCCAAGACCTTCCCTCCTAGGGCTTTTATGGCTTTCAAGAAAGGCTCTTCATTCAAGACAAGGTCTGGTTTAGGGATAACATCTTCCTCTGCTATTTCCTTACCCCTAACATTGCTCTCCTCTTCCTTTTTCTTGGTTGCATCAACAACTGCATCCAACTTTATCTTGACCTCTTCTAAGGCTTCTTCAAGGAGTCTATTCTTCTCCTTTTTCTCATCAACCTCTTTGGCTAGTTCTACATTTTCACCATGCTTGACTCATCCAATGATTCCCCAGTAACTGTAGACATATACTAGGTTCCCAAATCCTTAACCTTGCTCTGATACCACTCTGATGTAACACTAGTGTTGCTCCTACCCCAACTCCTTCTAGAGTCTCATTAGGTCTTTCTCTTGACCTAATAGGGTTTCTTTGTACCCTACCTCTCCTTATGATCCTATTTATGTGGACCTACTCCATTCAACTAGTGAACACCAATTAGGTAGAACAATAACTCTTTCACTACTTCCTAGGCTTGTTTCAACCCTTATTGCTTCTTCTTCACTAACTCCACAACATGCCCCAACATCTCAACCATTGCTCCAAATGGAGATATGACCATCTAGGAAGGCATTAGGACCCTCTCCAAGACTTACAATCACAATTTGCAATGAAACCCTAATCGAGTTCCAAGAACTACACAAAAATGCTTGCAAATAGGGCTACAAGCAATTAGCCCTCCATTTGATGAAAATCCTGAATAACTTGCAAAAGTCCTTAACAAGGGGGTAAACTAACCACTAATCTAGATACCCTTTTTAAAGACCTAAAGGATTCTTGAGGTCTTAGTCTCCCAAGTCATCCGTATAGTATGACCTACAAATATGCCTAAAAATAAGGGTTTCAAGGTTTTACAAGCCTGTCTAACAAAACTTAGTTTCCCCCTCTTAAGACCCATTGGCTTTGGGGCTTCTACTCTCATGCTTCTAATTTCCTCCCAGCTTTGATTGAAGCAATCTAAACATTCAATCCCTCCTAACACCTATACAACCTATTGTGATCCCTAGCCATGCAACTCTGGCTTGCCTAGGGCATCACTTCAAAAACTCCATCCTTGCTTTCCAGGACCCCTCCTTCACTGTACAATATGTACATGGAGTCATTTTTGTAATCCCAAAAGCTCGGACAGATCCTATAGTGGGAAGAGGCTCTATGAATCCATCTTTACTAGTTGCTTAGTTCTAAAACAAATAGGCAAGAACCAAAACAATTTTATTAATCAACAAGTAACCTACAAATTCACAAATTAATGCTATACAAAATCTTAAGTTGAATTCCTCTAACGCTTCCAAACACTGCAAATCCAATTTCAATCCATAAAAATGCCAAAATACTCAAAAAACATGAACTACAACTGTATACTTACTATCCAGTCTGTACACATAAATCAACTCAAACTTCTAACCACTTCATTAGGTCGAGAATGGCCTTAAATATTCATCCCAAGTCCAACACTAATTGTTTTAGATAGTTACCAAGCCCCATCCACAAAGTTGCTCATATGCAACAAAAAGTTGTCAATGTCGTCAATGACAACATTGACAACTTTTGAGCAATTTTTACATCTTTTTGAGCTTTGCCCTCAAACTTAATCCAAAGGCTACCAAACTTCCCCAAAAGCTCTAAATGGACTTAAAACATTTAAAAAGGACCTTAAATCACTTATTTGGTCATTCTACCCTCCAAGTCACAAAACTACTCTATTTGACTTGACATGCAACTATGATCAACTAAGGCCTAATAAGGCTTCCTACACTTACCATACCTTAACTTAGGACTAGGTTAGTCCATTATTATCATCACAAAGGAGGGGAGGGTTTAATTGACATCCACATTTACATAGAAACACACAAAAACAAGTCTGGATTTAGCCAGGTTAACACCATTTGCAACAATGAGGTTCCTGAAGGAGTCCCTAATGCAATGATAGATATGCTCATCCCAAAATTCCAATGGAAGACCCTGTAGTCTAATCTAGACCAGTGTCATGCGCCTTAGGTCATTAGCAGGGTCAAAACTAGGTTTCCACTTGGCCACAGTGAGGGGATGTTTACTGTATAACCAGGACACTGCTAAGACCATAGATATTTTCAGCATCCATAAACCTGAAGAGGAAAATTCTAGTCAACATTGCTGACATGGAGACATTACCTTTCAACTTCCACTAGCCTGCGACCCATTTCCTAACCATCTCTATCGAAGGTAAGAAGTATAGGAATCTACCCACCAGCGTCGAATGAAGATCCTCATTGACGTGGATTTCCAATCATTCTTTGTGGGGTTCACAACCCTGATAGTTTCATTAGAATAAGCATTTTGAGGATCGAAGACCACGACCATCTCCACTATTAGTAGACCATGGTCAGCTTCAGCAAGCATAGCATCAAAGGACAGGGCCAGAGGCACATCGCCATAGGTTCAAGGGGAGGACGGATCCTCCTCGACATCCACCATTAAAAATTTTGAAAACCAAACAAGCAGGAACAAGTTGCAGAGCTAGAGACAAAAAGTAAAATGTTTTAATAGAGTGAGATGTTATGAAATTGTTTTTTCCTAATTTAATCCATAAATCTACTCCTCTTTGATATGGATTTAAACAAAATGGGAAATTGTTATTTACAGCGGCAACCAAAGGGGACATAGACGACATACTAAATTGGGTAAAACTGGAGCAAAGTAAAATGAAGCTTTGAATGTTGTCGGTGTCAGTAAGTTGGCAGAGAGACAAATCACATATAGTCAGATATTTCATTACTTGTACGATCCTTTATCGGTTCGCTGTTTTGATTGAATTTCATGTGGGCGTGAACAAGTCTCGGGTTCGAATCCCATTCCCCCGGGAGGCGGTCGTGGCAACCTAGTAAATGCGGATTTGATTTGGTCCAGCAACAGACATTACTTAACAGCCACACATGTGGCTCCTCTTTAATACATTTCCAAAGTAAATTGCGTGGGGACTGAGATTTTTCCATTCCAATCATTTTTCTGCCTCTCGCACTTCTTCATTCCTCACGTGCATGCATGTAAACTGTAAAATCTGATTTTCCTCACCCACAAGAAGAAATATATGCCTCTTGGTTGGAGGAAGAATTGGGGAATCAGAAGAAGGGGATTCAGGATTAGTGGGGTTCACGGAAAGGTTTCTGCAGGTGATATGACCGAATGATGCAGGTCATACCTCAGCAAAATCTTTGAGAGGTCCAAAGAAAATTGTGAGGACTGACTTCTGTTTTTTCTATTTATCGATATACCTATTCGGGACGATAGTACCCACATATCAGTCTCTGCTTTGAAGACTGGGATTTGAACCTTGAACTTCTCAATAAGTTCCCAAAGTACGGAAATGAATACGAGTGGCATTCAATGTATATATATTCTCACACATTTGTTGTTGGTTTGGTAAGAATGGTCAATGTTTTTATTGAATTTTGTGGTAAGTCTGAATGCTGGATGTGAAAAGGAAGAATGATTTGGTTGCAGAAGAATATTAGGAAGAGCAAGGGTGTGTGCCATGACCCAGAGAGTACCCTGCTGGGGCGGTGAGGTAAATAATAGCAGCAACAGCATGTTTTATGTAAATAAGTCCAGGACATGGGACCATGACGAGCGCAACGAGATGGTAGACCAGTTCCATTATGCTGTGTAAGTTTTCACTTGAATTCATCATGTATTTTATGAATGTTCTTGTCTAATAGGCCTCATAGGACTCGAACCTTAGACCTCCCATCTGTTACTTGGGTGCTTTATTCTTATACTTAGCACTGTCTGGGGTAGATAGGCATGTAGTGCTTATCAAGTGTATGTATTTTTTCCCATAATTGTTCATGTGGGTATGCAGATTTTTAATACAGATATGTTTTCCCTTGACTAGATTGCGCCAAAACATCATTGCAAATAAATTCCTCATACCCTGAAGACTAGAAAATCAATAGCATGTATCTAAGTTGGTTGTGGTACGGAGAGAGGTATGCTAGTTAAACAGGATAGATAATTTAGAGGTAAAAATGACAAAGTTTACAGTCCTGCAAAACAATCCACCTTAGTTTTTTTTCCCTGCCAACGGTATACGCTTCTCTTTAGGGAGGGCATACGCTTCTCTTTGCGGTCTGGAGTTTTGTTGTAGGTTGGTTCAAAGGAGGAGCTTCCATTTGCTGCCGGAGTATCTATTGTGAAGCTGCTCCTCTTTGGAGTCCGGAGTGGGGTTTGACTCCAACACTCTTTATTGTTTGCATTAATTGGGTTAACTTCAGCTTTTAAACATAAGAGCATGGGAATTACAATGCTCAAATGAAATCACTTTAAATACCCTCCCTTCTCAGCTCCAGTATCCCTTGTTGTTGCTGCTATGCTTTACTCTTCCCCACTTCAAAAATAAATTTAGTTTTATTGGTGACCATCAAGAGACACCGATTTGGTGTATATCGTCCTCCTCGTGAAAATCTTTGCCTTTGACCGCGGGATTGAACTCAGTAGGCAACTGGAAATGTATGTTGCTGTTTATCCAGTAGTCATGTTTTTGTGGGTTACTGCTGTGCCAATCGCTTAACTTTGTTCCATGCTTTTGCAATACCATGTTATTGGACGCCATGTTACTTGCAGATTAGATTTTATACGAATTTAGTCATAGGGAAGAGGTGTGTGTATCAATTGGCGCAGAAGAAAGTGCTCAAAATAGGGGACAAATCTCCGAGTTTCGTAGTTGTGCTGTTGCATCCTTTTTTATGTTTTTGGTAGTGTTGCTTTTGTGCTAATATCTAGAGGTTATAGAGCACTAGATGACTGCATGCTCGTTGTGACAGAAAATGAATTAGAAAGATGGCCCATCTTTGAGATTTGTTGTATTTCTTGTTGCACCACTAAATATTTAGTAGGTCTCTTTCTGAGCAATTACAGTTATAGGGAAGACTCGTGTTTATGATATGTGGTACAAGAGAACTGTTGAGATTCATGGTGGAGTTGTACACGGTTATATAGTCTTTTGTAGGTTGTTTTTGATGAAATTCTATTTTTATCACTGAGCTGTTTCAATTTCAATTTCAAAGGACGACTATTCTGGGACAATTTTGTTGTTGCATTAATTTCATTGTTGTGGAGGGTGATATTTGTGCAAATATAGATGTTATAGTGATTTGAGATGTGTATTTGAGTTGTTACATTAATTTTGAAGTTTATAGCAATTTGATTCTGTGTGCAAAACTTATTTTAGGACAAAGGTATGACAATCATTGGTATGAGAGCAACTGTCAAGAAGGAAGGGCCAATCCTTGATATTTGCAATTGTGTTATGTTTTAGTAATCAATTTAGAAATTGGTTCTCCTTTCTTCAATCCTAAATGTAATATACTATATTATTGCAATATATAATTGTAACCTCTTAAGAGTAAACATAGAGTGCCTTCCGTCCTTTACTTCTAATGCAACATGCAGGTTACCCTTAAAAAATCCCTTTTATGATTCAGAACACTTGTGTGAGTAGTTAACGTGTATGGATTTTCAGCTGCATGCTTGATAGGTCATCATCTCTGCTCCATTTAAATTACAGCATTCTTTATGAACTCTGTGTATGCTATCATCTGTTTTCAATAGGTTGGGGCTGAGCTCCTCAACAATATTAGCTGTGTAGCCTGTGTGAGTTGGTTCTTAGATTTTGCAACTCATGCTGGATGGCTGAAATTTGTTGGTTGTGTAGGCCGGACTATGACCATGTTGCAGAGCTGACTTGGAAAGATGGTCATTTGGCGATGCAAGAACTGGGAAACAGAGCACCCAATAGGCATCTGCAAAAGTTCTCTTCTTCCTCTTTTGGTGTGCCTCAAGGTTATCCCTGGGCTAATGATCAGCCTGCTGTCCTCACCAGGAGATCACAAGGCAATGAGAAATTAGAAGTGGAGGGAACTTTGGATGCCATTGTGGCCCGATCTATTGATGCTCCAGTGTCGAATGTGCTTCCCATAGACGAGGATATGACATCCTGGTTTCAATATCCTCCCAATGAAAAAACTAGCCATGATGCATTGGTTCCTGCTTTTGTTCCCTCTATCCCCGCAAAATCTCAGGGCTCGAGTCCAACAAATATCATGTCTCCAAGTATCCCAAGTGGTGTACATCAGCAATCCCCCAGGGATGCCTCCATCAACTTCTCCCACTTCTCGAAGCCAGCATTGACTATGAAGGCCCATTTACAAGCCCTCAGCAGTGCCAGTGGTCCTACCAACATACAGAGAGTAAGGCAGTATGGGGGGGAAGCTGAGGGGAAGCTCTCAAATCTCAGTATTGTGGAATCCACTGGAGGAGGTGATCATGGTAATGGCACTAATTCTGAAGACTCCCATCCTGCCTTGAGTGTTCATGGGAACACATTAACCTCCAAAAACTGTGCCCCTCTTCCTCCAAACACGAACAGTAGCACGAGTCCTTGCAAGGCCACACCCTCTGCAACTACTGCTGCTACTACTATCACTTCTGATTATGATTCTGTGATTGCCAAAGCTGTTGAAGACCAGACTGGGACTAGTGCTACTGTTGGCAAAGAAATAACTGCCTCAGATTTGAACTGTGATGCTATGGAGCTTACCTTGATTTCGACCTCCCAGGGATCCCCTGACAATAGCATGACAGAAAAGGTTGGGAAAGAGCCTTGCAGTACCAGATGGAAGAGGAAATCAAGAGGAGAAGAAGATTCAGGCTGCCAAAGTGAGGTCAGTATTATATATTTTACATCCAGCTACTATATTAAATTTGCATGTGAGTTGTATAAATGAGGATAACTGAGAATTCCATGTATGTACAAATGTAAAAAATAGGCATTGCTTTAAGCCCGGATAATAAGATTGTCCAATATGAGGTCTGGTGATTCAACAAGCAGCTAATGAATTGTGTACCAGTGTACCTGGCTACTCTGTGTTAATCTTAAGAGATGGTCTCTTTCAATTCAAATGCACTAAATGCAAACAAGTATCACTGAAGCACTTACAAATGGCATCTTGAGAGATAAGATATTTCTCCAACAGCACTATTCACTGTTTATTGCTCATCCTTGGTCACCATTAAATCATTTTTTTCCTTACTGAACATAAGCAAATTACTCTGAATCTAAATAAAAGTCAACAAACCTTTAATCATCGGACACAGTTGACCGTGCAACAAGTTCAAGGACTTCATGGGCTGCTTGATTACCACCTAAGTCACAAGGTTTGAATTCAAACTCGAGTTCATGGATCATAAAATTTGAATGAAACTCAATAAGGGTAAAAATTTGGAAAAAAAAAAGGACATTAAATTCAAGTTATATATATTTAAGTATTTTAAAATATTAGCAATATATCCACTAAATTGTCAAAATATTTTAACATTGCTAAATAATTTAACTAAATAACAGTATTACATTAAATATCATAAAATTCCGGTGAAGCTCAGGAAGGGTAAAAATTTGCCAAAATTTGAATCTCATGGATGAAATTCAACATATCCTGTGACTTAGATTGCTACAAAGACATGGCTTATATTACTTATAAAGTTGTTTTAGTTTTTTTTTCCATTTTTTTGGAGGATACACATTCCAAATATTTCTTTTTATGTTTTACAATAACATGCTTGAGTGATTGGCCGTAAACTAGAAGAGGAGTGCACATTCTAATTTAGTGGCTCAGGTTTAAACTTGACCGTATCTCTTATGGCACTGGACCTTTACAGCCAACGAGTCTCTTTGCAAACCAAGTATTCTAACTTCTCGCCTGGAGATCAACAGCTACATGACATGTTTTTTTCTTTCCATCTGAAAGAGAGGAAGAAGCTACAAGGTACCAATGAAAGGTCAATAAACAATCAATGAGACAAGAAAATGTCAAGAATACATACCCTCCATTTAACAATCAGTGGGACTTATTCTCTATATCTTTCTACCGTACGCTCAACATGTGAGGGCAAATCCTTGACTGCTATTCTTACATGACCATGAGACTAGTAGGATTTTAAAATTTGCAGGGCAGACGCTTATTACGTTTTCTCTACAGCTTAACTTTATTAGTTGAGTGCTGGCAGCTCAAACATAGAAAAAAGACAAATCCCTAAACAAATGGCTCTAAGCAATATCATAAATGAGTGCAATAGTATAATTTTAAGATGTACATAATGGATATAATAAAGCAATTTGTTTGTCATGTTCCAATACTTCCAACCATAAATTTTCTGTTTGATAGATTGTTGATTATCAATGTCAGCAACGTTTGCCATTTTTGGAAAGCTATGTTCATGTTTATGGTATGTTATTACAAGTCTAAATGTGGTAGCAGCAATCCATGTTGAGTTGAAGTCTTTGTTGGAAATATGATATCTTCTTATAGTCCAATGGTTCGTTTCTATATTTAATTATTTTATACTCCAGGAACAGGATGATGATCACCCTACTGAAGCAAAGAAACCACAAGCTAGCAGACGCTCCAGCTCTGGGAAAAGGAGTAGAGCTGCAGCTGTGCATAATCAATCTGAAAGGGTAAATTTTTTTTTTGTTGGGATAAACATTTTTTGTTAATTTTGTGAATTGCTAGTTGAATTTTTGAATCAAATAGGAGTTTTAACTCAAGTTGAACAATGAACACCTCTTGGTAAATATACAAATTGTTCCAATAATATGTAATGATAAATAAGAAGGCTTAATCACAAAAATATTTATGGTGTTCATACCTAACACTAGGATTTGCAGTTTTATGGATCCATCCATCAAAGTAATTTGTTTGATACCAATATGATTAAGCGTGCTGAATAGCTATTTTGCTAACAAACTGTTTGAGCACAAATAAGATATAACGGCCATTTGAAAACATTGAAATTCTATATTTTAAGCTTTATTTATGTGAGATCTTTTCTTTTGAGTCATGCAGAGGCGTCGAGACAGGATTAATGAAAGAATGAAGGCTTTGCAGAAATTAATACCCAACTCTAGCAAGGTATCATAATCCTGACACCCTGAGTAATTTGTGGCATGCTATTAAAAATTGATTTTACCATTTTAGACACCCTTAACTTCTCCCTCCCTGCTTATTTTTAGAGGTAGAGCTAACCTGCATGCTAAAAATAGCTTTAGGTATCAAGTTCATCCTAAAATTCCTTGCACTCTAATGTAAAGTTCTTAGATTTTTCAACATTTTGGAGGATTACATTTTGATAAACAAATTTTCTCAAGAGGGATATTACAGGATAGATAGTAGTGATGTTTATAATGGAGACCATCCAACTGCTAGCTCTGATGCATGACATACATGTTATTGTTTAGACTGACAAAGCTTCAATGCTGGACGAGGCAATAGAGTACTTGAAGCATCTCCAAGCACAATTGCAGGTCGTCATAAAGAGATCTTTTCTTGCATTTTTTCTTAGGGCCTCAGACATTTTGTTTTGTTGGATTTTCAGATACGGGATTGAGTCTAAGGAGAAGTACATATTGGACATTCTATGAACTTACTATTTGTCAATGCCATGTTATGATATGATGTAGATGATGTGTCTCAGAAATGGAATGAACATTCCTCCCATGATGATGCCCTTGGGAATGCAGCAGCTGCAAATGTCTCTGTTGGCATCTTTAAGTCCTATGGGACTAGGCATGGGAATGGCGGGTGTTGGCCTTGGAATGGGAATGGGGATGATGGACATGAATTCGGTTGCAGCTGCAGGGCGAGCTGCTATGGTACCAATGGGCCAACCTCTCACTGGAACAGGCACTCATGCTGTTCCAGTCTCAGTTCACCCAGCAACTTTTATTCAGCCCAATCTAGCAGCAGCTGGATTCCCTTCTGCCCCTGAAGCTAATGATCGATTCCAAAATTCTGCAATTGTAGATCCCTATAGTGCGTTCATGGCTTGCCAACGTCAGGTTTGTGTTTTAGCATGCACACTAATCAAATCATTCTGGTTGATCACTTCTATTATTTGATGCTTAATCAAATTGTCTCTTTGGGTTTCCTGCATACCAATCAAATCATCTTGGCTCATCACTTGTATGCCCTTTAAGCCATCTTGTATGTTTTGTTGAGTTATAGTATACAGGATGGGCATACAGCTTTCTCATTATCAACAACTTTAGGATTCAAATTTGATTCGGTTATAAGTTCTCATTATCAATAATTTTAGGATTAAAATATGATTCGGTTATAAGTTCTCAAGTGCATTTGGGTACATTCTGATAGTTACCGCCTATTTTCAATTCAATTATGAATTTTGTAAAGCAAGGCCTCTATACATATAGATAGACGGATAGATAGATAGATAGAAAAGAACCTTTCAGTTGCAGATGGGTGCATATTTACTTGCAGCTTAATCTATTGCTATGTGATCTGGACCATTAAACCATAATCACATTGATCATTTGGACTTGGTCTTTAATTCTATTGTGAATACATGCCTAAAAGTTGTTTATGGTCTTTGCTTTTGTGCAGTCCATGAATATGGATCTTTACAACTCCATGGCTATGCTACAGCAACAGCAACTTCGGCATCAGCAGCAGTACCCACACCTTCAACTGCTGAAGCAGTATCAGCAACACCCAAATCATCAACAGCAGCAGCAACACCCAACTCATCAACAGCAGCAGCAACACCCAACTCATCAACAGCAGCAACACCCAAATCATCAACAGCAGCAGCGACACCCAACTCATCAACAGCAGCAACAAGTCAATAGTTGCAAATGAGATAATCAAGAGTACCAAATTGGTTATTTAGCTGTGCAAAACGATTACATTACACCTTACAAAAGTGCGTTCTCGATATCAATTTCAGCTGTATGTATCGTTATAGCGGGTGTTGTCTTTGGTTGGTTCCAAGATTAGATACCAAATTTAAAGGTGAATTCAGAATATCTAGAGCTACAATTATTTGTAACATATGTCAATTAAGCAGGGGATACCATATATATGTCCAACAGATTGATTTTTGATTGAATCAAAGATTTGTATTTAGCTCATTGTAATATTTTCGACGGCTTGTCTTTTTTTGCTTTGCTCAAATATATGCAGCGATTGGTACCGTAATCCTTGTATGACCATGGAGGACCACGATATGGGCTTCACATATTGGTTAAGCTCATATCATGGTCTTCTAAAATGATGTAATATTATGTCTTTGGGCTATCCTTTTAGATGAACTTTAAAGGGCAAAGAATCTATTGTTGTATTGGTAATCATTCTCTAAAGGGTTACTGACCACATTTTTATCTTCATCCCCATGGAAAAATCAGGAGGAGAAAAGGCACTCTAATTTTATGTAGTATATTGTACTAACATTTTCAATCTATCACGTGGGTTCCACCCCAGATTTAAAGTATCATTTTATAATCTGATTTTGAGAGTGAATCTTTTTAAGTAGTGCCATATATTACCATATAAATAATGTACACTCTTCAAACAAGTGAACGGGACAATGAAATCACACCACAAAAAATAAGATGAGATTTTACAAGTCAATAATTTGTTTGCTTGTTAGTACCTGCCTATCTATAGGCAGGGAACTAATGTTTCCATTGGTGGTCACTATTAATTTTTGCCATCAAGATCAATAGGTTTCTAAAGCTTAGAAATCAATTTATTTTAAAATTAATTTTCTTTCATCAAATTCTAATTTTTCATCGGTCAAAAGTAATTTTAGCAGGGGTAAAATTAATTTTTTGGTAACAAAATTGGAGAAAAATTAAATCTAGAATGTTCTACAGCCTTCTACAACGGGAAGTTGAACCTTTGTTTGCTAAATGCTTTCCATCAGAGTCTTTGTACAAGAAGGTGCACACAGGTACCCACAAATGGGAGCCTACCTTTTTAAGCACTGTACCCAACAATATGTCTCACCTTCAGCTCACTGGAGACAATCGACAAAGTCTTGAAATACTTTATACAGGTGGTCTTCACTATCTTCATTTGGAGGATCTGACCATTGAATGCACGACAGAAGATCCACCGTCCATGTTGCCTCGAAGTTTGATATGGCTATGTTTGAAAAATTGCTCCTTTGAAGTTGGAACGAACAGGGCACCAAAGAAACCACGAATACAGCTACGATACTCAAGAATACACGTACCCCAGCAGATGCTTTTCATCAGAGTCTGCCCTCTTTCCAATAATATCGTACCGAAGGCTCTGGAGGAATATGACGAGTCTAGAAACTTTAGAATCCTCCATTTAATAATAAAATTTGTATAATCTACAGGCCTGCTTTACGTGTCAAACCCTAATAATGATTATCTATTTTGTTCATTCTCAATAGCCTTTTGACTATTTGATTGATGGGACTGAGACTCTATTTGATATAGCTTGCAATTTTGATAAATTCAGAATTATTGAGATAGGCGTGTTGATGATGCTCCTTTTCTATTGTTTTTTATTATATTAATTTTCCATCTTCTATGATGTAAAAATGATCAAATATAAATTCTTCATATAGTTAAATTTTGAAATATCATACCTCAATTTAATTTTACACATAGATCATCCTAAAGTATCAATATTTTCTTTACCTCTTTTACTTCCTTACATTTTCATCTTTTATATTAACTTTCTCTTTTCTTCCTGCAACCAACAATTAGACTTTAGGTTTAGGAATAATTACTTGTTTCATTTGTTGAGAAATAAACTTAGCAACTCACTGCCCATAGTTCTACTTAACAATATTTTAAAAATTCCTCATCCAATGTCATCGAAAGTCATAGTTTAACACTACACTATATCCAGAAAAATAAAAATCAGCCTTCTCTTCTTTGCAACAGGCAGGGATAGCAAGTTTAAACGTCAAATAATTCAATAATAATTGAAAGTCAATGTAATGGTGGTACAAATTTATGAATGAGTAGTTGAGATAGTTTAAAAGGAAATAAGAAAATATAATTTTATTAAAAGTATTCAAGGAAATGCAATCATATATCACAATGAGAAATCATTGGTGGTTCAAATTGCAGTTCAAAAATAAGTTTTTTCAAATGAACATTAAAACAAAGATTTGGTGAGATTATTTTAAAGAATGTTTATTTGGTTTTAAAGTTTTTTCAAAGTTCTAATTTTTTTTTAACTTTGATTCATGTTTCATGATATACTGAAATATTTAAATACAATTTTCTTTTTTGATTTGGCTCTTTGTTGCAAAATTTATATATGTTTTACTTCATATACAAGTAATCAGAACATACTTGCAATCAACCTAAAGGAAATCTCAAGCCAAGAGTATGTCTATTGTGCACCTTAATAATAACACAATTGTCTTCTAGAGGAACATGGTGTTCCAAATGGTGATACATTCTCATTGACAATGGTTCCCCTGATTTTGGCTGAGTTGATTTCATGCATTTTAGATTACATTTGTAATATTTCCGTGATTATTACTCCTCAACACGTGACAAGTATTGACATAATAGAATTTTAAAGATGATTGATATTATACCAACAATTGGGGGTATCAAACTGATGTATTGATATTATTGAATATTTTTTAAAACTAATCCTTTATAAATTTACACTACTACCAACACCTGCAAGGACAACAATGAGATTAATACTGACTCCTTTTAAGAAATCATGTTAGAAACTACTCACAAAAAAATGAGTCATGAGTTCAAATCCCATAGAAGATAAAATATATACACCTTGTTTGTAGCATAATTAGGTACCTCCGACAAGGAGTACAAGATAATCTCATATTACTATAAGCTATTGTAGACCCATATAGAAATATGCTAGTATTGTGAATTATAAAAGAAATAAAAAGTCTTTAATTCATTATTTCACAAAAATTGATCATTAGTTCATAAATAATTAAAATTGTATACATCGTTAATACAATAGAAACATAAAAAACAATATCAAATTCAACTCCAACAGTTACATATAAATAACCATTTTACTGGATAAATTAACAATTATATATTAAAGAATAGTTTAGCTATGGAATGTCTATGTAGACAGCAACAGATCTATAACAAGATCTCTTATTTAAATTTAATAGTAAAATTGAAAATCAGAATAAGTAGTATTGTGATTTTTAAGTTAATCATTAAATTCAGACAAAAAAGTCTTATCACATAACTTTTGATGCTTGTATAATCATCTCCCTTAGCTGTTAATCTATTCTCTAGAGAAACCATACCTGTCCTTGTACTTGAGCAATCAGCTTCAGAAGTCTACATCTTATCCCCATTGTTCATGTTCCACAAGACTTCCAAATTGATTTATACTGTGTCCCTCTTGGTCTTTGCTGTAATTGAAATCACTGTTCATTGGCAGACCTTTACAGAATAAAGTGCCCACTGCAAGTCCTATTCTATCTTGTTTTCAAAACTAAACTAGATTCGCAGCTCATAATTGAAAGACTTTCTTGCTACTTATAGAATGCTTTTCAATTTGTGTCAGCAATCAATTAATGGTTTGACAAACATTGTGGTACTTTTCTCTTTTCAAATGCTGTCCACCCGAGTGATTGATTGATAGTCTAATATGAAGTGTAAAATTTGGGGGAGTGTTGCCCTTAGTGGAGGCACTTTTAGATAATTTCAGTGTCTCAGCTTTCCGTGTACGAGTAAAGGAGGACATGCCACAATGAGATGTTTTCTTAATCATATTCAGTAAAAGGTCTATCGTGAAAATTAGAAAAGTTTCCACCACTAGACACGTCGGGAAGACCAATTTAATGTCTGTTTTACTTCAACTAATCAAGCTTGATGTGATATCCAAATTTACGGTCATTCTATTTTTTAAACTTAGGCCATATTTCACAGTTTTTTAACGTGGTATACAATTACTGTGATGGGGTAGTTCTGAGTGTTTTGATTTCTCTAACCCTTAGATATGTAAGCCCATCAATAATTGAGTCCTCGTAGTTTGTCATTCGTTGTCGCTTCCTTAGGAGGGTGAGAAGCAACCTTGGTTAGAGAAATGGCTTGGGTGATTCAACGAAACTTACCACTATCTAGCTAACCTAGAGCTCCATCGAATGACATTGAGGAGAAGGTGAACAATGGTAGGAGGATTAGGACAAAATGTTGAGGATTAAGATCAACCATGAGCATTTTGACCATGGGCTCTACATTGAGAAGTGTGAGAATCATTCCTTTGGGTTTATTCGAAAAGGATGTTGATTTTTTCCATGTTAATGTCCTTGAATAGGATTGAACTCTATTGAAGGAGGGTAGTTAGTGGCATTTGAGAAATCTTATATAAGTAGTTATTGGGGAAGAAACTCAGTTGCTATCTAGGTTAATTTCGTGCATTTAGATTTCTTAAATCGTAAGTTGAATTATGTTGATTTTTTCAGTATATTTTTGTAGGTGACTCAAGAACTTAAAGCTAAAGTTTCAGTGTTTGGGCACTTACAAATCTCTCTATAGAGGTTATGGAGTGCGAAGTGGTCAAAAAGTGTCATTCCAAAACACTCGCCCAATACCTCTTATGTTCACCCTCCAATAGCCATTAAAAAAAATTAGTACTTTTGGCAACAATAGACCAATCAGTAATCAAGAAAGCTAAAAAATGATCAACTATTAGTACATGTGTGATTGGCTATTAGTACATGTGTTATAGACTATTAGTGCATGTGTTATCATTTTTGGGTTTTTTTTAAAGCAGTAATTGGGTGGTATCTATCACGAAACCCTCATGATCATTGGACTCCTCATGGCTACTAGGTCTCTTCTCGTAGTGTCATAAATTGTCTTTTTTATTTTAAGTTCAATTGCATATTCTTCTTGGCACTTGCTTCAATTTGCATTCTCTTATTCTAGGAGTACTCCTAACCTTAAATTTAACCCTCCAATTTAAGGAGATGTTTCCTATTCCATTAAAAAAATTAATTGTTTATTTCACATCTTATCATTGTCAAAAATCAAAATGAGGAGTTGGATCTAACATCACAAGCCTAGATTTTTGCATATCATTTTTGAGGGACCTATTTTGATGGGACTTGAGCACCCAATTTAAATGTCTCCT
Organism: Cupressus sempervirens; assembly: GCA_028749045.1. Classification (NCBI taxonomy): domain Eukaryota; kingdom Viridiplantae; phylum Streptophyta; class Pinopsida; order Cupressales; family Cupressaceae; genus Cupressus; species Cupressus sempervirens. The sequence goes on along the minus strand of CM053791.1, from coordinate 168,922,213 downwards.
CAAAAAAAGAAAATTCAAATATTTTGAGGTTCAACATTAACAATGGGAGATCCAATCTTGAATTTTTTTATGACTAGGGGAAAACACCTAGTAGTCGCCTATGCTAACTTCACACATTTAGAACTCCTAAACTGCGAGTTGGATTCTGCCAATTTTTTTGGTGTACATCTGTGGGTGAGTGAAGAGTTTAAAGCTAAGGTTTTAACTTTTTAGTAATCGTGGATCTCTTTGTAGAGATTGTGGAACACAAAGTGGTCAAAAAGTGTCATTTCAAAATGCTTGTCAGATTCTCGCTATCTTCATGCACCAATAACACTCACTCGAAAAACTAGAGTACTTGGGGTTAAATGTCCTATTAGTCTTTATGAAATGGCTCAATAATGGTGCACAAATTGATCAATCACGAACCAAAAATATTCTTAAAAAACTAAAAGATTATCAACCATTTGTACATGTAATCGACTATCAGTACACATATTTTCATTTCTTGGGGCTCTTTTAAGAGTGGTTTCTGGGGTATATATGACAAAACTATCACATTTATTGGGCCACATGTTGGTAATTGGGTCTCTTCCCCTATTTTATGTCAACCTTTAAAGTAAACAATCAACCTTGTGACTCGTATCAAAGCTAGTAGTTCTCCACATTCAACTAATTGAAGATTCAAGGAATGCTGGAGGTTGGTAGGGATTTACTCACTACAAACTAGTCTATACCTTTCCTTAAGGGTTCAGTATGGTTCTAGTTTCTCTCATTTATTTAGTATTTATTAATCTTTAGATATGATATTAATCAAGGGAAGACACCAAATAGTGAATTGGGGTCCAATAACTTGTTCACTCATTATAGTGAGCCCCCAATAATAAATAACCTTGCATGGAAATACATGCATAAAATTAATTCAAAAAACAATAACAAGACTTCCAATACATGCAATATATTACATAGGGGAAGATACCCAATAGTGGTTATAGCTAACTTCATGCATTCAATTGAGGTACCAAATGATTTTATAATTATCTGATTTTTTTTATGTTCATGTATGCAACTTAACTACTTGAAGCTAGGGTTTCAACTTCTTGCCGATAACGATACACTCTATAGAAGTTGTAACTTACTACTAGGTATAAATTGAGCCACTATTGTTAGAAATTCTTTAGAATAACTGAGAGGGGGGGGGGGGGATGAATCAGTTATTCAAGGTCCAAATGTCCTATTCAAACTTTTCACTAAGTATAGTAAACCCATTCATTCATTCTTTCATACAAGCTTTAACTATTCTAACCAAAAAGTTACTATAAGTCAACATGCAAGCATAACACATAAGAAATCAACACATAACATAGTGATTTACGTAGAAACCCAATTTGGGAAAACCACTAGTTACATGCTACTCAATTTTCACTCTTTTGAAGTGATGCCCTATGAAAGGCATGCCCTATTAAAGGCTTACAACACACTATTAAATGTGACCTTGTTAGAGGATTTAACCACCCTATTAAAAGTGGGCCTAATTAGAGGACTTTAGAACATTCACTTGGAATGCCACCCTGTTAAAAGATTTACAAATGGTTGTTTTTTATTAAGTAAAATAGGTTTTGAAGGGTGTTTGAAACCCTATACAAGCCTAAAGATTTTTAATGAGTACACAAACAAAAGGTACAACAAATAGATGAAGAACTAGTCACCCCCCAATCTAAGGGTAACCATGGTGACAAAAAGCTAGTCACTAGCTAAAAGAAAAGATCCAGCAAGGAGGCAAAGCCAAATACATCACGATTTGCCCCTTGATTTAGAGCCTCCCTTGCATGATCAGAGATTCATTTCTAAAGGAGGAGCAGATGGCCTAGTTTTCTTTCTTTTTATTGTAGTCCAACTATCCTCCACCTTAGCTACCTCAACAATCCAATCCCCAGAAGAAACAGAACAATGGAGCCCAGGGGAATCCAAGAAAACAAAAATCTCCCTAGAAGAACCCAAAGCTAGTTGGCCCCCACTGAAATAGGAGGAAAGTCCATAACAGAGGTGGGGCCATGAGAGGGTACAGGGTCTTGGCCCCCAATATGACTAGGAGGAACAACAAACCCCTTCTCCACCCAAGAAACATTTGCAGAGGAGACATCCACAGACAAGGGTAGAACAGAGGAGGTCTCCAATGAAGGGGCCACAAGAGAGCCAACCTAAGTCCATAGGATTTTTCCTTATCTAATACAATTGCTAGAGAGTATTAGAAAATCTTTGCCTTGACTACAACATACAACTTATCTTGCAAATCTCAGATGACTTCTCAGCTCATACCATTGCATAGCCTTTAATCTTTGCAATTCTAACAGCTTTCCCTCCTTTCAAGCTTAGTCTCCTTGAGTCTCCATGCTCAATGTACCAGTGCAAGCATCTCTTCATGACCACTTATAGAAACAAAGCCTTTGTGCTCTTCCTTCTCCTAGATGTCTTCTCCTTGACACCCTTCTAACCACTTCATAGTTTGGCTCTTCAGCAGCAACAATATCAACAACATTTACTTCTTGGTCTATGACTCCTTAAATAGAAGTCTTGGAGTCCTTTTCTTGCTCGATTCTTCCATTCTTTAATTTCAATTTGTATGGATTAGGTAGGATTCATTACATCTAATCTATATTTTTTTCCTCTAGAAACTTCTTGAATAATCCTTTAGAATTTGCCCAAAAATGATTTACATAGAATTCTATGCCACTAGCTCATCATCCTTATCTTCCAACTCATTCACAAAATTCAAGGCAACCATTTTGTTGGCTCAAATTTGGTGAATCTTCATCATTTGAAATAATGCAGCAACTTGGCACTATTGAAATACTGATGCTCAACACATACTATGTTACTCAGCATCAACTATGATTTTCCTAATGCTTGGCACCTGAAAATCACTTGGCACCAAATAAGATTTTCTGATGCTCGGCACTTGATCTTCACTCAGCACCTGAATATCACTTGGAACACGCTAGAATTTCCTATTACTTGGCTCCAACTGAGAATTTTCTCAGCTTCAACTAACTTGCTCGACACCCACTAATGATCTTAGTTTAAGCTTTGCAGTCAACCTTGTTACACCTTCTTCCTCCAATGTTTCTAAGTGTGACCAACCTCTGTATCTTTGAGTATGCTATCAATACATCATTTGACCATTGCCTTAACTGATCCTTGCACTTCATTACAAAATCATAACTCAACCTTTCCCTTAGGTGCTCTTGTTACATCTTGTTGATCAAATCCTCTTCATCAATCAACTAAGTGATAGTACTTGGATCTTATAAGAAAATGTCATTCCTACAAATAGAAAGTTTGACATCAATGAAAAAATAATGATTGAAAACAACAATCTTCTTTCTTTGCAACAATCTCCCTCTTTGATTTTCAACAATGAGCTTTTCAATCAGATTTTCAACAATCTCCCTCTTTGGCATTGATGGCAAACCAAACTGATCAATCATTAGACTAGACTATTCAACCACAAGCTAACTAGGTTAGAACAATAAGTCAAATGCCAAAAAGTAAGCTGTAACTTCACATCCCCTTCTACTATTCTGATTGCTTCATTTCTGCTTCTCACTCTTAGCTATTGTATCCTTGTTCTTTGTCTTTCTCCATCTGTATTGCTCATCTTTTGCTATTCTAATCAACTTTTGATTATGTCTGTCAACTTCTCCCTCTCTCTTCATTTGATCAGTATCTCCCTCATACTTCTGATCACCAGATCATGAGCATGTGATCAGTTACTCACAACTTCTCTTATTGATTAGTTTCTCACATCTTCTCCCTCTTTGACAACAATGCCAAAGACATATTAGCATCTTAGTATGCAAGTGTATCTTTTCAAGTTCATTCAATTTCTCCCTCTATCACCTTGCTTGTAACTGATTTGGAACTTCAACACTTTTACTACTTTAGGCATGAATCCAAAAGTAAACAACCTCTGCATCAATGTGTAATATCTTCAACATTCAGCTCATTTGATGTAGGGCATTCTTGCTTTTGCTTCAAGTAGCCTTGGCTAGGGGTATCACCCCTAACTTACCTCTAAGATATTCAAAAGCATCTTTAGGTAGTTCTTTTGTGAAGATGTCAGCAATTTGTTCCTTTGAGCTAACATATTCTGTCTTCACTTGTTTGTCTTCCACCAACTCTCTTACATAGTGATACTTGATTGCAATGTGCTTGGTTTTAGCATGCATTACAGGGTTCTTTGATATATTGATAGCACTTTTATTATCACAATAAAGTATCACAGGCTTAGTTACCTCTTCCTTCATACCTTGCAACAAATGTTTGATCCATACAATGTTGGTGCAATTTATAGCAATTGAAACATATTCAGCTTTAGTAGTGGACTATGAGGTGCAACTTTGCTTTTTGTTGGTCCATTGAATTAACCTTTTTCCTAAGAAAAGTGCTCGTCCACTAGTGCTTTTTCTATCATCAATGTTACCTCCCCAATCTACATTAGTGTAGGCTTTCATTTCAATTTTTTCACTCCTCTTGTAGTACAAGCCAAAGTCATCAATTCCTTTGAGGTATCTCAGTATTCTCTTTATTTCCATTAAGTGATTTTCTCTTATATTTGCAAAAAATCTTGCCACTATTCCAACAACTAATGCAATGTTTGGTCTACTATGTACAACATATTGCAACTTTCCAATCATTGATCTGTACAATGTCTGATTCACTTTAGCTGATTCATCATCCTTGGATAGCTTATGTCATGTTGCCATTGGTGTGTTGATTGGTTTTGAGTCTTCTAACCCAAATGTTTTGAGTATCTCTTTGATGTATTTGGATTGGGTCACAAATATGCCATGCTTCAATTGATGTACTTGTAAACCAACAAAGAATTTGATCTGACCAAACATTGACATCTCAAATTCATGTTTCATTTGATCAGCAAAATCTTTGCAAAGAGTATCTTTTCCTCCAAATATTATATCATCAACAAAGATTTCTGATATCAAAATGTCTTTACCTTTTTCAACTTTGATATGCAAGTTGTTGTTGTCATCTGTTCTCTCAAATCCTATCTTCACAAGATATTTGTGCAACCTCTTATACCATGCTCTAGGTGCTTGCTTCAATCCATAAAGTGCCTTTTGTAATTTCTAGACCATGTTATTGTTCTTTTCATCTACAAATCCCTCTGGTTGTTCTATGTAGACTTCTTCCAGTATAGCATTCAAAAAAGTAGACTTCACATCCATTTGATAGACTTTGAAACCTTTGTATGCAACATATGCAAGTAATGTTCTTACTCCTTCCATTCTTGCAACAAGGGCAAATGTTTCCCCATAATCCAATCCTTCTTCTTGTGCATAGCTTTTGCAAACTAATCTGGTTTTGTTTCTTGTTATCTCACCATTCTCATCAAGCTTATTTCTAAACACCCATTTGGTACCAATCACATTCTTATCAACTAGTCTAGGAACTAGGGTCCATGTCTTGTTCTTTTCAATCTAATCTATCTCTTCTTCCATGGTTTGATACTAGTCATCATCTTGTAGTGCATCTTTCACTATTTTAGGTTCAATCTTACTCGGTAGACATGACTCATTCCTGATTCTATTCCTTTTCATTGGTCTAGCATCCTTGTCACCAATGATTTGATCTACAGGGTGATGTCTTCTCACATACTTGGCTAACCTTGGTTCTATCCTTCTTTCCATGTTGGATCCTTCAACTTCAGAGTCATTTTGTTCTTCTTCATCTGACACTTCATCATTTCTTTCATGTATACTGCTTTTAGAATCAAAATGTGCATTTTCTACATTCTGTAGCTCAGCTTCTAAATGCAACTCGGCATTCACTAGTTGTGACTCGATAGATACTAAAATTTGTTGCTGATTTTCAACTTGATTTGCAACATTGTCTTCAACAATCATTCCTTCATAGAAGTATACGAAGGATCTATAATCCTCTGATTGCTTGAACTCATCAAATTGGACTTCTACACGCTCATCAAAATTTACATTTGCACTCTCCACAATCTTGTTAATGTTAGTGTTCAAACACTTATATGCCTTACTTCTAGTAGAGTATCCAAGGAATACGCCTTCATCACTTTTTGCATCAAACTTGCCATTTCTAGTATCTTTAAGAACATAACATTTACAACCAAATACTTTGAAATGTTTAACATTAGGAGAGTGACCATACCACAATTCAAAATGTGTTGCATTTGTACCTTTCTTGACTTGAACTCTATTCAGTGTATAGACTGCAATACTTACAACTTCTCTCTAGTACTTTAGTGCAACATTTTTCTCCATCATTAAGGTTCTAGCATAGTCAATCACTGACATATTCCTTCTTTTAGAAATAACATTCTGTGGTGGAGTTCTTGGTGCTAATGTTTTCCTTTTGATACCTTTGTCATTGCAGAATATTTCAAACTCTTTTGATGTGAACTCACCTCCTTTGTCTGACCTTGGGCATTTCAGGTTCTTTCCTGTTTCCTTCTCAACTCTAGCCAAATACTACTTAAACATTTGAAATGCATCAAATTTTTTCTTTAAAAAATAGCAGTCATCATCCTAAAATAGTCATCTACAAATAGCGTTATGTATCTATCTCTTAGGTAGCTTTTCACATTTATTGGACCACATAAGTTTGTATGAACTTGTTGGATACAATTGTTTAATTGTGTGTTATCTTTGATGTTACACAAATGTCATATCAGTCATCAGATAGTGTCTACCGAGCTCAGAAGGTCAGCAAGGCAAAGAACAGTGTCTATCGAGCTCAGAAGGTCAGCAAGGAAAAAGATAGTGTTTACCGAGCTCAAATGGTCAGCGAGGCAAAAGGAAAAAATCTACCGAGCTCACGTGGTCATCAAAGGAAATGTGGAAGAAACAGTTCTTACCGAGCTCACTTAGTCATCAAAGGGAATGTGGCAAAAGCAATTCTTACTGAGCTCTCATGAAGGAATTCAGTTCTTACCGAGTAAACTCGGTAGCCAAAGGATTTTACAGATATTGCAATCTTAACCGAGTCAAGAAGGTTAACTAAGAAAATTTCTGGAAGTAGTATTTATTGAGCAGGGTTGGCCAGTAAAGGATTTCATTATTTTATGAAATAACGTTTATTTGTTTAGAGTAATATCTGTATCTGACTAATGTATCGTTTATTGATAAATGTAACATGTAGATGAGCCGACTTGACAATCTGAATGGTATAAGTAAGAGGTCAAGTTGTGAATTCTAAGTGAGTGGGGTGGAAGTATGTGGAATTAATGTGATATGAAGATTGATTATTGTGGAAGTGAATTTGAAGGATAACCAGAGATCATTAAGGAGCAACAGAGTCATATTTGATCAAGGAGGATCTAATGATGCTGAACAGAGACCTGTAGCCAGCAAATTCAGTTGCATCTTGTTCAGGTCAATTCATTGTTACTTTCTAACCATTGTAGTAGTGATTTCAAATCTCTTCGCAGAGTTGGTTTAACAGCCATTTTTGTAAATCCTCTAACAAGGTGATAGTTCAGTTGAATTGTTCTAAAAACCTCTAGCAAGGCCACTCCTAACAGGGTGATTAAATCCTCTAACAGGGTCACACCTAACAGTGTGTATTGTAACCTTTAATAGGGTTAGCTCCTAATAGGGCTCACTTCAGAAGAGTGAAAAATTGGTGACTAGTTACTTGGTGGTTTTTCCCATATTGGGTTTTCATGTTAAATTTGGTGTCTCTTGTGTTCATTTTACATGCATGAATGCTTGAAAAATAAGTAATAGTTTAATTTACCAAGTTACATCATTTGTTTACCGAGTATCAGCAGTAACTAGATCTTTAAGACATCTAAGGGATATGTGGATTAATTTTTGTTAGTAACTGATTCACCGCCCCCCCCCCCCCCCCCCCCTCAGTTACTCTATCTTTAATCCCAATAGAACTAACTCTAGTACTTCTTGGGAAGTGTATGTTTTTCTTTTGAAGGTAGACTTAATCATCTTCCCTAGTTGACATTGTTTGCACATTGTGTTTTCAAGTTTCTTCAATTTGGGCAATCATTTGACTTTGTTCTTCTTGCTGATGCTAATCAGATTGTCAAAGTTAACATGACATAGCCTTTTATGCCACAACCACACATCATCAAGTCTAATAACAAGACATGTTGCATCTTCCATATCTGGGTAAAACAGATTACTCCTAGCTTGTTCACTTTTTCCTATTAGATTTTCATCAATGTCATAGATCTTGGTAGTTTTGTTTCCAAATTCAACTTTGCAACCTACATTGCCTAACTGTGATACATTCAACAAGTTCTAGTTCAATCCTTCAACATAGTATGCATTATCACATGAGATTTTCTCTGTGAGTTTAATAGAGCATTTTCCTTTGGTTTGACATGGGGCATCATTACCAAATCTAACACTATTTCCATCATATTGAGTAAAGATAATGAACTTACTTTTATCTCCTATCATGTGATGTGAGCATCCACTATCTATGATCCACTTGTCATTTTTGTTCACATAGGTAACCAATGTTGTTGCTTCATCTTCATCTTAATCTGATTCATCCTACATGGCCACATAGACTACTTCATCACCATTCTCATCAAAATCTTCTTCAACAATGTAACATCTCTTGCCTTTCTCCTTGTAGTCTTTGCTATCATCTTCTCTCTTGTTCTTGTACTTGTTTCCTTCTTTGTAGTTCTTCTTCTGTGGACATCTTGCAACAATATGACCTACTTCATTACAATTGAAACATATGATATGGAGCTTACCTTTGAATTTACCTTTGCCTCTATGGAATCTCCTAGCTAGTAGTGCTTCTAATTGTTCCACATCTTCCTCATCTGCACTGCTATCATTGGATGCATGTTTTCCTTTTCTTCTCTTCTTGCTTGATGTGTCCTCCTTAGTGTCTTTTATTGTCATCTTGGCCTTGAAAGATGATTCAAGGTTCTTAGGTTTGTAGTTGTCAAAGTTGGACAATTCAAATGCAATAAGTCTTCCCACTATTCCTTCAAAGGTTAGTGTGTTTCCTTGTACACACCTTAGCTTTTGGATGGTTGAAACTCTAATAGCATAAATCGAGAGTAGAGTTCTTACGTATTTACTGATGACAGTTTCTCCTTCCAATTGACCACCTAGACTTCTTATTGCACTTACCACTTCTTTCATTCTTGCAACATATTTAGCAGCATTTTCACCTTCTTCCATTTTCATGTCATCAAAATTTCCTCTTAGGCTTTCTCTCTTTGCTCTCTGGACATTCTAATCTCCTCCATAGATATCTGATAGGGCTTTCCACATCTTGAATGTAGTGTCACAATATTTGATGTCATAATATTCTGCATAGTTAAGTGCAGAGGCAATATCCAATATTGCTTGACTATGCTCTTTCTTTTTGTTCAAATCATCTATAGTAAGAGGTCCTACTAGATTTACATGTTCTATTCCAATTGAAGTTTGTGCATAGTCACCAATTGATGCAAGGTGCAATTTCATCAGACTTTGCTATGCAGCAAAGTTGTCTTTGTTGAGCTTGGGAACTTCTCTCTTGGACATCTTGATCTTCCTACTTCTAGTACTTTGAAACTAAATCAATAGATGGCTCTGATACCAATTGTTAGAAATGCTTTAGAATAGCTGAGAGAGGGGGCGGGGATATCAGTTATTCATGGTCCAAATGTCCTATTCAAACTTTTCACTAAGTATAGTGAACCCATTCATTCATTATTTCATCCAAGCTTTAACTATTCTAACCAACAAGTTACTGTAAATCAACATGCAAGCATAACGCATCAGAAATCAACACATAACACAATGATTTATGTGGAAACCCAATTTGGGAAAAACCACCAGTAACATGCTACTCAACTTTCACTCTTCTTAAGTGATGCTCCATGAAAGGCCTGCCCTATTAAAGGCTTACACCACACTATTAAATGTGACCTTGTTAGAGGATTTAACCACCCTGTTAGAAGTGGGCCTAGTTAGAGAACTTTAGAACATTCACTTGGAATGCAACCCTATTAAAGGATTTACAAATGGCTATTAGGCCAACCTAAGTCCATAGGATTTTTCCTTATCTAATACAATTGCTAGAGAGTATTAGAAATTTTTTGACCTGACTACAACATACAACTTATCTTGCAGATCTCAGATTACTTCTCAGCTCATATTATTGCTTGGCCCTCAATCTCTGCAATTCTGACAACTTGCCCTCCTTTCAAGCTTAGTCTCCTTGAGTCTCCATGCTTAATGTACTAGTGCAATCATCTCTTCATGTCCACTTATAGAAATAAAGCCTTTGTGCTCTTCCTTCTCCTAGATGTCTTCTCCTTGACACCCTTCTAACCACTTCATAGTTTGGCTCTTCAGCAACATTTGTTTCTTGGTCCATGACTCCATAAATAGAAGTCTTGGAGTTCTTTTCCCACTCAATTCTTCCATTCTTTAATTTTAATTCATATGGATTAGGTAGGATTCATTGCATCTAACCCATATTTTGTTTCCTCTAGAAACTTCTTGAATAATCCTTTAGAATTTTTCCAAAAATGATTTACATAGAATTCTATGCCACCAACTCATCATCCTTATCTTCCAACTCATTCACAAAATTCAAGGTAACCACTTTGTTGACTCAGATTTGAAAAATTTTTGTCATTTGAAATAATGCAACAACTCGACATTATTGAAATACTAATGCTTGACACAGACTGTGTTACTCAGCATCAATTGTGATTTTCCAGATGCTCGGCACCTGAAGATCACTCAGCACCAACTAAGATTTTTTGATGCTCAGCACCTGATCTTCACTTGGCACCTGAAGAGCACTCAGCACACACTAGAATTTCCTATTACTTGGCTCCAACTGAGAATTTTCTCGACTTCAACTAACTTGCTTGACACCCACTAATGATCTTAGTTTAAGCTTTGCAGTCAACCTTGTTACACCTTCTTCCTCCAATGTTTCTAAGTGTGACCAACCTTTGTATCTTTGAGTATGCTATCAATACATAATTTGACCATTGTCTTAATTGATCCTTGCACTTCATTACAACATCATAACTCAACATTTCCCTTAGGTGCTCTTGTTACATCTTGTTGATCAAATCATCTTCATCAATCAACTAAGTGATAGTACTTGGATCTTATAAGCAAATGTCATTCCTACAAATAGTAGGTTTGACATCAATGAAAAAACAATGATTGAAAACAATATTTTTTTTTCTTTGCAACAATCTCCCTCTTTGATTTTCAACAATGAGCTTTTCAATCAGATTTTCAACAACTATTAGGGTTCCTAGTGTCTAGTATTAGGTGACACTTTTTTTTGGCCACCTTTTGACCTATGTGCATGCAACAACTTCTACAAACTGGATCATTATTGGTGAGAAGTTGAAACCTATTATTTAAGAAGTCACATACAAGAACAACAACAAAAACCATATAATTTTGGCATCATTTGGTAAGTCAATTGGACAAGCAAAGTTAGCTATAGCTACTACTGGGAATCTGTCCCTATTTATTTGTTGTTATTTACATATTTATACACAATGATTTATTTTGTACACTACCCTTTGATTAATTCATCTAGGGCTCTACTATAACACACAAGAGTAGAGTTTACTTGTGTGTTCATCTATGGTATTACTCACCACAATCTTAGACACTTTTAAGGATCACAACACAATATTTTATTTTAGATCCAATTTGACTATCTTTGGAGGTAGGAATACTAATGAGGGATTTATTGAAGAAAATAATTTATAGCTACAACCAAGTTTCATATGTGTGTGCTTGTGCAAGTATAGATATAGAATTTTACAAGAGATTGAGTATATACAAAGATTGAGTTTATGGAGACAAAGATTGTCACTACAATTTCAAGAAAAATCCTAAGAAGGGATTCTCAAGACAATAGTTCAATAATATTCAACAATATTTTTTAATAATAGGAGTTCTATGTTTGATTATCGTAGATTTGAATAATTTTTGCAATTTGGAAACCCTTAGGACAAGGGCATGCAACACATAAGTCCTGCATAAAAATATTTTTCTTTCAATCCTAGGTGAACCTTTGTATATTTGTTACATTTTTGTAGCTCTTGATGCATGTTTACAATTTTGTTTCAATGATTTAAATATTTTCATTTATGCATGTTTTAAGACCTAATTAGCCAACATCTAAATTAATCAATCCATCTACATTACACAAAAGTAATAGAACCCATGTTGTTTGAATCTCTTTAATAAGAGTTAGTCAAACTTAACACCATTGGTATATTCATATTAAGCATTTTAGTTTTCACCCATCATATTTTATATATCAAACTGTATTCTAAAAATAAAAAAGATGATTTATATGCATTATTTATGTCTTCTAAGGTGCTTTCTTATTGCATTAAATATTTGAATGCTTTATCATTATGTTAGATTACATTATTTAATCCATTGTTTTAAAAATGCTTCTTTTCTTATATTATAAAATCAAAATTTTAAAAACAATATCAATACATATCTTCAAGAAAGTAATCTTATCCAACCACATTGTGTACCTTTTAACAATATTCCAAACATTCGATGAGTTTTTAAGTAGTGATGATTTTGATATTTTAAATGAGGCCCTTGATGACTTTATCTTGATTGAATCATCATCTACATCTCATAAACCATCCCTTTTCTCAGTGACTAATTAATATGAGATGTGGCTTTGGTTATAATTGTAGACACCTAAAAATCCTTTAGAAAATAAAGTATTTTTATTTTCTAAAAAAGTTCCTGATGACATCATCATTTATTAATTAATTAATTATTTATTTTTATGCCATTAAATCCCTTTATCTTAATTAAAAATATTTAATTAAAGAATCCCTCCCAAAAATGTTTAAATTTTATTTAAACATTATCTCATTTATTAATTATTTAATTAATAAATTGACAAAAAATTACAAAATCAATATTTAATTTATTTTTTGCCCAAAACTTGGCCAATTTCTTTAAGACCATTAACCTCTTCCAAAATCTTCTAATCCTTCTTTAATTTCGATTAAAGGCTAATCCCATCATTTTCTACCCTTAATCCCAACTCAAAATATTTAACTAAGATTAAATATCAATCCTCATGTTTATTAAAAATGTTTTAATGAATATCTCCTCAACCCAAACCCATGAAATAAATAAAACTTTATTTATTTCCTAAAAAACCTTTTATCCTCATCCTAGGAAATTCTAGACTCTTCTAGAAGGTCTTCATCCTCATCCTAAGCCTATCTCTAATCTTCCATTTTAGCCTAATCCACTCCATCCACCTATACTAACCAAGCTTAGCCACTAACTCACCCACCCTCATTGAATGCCATCCACTTGCATATCTCTAACAAGCTTAGTCTAATCCTAAGTCACCTCTAATCCCCCCCCAACCTTGTCACATTTCCTAAGCAAGCTTAAGACTTTCCTAAACCAAGAAAAGTCAACAATCTCAACTCCCTCCAAAATATCCCAACCACTAAGCCTTCAATGCTCTTACAAGGCCATAAAGACTCTTACAAGCCTCTTTATTGCTCTTACAAGCCATTAAGAAGGGTCTTTATGAAGATATTATCCCTTGAGCCTTCTTTGTTGACTCATCCTTGCCCTTTCCTCCATCCTCTCACCCTATGACATGTGTCACTCCCTGATTGGCTGTAAGGAAGCACAATCCATGTGCTCTCCTCTCATGCAATCTGAGCCCTCCATGAGCTTTTCCCCATCCTTGCATCTTAGCCCTCAAACCCTCAAGCCCTTAGCCTATAAATTGGATCCCCTCCCAAGCCATTTCATCACAATCCTTGAGTTAAAGTTATAATGCTAGTTTGAGAAGCCAAAGCCCTTAACCATACCCTTATAATGCCAAATTGAGAGCTCACAAAGCTACCAATTTGTCATTACCCATCTCCACCATTGAAGCAAACTTAAAGCCCTTTGAGCATACATTCTAATCCTTCATTTAGACTCATCTACCAAGAAAAGAGCTAATTCCTATTGGGAGAGTCCATTCATTTGGCTCACATTCCTAATTAGGGGTTCCTCTTTAGTCTCTCTTATATGTTATATTAATCTTTGTTAGTTAATGCTTTGTTTCTTTAAATAGATTAGTATTACTTGCTAACATATTAGTATATACAATAATAATGAACCTAAAAAGCTCAATATTGTTGTGCAGCTTCATCCTCATGTTCTTCAACCTCAAATCAAATGATTAATTATTTTCAAAGGTATGAAGAGTCTAACTAGACCTCCTAACTAGTGCTTAAAGTTTGCAAAATAACTCACTCAAAGTAATAAACTTTTGGAGAAGGAAAAAGTGCATTAACCTAGAGTTTGGTTATAGCCTCAAGGGTTGAACCTTCCCTTGTACCACCTCACTTAAGTAGCATCCAAAGATATGGAGGTCAAATATAGTTTCTTAGTTGTTCCCGAGTGTTTAAATGCAAATATTGCAAGTTAAATACTAAGTTCAAACAATCAATGATAAATAAAGTAGATTAATTGATATAAATATTTAGACTACAAAAATAAAATAAGTAAACATGGTGAATAAATAATAGAATTTGTAAGCTCATTACCTTAGACACCATTGCAAGTCATGGATGATAACATGGGGGTGGGATGCTAGCATGGTGCACATATGTCCCATATAAACAAAGTATAAAGCATAGTAATATAGAGTAAATCAACCTAACAAAATGATAACTATTATGCAAAGTGAAAATGAATAATGAACAAAATGTGATATAGATAGTGTATATGATGTAAATGACAAAGAAAATATCACATATATAGTGCATATGATGTAAATTACAAAGAAAGGGAAGAAGGATACTTGATTCATTGATTGATGGAGTAGTCAATTGAGCTCATATTTCTAAAAAACTTGCATACACATAAACAAGAAAATGGATGGGGTTGTTTGGAGACTTTCATTGTTCATATCCTTGTTTTGGTGTTTATGCCTCTAAAAGAGTTGAGTAGGCACAAATACAATGATAGATAACTGTATATGAATGATAGATACAATAAAATAGGAGAAGTAGATGGAGATAAATGACATGCTAACAAAAACATAATAGATAATGTATCATCTTAAAATGGAAGCACTTAATTTTTAGACCTTTCAGCCCTCACTAGTGTGGTTTTTCTCTATCTTTCTTTCTCCAATATTGCTCATATTTCTAGGCCATATCTCATTTTCTGCCATGACCCTTTAGGTGTTATTTTATCACCTTTTTGGCTCCGATGGGCTCATTATTTCTTGGATATGTCTACACTTTTTTTGAGACCTTAAATACCTCTATTTTTGGACCTCCTAAAGAATAGGTTGACACAATTTGACCTATTCTAGAAGAGGATAATCAAGGACAACCTCTTCCTTAAGGGTTTTGAATTTTGAGGCCCGAAGTGTCTCGGGTTTCTAAATTGTTCAATCTTTCTCCTAGGTTGGCATACTTTATTTTTTATCCCAAAAACTAGTGTATAAGGAGGCTTGGGAATTTCATTTTCATCTATCATGATCATTTTACAAGAAATAAAGGGAAAGAATAAATATTTTCATGACACTTCAATAAAGCAATTTAAGTCATTCACCAAGATCAACAATTTCCCCTTGCATCAAGATTTATCCTTTAGGGTGGTAGTGGATTTTGGATTCTAAGAAGGAGATCTTTCATCTAAATAGTTCAAGACAATTCATTTATTCATCAAGGAAAATCACATATATTCACATTCATGAGGTTTTGACTTCTATGGTTTCGATCTAGTTTCTTTCAGTCAAGGCTATTACACTTGCATACTTGATCACATGTCAAAATTATTTGCATCTACATAAGTAATTGTGTTTCTCATTTATATAATCATTCCTACTACATGCTAGCATTTCCTTTATCTATATTTTATGTCTCAATTTGAAGGTTGATATCTCAATCTAGCGCTTAACCAAGGAAAGGCCTCATAAAAAAAAAAAAAAAATTTAATTCTTACTATGTGTAGGAGTAGGATATCAAAACTGCAACCACATGTCTTGAAACTATTCAAATAAGTTGGGTTGATTTTTCTATAGTGTCCTAGGAATATATCCGTCTTCCCGTAAAGTGTTTGGACACTTTACCACCAAGTCAACATGTCTTGGAGGTTTGAGAAAAACAAGTTTTTTTGGGTTTTCAATCATGATTGCAGATTCTTAGTTTGAACTTCAATCATAGTTTCAGATCTCCATGACATGCATGTGCATTATGTTGTCCAAGGTGTATTGACAAGATTTTGAATATGTGAGGCCTCACCCGACCTGTCATAGTATAGATGACATATTTGCATTATGATGCTTCTATTGGAAATATTTAGGATGAAATGTGTTACTGAGAGGGGAGGGGTGAATCAGTAACATATAAAATTTTATGCATTTTAACCATTCATCATTCATTCATCTAATCTACTGCATAAATGAAAGATCAATCATTCATAACACATGAACACAATGATTTGGTGACCCAAAAACCTTCCAATTAGAAAGTAAAACTGGGGTGGGGATGATGCCCACAAAACTTAATTACTGCAGTATGAAGTTGGCCAGTTAAGGCTTACAATGATCACTTCTAGTGATCTTCCCTGTTAGGAGCAAGTAGGACTGCTAGATCCACCTTGTTAGAGGATTTAGAAACATACAATGAAGTATGCACTCTGTTAGGAGATTTACAAAAGACTGTTAAGTCTACCTTGTTAAAGGATTTAAAAATTGATTCACCTGTTAGGATGAAATAGTGGATCTACTTACAACTTGTTTGCTGATAAGATCATTTTGCATTGATCACCTGATGTGATAGATATAACTTTTCTAATCCTTATGTTGACCTTGCTGTATTCCTTTTGCTCTCCTGCTGATAGCAATACCTTCTTTACATGCGAACAATACTTTCTTATTTTATGCCAATATGTTCATATTCCTATTCATATCTCAAAAATGATATCATACATTACATATATACCATTCCAATATTTTACAGTTACAAGGTCAGCCAAAACACAAGTGAACAAAATATTACTGAGTCAGCCCATTAGTAAACTCAGGTTTACTGAACTGACTCGGTGACCTTCTAATACTCGGCATCCACTACGTTACTCGACATCGTCATGCACTCGATAGAAGTAGAGACTCAGTTCATACTAGACACAGAACATTGCTTGGAACTCAGTAGCCATTGGTGACTCGGTAGATGTAGTGTTACTCAGTAGAAACTATCTTCTTCGTTTACCTTGCTTAGCTCGGTAAACACTGAATCCTTTGTTTACCTTTTTCACTCGGTAAACTCTGCTGATCTTTGACTACCTTTTTCACTCGGTAAAAACTGATGATCTTTGATTACCTTTTTCACTCAGTAAACACTATTGAACTTCCTTTACCTTTTTCACTCGGTATCTTCTAGAATGCTTGGTGAGAACTGTTTGCCTGTTGAACTTCTCATTTAGTCGATATCTTCTAGAATGCTCAGTGAGAACTATTTGCTTGTTGAACTTCTCATTCAGTCAGTATCTTCTGGAATGCTCAGTGAGAACTGTTTACCTGTTGAACTTATAAGGTAACCACTAAATGCTCAGTATATACTTGAGACTAAGTGATGAGCAAGATACACATTCAAGATAGAATAAGTGTTTGCACTAATGACAAATATATCATAATTCCAACAACTTCTAATTTGATGTTTTGATATACTTACAAGACTATAGGGTTATGTTATCTTAATATTTGCATTTTGATGATATGCACTTATGTCTGCACATTAAGACCTAAATGATATAATTAATGATCTCATTCATGTTCTAACCTTTTTTTCAATTGCTTTGATAGAAGGTGAATTAAAAAAATACTTGTAATGTGAAATGGTAATGTTTAAGTGGGGGTTATGTTGCATTTTGATATTCGAGATTTGGATATTTTGATAGTATTGGAGACTTAGAAGGACAATGACTTATTTTATCTATTGATTTTGACATTAATGTAGTGTTTGACATCTATGATATGTACTATGAACCTGATATTGTGAATGAAATGATCGAACACATACGAATGCAACTTTATGACATGATAGAATTAGATTATGATATGATGATTACGATAATTTATGAATTAATGTGACATGTAGATAAATGTTAATTTGGTAATGATGATTTATGATTTAATTTGATATGCAGATAAATGTTGATTTGATTACAATGGTTTAGGATATGCAGATCTTGATATTTTGATATTTTGACATTTTGAATGATTTATTTGAAATGATTAGGAAAGGAAATTTAATTAAATTATGTTAATAAGATTATGTAACATTTGAAATTATATGCATTTATGATATATATTTATATGACCTCCTTGGACTACTAATGCTCAAGTTTAATGCGCAGGAAGTGGAACCATGGAAAATTTGGGGGGAAACAAGATCCAAACCTATGTGAATATAGTTTAACCAAGGCGAAACTTTGGAAGATTCAAAAGCCTCGTTGTGATGTATTTTAGTTTGTAAATGTAAGTTTGCTTGTATGTGGAAAATTTTAATCATAAAGATGCATTAGGAACACATCGTGGTGATGTGAAATGTGCTTTTATGTGTCACTTGACACTTGTGGATTTTGTGTGTAATGACATGTCATTTAGGGTTTTGGTCATGGTGGCATTTTACCCTAAACCTAATGAGTAATTAAACCCACTTACCAAGGGGTAAGATGGGTCACAATCAAAGGAAATTCGAACTTGGACTTGGCTAGGGTTTTGAGGGGTCATTAGGTAGTCCCAAAGTGTCTTTTATGTGAAAATGAGCTACCCATGTGATGGTATAACATGTTAGGGACCTAATTTTAACCATGATAGTGACTAGATAGCCTAGGGGGCCCCTTTACCCATGCATTCTTCCACCAATTCGAAATTTGAGTTGTCACATGTGTTCTCTTCCATGTTCCTACTAAGTGAAATATAACAATTTAGAGCGAGACAATTTTGTAAGAGGGAGTGACTTAGTGTCTTTGCTAAAATAGATAGTGTAAAGGCCTTATTAGAGAGTCTTGGACAAACTAGTGAGGTATTCGCCCACTCTCTAAGTTTAGAGATAGTTAGGGTTTTAAGGGAGGCTAAAGGAGCTCAATAACAACTATCATTCCCTTTAGCTTGGACCATGGTTGGTGTTGCAAAATCATGCTCCTTCTTTTAGCATAGCATAATGAATTTGTAAGTATGGAGTAATTGTTTTGGGATCATGCATTGTATAGTGAATTTTGGTATTGTAGATTTTGATATTGTGTTGTGATGGTGAGAATGTATATAGTGTTCATGTAATTTTCTTAGTTTTCCTTCTTTATCCTTTTGGTTTTGATTAGAATGTCAAGTGTTGTTATGGGTGTAAGGGCTTCACTCACCCTTTAGGAAGGGAAGAGAAGTCCAGGGTGAAGGGCTTAGTTGGGCTTCAAATATAGTTGAGAACCTTGGGGTATGAGCTCCATTGTATGCCATATTCATTCGTATCTTGCTTTGTAGGTGATAAGGGAAATGATGGTGTAGAAAGGAAGATTATGGAGTATGGGTATTCAAGGATGCTATAGTTAATGGTAGTATATTGGAGGATATTTGTGAAAGCCCTGAAAGGGCATGAAATTATTGATTTGTGAAAGCCCCAAAAAGGCATGAAAATTATTTATTGCAGATATGTGATGATATGGCAAGTCTCCTTTTTGAAAGCACACCTTCACCCTATGTTCAATGGTTCCAATGGTGAATCAATGTGTAAGCCATGGGAGGGATTGTTTTGTGTTATGTGATATGTTTTATGCATTGGCAAGTGTTATGTGTGTGTGTATCTTGTTTGGACTTGTTTCCCCTGCTCGATGGGTGGCTTCATAGAAGCCTAGGATGGGAGGTGAGCCTCCATGGTTCTTGGTTTGTGTGTGTATGCAAGTTTGTGAAGATGGAATCAATGAAGATATTAGGGTTTTCACCCTTGACAATATTGAAAAAAAATCAAGTGTGTAAAGAGAGACAAATGTTCCATATCATCTCAAATGTGTTGTGATGTCAAGTCTCCATTATTATTTCATTGTGATGTAAAAGAGAATTGTATATAGTTACTTGCATGGAAATATTCATTGTAAGTTTCATTGTGTAATTTTATGTAATATGGAGAATTTAAGTGATGAGACATTCTTTTTGTGTTGGTTTATAAATCAATTGTTGGAAACATTTCATGGGTTTTTGTAGATCCTTATTGATATGGTTGGCTCAATTTGAAAACATAGGTGACTGAAAAGTAAGATCATATATCATGTTTAGATACAATGCAACAAAAGTATTATATTTGATAGTTTATTGCATATGCATGGAAAATGATTCATTTGTTTCAAGTTCAATTAGATCCTTAGATGTGATAGATGATTTAGTAATAATAAACTTGCAAAGTAAAATTAGTAGGGTAGTCAAATAAGATCATTGACAACTCCAAATATATGATCACCTAAAAGAGGAGAAAGAGGAGAAATGTATTAAACTTAGGGATAAAACTTCCTATAGCTTCACTTTTATTCTCTAGAAAATGTATGGGGAAAGAAAATAATTCCTTCCCTAGATTACAGACCAATATTTTAATCAAAGATAATATTCTAAGAATCTTGTACATGGAATACTAATAAAAAAATATTTATACTAAAAGATAAGACTCATGTAATAATCATCAAGTTAAAAATGAAATTGTGAGAGAAGACTCATTAGAGTCACATGACCCTTGTGTCACAATACCAAGAAAATTAACCTTTCATGTAAAATCCTAGTCCTAGTCATTCACCCTATTAGGACTTTGTATTTTATTGGAACACTAAACAAACAAAAAAATAAATAAATAAAATAAAATATCCATGGGATCTCCCCCTGGCTAACGACCTTACCCATCATCAAATAAAAATAAAGTGAAATAAAATATAGCCTAGGAAAGAAACTTAAGGATGTAAACTTAGTGCCTAGTTTCTATAAAAAAAAGAAAGTCAATGTTTTTTAAAACTTGGGCCACCCTCACTGGGTGTTTTATGCCTTTATGGTGACATGTTCTAATGCTACAATATTGTCTTGGCCTAACATAAGTCAGAGAACCCTCCACCTCTCCCCTAGATGCATCATTTCATGAAAGAAAAAGGTGTGTTTTCAAACAAGTGAAAAGGTCCACCCTAGGTGCCAAAACTTGAAGACTTCTTCCCAAACACATGAAACATGGTGAGAATAATTTCCTAAGTCATTCTTAATCTTGGATGAAGAGAAAAAGGTGCCAACATCAATCCCAATGCAGGTCATGATGGTGTTCCCTAGGGATAGATGCTAAGGGATTAAGGGAGGTAAGGTAACCCATCAATGGGAAGTTGAACGCATTCTTTAAGAAAGGGGATGTTTGTCTTTTTAAGTGGTAATGTTTAGAATTGGATTGTCATGTGATAGTGGTTAGGTTAGATTTCTTTCATGTTTGTAATCAATGGGTAAAAGGTTAAGGAGTTAGAAATGTTGGGGTGTAGTATAGTTTTAGGTCAAGAGCTTTTAGAGGTATAAACACTTTAGATAGAAATTAGTAAATTATAAATTAGCTTGTGGATGAGTTAGTAATAATTTTAGTAATTAGTAAATAATTAATTCTTTAATATTATATCTATGGTAGTTGTTAAATAGTGACTATATAGCAACTAAAACTAATGTGTAATTTCATAATTAGATATAAATATATTTATATTTTGACCTCCGCTATGTGTGTTAAGTAAGTGTTATTTAATGCATATATATGTTTAGTAATAATATTGTTATATGTTCTTAATATATATAAATATATTAAATGTTATATATTATTTTGATTCTATTTGTAAATATGCTTGACAATGAATTATAATCTTACATTGAGAGTATATAAATATAGTCTTATCATAAAATTCAAGCTATCCTTCCATTAGAAAATCAATAGAAAGTTTGTTTGAATCGAAATAAACTTGTAAGTTAGTTAAGATAATTGATGTGAATGAAAAGAAAGCTAGCAGTGGTTCCATATTAATGAAGTCATAAAAATTTAATTAGATTTTGAGATATGATTAGGATGTTCAAAAGATGTGGATACTTAAGAAGAATATATAACAACAATAAGAATTCGTGGTAAGAGGTTATTAGTACTTAGAAATAATGGTTATAATGTTCTTTACCATGGAATGCACTAATGATTTAGGAGTAGATTATTGAATTAAATGAGATAATTAGTAAATCTAGAATTGTATTATTACATGGAATCATGTGTTAGTAAGGTGGGAAGTAGTGTGGGTTAAGGAGAGGTAGTAAGTGGCAATGTAATTAGCTTAAGGTAGGAATAAAGATGTTATTTTGTGGTAATGGAATAGTTGAAGTAAATTATTTAATTTTATCATACAACTCAATTTGATAATTTAGTAAGTCGACATGTTAGTATATAGTTAGAACTTTATATTCAAAATATTGCTAGTATAATAAATGAGATAAATAGAAATATAGGATAGAGAAAGGGTAAGATAAAATGGTTAATTGGGGATT
Organism: Cupressus sempervirens; assembly: GCA_028749045.1. Taxonomy (NCBI): domain Eukaryota; kingdom Viridiplantae; phylum Streptophyta; class Pinopsida; order Cupressales; family Cupressaceae; genus Cupressus; species Cupressus sempervirens. Next base: position 168,899,638 of record CM053791.1, on the reverse strand, counting down.
GGAATGAATAAGAAGATTCTTTTAGTAAGGTAGTAGTAAGTAGTTAGTATAAAGCATATTTGAAAAATTAACTAGGTGGTTTAAGATAAAATTGCTAAGAGGTGTTAGTGGGTGATGATAGATAGATAGAGCTAGTATTGGATGGCTAGTTCATTGATAGGAAAACTTAGTGTAAGTAGCTTAAAGTTTATATATTTTAATTAGTTGTGTATGGAAAGCTAGATAATAAGATGAAACCATAAGAAAAATGGAAAGGTAAAAACCTTAATAAAAAGTAAATTGTAAGTGGGTTAGTAAGATAAGAGAAAAGTTTTTTTGTGGATGAATTATATTGGAGTTAATGGAAGGGTTAGTATCTACATATCTTGATGCAGTGATAAATTAATAGCAAGATATCAAAGACATATCTAAGTGTCAGTAGAAGTTATTTTCTAGATGTCAATCAACACATCACACTATCTCTTTATATGCTTAAGTAAACAAGTAATTTATAACTTTAATATTGAATCATATATTGGTCTTGTACACTAATAATTGGAATACCTACATACAACTTCGTTTCAAGTCAATGTTGTACCAATTTCACAACCTTTGTCAATGGCCATGTACTTGAAATATAATGCTAGGATAGGACAAGGTAAAGTGGGAAAACATGTAGGTGTTATAATGCTGTCAGATAAGATAAAGTAGTTTAATGTTATTAGAGTTAGATAATGGTGTTGACTAGAACGTTATAACTTGAACCCTAGTAGACCGAACAATGCTTGCCTCAAAAACTTGTTTTAATATGCCTCCCCATTATGGAAAAAGAGTAGAGTATCAAACTAATCGAGATGTATGTTCATGGCACCAACTAGGAATACATACTCAAACATCTACATTCTCAAGGCAAATCAAGTATTGATCTACACATATAATCTACAATACAGCTTTCAAAAAAAAAATGTTGGTTGTGTTTTGCCTCATAAATTTAGGGCATGATAGAATAGGTGGTGACATGTAAAAGGCAAGTGGGTGATGAGGATTATGCAAAAATTGAGTCTTAGGCTAAGGTAGGGGCAATGTGAAATGACAATTTACACAGGGGTGCAAATTAGGTCACACTTAAACTTAATCAATAAGTGTCACAACATCCTCATTATAACACATTTTCTCATACATAAAATACTAGAAATAATAAGCAACATAATCCTATAAATTTATTCATTTTTTTATTTTTTTATTTTTTTATTTTAAAATAAGATCAATATATATCTTGAAGAAAGTAAGTGCATCCAAAAATGTTGGATATCTTTTTATGATATTTCCATTGAAATTATTACTTTTTTAGTAGTGATGATTTTGATACGTTAAATGAAGCCCTTGATGACTTCATCTTGATTGAAATATCATATACATATCCTAAAGCATCATCCCATTGTTAATGGTTCATTATATGAAACATATTTTCTTGCTAAAGGAATGGACTTGGAAATCCTAATATGGTTGTACACCTCTACCTTGATGTTCCTCAAACTCAAACCAAATGCTTCATTATTGTCAAAGGTATTTAGAATCCAAATGGACTTCCTAGTTCTATTACTTAAATTATGTAAAACATCTCACTCAAAGTAACAAAATTAATCAAGTGTTGCAATAACCTCATTATAATGTAGTTTCTCATATGTATAACACTATAAATTATAACCAACATAATCATATAACATTTATTCCTTTTTAATTTTTTGTTTTCAAAATAATAATAATTTATATCTTAAAGAGGGTAAGTGTATCCAACCATGTTGGATCTATTTTTGCAAGATACTTATGAAAGCAATGATTTGTTTAATAGCACTTTTGTTATGTTAAATAAAGACCTTGATGGATTTGTCTTGATTGAATCAACATATACATAAACTTAACCATCTCTTTGTCAATGATTCGTTATGAAACATGATTTTCATTATAAGAATTGACTTGAAAATCCTAATATTGTTATGCATCTTCATCTTGATGTTCCTCAACCTTAAAGTGAATGAGTCATTATTGTTAAAGGTATAAATAATCCAACTAGACCTCCTGACTATTACTTAAATTTTGAAAAATATCACTCAAAGTAATAAACTAATAAAGTGTCACAACAAACTCATTATGACATAGTTGCTCATATGCACAACACTAAAAATGACAAAAAGAGGGGTAAAAATTTATTAAGACAGAAAGGAATACAACAAGGAGAGCTCAACAAGGAGCTCGATCCTGAGCAACAAGATCATCAAATTCTTGCACCATCTCAAAGGACAGTTTCCCCCTATCCCTAATATTCCAACCCTGATCATGACTAGAAGCCCATTTGGCTAAGCAATCAGCAGGTCTATTCCATTCTCGCGGAATATACTTGAACCTAATGAACTGAAAAGAGGAAGAGAAGAAAAGAATCTGCTTAACAATAGTGGCCAGCTGCCAACTAACATCCTCAAGCTCTTGCGAAGAAAGCATGTTCACCACCACCTGGGAATCAGACTCACAAATAATCTTACTCCATCCCCACAAGCAACACTGTTACACAGCATATAAAATAGCCTAAGCTTCCATGAGATTGTTAGTATAATCACCCTTATGAATTGAGAAGAAAAATTTAACATTCCCAGAACTACAACGAGCCACTCCGCCAATACCAGCCGGACCTAGATTCCCACGAGAAGAACCATTAGTGTTAATTTTCAGAACTCCATAGGGAGGAGGAGTCCAATTCCCATCCTAGTTAACCTGACCCTTCCTCTGATGGTGAAGCTGCCTGGACATAGAAGGAAACCTATGAGCCGCAACCCCATCCTGCAGATGAAAATTGAGGCGATTACAGATAGCAAGATCAACCGGATCCATACCCCCATCAAGCTCACACTTCACAAGAATAGTTTCCTGGACAGAATGTGATATTTTCCACCAAAGATGAAAAAAACCAAGCCAAACATCTTGGAATATGTGACGATTCCTCTCCAACCAGATATGCCAAAGCATGAAAGATGGGCCAGCAATCCAAGCAGCATGGAGAGAAGAAGACTTGGAGGGAGCACTATCCAAGCGAGCCCAGAACTCAGGCAAAGAGGAAGCATGCCGACAAGAGCAACCCCAAGCGCTCCACCAAAGGTGCCATATCTGAGTAGAATAGGAGCAATGGAAGAATAGATGGGAGACAGACTCCTCTCCATTACCACACAAAACACAATAAGAGGGGCCCTGAAATCCACGTTTACAAAGATTATCCCAGGTAAGACAACGGTTATGAGCCACTAGCCACATGAAAAAATTGCACTTGGACCAAGAAACTTTATTCCAGACTTGCTTCCACCAAGGGACCTCAACATCCCCAAATAATTGTCTAGTTATCTCCTGATACCCAGCAGAGACATGATATTTACCAGACAAGGTACCGCCCCAAGCCAATACATCTGGACCAAGAAAAGAGGAACACTCTCTAGAGGCTAGAATTTGAGAAAGCTCCTGACGATCCATGTCTGTACCTCCAGGAGGCCAATCAGAGGAATGCTTCCATCTATAACCAACAATAGGTCCCAATTGATAAGGAGTCTTGTAATGAGCCACTTTATCCCATCCAACAGCAAGAAAAGAGTCACAAAGAGGTTGAAGATGAGGGTATATGGATAAAATGGAAGGGAATCCATCCCAAGCATCAGACCAAAACAAAGCCTGAGAACCTCCTTTACATATCCAGAACAGACCCCTCTTCACCAACATCGCACCTGTCTTCAAAGTATGCCAAACCATTGAGCCACGACCTTCAAGAGGAAGTGCAGAAACAGAGCAAGGATCAGCACCATGAAAATATTTATGAGTGATAATACGAGCCCAAAGTTGATGCTATCCAGAGCACCATCGCCAATAAAGTTTAGCAGCCAAAGCTTGTCTGCTCAATAGAGCAGAACGAAGACCAAGACCACCCTCCTTTTTAGGCCTACAAACAGTTGCCCAATTAACCAAGCTCCATTTAGTACTACGCAAATTACCACTCCAAAGGAATTGTCGAGAAAGAGCATCAAACTCCTTGAGAAAGTAAATAGGTGTAGCATGAACCATGCTTCTATAAGTAGGAAGAGCTTGGATAACAACTTGAAGAAGAGTAACCCGGGCAGCAGTAGAAAGCCATCTATGAGTCCAATGATTTACCTTATCCTGAAGCTTGGTAATCAAATTTTTCCAGAAGAGACGTGGCTACCTGGAAATAGCAATAGGAATGCCAAGATAAGTCAAAGGAAGTGAACCTATCTGAAATCGTAGGATACCAACAATCCTGTGCTGAATAGAATCAGGAGTGTTAAAAAAGTAAATGAAAGATTTGTGCTAATTAACTTTCTGGCCTGAAGCTGTCAAATAAATGTCCAAAGCATGTCGAAAGGCTTCAGCTTCCTTGATCCTAGCAAGACCAGCAAGAGCAGAATCATCAACAAATTGAAGATGGGAAAGAGAAGGTAAGCCATTACCCCACCGCCAGCCTTGAATAGAATTCTGGGACACCTGATGCTTAATGAATTTGCCCAAGCCTTCAGCCATGATGATGAATAGATATGGGGAGAGAGGGTCACCTTGGCGGAGGCCTCTAGAAGCACCAAATAGTTGTGAAGGTTGACCATTAATAAGAATAGAAAAAGAGGCAGAAGTAACGCAACTCATAATCCAACTCACCCAGTCAGAGCTAAATCCAAAAGAAAGAAGAATACTCCTTAGGAAGCTCCATTTAACTCTATGGTAGGCCTTAGCCATATCCAGCTTAACAAACATGGCTCTCTCCCTTGAAGTAGCCATAGAGTGAATAGCCTCAGTAGCAATAACCACCCCATCCAAAATTTGTCTTCCAGCAACAAAACCACCTTGTTCTTCTGAGATAATAATGGGAAGCCACCTTTTCAGTCTCTCAGCAATCAGCTTAGTAATAACTTTATAGACCACATTACATAAGGCAATTGGTCTAAAAAACTCCAATTGATTAGCACCCTCTCTCTTAGGAATAAGAGTCAAGAATGTAGAGTTCAAAGCTCGAAGCATCTGCTTGCTAGCATAGGATTCTTTAACCACCTCCAACAAATCATGATTAATGATGTCCCAAAATTCCTAAAAGAATTCAACTGGAAAACCATCAGGACTAGGAGCCTTCCCCTTAGGCATGCCAAAGACCACCGCCTCCAGCTCTTCCAAAGAGATAGGATGCATGAGATAATCATTCATTTCCTGAGTGATAAGGGAAGGAATACAGGACAAAATAATGTTGTCTTCATTATCAGCAGGAGGAGAGTCCTCAGAGAAGAGGGTAGAGAAGTATGAAATAGCATCCTGGAACAACGCTGGCAAGGAATTCAGTTGGATACCTTGAGAATTAACCAAAGAAGAGATAGTGCTCTGATTCCAGTGAGATTGCACTGTTTTATGGAAAAAGGCAGTGTTTCGATCACCTTCCTGGAGCCAATCAACTCGAGCCTTTTGCTTCCAAAAAATTTCCTCTCGAAGTTCCCATTCTTCTAGAGCTCTAGAAGCAAGGGATTCAGCCTGGCCAAGATCCTCCGAGAAACCTCGATCTCTAATCTCCCTTGTGATGACATCAAGATTTTCTTGAGCAAGCCTCTTCATAAAGTGAAGATTCCCAAAGCATTCCCTATTCCATATCTTGAGCTGCCTTTTAACATATTGAAGCCTTTTAGAAAATGAGAACATTGTAGTACCATATGCAGGGGCACCATCTTTCCACCAACAAAAAACAAAATCATGAAGAGAGGAGTCACGAAGCCACATCAACTAGAACTTAAAAGGAGGATGCTTCGGAACATAAGCCCCTATAGGGGAAAATTTGATTGGCCAATGATCTGAACCCCTCCAATCAAGGATTTTTGAAGAGATAGTAAGGGTGCCACTAAGCCAGAAGCAAGAAACAAGAAATCTATCCAGGCGTTCTGAGATAGCAGCAACACCAGTCCTGCGATTATTCCAGGTATAGAGGCCATTAGAAGGCTTAACATCAGAGAGATGCAAAAGAGATATGTGTTGACGAAGAAGAGCAGAAGAAGGCCCCAATCTAGCCAAACCACCATGCTTCTCTTCCAGACTTAAAACTGAATTGAAGTCCCCTGCTAACACCCAAGGATGATAAGGATGACAATTTCTAACATATTGAATATGTTCCCAAAGTTCCTCCTTTCCCACAAGATCAACATGTGCATACACATTAGTAACCATGATTACCTCTCTTGAGTCTAGAGCAGAAGCTACCATAGAGAGAGCTGAGCGAGAAGACATCCAAAATATAGCTAAACCACCAGCACTGCCTGTTGCCTCAACACACTGGCATTGGCCATGAGACCAAATACTAGAGGCATGTTGGACCATAGACTCCACAGAGATCTTAGTCTCTTGGATACAAAAAACATCAGGACTATGATCAACCACCAAGTTATGAATAGCCTTTTGTCTAGGGATGCTATTCAATCCCCTTACATTCCATGAGAGAATAATCATCATTGGGTAGATTTGGGAAAATGAGAATCCAAAGGTTTCACTGAACCAGACTCAATCAATATATCTCCTATGAGTTTAATCTTCTCTTGGTCTGTTTTGCGCCCACTCCTTAGAGGGGGAGAAGAAGAAGCTCGCTTAAAGGGTTGAGGCAGCAACCCCAAGGGGAGAGGAGATCCCTTGCCCTTACCTGATGGTAGCACATCCTTAACCAAGTCAGCCAAAACAACATCATCATCTTCCAACACTGCAGGAGTCACCAGAGCCGCTGTCACAGGAGCTACAGGAACCTCACAATTCTGATATACTACAACTTGAGATGCCCCACAAGCATCATTAGGAATAGATCTCTCATCTGGGCAAGTTGGATCAGAAGAGATAGGAGGAGGAATACCCTCCTCTAGAACCATACTATCCAGCACCTCAAAACGATTAAAACCTGAATCAGATAATCTTTCTTTCAAAGGCCTCTTTTGACCACGTCCCTTAGCTCGAGGACGAACAGGGGTAAATCCATCCTTATCCTACATTGGAGCCTTACCCTTACCTTTAGCATCTTGTGGATTCATCCCCTTGGTAGTATTAACCATTTGAGATTGTCCTTTCCCTGTAGTATCTGCCAAACCACCAGCATTTCCAGCTGTAGACCGATCCACTCCTTTGAAACTCGAGTTACGAGGGTATTGCCGCAGTAAATGACCATACTCATGACAAATTTGGCAACGGAAAGGGAGGGATTCATAATCTAACTGCTGCACCCAAGAAGAATCCCCCAGAAAAATTTCCAAAGAATCTGGTAATGGGTTATTCAAATTAATTTCAACACAAATTCTAGCAAAAGAAATAACCTTTTTATCGAGGGTTTGATGTGCGATCGCAGCTGGCTTCCCCAACAAAGCAGCAATTTGTCGAAGGATGTCTTCACGCCAAAATTCCAAGGGAAGACGAGGCAAGCGAACCCAAACTGGCACTGTTGAAGGGAGATCCTCAGCAAAATTAAAACCTGAATGCCAAGGTTTGACAAATAACCCCACATTGTTGTAGAAATAAGGGCCTCCTTCAAAAACACGATCACGATCAAACATGCAAGAGAATACAACAAAAAAATAACTATTCCCTGCCAACATAATCTCCATATCGCCTTCCACCTGCCAAGAGCGGCGGATCCATGCCTCAAGAGCGGATAGGGAAATTCAAATTCCAAGAAATTTGCATATCAAAGCATGCTTGGTCCAATAATCAATGTCCTCCATTACAGCCATTGGAGGAATAACAAGAATAGGGCGATCATGGCTACGCGAAAGACAACCATTAACTTTTTTCAGCTTGGAGCTCTCTCCTGAATAAAATGATTCAGATCGCATTGCATGCATAGTTGGAGAAGAACCATCTATTCTCACCAACGGAGAAGAAATCCCAGGCCCTGCCATGCAAACAATAAAACCCCCAATCCAAAATTGACTGCAGAAGATCTCCAAAAATACTAACGCAAATTATGTCTAGTAGCTAACAATCCAAACAGAATAGAAAAATAGTAAAGATCAAACACCAAGAACAGGCTAGGGGAAAAAACCTAGCCCAGCCGGCAGCCAACGCTTCTCAGAGACTCCATCCACAACACTAAAAATGGTAAACAATATAATTCTATAATATTTATTCCTTTTCCCTTTCTTTTTTTTCCTTTTTAATGAGGAATTCTCTAGGATCCTTCTTAACGACCCTTCGTTAATGGTCTTAGGCTTCAAAATTGTTCTCTTAGCTTCAATTGGTTGAAGTAAATATTGTATTTTCCTAATTAGATTCATTCAATTGTCCATAGAGTTAGGAAAGATAATATTTTTAGAATTATTGTCAATTATTTTGAGCAATATAATGTTATTTGTGAGATTAATTCATTTACTAAGCACTTTTTATTTGCTAGTTTTTTATCCTCGTGGAGAAAAATCATATTCTCCATACCCAATTCACCTTATCCTTTAAAAATGGGAAGTGGGTGTATAAGATTGAATTTGAGGACTTCAATTATTTTTCAAGCTTGCAACATTATGGGGGCATACCCCACAATTGTTTCTTGACAAATAAGTAACAACGTTTTTTTTACAAATGAGAAACAACATATTTTTGGAAAAAGAAGGACCAAATGTTGGATTATGAGCACAAGTCAACTCCTACCTTTTAGGAGGTTGAGAACATTGAGTTCTAAAGGATTTTAAATGCTTTGGGGATATCAAAAGGATATTCCATTGATTTAATATTTCCTCCTTTCTCAAAGAAGTTTAGATTTGTGGATAAAGAATCCTATGAATATGATTAAAAAAAGTATTTTAAAGTGTATTTTATTAAACCAAATGCCTAGTAAACAATTTATTTTAACAAAGAAACCATATTATTGAAATATGGAAGATGGAAGATTAATGTCAACCATCTCAATGCAATTAAAATGATAGTTTCTTATTTTGATTTTGTTGATGAAAAAGTTAAGGAGTATCATTGCATGTTTCTATTACGTTCTTTGCTAAAATCATGGGGTCACCTTGTTATGGCTATTGTGAGTACAACCATAAATTTCAAAATGAATGAGGTGATAGAACCATTACTTTTTGAAGAAATGGAGATAATGTTTTTTTACTTAGCCAAGGAGACCAAACTTGTGATCAATTGAAGAAAAAATGAGAAAGGAAAGAAAAATCACAAGAGAGATGAAAGACTAATGGTGTTTCAAAACCGCATCAAAGACTAATGGAGTTTTGAAAATATTGCTAGGTAGCCAAAAATTTTGAAACCAAGGTAAAACATCATAAGGAAATAGAAGATGAGAAAGATTCTAAGTGTGGAATAAATTCATCAAGTTTCATTGGGATTTTGAGAACTTGGTGGAGGGTTTATAAAGGTTTGAGAACCTTAGGAACCTTTTCCTTAACAAATAAATAAATTTTGTAAAGTGGAAAGCAAAAACTAAGATAACATGTCTCCAAGTTCAATCATAATCAAACAAATGTTATAATTAGTTTCCAAAGGGTATGCTAATATTAAGGCTACGATGGTCTCTAAAATGTTCTAGAGGAATGGACACAAAATAAATCTCATAATATAATATGAATCATGAAGGTATGAATTTTCTATGTTACAAACTATTTGCCAGTTTTTAATACAAAAGCACACCAATTTGCATAATAAATAATGCATAGTGGACCACATATTAAAATGGACTTAAAACATAAAGAAGTGATCATGCAATCCATTTTTACCAATACAATAATTATAGTAAAATATTTCAATAATTTTATAAATTTTATACATTAAATATATTATTAAATTTTTTATTTTAATATAATGATAAAATATTGAAAAAATAAAACTTTTTATATGTAACATATAAATAAACAAGAATGTCAATCCTTTATAACATAAGAAAAAACAAGGGTTGCATGCAATTTGAATAATCGGCTAAAGTGGGGGAGTAGAAGAAAGTATACAATGGCTAGTTAAATTGTTAGTGAGATTATGAATTACATGAAGACAATATAAATGCTTTACAAAATACTATATTAACAACTACATAAATGAAATAGAAATGATTTACTAAGTACTATATCAAAGATCCTAAATGATTGCAACATTATGAAGAGTTACAATTGATTTTCAAAAGGAAAGCATGAAGCTAGAAAACCCAAAATTTCTCCCAAACTATAATAAATCAAACATAATCAATTTTCATAAACAAAAATATTTAATATAAATCCATTCAATCTAGGTTAGGATTGCAAGGCATGTGATGCATAATGTATCATTTCTGGTTTAACATGGTACAAATTATTAAATTGCAATTGTGTTCATCACAATTGAAGGGTTCTCCTATATCCAGGGATATAATTTTATTACTATAAAAAAATACAATAGTTTGGCCTTCAATCCAACTATATCTAGGGATCTTTTTGATTGCCCCATCTATAACCAATTTTCTTATGCTTTGATCCTCACCCTGCCTGCCTATTTCTACCTACATGTTTAATAGGCAAGAACTTGTAGGATTCAAATAAAAAATCTTCATTGATGCAATATAAAAAGTTCTTAGGAATATTGCAGTAATAAGTTTCCAAATTGATGAAAATTGAAAGAGAATTATAAAGCAAGAGAAATCATGAAAATTATTTTTATCATGTTGGAATAATATAGTTTCAAGGTAAATGCATACCTAGATGCCAATGAATCATCACTTTTCTAGATTAATGTAATTAATTTACAAACAATGGATGCCCTAAACTATTAGACTCCTACAAAAATTTATAGTTATATGTAACTATTTATGTAGATTGGATCAAGAATTGTAGTTTACATAAATTAAAGTCATAAGGTGTTGCTAAGAAATTTTTAGGAGAATTATACATGGTGGTCCAATAAATTTATAGCTCTAGATAAATTTAAAGAAAATTTTATAGCCATGAATGTTGGAAAAGTTAGGTGAAGTTTTATTTTGCAATATGTATGCTTAAACGTAATATCCAGATAGAGAACTTAACATCTGAGAAATAATAGGTTTAAATAATTCCAATTGAGATTAACAAGATCTATGAACGCCCTAAATTATACCATTATTTATCCCTCCCATATGCCTTCATTCTCATTTGTATATTCCACTTCTATACCATTTTCTCATTTTATGTTGCATATATTTCAATATATATAAGTCATATTTATTTTAGTTTTCAGATAAAATATATGAACAATCAATATTTGATTGTATTTACTAACATTTATTGTTCCAAGAAAATAATTATTTCACGAGGATGATAAAATCACAAATAGAAACTACTAAAAACATCATATTTCGTATTATTTGGTCACCATTACAACTAACTCATTTATGGTTTGTGAGAAAATGGGGTAGTTTAAGGAAGATTTAAATAGACAACCTCCTTTATCTTATTTTTTTTGCTATCAAGGAAGATTTAAATAGACAACTCTTCTAGGTCAAGAAATTCATTCATCTACTTGTTTAATTGCATATGAGATCCCTACAAATAACAAAGAAAAAAAATGTAATAATGAATATTGTGATTAGGAACCAAAAAAAGAAGTTAATCCACAACCATATTGATTTAGACTTTGATGTAGTTTCTTACAGGCATCAAATTCATTCATGGAAACTTTGACAATCCATTCTAAGAGTTTGAACAACTACTACATAATATCTCCATGTAATTTTAAACCCAATTTTCTCTTTAGTTAAGGAATATTTTTGTATACTACTATTTGTCCTCATATGTTCTTTTGCATCTCTTTACTACATTTCTAAGCATAGGTCCTACAAATGATTGAGAATTGCAAATGGGAAACTATGAAATCATGGCTTAGTTGAATGTGTTTCAATAAGAGAGAAGGAATGACATTGAAGCCCTCTGTGATATGAGCATAAGCCAAAGCTATGTTAGTTTCTCTGGAAAGGATGAGGGCATGACATGATAGGTTATCATGTTTACACACCTACTTGCGTTGTGTCATGCATGCATAATCCTATTTTTTTAGAGAATTCCAACTGTTCAATGTAGGCAACATGCCATGTTTCCAACGATACTATATTCTCATAATTTCTCTCACTAAAAAAAGAAAAGACTACTAGAAAAAATCTGAACAACTTATAAAAACATTAAATTTCCTCTAAATAGATAAAATGAGAGAAATTGTAGGATAAATAGGAGTTAATAGACTTAACATGATTTCTTGGGAACCATTTATTATGGAGAATAAAATAAAAATAATAGTCCTTGCCAATGAAGGTAGGGACTAACTATTAGAGTAAAAGGTTTAACTTAATTATTTTATTAAGTTACCTTTTATATCTTCTTAAGATTTCATTTTAGGCATTGTCACATTTAATAATTGAATTAATTATTATATATTTAACTTATAGTGTTTCCATTTTAAGTCTTGATCTTCTTTTATAAAGAGTGATCCTTTGTATTATGTAATTCAATCACATTATCTATGAAATATATCTTTCCTATTTTTAGAGTCATCTTCTTGCCTTTTCTCCTTTTTCTCCATTCTTCCTTGTGACATGTTATTTTGCATGCATGTGTTTTTTATATTCTATGAGGTTATATTTCTTGACTCATTCATGGTATAAAAGCGTATGTCATTGGTTCAAGTCCCTCAAGCCCTTTTACCCTTCATCCATGTAGGCTTGGATTATTGATACGGTATGTAGGGGGCACAAATCCCACATGATACATGATTATATCTAGTGCCATCATGTGGGGGGTGTTAGTGTAGTTACTATATTCTCCATGAGATCCCTCTCCACCATCAGTACATACTTTTGGTGTGATGGTAAAATCTATAGAGCCAGGAACATCGAGATGTAGAAGAAGTACAAATACCTATAAAGGCATGTGTCATTCAACACATCTATTATCTCTAGTTTATTTAACATAAACATTAGGCACATAATAATTAATTATTTTATTAATTAATATAATACAACTTATGTTAGTTACCTTTTAGGTTTTGATCTCCTTTTATAAGGATTGATCTCTCTTTGTAATAAACTCATTCAATATAATTGCAATTTATCTTTTGCACATCAAGAATGTATCATCTTCTATGGATCTCTAAATTCAAGCCTCCAAAGGTTTTCTTCTCTCTTTCTATGAAAAGTGTTTGCATGCAAGTGATTATTGGAAGATGTGGGTTGATATTTTCTCAACTTCAACATGGTATCATCATAAGGCTATTATGTATTTTTTGGTGCATCTTGATCATGGTCCCTTGACATTTCATTCTTATTTTCTTACCCTCACCCTTGTTTGCATTGGCGGCAGGGGGGGGGGGTGGTTGGTGATTCTTGTTGGTTCTTATGCTTCCTTAATTCAATGGAGTGAGCTATGTATACAATATTTATTCATATGTACTAGGAGGATGTAGTGATTGAGTACTTATGCATTTTGGTGAGATGGATCATTTACCATATGGACACTTTTATTTTCATTCTTATTTTGGAGGCATCCTTCCATGTTTGATTGATTAGCTCATCAGGCTTTGTTGTTTTCTGCCATCTGTATCTTTGAGTTCAATTATTTACCTTTTTTTTCCTCTTGATTGTAGTAGTGTCATGTAATGTCCCCATTATTAGGGTTAATTGGGGACAAGTAATACCTTCCTTACCTTTCCCTTTTCTTCATTCATGTAGCTCTTTCTTTGGTTGATCCCCTAATTTTTTTGTCTTAATATAAATCAATTTCACTTTATAATATATTCACTCTTCAAAGTCCTCTTCTTTTGTTTAGAAGAAAGATAAATAAATGTTTTCTCCATTTTATCATTTCATCTCTTACTTATATATTTTCACCACTTTACTCTACTTAAGGGGTGCTCCCTCTTCATTCTCTTTTGGGAAGATGTTAATTCTTAATAATTCTATTCATTGCTGCCACATGAGTATGATATATACTCTTAATCTACTTCTTTTCCCTATGCATTACACTTTATAATTATATATATTTTTTAAATTCTTCTCTTCCCACATATTTGGCTCCCCTTCAAATATATTTGATTAGAAAGAAATTTATATAACTACCTAAGGGCTGCCAATGATTGGTGGTCTTTTGTCAAGGATGATCCACCAATACCCACAAAATATTAATGTATTTTTTCTATTTATATTTTATGTCATCTTCCTTACTATTTCTTATACTTGACTTTTTATAGTCCCCCTTATGGATAATATGCTATGCTCATTTTACTTATTGTTGGTTATGATAGTTTGATTTTTTGCTAACCCAGTTTGTGTAAAATCCTTAAAAAATTCAGGAAGAATTGTGAAAGAATAATTTAGGGTTTATAAAACTTTGTTAGCCCTTGAGAAAACCTTAGGAAAATTCTTTTGTAATTTCATTTAAAAAAAAAGTAGGAGTATGTAGTTTCCATGCATATGTTCCTTGTCCTAAGTTTTGAAATAATTATGCTCTTATGTTTCATGAATGTTTCAAATGTGCTAAGTTGCAATTGTGTGAAGCAAAGAAGAGCGAATGACCGCATGTTTATTTCAGCTTAAGGCATTGGTAGTCGCAAATGTTTGCATGAAGGAAAATAGTCAATATAAATAGATAAGTGCATCATCACGGGTTTAGTTGAATGTCAGTTTTCTAAGCTGCGAAGCTGTGAGGTAAGAGGAATGTTAAGTTCAACCAGTTAAGCACACTGTTGCATGGTTAAGATGGATAATTGGTTTCAGAGTTGCAAAGGAGTGATAAAATTAAAGTTGAAGCATTGCAAGGTCACAACCATAAAGTATTCAGAATGCTTAGTTGTGGTGAGGTTGCAAAGTGTTAGGGGTTAAGGGCTTGTCACAAGATCACAATGGTCATGAAGGTGAAATAAAATATAGCTGCGAAGTTGCGATTATATAAAAGCTAAGGGTTTGAAACATTGCAATTCTTATTGTGATAGAGAAAGTTTCTAGTGCAAAATGGAAAAATGATTTCATTCATAGTAGTCACACTTATAAGTTTTGAAGCATAAAATGACTTCTTCAATGACAGAATTTGAGGTGGATGTACGAAAATTTGAAAAAAGCATAGTTTTAATCTATTTTATGAAATTTGATAGGTTTTCAAGTATGCCACCCTTAAATGCAAATTAAAGCTACACTCTCATCACAAAAGTTGATAAAATCTAGAAGAGAATATGTTTTTATTACTGTTTTCTCAAAATTATTTGAATTTCTGATCGATTTTAAGTGCAAAGTAGATTTTTGAATAGTTTTCCCCAACTAGAGCATACAAAATCATCAAAGGTATTTGTGGAAATGGCCCAAAGAGAAGAAGAATTGATCGTATAGGCAATAATTGAAGTACCAGACACTCCCTCGAGGGTTCCAAGTACATTTGTAGAATAATGGATGCACATCTTGCCTAGTTTCACAAAAGCTTAGAATGCAAATGACCTCACTTTCAAAAATCCATATGCAATGTGTAGAGACACAATTGTCCCTGATAGAAACAAGTATGAGTTGTTTTGGTTTTTCTATAAGAAAAAAGTAAAGAACTTCCAATTTGTAACCCTTGGGTAAGAAATTTGGGAAAATGGATAGTGCTAGAGGTATTTGTGGACATGGATTTGGTCAAAGTATTAATCAAATTTTATAATCCTATAAATAAGTCATTTCACAGGAAGGATAGAAGTTTTTTTCTAGCATTGGATAAAGATACGTTCATAGAAGCATTTGATTTGGGTGGACCTATGTCATTGACCATTGATATTAAAGATTTTAATGAGAATTTTAAGAAACATAAGAGTTTCTATATGGGTAAAAACATGACCCAACACATTCCCAAGGTGAAGAAGGATGTAGGAGAAATTCCAAAGAGGAGAGATATTGACAAATTCATGCCCTTAGATTTGTTTCAAAGGTATTTTAGAATACTGTTTTTGGTATTGACAAAGTCCTAGGTATAGATGGGACCATGAATGCTTTAGAGACATGTTATATCATGGCTTTAAATATTTAAGACCCAAATCATTACATAGGTTATGATTTTTTTGAATGCATCATTGAGAGTATTCATAAACATATTTCTACTGCCCAACAAGGAGAACTAAAGGATTTTAAGTTCCCCCATTACTCCCTCCTCATGCACCTTATTTTGTCAAAGAATGTTGATATATTTGATCAAATCTTTTTTGAGTCAAGACAAGAATGGGGAGAGAAGCTACTAGTACAAAGATGGACATGGGTATGGCAATCGTACTATCCATATTCAAATGTTATCTCTTTCTATAATGACTTTGTTTATCTAGTTTTAAAAATGATAGGTTGTATAGTTGAAAGAGTTCCTAGAAATGTTAGGAAGATTGTTAGACCTAAATCGTGTTTTGATGTTGGGAAAAAATTGACTCATGATTGGAGTAGTGTGTTCTTGTTTGAAGATTATACTATTATAAGAATCTTTGGGTTTCTTCAGCCACCTCACATTTTGCCCAAATATGTCCTTGAGAGGTTAGGATCGGTAGAAATTTTCTAACAACTAATTTATTTAAATAGGGAGTATTTGGGAAAAGTTGTCAAGAAAGGGTCATGTTTCTGTAGATGCACTAAAGTAAGGGATTTTGAGATTGGAAAAAATTCTGTTGAACAAACCAATTCTTTTCTGCAAAATTATAAGATGCCAATTGGGCCAGCTAGAACCTATGACCCTTATAATGTAGTAAGGCATGCTTTGAAAAGTATGAGAGGATACAATTTTCCCCCTACCAAACCTATGTGGGAAGAGGATATTATTGTTGATGTGTTGAGTGAGGATAAATGGTAAAAATTAGAGACATTGTCAACTATGAGTGAGAAATGGGAAAGGCAAACCCATCTTTCAAAGGGTTTTATCCAAATGAGGAATATTAGGTTAGATTGGATAAGTGTTTTAACAATTTTGATGAGTTGGTAGCTCAAGTTCTTGAGAAAATTAGGGGGAAGATTGATATGGAATATACTGATGATGAATATATAGTGGAGGTATTTGATGAAGAGGATCAATTTGAAGATGACTAGCCTAAACAAGATGTTCAAGATGTTCCCGAGAGTTCTACATGGGTAGAACAAAGACATAAGAAGCAAAAGATGGTAGAAACACCAGATCAGGCTCAATAGAAGTCTCTTCAAATTTTTCCAAAGGGAAATAAGTACGTAGGTGATATTAGAAGAAGATTCCTAATGTCTCAGGTGTTTGAAAGTGAGAAAAGAGCAAAGAAATTGCAATTAGAAACACAAATGATTGATGATAAAATTGTTGAAGCTAAGGAGTTTATGGATGATGACAATTTTATTAAGTCAAATGAATTCAAAAGCTTCTTTTTTAAAATAAAAGGAAATGAATTGAAACTGCATATGAAGCCTAGAGATTCAGATGAAAAGGTTGTTGAGTTGGTACAAAAGTTGCAAGAATATGACCCTACTAGTCAAACTCTCAATATGGAAGAGGCTAGAGATTTAGTCAAAAGAAGTGGGATGATTATCTTCCTAGGATGGGATCTAAGCTCTTCATTTTTACTTGATCAAATAAGAAGATAAGATTTTTTGTTTCTTTTGATGATGAAAACCAATATGGGGAGATAATGGGATTAGGGTTTAATGTTGATGCCCAGATAATGGCTATATGGAATTTAGTTCTAGAGGATGATAAGCCTACTCTCATGGAAATAAAAGAGTCCCCTAGGTGAAACGTTATAGTTTGACATGTGAAATCTACATCCAATGACCATATTTTGGGAGTGCATACTTTGGTAGTATTAATGGGTAAGCATAAAATGGACACTCTTCAAGCTCAACTTGAAAATACCTATGATAAATTTATTGGGACAAGAAGGAGTTATGAAGAGGAAATGAAGAAAACCTATGCCCTAAAAAAAAAATTATCAAATTGGAAATGGAGGTAGCTTCACTGAAGAAAAAAGTCAGAACTGTTACAGAGGTTCATGACAAAGAAGTGAAGACAAAGGGCTAGATATTTGAGATAGGGGAAACATCATGCTAGGCTATGGACATTGATGGAGAAAAGTTAGAAGCCATTAAGGATGTGAAGATCAGAGCTTTGAAGAGTTTTTTAGTTCATAAGATTAGTGCATTGAGAATAGTCTCACAAAATGTGCATGGTAGTTATATTGCCTTAGAAGGAGTGGAATACAAATGTGCAGAGGCAATTGCCTTATTATCTCCACTATTCAGCACATGGGGCCCTTACATTTAGTTTTTTGATAGCATAATTACCATAATTCCTTAGAAGAAGGACCTACCAAAGGCAACCATTGTGACTATGAGAAAAGCAATTCATAAGGTAAAAGATTTAAGTGGTTTCTTTGGGGGGAAGATACAACAAGTACAAAGTAAAATGAAGGTAATTTCTACTGAGACACCAAGTTTTGTGCCTACAATCTTGGATAGTGAAGGAAAAATAAAAGATTGGTGGAATGGTCATCATCATTTGATAATATCCTTGATCATTCCAAGTTTGTGTGTTTTTGTAATAATGAAGCAAGTGCCACTACTATCTATGATATGATAGACATACTTTATAAATTAGAAGTAGAGATGTCCAAAGTAGCTTTTGAAGTTAAAGCTATAAGTGATGTCAAAAGGATCAAATTCCTAGAGGAGCTAGACACAATCAGAGATATCACATGGCTTGATATTGATACAGACATAACTATTTGGGAGTTGATTGTAGAAATCAAGGCATTGCTAGCTGGTGATAGTGATTAAATATAGTTGAGGAGCAATTCAAAGAAGGAAAAGATAAAAAGGGGGCATGGATGGTGAGGGAAACTAAAGGACAAATTTGATTTTTTTAAAGAATATTTGCTGACAAATGCCACCTATCGGTTTATAATTGCATCATAATTTTGGGACCAAGTGCAAAGAATGTTTCACATATAACAAAATAGGGATATCTTTGTACTTATTTTTTGATTAGGATTTTGACAAGTGTCCACTCATCTGAAGCTTGTTACAATCCTTTCTATAAAAGGATTCCTAAGATGTGGAGTAGGGGTCCAATTTTTTGGTATTTTCTTAGAATTACGCATTGTTATCAGTCCATTGAATCCATTGCAAGGTTCATGGTTTATTTTCTTTCTGTAATCCTAAGAACATAAGTAAATATTGAGAGCTCTATTGTTTGTTTTGAAAGTTTTTACAGTCTTACCAGCATTCTCATGATTTTCAAAAAATAAAAATTAATGCAAAAGAGAAGTTATTCTATATTTTTGTCTTTGAATTTTGTCTCTATTGTTGTGTACTAGTTATCTTTGGATTGTGTAAACAAGTTTTATGCAATTTAATGCAACTATGATAGGTTGTATATCAATTTTTTGTTGCTTTTAATTCAAGGAATTAAGTAAATGCTCCAATGAGTTGATAGGGTTTCTAGTTATACAACAGGGATATTCATAAGGATGGATTTGGGATAATTGCTGATAAGTTAATTTTAATGCAATTAATTAGTTCAAGTTTTTGTTGGATAAACTCTAAATCCCAATGAATAAGGCACTGGTCATATATTCAATTATAGTTTGAAGAAAGTCATGGATTTGCATTGGGAATAAATATAAAATAAAATCAATTTTAATTTGATGCATAAAGAATGTCAAAGCTGGTCAATACTTATTTACATTTGATATACAAGTCTTAGATAACTACTTTTACCTAGAATTATTTGTAGATCTGAGAAGAATTGTGACCAATCTACTATAGGGGATGAGAATCGTAATAGAATATCATTAAATGAATGAAATGTAAAAGTAGTATCAAGTTTTGAATATCTTATTCCTCAGGTGCACCTGCCTTGGTTTTTCAGAGCTAGAAGAGTAGAAAGTCATTTATGATTTTGTTGAAGTCGGGTCCAAATGTGGAGGTCATCTAGCTGATCATGGGAAATAGCTAATCCTTAGGTTATTTTGATCCTTACTGTCTTGGTATTAAGTATTTTGTTGCTTAGTAGTGTAAAACACCAACGAGTTACTTATTGTTGGTTTGTCTTTAAGCTATATTTCATATGATGTCATATCCCTCCTCTTATCAATATTATTTTATATGCCCTACATGCCCTTATTTGCTGCTACATTGGTTATACGTATATATGTGCCAAATGCCATGTCATGTGATTATGTCTTTTGATTGTAGAGAGAAATTAGTTTATTATGTGTTTTGGTAGGAAATTTACAAATTATGGTCGTATATTCATATCTCTCAATGATAGTAACATGATTAGTTGATTACGATTCAATTATCTTGTCATTAAAGATGACTTGTTATTTTATTGTATCAAATATTATGAGATGTTTCTATTATCTCACCTTAATTTGAATTGAGTCTATAATGGTTTTTATCATTTATATTTATATTTTAGGTAATAATAATACTTGATTATATATTATTCTTGATTATAGCTTGATAATATATTATTATTGTTGGTGTCAATACATATTTACTATTTACACTTACTTAAGTTTATTTAGGTTAATGCATTATTTTATTATTTATTTTGTGAGACACTTAGGAGTTTGCCCATCTTTCTGAGTTGTCATGTTGGGAACACAGAAGTATGCAACTCTAATTCAGCACATGGCATCTACAACACTAGAGTTTGCATCATTCATTGAGTTGTCATGTAGATAGCATAGTTATTCACACTCCCTTTTTACCACATGGTGTCTAATACATTATTTTGTGTGCTAAACCATTGTAGGCTTATCCTCACATCATCACACTTACTTCTGTGCATAATAGAGGATAACCCATATCTAGTGGACATGTGCCTAGTTGTATGACTTATTATGTAGCTGATTCCTAGGTATTCTAGATGCATCTTAGAAGCCTTTATATACAGGCACTCCTAGTGTACTTTCATGCATATTGAATCAAATACATTGATATTCTAATCATACTGTTGAGATAATGGGTGTTGCACACATTGCATAATATTCTTATATTGTATTAATTTATTTTATTATTTAATGTTACATCTAGATGGACGTGCAACATGTAGTGATTATCATGGGATATACTTTATGAATTTTACTATAACATTGTGATAATATTTTATGTAATTATTTAATATTGGGGAAAAGAATTAAATGCCCAATATTAAATGTGAGGTTAGTGGGTGAGGTAGCACATGGTTTATGTAAGACCACTTGGTGGTTTTGTGGGACTTGCTACTATATAAGAAACTACAAGGGTAGTTGTTGTAGTAAGTAACAAGGAGAAGACAAAAGGTAAGAGTCGAGCAGGACAAGGCTTGACAAGTTAGCCAAGGGAGCATTTGTGAAGGTTGGAAGCATGACATGAGATGTGTGGATTCATGCTTATTCACATGGATTGCTTGGTTGTGGCTATGGCATGGAAGGCTTCCATGGTTGTATTGCAATGGTGTTTTTGTTGAATAATACATGGTGATGGATGCTTTTGGAGGTTGGGTTTTTTCCCTCAATGAGGGTTTCCTAGGGTATATCTTGTGTCACATTTTTGTGGGTATGTTGTCTATTCTCTTGCATGTGAATTTTAATTCCATATTTATTTCATATCTACTATGGGTTGTGTGGAAACAATTATATTCTTTATTGCAAGTTTCCTTACAATTGGTATTAGAGCTATGATTTTATTATTGTAACCCTAGATTGAATCCATGGGAATGCATGAGAGGATAAAAGAAAGGGCAAGATATATGAGCAATTTATTGCAGACCTGAGAATTTTGAATTTGCTATCATGATGGGATGTTAAAATATTTTGGGCATGTGAAATTGTTGGACAAAAATGTTTTTCAAATGTTTCATTTAAATGAGGGTATTAGGTGGAGCTTGTAGAAATGACCTCCTAAGTAAAAATAGACCTCACCATTGGATCTGGGTCAACATTTTCATAAATACTGATATATAATATACCCTAGTTTGGCCATGTTCAGAGAAAATCAAAGAGTTTTTTTAGTTTTAGCTCGTGATGGTCATCAAAATTAATTCCATCGGAATTTTTGTCAACAAAAAAAAAATTCGCAAATAAAATGGTAAAAAAGAGTGTCTTAGTAAAATGACCATAACTTTCTCTCAGGATATTGGATTTTAGAGTTCTTATAGGTGTTGGAAAGCTAATTCAGAGCACTATAACTTGATGTAGGTTTAGTTTTGTGATTTTGATAATTTATCAGGTTTTAAGAGCCCATAAGTTAGATGTTATTAATTTTGAGTACAAATTAGGGCATAACTTGGGCATACAGAGTCAGATTTTGGACTTTGAGTAGTCAATGAAAAGCTTTTAGAGAGCTCTACACATTGGTTCAGATTTGGTGTAGGTTTGACATTATTTATTTAGTGATATATTACTCTAAACAGTTTATGATATAAATTGACTATGGTAACATTACAAGTTTATGACATTGTATATTTTGGAGATTTAAGATTTGATGTCATTGTATACTCAGTTAATATTTCATATTAGTCTCATGATGATATGATTATCAATATTTGGTTTGGATATGTATGATGATTTGTTGGATCTACAAGTTGTGTAGTGTTGTAAGTGGTCTATACCTACAAGTTGCATTTATAGCTTGGATATGGGTTGTCTTTTCTCATTGATCTTTCATTATTGATGCATATTCAGATTGGTGGCTTGGATTTGAGTTGTCTATGCCCTAAGTCACATGATTTTTTGATTTTTTTCTTCATGTAGAAGGGATGAGATATTGTTACTAGGTACATTTATGGCATATGATTGTGGTTGACTATTCTATGCTTATAGGTTGGAAACATTGAGAGTCAAATGCTCGGTTCATGGATGTGATCGTGGTGCCATGGATTTTGGCATGACATGATTGGATATATAGGTACATCCTTGATGTTTATTGGCTTGGATTCCTGATTCGGTTATGGTGGTATATCTTCTTGGTTGAGGATCATAGTTATTTGGTTTCTTTTGAGGAGCTCATGATGTGCACTTTAAGTTCTTTGATGGTTTTGATGCCTTGGTTGATTCCAATTTTTAGTGGATGGTTTTTCATCATGATGTCATGGATATCTTGGATACATGATTTAGTGGGAGCTTGTGACAGTGATGAGGTGACAATGCATGATTAATTCCTAGTTTGTTTTGTGTCTTCTTAGTTTGGAGATCTTGGTTTTGCTTGGTGCTGACACTTTGGTTGTATGAGTGTAAACCTAAAGGATCTTCATGTAGGAGATGGATTTTATGATGCCATGGGTTACTCAATACCATGGTTGAGTGGGAGTTCTTGGCATTGATATATTTCTTGAGTGTTTGTAGATGTTGGAGATTTATCTTAGATCTTGTTGCTGCAGAAGTGTCTTTGACATTTGCATGGTGCACTTGGTTATCTTCGTAGTGTGTGGAGATGGTTCTTCATGGTATGTGGAGATGGTTTTCTTCATGGTGTGTGGAGATGGTTGCATCTTGAGTACTAGTGGAGTTCTTGGTAAGGTGTGCTTTATGCTTTCATTTGGCATGTTATCCTTGGTGTTAGGATGGTTTCATTATTATGTCATGGTATACTCTTGATACACTTTTAGAGTTGTGACATGTTATAGTGTGTTCATATAGAGCATGTTATCTCTTTGGTTGAGATGGTTAGATCATGTTGTAATGTTTATATTCTTGAGGCCATGGTTGGAACTTTGAAAATGATCTTGGTTTAGTTTCTTGGTATTGAATAAATTGATCATAAGCTGGACACTTCATGATATTGCTATGTTCCATTTGGAGTTGGCATGGATTGATTGGTTACAGCTGCTTATGAATACTTAGAGATGGTGGTGATGTTGATTTCTCTTGGATTAGAGAAGTATTTGTTGGGATGGTTGATGGTTTGAATAGGAAGTCCAAGGGGCATTCACCTAATATGAACTTGAGAGGAGATTGTTCTTAGATGAGTCTTGGTTGGAGACTTGGGTATCTTGATGAACATTCTCATTCCCCACTCTTGGTCTATTCGACAGTTTGCTACTTGGGAGGTATAGCCTATTATTTCTCTCAGTTGCATTATGTTTATGCTTATCTTTCATGGATATAGATCTTGAGCTATGGTACATGAGTTAGTTCTAGAGGTTTCATTTGAGACATGGTTTAAAATTGGTTACCTCCATGTGCATATGTTGTTATTCTGGTTGAGTTTGGGAGCATATTCTTTGGATTAGGAATGGTTTATGAGTTTGATCTTCTTGTGAGAGGCTTACATCCATGATGAGTTATATGGTATAGTTTGGGTGTTGTTGTGGCTTCTTATTAGAGGTTTTATGGAGGAGATCATAGTTGCACAATTTACATCTAGAGGTGTGTGTAGAAGGACATAATCTAGGTTATAATTTGCATGGTTTCTCTTGTCTTGGTTATCTTCCTGGATGTTCGATTTCACTTACATTGGATTTGAGATTGGTTAGAGATTGTGATCACTAGTTTATGCTCATGTATGTCATGTGAGAGATAACATGGTTATTCCTTAATCTCTTTCCTCTATTAATTATGGAGAACTTGGGAGAGATTTGGAGACTTGTTGTGAGTGTTGTTCTTGCAAGTTATTAGTTTATGTGTTGTGCATGTATTTGAGACTACATGGATTCACTTATTTGAGATGTTGTCAGTGGATTGGTTATAGATTTGACATTATCTTTTGTAGTGGGGGCTTCTCGGTATATATGTGGTAGGTATTGCTTTTGAGGCTTGTGATTACAGGTTACACATTGGATATGTTGATGATGTGAGATTCACTTGGTATACCTTTGGAGATATGGATAGTTGGATGAGTTGGCACTTGATGTAGGTGCTATTTCAGCTATGGATATTTTGACAACTAGAGATACATGTGATTATCTTTGGATCATGTTTTTATGTTTGGCATTTTAGTTGGTATAGGATTTTGTGATCTTCTAATGCGACAAGTTGGGTGGCTTTCTCTTTGCATGGCTTCTATGTATGTCTAGTCATAGTGACATAATAGGAGGTGAGATCATTCATGTTTGAGATGTTGGATACTTTAATTTTGTTGTGGGTACCAAGATGGAGCACATGGTGTACTTTGATCCATGATGATAGATGTGCTAGGAGGGATTGTTCCTATGTTCATTTATGTGGCTACAGATTGATCCTATGCAATGTATAATATTTTATGTAATTATTTAATATTGGGGAAAAGAATTAAATGCCCAATATTAAATGTGGGGTCATTGGGTTAGGTAACACATGGTTTATGTAATACCACTTGGTAGTTTTGTGGGACTTGCTACTATATAAGAAACCACAAGGGTAGTTGTTGTAGTAAGTGACAAGGAGAAGACAAAAGGCAAGAGTTGAGCAGGACAAGGCTTGACAGGTTAGCCAAGGAAGCATTTGTGAAGGTTGGAAGCATGACATGGGATGTGTGGATTATTACTTGTTCACATGGATTTCTTAGTTGTGGCTATGGCTTTGAAGGCTTCCATGGTTGTATTGCAATGGTGTTTTTGTTGAATAATACATGGTGATGGATGCTTTTGGAGGTTGGGTTTTTTTCCCTCAATGAGGATTTCCCAGGGTATATCTTGTCTCACATTTTTGTGGGTATGTTGTCTATTCTCTTGCATGTGGATTTTAATTTCATATTTATTTTAGATCTATTATGGGTTATGTGGAAATGGTTATATTCTTTATTGCAAGCTTCTTCACACATACTTCTTTCTAGTCTACAGTTGTGCTTGTGTTTGAGTTCTTAGTTCTTGGGTGAATTTTGTCCTAAGGCAAATTATTACAATTATATATTTACTTAATATGTTAAATTCTAATCTGTTATAATTGTTGAGTTGTCAATTTAGGAGGCTCATGACATGTCATTTGAGGGCACTCATGCAAATTATAGTCTTCTCTACCTGGTTAAGTTATGTTTTAGTGGAGGTTCTTCAAATACAAAATTACTTTTTGTCTAATAATATATTTATGCATATTTTAGAGCCAAACCC
The DNA here is from genome assembly GCA_028749045.1 of Cupressus sempervirens. Classification (NCBI taxonomy): domain Eukaryota; kingdom Viridiplantae; phylum Streptophyta; class Pinopsida; order Cupressales; family Cupressaceae; genus Cupressus; species Cupressus sempervirens. Next base: position 168,873,650 of record CM053791.1, on the reverse strand, counting down.
TTTTCATTTTCTTTTCTCTACTTCTGTATGACAAGTCCTTGCCATGCCATGTAGAAGTTGAAAAATACAACTTTATAGAACTTGAGGAACACCTACATGAAAAATAACTCATCAAAAGGAAGAATGAAGCCAAAGGAAAGAAGGTGTCTTTAAAAATAGAAAGGAACTATTTCATAGATAATGAAATTGAATTCATCACAAAGAGAGATCAATCCTTATAAAAGGAGATCAAAACCCTAAAAGGTAACTAACCTAGGGTACATTATAATACTTCATAATAGAATTAATTATTCTATGCCTAATATTTAGCTTAAGTAAACTATAGATAGTAAGTGAGTTAATAATTAAATTAAAATGATTTAATTAATAAGATAATACCTTATTACTCTAACACCCCTCCTTAACATAAACTTAGGGATTAGCTAAAAACCTAGAAACTACTACTGAAAGAAAATTTGGGTCCTGACAACAAGGCTTGATGAGGTGCCCAATCACAACCAAATCTTTTTAAAGTGGAAAAATAGAGAAAACTAAATAGAAAAAAATCTACTCTAAGAAGATATGTAAAGAATGCTAAAAGAACTAGTGAAGGACTACAGAAGCCTCCAAATTAGTGAATGTCCCATAAAATAGGAGTAAAAGGATGATCATGAAGAGCACGAATGAAGCATACATAAGATACAAAAAATCTATCAAAGGATAATCGTTGATTTGAAGAACCTCCAATGGAATAGAACTTGACCAGGTATAGAAGACTATAATCTGCATGAGTGTCCTCAAATAAAACTACTCAAATTAGGAGGAAAATAAAAGAAAAGAACTAAACTTGAGGATACATATGGCATAAAATACCAAAGCCTAAAGAGTTGATCACTTGAACATGGAAGAATGCATCTAAAATAGGAATTGAAAAAAAGTGTCCATATGGTAAATGAGCCATCTCACTAAAATTCATAGGTACTTAGTCACCTAGTACATAGGAACAAATACTGAATACATAGCTCACTTTATCAAACCAAGGGAGCATAAGAACCAACAATAGAACCCCACCTAATGTAGACAAGGGTGAGGTGATAGAAAACAAGAAAACTGGGCCAATAATAATTGCATGTCAAGGAACCACGATTAAGATGCTCAAAATAATACATAATAGTGTCATGAAGTGATCAATCTTAGACACATGATGAGGCTAGTGTCATAGATGGAATACTTATTGACAAAAGGTAGATGGAAAACAAAGGAAAACATCAACTCCCCATGGCACTCAATCATAGTAGTGCATGTATAATTAGGAACAAGATATGGTAGCTCCCAAGCATCAACTTATATGAGTTCCCTCAGATGACACTACTTGAATCAAAAGGAAAAATAAGGAAAACAAATGAAGTAAAAAATATAGATGAAAATATGGCACTTTATTTCAATGTGTCTACAAACATGCTTACAATAGATGTGAACAAAGATCAGATGAGACATAAAGTTGGTATAATAGAAAGTACAACCCAAGATAAGTCATTCCATGCAACACAAATGATCCATAGACCTGAACTAACCAAGATATCCACCAGAGTGTAGAAATGAAAAAATTGAATAGAATGTACTTGGAGCAAAATTTGGAAAAACAACCTACATCACTGAAAAGATTACATAACAATATTTTGAATGATAATTTTTTTTTCCTAAAAATGGAGATCAGCTGCTCAAGATATGTCTCCCAGAGTGCAAAATAGAACCCATAAATTAAATAGAACCCATAAATTAGATAGAAAAAAAATATTGATTTATGGAGAAGTAAACTAGATACTAAGAGGGGTGGGGGGTGAATAAGAATCTATAAAACTTTTCACTTTTCACAGATTTATCGACATCTATCAATAACTTGTGCATGCAAAACTATAAATGTAAACTTGCTTGTAACATGTAAATTAGTTCAATCACATGTATGAAAGTAATAAAACATACCATCATATTTTTTACCCAGAAACCCTCCAAGATGAAGGTAAATAGGGTTGGGATGACACCCACAAATCTTCACCACTACAATAATAAAGTTAACCAGTTAAGGTTGTAATATTTTACCATAAATATGATCTACTCTATGAGGAGTCTATCATGTTGAAGACTTCATAAACTATTAGGTTTCACTTGTTAAAGGATTTAATACTTACAAATAAGTAAGGACTTTGTTAGGAGATTTACAAAGATTTGTTAAGACCACTCTATTAAGAGATTTACCCTGATTCAAGTATGTCAGAAATGATTTAGTACCCGACTCTCATTTTTCTCTACATATTGATTTCAAATCTCCTCCTTACTAATTGATCCTCTCCTTTGATTTGATAACATTTGTCTTTCCCTTTCACATTCACTGCTTATGAATAGGTCACTTGCTTTGTTAGATGATAACAAAACCCTTAATGACTTCTAATTTTCTCAATCCTTCATAGTATAATGCTTCATGTTCGCACATATACTCTCCTCTTCTCTAGCCTTCTCATCATGTATATAATATAGGTGAAGATCATCACTATTTAAAGATTTCTATAAAGAGTTTTCTAGATGGTTCTAGGTTTTACCTCTTCATCCTAATAGTTGAACATACACATAGGGATATGTGATCCACATCATGTAAATTTTGTGTAACAACCTCTTTAAAACTTAAACAAACCTTCCAAGTTGGTCTGATAATCATTTTGCCTAAAACTCTATTCCATTCCCAAGTTTTATGTAAAATTTACATTTCTCAACCTTTACTATTTTTGATGCTCAACATTTCTATTTCTCAACCTTTGTTAACCTTCTTATGCTTGACATATATTATGCTCAACACATACTAAATCACTCAATACTTATATACTTGGAATTTTCTTGGTCACCGATAACTCACTCAGTCATTGGTGAGCTTGGTACATCTAGAAAATTACTCTATGACCATATACTTACTCAACTTCTATAGAATTGCTCGGTACATACTATCTTATATACATGACTCGACCTATGTAGAGTAGCTTGGTTGTAATGATGACCATCTGACTCTATCTTGTAAATGACTAAGTGGTTGACTCTAATAGACAATAATGGTTAAAGATACTCACAATCTTCCCTTTTGACATTAGTGGAAACAACACTTTGTCATATCAATACAATCTGATAAAATGAGCTCCCCCCTAAGTCTTATGACTTATGAATAATGAATAAATTTATTACAACATTTATACTATACATGTATATCTTATTTTCTTCAATACACTCTCTCTTCCATATACATTTCTCCCTCGTATACATTTCCCCCTTGTTTTTGAACACTTTATGTCACTGCTGTTGGGGTTGAAAAAGTTGATCTAATCCATATGCTTCAATGAATTCATTGTGAACTCTAGTAGTCATGGTCAATTCATGATTCCATGTGGTTCTTGCTATCTCCAAAATTTGATTATGTAGTTGTAGGTTTGCAGCTAAATCAATTAAACTCTCTACCATTGATAAGTTATGATCTTCTATAATAAGATCTTGGATTGCCTTTAGTTCTCTCTGCATGACCTCCAAATGAGGTATTGCCATTGCTTGAATTGAGATCAATTTAGATCTAATGGTGATGTTAGTTGCCTAAAGCTTGACCAATGTGCCTTGAGCATTCAGTAGGATATTGTAGTGATCAATGCTAAATCTTGCTAACTCTGATATAATACTATTAAATGTCTTCATCTTAGTCTAAGTCTTATCCATGTTTTCCTAAATATTATCTATAAACCTTGGAATATTTGAAAAAATTGTGTACGCATGTTGTACTCTCTGTATAAGATTTTTCCTTATCTATGCTTTCTCTTGCAACATAATTTTTTTCTCAGCTATAGTTATAAAAAAAAATTCCATGACCTTGGTCTAAATTCTTCTTGTTGACCAATCCATTAGTTTCTCATTTGATTCCAAATTTTCATCACTTGATCAATTAAATTTACAAGTTGATCAATGATGGTTGTCTCTTCATCTAAATTTTGTATGTCAAAAGAATTAACAAAAATATGCTTTACATCTTGTAATGTATGTTGCTGCTTTTGCTCTCTCCTTAGCTCTTCTTGTCTCTTCTTCTTCTTCAAAATTTCTTGTAGCAAAAAGTTTTGCTGCAAGGTGGGATATGCTAGATCAAATTGTGGCATCTCAATGATCTCATCCAATATAACCTCAATATCTAGGGAAACATCTTTTATTAATTTTCTCTTCCTATTTAGTGAAGGGGTGGTGCTATTTGCCACTACCTTAGGAGTAGGTGAGAGAGTGTCACCACTCAGTCTTGCTTTTGCATCTGTGCTCAAGATAGAAACAATCATACCTGGTTCAGCCTTATTTACTTCTTTGTTTTCCTCAATTTGAGGTGTTGAAACAATCTTATCATTTTCATTAGTTTCTCTATCTTCACCATCTTCTCCTTCATTTGTAAGCCTTGATTATTCGACTTCTAGAGTGTCAGGGGTGTCGACATGTATAGGAGACATGCTACCTTGTGGACTCAACACACCTAAGCTTTCTCTACTACTGTGTTCTGTTGTTTAATGTGGAGCCTAATCAGTCCCCAAGTGGGAGATTGTTAGATTGTGGTGACCAATTAAGGAAGCACTATACATATTTCATAAATTCTTTGGGGCCTATTTCATCAAGATTTTGGGCCGACATGTAATTATTAATTATAACCCTAAAGTGGTAAAAATACTTGTATAAAAGAGCTTAAGGTTAGGGATTGTTTCATAGTGGTGATGCAAAAATTGGTTGTTGCAGTGGTATTGAGCTATAAGAGATTACAGATTGTAATCACTGGATCATAGTAATTTCAGACTTATTTTTTGGTCTACATAGCCTAGGGATTGGGTGAACTACATTAAATCTTGGTGTCTTATGTTCTTTTCTGTGTGATTTATTATTTTCCAATATTGGTTATATTTTCATGTAATGGTTATTTTTGTCTGTGGTTTAATCCTAACATGTTCATCATCAATATTCACAATCTCTACCTTCTTTATAGTTAACCCAAAAATTCTCTTCCACATCAACTTGCTTTTTTGTCGTACAACTTCCTCTTTATTTTGTAGTATCAAGAAGATTCTATATTTAGGAACAAATATGCTCCTATGTTGTTTCAAAAAGTGTCCTTTCTCCTTTATAATATATCATATAGATCCTTGGGTATCTTCTTCTCTATTGCACTAAGGGATAATTTTTGATTTGCAATCATTTCTACCATAACTTCAACTTTATTTCTATCATCATTATCTAGTGTATCATATCTCACACATCTAAAACTAGATAAACCTACAGATCTTCTTAAGTTGTCACATACCTCTTCAATAGTCTGGATCTACCTGATAAGCAGTCCTCTAACCAATCTCCTTCTTTTGGTTTGAGGTTTACTTGGTTCAGTAGACTCTTCAATTTTTTTCTTTGCAGATTGCTCAGCAATAGAAACTGCCTTGGTCCTTGGCTTATTTGCTAGTGGAGGTGTCACTGCCTTCTTCTTATCTATTCTTTGAGCCTTCTTTCTTGGTGGTATGACAATAACTAGGGCTTTAGCCTCGTTAGCTTCTTCTACTTCATCTTCCTCATCACCAATGTCTTGTTCTTCATCTTCACCAAGACCTTGTGTAATTTGAAATGGTTATTTTTCCTTGCTTAGGGTTCCTAGTTTATCTTCTAAGCCTTCAATCATCTTATTTCTTTTCTTCTCCTTGGAAGCTATCATGATGTTCATTTTTATCCTTGCCCTTGCTTCTTCATATCTTCCAAATTGTTCAATCTTAAAATTTATTTATTCTTTTAATAGTGCATCAATGTTTGCACTTAAAACATTATTATCTATCTCATATTTAAAGGTTTGGAACCACACCTTCCTTGGCTTCACTACTTGTACAAATGTATTGTCCATATCGATAAGGAAATATATGTCACTTTAATATTTTATGACCAATTCCTCTAGAATTCTCATTCTCAACTTGAATTCATCAAAATATGTATTAATTACATTTTCAAAATGGTCTCCTAATCAAGTAATAAACTCATTGGTTTTCCTTGTCACTAGTTTATCTTGTTCCTATACAACATTACCTATACCAGGAAAATACTTCTGGATATAAAAGAATATACAAAAAATTAGGGAACCAAACCTACATATTGAATTCTTTTCCTTCCTTATTGATTATAGATTTTTTTCCAGTTGTAACATTTGTAGTTCAACAAGATCATACTCATGATCTTTCATCACAATCTTCCATGCCTGGTCCATAGCCATACATGACACACTATTCAATCTGTCCGATTGATAGAATTTGTGAGAAATCAATATCACTAAAAAATTTGAGTGGATAAAAAATGCTTGTAATGGACAGACCACATCCATTCCACTCAACTCCTATATTCACCTCAATTTTTCCTTGGCTCAAGCATTGCATGGTTTTCTTCTTATCTAGGGCTAGGTAACATGTAACCCTCTGTATCATTTTCTTTGTGATCTCCACTAGTCCATTCTACAACTAGTACTTCATATCATGAACTCTGCTCGAAATAACTTTGATCCATTTGATTATGAAATTTCTTAAAAATTATAGGGCTCAAGTTAACCCTTTCCTCTCAATAATTTGAGACTCATCCTTTAGAGTTCCTTTGTTACACAACTTCGAATAAGCTTCCCTTATTTCAAAATCTCCCACTTCTCCAATTTCACACATTTAATAGCTTGTGACATGATGAATCATAATGACTTTAGGTGGTATTGAAGATAACACACTCATTGAGTCTCCTTTTACAAAAATCTTTGGAATAGCATGAAATATGATGAAGTTTCCATGATTGTAACTAGGGTTTGATGTTCTTCCTTCTCTAGATACTCAACACTCTTTCACAATCATTCCTTGTTCAATATTCTTGATTAGGTCCTTAAAATATCTATTGGTTTCTTGAAATCACTTAATCACTTTGAGCTCTTCAAAAATCTCAATGCAAGGTATGAAGGAATGCATTCAAAAAATATATATATACCTCTCTTTTGATAAATTAGCTTCACCATTAATGTTGCATAATTAATTGACTGGAAGCTAGCTAGCACAAAACTTAGTCTATTTCATAACCTTCAGTCTCTATTGGAGTTCTTGGTCTATGTTGCAATGCATAGTCAACACAGATAGTTTACTAATACTTGAAAACCTCTCACAAATTTTTTTCTCATGCATCTTATTTATGCAGATATTATCTTTTGGCATACATTTATGTAAGGAACTAATGTATGATATATCATTTAGGTATATAGTTCCAAACATACCTCTTTTCCTCAGTTAGAGATGACATGATCAGCTTCTCCATTGGATTAGGTGACCTTAGCTCCATTAGCTCCACTATTTTTATCTTTTGTTTTCCTTGTCCACTTTTGGTTCATTTCATTCCTCACTTTCTCAATGTCAACTTTGCCTTTACCTTTTTCATTGTCTAATTTTCTGAATGTACTTAAGTTTGACGATTCTTGTTTTGATGTCCAAACTTGTGACATTTGGAGCATGTATTGTTATATGCATAATTCTTCTTCTTTTGATTTGGCTGGTAATGTTTTGTCTCTGATCTTTATTCAAATTCTCTATGCTCATATTTCAGATAGTTGTAGTAGTATCCTTCAAAACTAGATGTAGTAGGTGTGTTCCTCAATCTTGACCTACACTCATGTATTTGATGTCCTTGTTTCTTGCAGTAAAAAAAGTAACCAATAAACTTAGGTTTAGAATTTTGCATATCATGTTTTCTTTGATAGATATTTACAGTATGACCAATTTTTCCATAGTGATAGCATGTTGGTTTGTCTTTTGGCTTTGCATTTCTCATTTCTCTATTCCTGGATGATTCTCCTTTCTCAATGTACGAATGTCCTAACCTATTAGAATATCTTGATGACTTCATAAGTTCTTCAAAATATTTCATTTCTTCCTTTAGTTTGTTAAATTTATCCATAGATTCCTTCTCACTCTTTAGTTAATTATTTTGTATCTCATTGTGAGATTTCAAATTTACATTATTCACATCCTTGTGATTTAGTTTCTGATTTGTAGTCATTAGTTGATTCATCATATCCATTTTTGTATTTGTGAGCTTTTGCACATCTAGTATCCTTTCTTCAAGTCTAGCAGTCATTACCCTTTTGTCTTCTTCTTCCATAGTCCTGCCTTCTTCAACTTTCTTTCTTTGTTCAATCACTTCACATAGTCTCATGAGTGGATTTCATGTTCTCTTTTTAGTACAATTATCTCTTCATTGACAAGTTTTTTCCTTTCAAGAAGTTTGGAAGATGCTTTTTCATTAGGATTGATTGGTTCAAATTGTCCTCTAGTCTCAACTTCTTGATAAGAGTGTTTCTTTATCTGGATGGCAATTTCCTTTCTCCTTTTTAAGGAATTTGTCAAATCTTGTCTTGTCTTCTCAAGTTTCTATAGTATGAGTTGGATGTCAATCACTTGATTGTCAATAGTCTTGTCCAGTTTGAAAGCCTCCATCTTCCAAGATCTAATCTCCAAGCTTTTAAGCTTCTTTTAGGGAACCGATGCTTTGATACCAATTATTGATTTATGAAGGAGTAAAATAGATACTGAGAGGGTGGGGGGAATCATAATCTATAACCTTTTTTACTTTTCACAAATTCATCCACATCTATCAATAACTTGTGCATGAAAAAATTATAAATGTAAACTTGCTTGTAACATGTAAATCAGTTCAATCACATGCATGAAAATAATAACACATAACACAATATTTTCTACCCAAAAACTCTCCAAGGTCTATTCAATCACATGCATGAAAATAATAACACATAACACAATATTTTCTACACAAAAACTCTCCAAGGTCAGTTCAATCACATGCATGAAAATAATAACACATAACACAATATTTTATACCCAAAAACTCTCCAAGGTGAAGGTAAAACTAGGGATGACACCCATAAATCTTTACTACTATAGTAATAAAGTTAACTAGTTAAGGTTACAATGTTTGACCATAAAATATGATCTACTTTGTGAGGATTCTATCCTATTAAAGACTTAAGAAAATGTTAGGTTTCACCTTGTTAAATGATTTGACACTTACAACTAAGTAAGGACTCTATTAAGAGATTTACAAAGATATGTTATGACCACTCTATTAAGAGATTTACCCTTATCCAAGTCTATTAAAACTGATCCACTACCTGACTCTCAATTTATTCTACAAGCTAATTTTGAGTCTCGTCCTTACTAACAGTTCCTTTCCTCTAATTATATAACACTTTTCTTTCCCTTTCACATCCACTACTTATGAATAAATCATGCACTCTATTAGATGATAATAGAACCCTTGAATGTTCTAATTTTCTCAATCCTTCATTGTATAATGCTTCATGTTCTCACATACACTCTCCTTTTCTTTGACCTTCTCGTAATGTATATGATCTAGGTTAAGATCATCTCTATTTAAAGATTTTCATAAAGATTTTTCTAGATGGTTCTAGGTTTTGCCTCTTCATCCTAATTGTTAAACATACAAATAGGGATATGTGATCCATGTCATGTAAATGTTATATAGAAACCTCTTCAAAACTTAAATAAACCTTCCAAGTCAGTCTAATAATCATTTTTCCTAAAACTTTGTTCCATTCCTGCATTTTATGTAAACTCTACATTACTCAACTTTTACTATTTCTAATGCTCAGTGTTGTTGTTTCTCAGCCTTTGTTAACTTTTGATACTCAACATGTATTGTGCTTGACACATACTACATCACTTGATACTTATATACTTGGAATTTACTCAGTCGCTGATGAGCTCGATACATATAGAAAATTAATCAGTGACCATACACTTACTCAATTGCTATAGAATTACTTGATACATACTATCTTATGTACATAACTCAACCTATGTAGAGTAGCTCAATCGTTTTCATGACTATCTAACTCTACCTTGTAGATGAATAAGTGGTTAATACTAATAGAAAACAATGGTTAGAGATACCAACAAAAAAACTATCAAGAAAGCATCAAAACTCAAACTACCTATACCACTATGGTGGACTCCAAACCATCTTTCAGATGATATATCATTTACTAAAAATGGATTCCGTATGCCCAAGCTATTAGAAAAAAATCAAAGGTAGGTCTAAAACAAGCCAAAAAGGCTAGTAGGTAATACTGATGTAGTCTTGATGACAACAATTAACGAGCCCAAATTCAACAGTTAAATGGTCATCGAGGAAAAAGATGCCAAAAAAATCCTCATATGAAAAAAGAAATACACAAATGTATGAATATCCCTCTTGCTAGAAATTTACTAGAAAATCCTCAATCACCAGTAAACAAAGAGTCAGTGCCAAAAATAATTATGGTGGCCAAAACACTCAAGAAACTGCCATTCATACCTAAAAACACTTTAGAAAAGATGAAACTACCTAAGAGACAAAAAAATGCCCAAGTTAACACATAAAAATGCCCATGCAAAAGGAAAAATCCACCCAGTAATTATCTAAAACTAATTTTTTGGAAAAAAAAAATGCTAACATGGCATTGACCAAAAAATCAGCAAGGAAGTGGGGCGATTGGAAAGCCATGTGGCAGGGCATTGCAGGTCATGTAGGGCACTTTGGAGAAAAAAGCCTAGGTGTGATTGTAAAAAAGGGTGCATGGCTTCCCAAAAATGTAGCACCCAAAGAGGGAAAAAATCATTTATTGGCCCACACCAATGGTTAGTGTTAAGTTAATTCTAAGTTATCAACACCTTCCATTCTGATCCGTCATTTATAATGCTTCAACAATAATTGCCATTTTTTTTGAAGTTGACTTACAATGCATGTATTTTTTATGCTTTGTTAACAATAGTTTAATTTGTATAAAGCATACTAGTATGCTTATTTTAATAAAATATAATGTTTTGATTTTTTATCCTTAGCATCTTTTTTTCCTTGATCTATTTTTTTGCATGTTTTACATTTTCCTTTTCAGCAAGATCTATGAAATTCAACATGGTATCAGAGCTAAGGCTATTAGGAAAAGAAATGTAAGTTCTTGTTTGCAAGTATTGAAGATCATAGTTTTCCAAGATGGAAATTTTAGTGTCTTTCTTTCTCATGTCATTCAATTATCTCAAATGAAAACCACTAATTCTTCTTTAGCCCACAAGCATAGGCTTGCATCAAAAATTCACAATATTAGAGGTTGGATCCAATTCTACATCAAAGATAGGCCAAGATAATGATCTCTTTACATGGGCCTTACCTTCATTTCATCCTTAGTGACACCTATTTTAATGGATCTATCATTCCTCTTCATGCCAATGCTTCCTTGGTTTCATTCCATAATTGATCTTTTTTATTTTTTGGACATTTGACACCTTTATTTTCAATCAACAGTTTATTCTTGGATGGTTGAGTAGTGTCGTTGGGGTCACTCATACATATTTATGTTTCATCTACATCCTTGACGAATAGATGTTTTTCCTTTGTTTTCCATCTATTCATTGTCAGGGGGATCAATGCAGGCTATTGTCTTTTGTATCTTTGATTGAATTTTTTTTTCCTTAGTTTGTCATCTACTTATTGATCAAGCATTGTCATTGGTGGCACTCATGCAAATTGATCTTTGTCTTCACCTTGGTTTCAGAGGAGATTCTTCATTTAGCACAATGAGGGTTACCATTGAGCAGATGTCCACTATCTTATTGTTACAACAGATTCTTGTTTGCATCACTACTATTGTAGATTTTAAGTGAGGGCTTTATTCCCATTGTTAGCTTCTATTCTCCTTAATTAGAAATAAGGGGACCCCTATCTTTGACTAAAAAAATATGTGTGAAAAGAGATGAATTAGAAAACCAAACTTAAACCATTATGACTCTCTTAGAAAGAGATTTTTGACGATATATTCTCTCTCAAAAAATACCTTGGTATGCCCAAGATATGACCAAAAAAATCAATTTTTTATGACAAAATAAATCAAATACAAGATGGTTTGAAGGTCATCAAATTTTATCTCAAGTTAATGATATCAGTGTTGATGTAGTTACTATTGTAAGAGCTGACATAGGTACCACTATCAACATTTATAAAGTGCCCACCTTTTTGAAAAAAACATGCAATTTTTTTTTTTGAAAAAGGTGTTGTTTTGTTATGATTTTGAAGCCTTTTTTTAATAAACCATGCACTTATTTTTACAAAAATCCATGTGCTTTTTTAATAAAGTATAAAATTCTTGAAAATTGTACCCAAGATTATATGGTGTGGGGGCATATTTGTTTTCCTTACCAATCAAGTGTGTCCAAATTGGATGTGGCTTATATAGAAATGCGAGTTTTGGGGCACTGTGAATCCAACTGTGAAGTATATTAGGGACCAAAGTGCTTCAAAAAATGGATCATCTCCATAACCAATCATAAAACCTCTATAATTGTCAAACCCTTGAAGCTCGAAAAATTCTTCAAAATAAAAACATGATGCAATAGGTCAATGCTCTGATAGATATCTTGGTTGTTTTAGGTCCCAGGATCATTTTTTGTTGTATGGAATGAATCGTCTTAGGTTGTACCTTTTCTTTTACTAGCCTTATGTCTCTTCTAATCTTTATTTTTTATATTATAGATTATTTACAAAACTTGTGCTCATTCAAGAAACAACATGAGAATTATAAGCTTATTCAAACTCCTTACAAGAAACCACACTAGAAACAACAATTAGAAGGTCAAGAGTCACAACTTAGAATTCCACAAATATTTCCCTCATGGGATTTTAAATTGGGTCCCCACAATGAGAACTAGGATAAAAAAACTTCTAAGCTTCTTTATACAAATACACTAAGATCAAATGTCATATTTCATCTGCATATTTGCTTCAATTGTTTTACCTTATTTTTCCTTTTGGTTCTAGTAGTTTCGTCTGAGGGAATTCATACAAATTACTATATTATTGGGATCTACCATATCTTATGCCTTATTTTACATGTAGTACTTTGATTAAGTGCCACAGGGGGTTGATGGTTTTCATCTACCTTTGTCTAGTGTGTGTCCCTTCCATGACATTAGCCTCATGATGTTTCTGAGATTGATCTCCTAATGAAACTATTATGTATTTTTATGTGCATCTTAATTTTGGTTCCTTGACATGTGATGTAGGAGCATCTTGGGTCAATAATAAATCTTGCATCACCCAAAAAAAATCTTTCTTTTTGCACCAATTTTTTGTTCCCAAAGAAGCCATTGTTTCCTAGAATTTTGTGTTTTATAGAGTTAGCATCTTATTGAGGACCTATTTTTAGTCCTTACCCTGAGAGAAAAAATGTTGATGTTTCACATTCTTTGAGCTTTGTGTTTTTCTTTTTGGTCTTTATTTCTCATTATTTTCATCCATTGAAGCATGCTATTTCTTTTGGCACACTTTCCTATGATGATGTGGCATCTTGCATAGTTGGGAACTGACTCCTAGGTTATTTTTGGACCTACTTTCAAGAAAACATGAACAATTGATGTCCCTTTCTTGGTTTATGGTTTACATCTCTAAGGCTAAACCTAAATGTAATTAAATACCTGACCAACTGACTTGCGGTCTAGCTTGCTATATAAGAACTTGGATTTGATGTAGGAAAGTAGCAATAATAGGAAGTAGTGAGTAGTAGAAGGTACATAAAGATTACAAGCTTGGACTCTAATGTTTTAATTCTTTTTTTAAGGCTACAACCTAGAAGGCCTCACACCTAGACATGTTGGTTGTTGTTTATGATTTGTAATAAATGAGTAAATTGACAAATTCTTTTGTGTGTACTCTTGTCAAGATGATAGTAGGTTAAATTTGAGTTTATTTATCCTACCATCCTCGCATTAGGTGGTATCAGAGCTTATGTTCTTTCTTGTGAGTTGGGTTATGGAGAACCTTAATTGGATTGGTTCTAGGGTGGAAGATTAGAAATATGACCTATAACTTGTAGAAGGTTACGATCTTGCAAGAACTATTGTCAAGATGGTTTGAAGCTATGGAGCACATAAAAGAGGTTTAAATCTTGAGGATGTTAGTGATGATGAAGAAGAAAAACCTAATCCCAATCCTAAACCTAAAGTGGAACAAGATGAGGAAAGTCTTCTTAGAGTCTTCTCTAGGGAAAACTCTAGACCTAGTGTTGAAGTTGCTTACTATGATGGAAGACTTGAGTCTAATCTATTGGATTGGATCTCTAAGATGGATAAGTACTTTGAATATGAAAGAAATCTTGATAAGAAGAAGGTGAAGATAACAGTCACAAAGTTGAAGCGTCATGCTTCAATTTGGTGGGATCATTTGCAAATTGAAACATAGAAAAGAGGAATAGAAAAGATCAAGACATGGGAAAATATGATTGGAAAAATGAAGAATTTCCTTCCTGTTGATTACCAAGTTAGCTTGTTGAGAATAATATAAAATCCAAGACAAAAGGACATAAGTGTAAAGGAATACATTGAGGAATTCTACAAATTAGATATCAAGTCTAGACATGTGGATGATGAAGTTAAAAAGGTGGCTAGATACATGAATGGTTTAAGGACATCAATTTGATACAAGATTAGTCATGTTAAGATGGATAATGTAGAAGAATCATATCAATATGCCTTAAAAGTTAAAGAAAGTTTGGTGAAGAAACATGATCAAATGAAAGAGGAATAAGTGGTAGATTTCAAAGAGGCAAAGGGAGAACCTATGGAGAGGATATCAGATCTAACAATACAATACAAGATAAAGGAAAGATTGAATGAAAAGAAGAGACTGTTGGGAAAAGAGATAATTACACTAGAGGTAGCTATACTAGTTACTCTAGGAATTACAATGGTGGCTAGAGAGAAGAGGTCTTGTTTTAAGGGCACAATGTGGAGAAGAAGGACATAGAGCTTTTGAAAGAAGTAACTCTAGTAAGAAGAGTGGATGTAGCAACAAAAATACATTGGCTTGTGATGAAGTTGTTATAACACCTAATGAACCTAAGCATGGTGAGAACTTGATAATAAGGAGAGTTTTGTGGATTGAGGAGATCGATGAAGAACCTTTTTTGAGGAGAAATGTATTCAAGACTAAGTGTAAGATTGCTGGAAAATGTTGCAAGGTTATTATTGATAGTGGAAGTTTAGATAATTTGGAATTCAAAGATCTTGTTAGCAAGTTGCAGTTGTAGATATTGATACATCTGAAAACTTATCATGTTGCTTGGATCCAAAAGGAGCATAAATTACTTGTAAGTGAACAGTGCCTTGTTAAGTTCAAAATTCAAAATTATCATGATGAATTTTTGTGTGATATTATGCCAATGGATTGTTGTCATATTCTATTGGGAACAACTTGGAAATATGATAGACAACCCTTACATGATGGTAGACTGAATCGGTACATATTATTAGGGTCGATGGGGAGAAGTCAATTTTGTTACCTTTGGTAGAGAAGACTAATGAGAATCACTATACCGCAATTAGAGTATGTTTGGTTGAAGGAAAATAATTTGTTGAAGATGTAGGGGATCTGAATTTTTGTTTTGATTTGATTCCTAGAAATACTGAGAAACAAGATGAAATTGAGCATGCACCTAAGACTGAATATTTGTTGGAAAAGTTTCAAGACATTATTTCTAATAATATACATGTTGCTTTATCTCTTGTGAGAAGTATTAGTCACTATATGTATCTAATACCTAGAGCTAGTTTTCCTAATAAAGCACCACATAGATTGACACCTACTAAACATGTTGAGTTGAATAGACAAGTGCAAGAATTCCTTGAAAGGGGTCTAATTAGATAAAGTTTAAGTCCTTGTGTTGTACATGTTTTATTGGCACCTAAGAAAAATGTAGAGTGGAGAATGTGTACTATTTCTAGAGTTATTAATAAGATCATAGTGAAGTATAGTTTTCCCTTGCCTAGGATATATGGCATAATGGATTGTTTGAGTGGAGAAAGTAAATTACAAAAAATAAGTTGACAAGTGGCTATCAACATATTAGAATTAGAGAAGGAGATGAATGGAAAAATAATTTTAAGACAAATGAAGGTTTGTATGAATGGTTGGTTATGCCTTTTGGTTTAATTAATGCACCTAGTACTTTCATGAGGTTGAGGAATAATTTTTTTTTAAATTATTTGGTAAGTTTATGATTGTATATCCTGATGACATTCTAATTTTTAGTAAGAATAAAGAATAACACCTTGACCATATTAGACAAGTATTGCAGATATTGAAGGAATAGAAGTTACTGATTAACTTGAAGAAACATTCTTTCATGAAGGAGGAAATTGTGTAACTTGAAGAAATATTCTTTCATGGATCCTAAAAAGGTAGAAGTTATCCTTGACTGACCTACACCTAAGAATGTTGTAGAAGTTAGACCATTTCATGGATTGGAAAATTTCTATAGGAATTTTATGAAGAATTTCAGTTCAATATGTAATGCTATGACATAAACTATGAGAGATAACATAAGGGATTTCAAGTGGACACATGGAGCACATAAGAGTTTTGAAACATTCAAACAAAAGGTAACAGAATTGCCTACACTTTCTTTTCCTAGTTTTAGTAAAGTTTTTCAAGTTGATTGTGATGCTAGTGGAAGTGCCATTAGAGTTATTTTGAGTCAAGAAGGAAGACGTGCAGCTTTCTAAACTAAAAAGTTGATTGATGCTAAGAAAATATATTCAGTTTATGATCAAGAATTCTATGATATTGTTCAAGATTTGAAGAAATGGAGAAATTGCTTGATGCCTAAATATTTTGTGTTGTACAATGACCATAAAGCTTTGCAGTATTTGGGAAGTCAAAAAAAGTTGAATCAGAGACATATGAAGTGGGTTGAATACTTATTGAATTTTCCCTTTGTATTGAAGTATAAAAGTGGACAATCAAATAAGGTCGTCGATGCTTTGAGTAGAAGAAGGAATTTTTTGATAGAAATGAGAGTTAAGGTAGTTGGTTTTGATTATTTGAAGCATTTGTATGAAACTGATCTTGGTTTTGCATAACCTTGGAAAACTTGTAAGAATCCATTGAATCATGAAGGAGAAACATATTGGAGGGCTTGCTAGACATTTTGGAATTGATAAAATAGTGAAGTGCATTTCTAATAGGTACTTTTAACCTTAAATTTATAAGGATGTAAAGAAGATGATTAGAAGTTGCATAATTTGTCAAGCAACAAAATGAACTAGTTAGAATTTGGGATTGTAATCACAATTACCTATAACTAATAAAGCTTAGGAAGATATCAGTATGGAATTTATTCTTGGTTTTCCTAGAACTTAGAGAGGATATGATTATATTATTGTAGTAGTAGACAAATTTTCAAAAATGGCTCATTTCATACCTTGTAAGAAGACATCTAATTCAATAGATGTGGCTGAATTATTCTTCAACGAGATAGTGAGATTACATGGGTTGCCTAGGACTATTGTTTCTCACAAAGATACCAAGTTTACTAGTCATTTTTGGGGAACACTTTGGAGGAAAATAGTTACATAGTTGAAGTCCAATTATACATTTCATCCATAGACAAATGGATAGGCTAAGTTTTTGAATACAAGTTTAGGTAACTTACTAAGATGTTTGATTTTAAATAAGCCTAGTAATTGGGATTTTATTTTAGCACACGTTGAGATTGCATATAAAAATTATGTGAACAAAAGCACCAAGAAGATACATTTTTAGATTGTTAATGTATTGAATCGTAAAGCAACTACTAAACTAAGATATTTTACTATTGAGATAAAGAGAAGTGTCAAAGTAGAGAAATTTATAGATTTCATGAAGACTTTGCATGAGGAAGTAAGTGTTGAAAAAAAAAATTTCAATTTTATATTGTCATTGATGTTACACAAATGTTACATTTTGATAGAGTACTTCTAGTAGTAATTGAGCTCAAAAGACCTAGTATCAGTCGAGCAACAGTTTAGAAGAAACCAAGTTCAGAAATCTAGTGTAAACCAAGTTAGGTAAGCATTGATGGATTCCTATTTAAACTGATTCAAGTTAGTTATGAAAGAATTTCAGTGTAAACTAAGTTAGGTTGGTTACCAAGGAACTCAATGTTAACCTGATGCAAAATGTTCTTGCATCAAGTGTGTCCCACATTTTGATGCCAAAAGAAATATCTACAACCATCTTCATCTTCACTAAAGGCTTCCACTCCAATAGAGGCAAGAAAACCAACAATCAAATCATCCACATCTGTATCAGACTGTCAAACACCAAAATCTCAGCCATCAAATCAACATGCTCACTTCCAAGAACAAAATGAACAAAATGTTTCATCAAAAAACCCTCATCCACATCAACAACTAGTGAATCCACACTAGCAACAACAAACTTCATATCAACAGTAATATGTAGATCTCCATGAATAAATTGGAGGAGAGAGAGAGTGATGAAGATTAGAAGAACAATAATAAATAAATAAATAAATAAAATTGGAGGAAAGAGAGAAAATGCACTTAATAGGTGGCATTGTTAAATGTAACTTGTGGCTAAAGGGTTTATTTAATGTAACTTGCTAAGCTGACTTATGGCTTGAGGGTTTATTTAATGTAACTTGCTAGTGGCTAACTTGTGGCTTGATTTGGTATAAGTAGAGGGATTTGTCTTGTCATTATTCATTCATTTGGAGGAGTGAGTGTGGAGAGTAGCTAAAGAGCGAGTTTTTCTAGAGTGTGTGGAAAAAGCCTCAAATGTGAGCCAATATACACTTGGATCCTGGATAAAGTTTGAGAAGAGCTAGTAGTTACAACTTGGAAAACAAGGAGGTTTCTTGGTGGGCTTGTGAGCACAAGTTGAGATCTTCCTTGGAGGTTTCTGCCAGACTGTGGATTTGGACTAGCTAGATTTTGAATTTGATCTTGAGGGATCTTGTAGAACTATTATTGTAATTGCTTTGTATTTGGATGTAACTAAGAAGGCCTTACAGCCCACCACATTGCATGTAAATAGTTATTTTATGAATAAAGAGTTGTGATTTGGTGTTAGATCTTGCATTATTGTCGTGTTTTTTATGTGTGGTTATTTGCTGGGGGCTAGGATATCTCCTTTGGGGATTCTCCTACCTTGCACTACGTCAAGTGGTATTAGAGTGAAGGTTGTTCCCAAGCTTGTAGACAGATCACTAAAGTTGAGGTAGTTTGCACTAGGACCTTGGGAGGGCATGCAAATGGATCTATGGTTGTGAAGATAGAAGGTTGATCTTGTTCGAGAAGATTGATTTGTTGGCAGTTGCAGAGGGTTTGTGAAGATCTTAGGAGATGGCTACGAGAGGAATAGACCCTAAGATGATTGTAATCTCCATGATATAGTGGAGAGGAGGATTAATGAGACAATAGCTCAAGTGGATGTTGCTTTTTCTAAAAGAGATGAGAAACAAAAGAAGGAAGTTATATGCTATTGGAGTTGGAGTCTACTGATCCAAAAGAGTGTTATCTGGCTGGTTAGAAGACTTGTTCAAAAGAGAATATGGAATAGCAAGGTTGAGGTGGAAGAGGTTGGTTTTATTGATTAGTTTGTGGAGTCTAATATAGAACCTACAAAGCAACTAGAGGTTGTTGCTGAGGATATTCTTAACTATTGGTCTTTTTTCCCCATTCAACCCATCATTGATAACTAATCTGAGAGATCTTCAATGGGCTAGATTCTTTGATATGGGTTAACATGCTTTTTAGTTGGGTTAACATCTCATGTTAACTTGGTTTCTTCATAAGCCAAGTTATCTCAGTTTCTTCATAAGCCAAGTTATCTCGGTTCAGCTAGTTCATGTGCCAAGTTGGCTCATTTTTCTTCATGTGTTGAGTTGTGGGTTAACGCGCATTTTCTACTAGGGTTAACATTCTATGTTGACCATTTTTTCTATTTCGGAAGGTTTACCTTTTTGCTCTTTTCAGAATAACAAAATTGTTGCTGCCTCTTCAACTAAACATTCAAGAAATGTATTGACTGACTATTGCATGCCACATGGCAGATCCTTCTTATGTTGGGTTGCTTTTAATCGGATGGTGGTCATATTTTCATAGTCTTGCCCTTTGGTCTTGCGAAGATACAATGGTGGTTAGATCTTGGGGCTTCTTTGGATATTGATGAGTGCATCTTAGTCGTTTGTGTGGTTACGTGGAGATATTGGATCTACGGTTGTGTTTTATTCATCGGTTGGGGATATTTTTATAGCATCTAGGCATCCATATTCAAAATAAGATCTACATCAATGGTTCACACCTTTTAGGGACAGATAAAATTTATTCCACGGGGGTCAACTCTATATTTTCATGGTGGATTAACTTGTGTGTTATCCCATCCCACATTTTTTGATAGTGGTATGGATTTATTTGTTGTGGCCATGGCACATTATAAGGATCATTTCTTCAATGCAAACTGACATTTTGAGCCTTGTTCCATGGTATTAATGCATCTCCATGCCTCTTTATTACATATAATGATCATATCTTTTGGATTTGATCTCTTATGGTTGGATGCATTGGTTTTGGTTACTTCTTGTCACTGTTACATCTGGAGTTATTCCATGATCAGATTTCTTCCATATTTGTAATAACTACTAGGTGTAGCGATTGAGTTTGGTTTAGGGTAGAAAATATCTGAGTTATGCCTGAGCTATAAAGAGAGATTTTGTAAATTTTGTAAAGGTCAAAACCTTTCTATTTCTTTGGCATTGCTCTAGCTTGCCACTGTAAATCCCCTTTGCCTCTAAATTGTATGACATTCTACCTTATCTCCTTCATCCATTGATGTATTGTGCAAGAACTATTTGCCTCTCATTAGTGTATTGTGAATATCTTCAATTTTATATGATTGTATATATTTTTGGCCCATGAATGATATATAAGTGAATTCTCTTCTTCCTTGTATCATTTATTTGGGTTTTTTGATCTACATGTGATTGTTAGATTAAAAAAAGTCTGGATGTGTATATCTTTTGGTGTTATGATGGTTCAATAGTGCATATATGGGTAGAGATTGGTTTGAACATTCTATTTTGGTGCATCACCTCCTTAGAATAGATTGGGTAGATTTTGTTTCTTGCATCTTCTTCTCCCTTTTCCTCTCAAGAGTAGTTAGGTGCATCTTGATAGCAAAGGAAGCCAACCTTCTCTGGAGATTTGACCTCAGAGTGCAAGTCCCACATTTGGAGGTCATTTCCATTTACACAAGGTCACTTGAGGCTCATACCTCAAGCAAGGGTATAGACTTTTGTGACAACACTAACCTTGTTGATGTTGGGATGAAGATTTCTTTTCATGATCAGTTGGTTGAGTTTGACATGGAGATTGTAGAGCATTCAATCGTGGATGATCTAGTTGTTGTTGGTGGTGAGTTGTGTATTGTCGAGTATCTTGTTGTCATCAATTAGACCACTGGTGTTGTGAGCTTGGAATGTATTCATGGAGATCTACATATTGTAGCTAATGTGGAGTTTGTTGTTGCTAGTGTGGATTCACCAATTGTTGATGTGGATGAGGATTTTTTGATGAAGCATTATGTACAATTTTTTCCTGGGAGTGAGGATGTTGATTTAATGGTTGAGATTCTTATGTTTGACAGAGTGATGCTGATGTGGGCGATTTTCATGTTGATTTTCTTACCTTTGTAGGAGTGGAAGCCTTTGGTGAAGATGAAGATGGTTGTAGATATTTCTTTTGGCATCAAAGTGTGGGACACACTTTTCTATTTACTTGGGGAGTTTGATGCAGGAGCATCTTGCATCTGAAAATAAAGGCGGAAAAAATTATTTTAAAAAAGAAAAAAAATTGGACGAGAGAGAAAGTGACAAAAATTAGAAGAAAAATAATAAATAAATAAATAAAATTGGAGAAAAGAGGGAAAATGCATTTAATAGGTGGCACTATTAAATGTAGCTTGTGGCTAAAGGGTTTATTTAATGTAACTTGCTAAGCTGACTTGTGGTTTGAGGGTTAATTTAATGTAACTTGCTAGTGGCCAACTTGTGCCTTGGTTTGGTATAAGTAGGGGGCTTTGTCTTGTCATTATTCTTTTTCATTCAGAGGAGGAGTGAGTGTGGAGAGTAGCTGAAGAGCGAGTTTTTTTAGAGTGTGTGGATAGAGTGCCAAATGTGAGGTAGTTTACACTTGGATCTTGCACAAGTTTGAGAAGAGCTAGTAGCTATAGCTTGGAAAACAAGGAGATTGCTTGGTGGGCTTGTGAGTAAAAGTTGAGATCTTCCTTGGAGGTTTCTACCAGAGTGTGGATTTGTACTATCTAGAGTTGGGATTTGATCTTGAGGGATCTTGCAAAATTATTATTGTAATTGCTTTGTATTTAGTCATAACCGAGATGTAAATAGTTGTTTTATGAATAAAGAGTTGTGATTTGGTGCTAGAGCTTGCATTTTTGTTATGTTTCCACTGTATGGTTATTTAGTGGGGGCTAGGACATCTCATTTGGGGATTCCCCTACCTTGTACTATGTCATAATTGAGTGATTCAATTTTAGTATCAACCGACCTGTAGTAGAATAGTTTTTTTTTTTTTTTTTTTTTTATGCAAGCTGACTTGGTGGATGTTAACTAATTTTTTGTAGGGGTATTCAAGCCAACTTGATATTCGGTTTCATATTTATGAAAGGTCAAGTTGTGGATTGAAATATGAAGTTGTGGAAGAGAAAGATGTGAATAAAGAAGGATATCTGATTAGGAGCAAGACATCCAAGGAGATGCAAAGAATATTTTGATTAGGAAGGATCTAGAGGATAAACCAGAATAATGATCTAAATTTGTAAATCAATTTCTTCATCAATTACGTCAATCATTGTTACTCTCTAACAATTGTAGCAATGAAGAAATCTCCTAATAGATATGACTTAATAGTCATTTTATAAATCCTCTAACAAGGTGGCATTTCTCGATTGAAGTTTCTTAAAGGCCTCGAACAAGACCCATCCTAATAGGGTGATTCAAATCCTTTATTTGGGTCACACCTAATAGTGTGTTTTATATCCTTTAATAGGATTGGCTCCTAATGGGGCTCACTTCAAAAGAATCAAAAGTTGTAACTAGTTGCATTGATAGTTTTCTCAGATTGGGTTTCCACATTAAATCTTGGTTTCTCATGTGTTCATGCTATTTTCTTAATTCTTTATCTTTTTGCAACTATGTTACTTAAGGTTAACACACATTAATATATCATGACTACTTTGTCAACTGAGTTATAGTGAATATCTATTTCTAACTGATATGTGCAAGGATTTGAGTTAATAAGAAGTTTGTATTGACATCTAAGGGATTTGGAATTTATTTTGTGGTAATTGATTCACCCCTCCCCTCTTAGTTACTCCTCTTATATTTCCAACAATTGGTATCACAGCTATTGGTGCTTGCAGAAAAGGTTTTAAGAACCTAAGATAAAGATCAAGATGTCTTACAATAGAGAGATTCATAAGTTGAATAGATAAAAATTCAAAGCATGGAAAGAACTCATGAAACTACATCTAGGAACCATTGGAGATACAGGTCTACACTTATAAGAGAATCGATACGTGGCACCTCTGAAGCCTTTAACTATGGATTAGATGGTGGACATGAAGAATCACAACACAATGATGATTGACATTGTTTCCTCCCTCAACTATTCTAAGTTTAATAAAGTCAAAGATAGTCCTACTGCCTATGATATGTTTAACAAACTAGCACAGATATATGGAGGAGATGATCATGTGAAAAGAACCAAAGAAGAAAGTCGAAGAGGCCCATTTGATCAAATGAAGGTGAAAGAAGATGAAAACATTGCAAAATATAGTGAAGGAATCAAAAGACAAGTATTTGCACTAGGTACACCTCAACAAAATTAAGACATAGCAGAAAGAAGGGATATATTCATCATGTATTGTGCAAGAACACTGATGATTGAGAAAAATGTTGCATCCAAATACTAGAAGGAAGTAATCATTACAAGAGTTCATACCTTGAATTAAGTTCAACTAAAGAAAGGTAAAGATCAAACACCTTATGAATTATGGTACGGCTACAAACCTAATGTCTATTATTTCAAAGTATTTGGAAGTAAATGTTATATCTTAAAAGAGACAAGGATATGAAAGATGTAAAAAGTGATGAAGACATATTCCTAGGGTACTACAACAAGAGAAAATCATATAAATGTTTGAATATTTCTACTCACAAGGCTATAGAAAGTGTACATGTAAAAATTGATGAGTTTGTAGAAAAGAGTGAAGAACAAAGGAGCAAGGAGCTTGAAGACTAAAAAAAACTTTGTTTATTTTGAGCCTGATACTTTACCAAAGGTATAAGAAAATGTGATTAGGCAACAATAAATATCACCACCTCAACAGTCAACACCACCTAAGTCACCTAAGTCTATAGTACAATCCAAGTTGTAGCTAGTAGTAGAGGAACCCAAGTCACAATTAGAGGGAACCAAGTATCAGATAGTGGGAACAAAGAAGAGTTTAGAATTTCATAGAACCTTTGAGCATGGTTAACCAAGTGAAACAAGTTTAGAACCTAGAAGAAAGGAACCTGTATTTGCTAGATATGTCAGAAGGCATCATGCACCAGAACAAATAATTGGAGATCAAACAGAAGGGATAATGAGAAGGAACAAACTAAAAGGTACATGTTTTCTTATTGAATTTGAACCTAGAACTATAAAAGATGCTTTGAATAATGAAATTTGGGTAGAGGAAATGAATGAAGAGATTGAGAAAATTGAAAGGGATAATACCTGGACTCTTGTTCCTAGACCCAAGGACAAAACTGTAAATGGTAAAAAGTGGTTATTTAGAAACAAATTGAATGAAAATGGAAAAGTGTCAAGAAATAAGGCAAGGCTAGTGTGTAAAGGATATGCCCAAGAAGAAGGTATAGAATAGAGAGAAATATTTTCTCCTAGTGCTAAACTTGAAGGGGTCAGAACACTGCTTGCATATGTTACATTTAAATGATTCAAAGTGTATCAAATGGATGTAAAATCAACTTTCTTGAATGGAATTCTGGAGCAAGAAGTTTACATTGATCAGCCTGAAGGTTTGACTGATCCAAATAAAAGAGATGTGGTATGTAAGTTACACAAAGCTTTGTATGGTTTGAAACAAGCTCCTAGAGCATGGTAGTAGAGGCTACATGGATAGCTGGAAAAGATTGGTTTTCATGGAATCAATGATAAGAGTAGTCTATATATCAAAGAAGGACCACAAAATAAGATATTATTAATAGAAATATTTTTGGATGATAAATTATTCATAGGTCACGATGACTTATGTAAATCATTCTTTGAATAAATGAAGAAAGAATTTTAAATATCAATGTTTGGAGAGAAAAAATTCTTTGTTGGTTTATAGGGTCATTAAATGAAGGATGACATCTACTTTGACTAGTTGAAATACATCAAGGAGATATTGAAAACCTTTGGAATGAAAGATTTAAAACTAGTTGGAATACCTATGTCTACTAGACATAAACTATCCAAGAATGATGATTCAAAAGAGGTAAATCAAACTACCTACAGATCTATGATTGGGAAACTGCAGTATGTTGTTGACAGAAGGCTTGATATTGCATTAGAAGTTGGTATATTTGCAAGGTTTTCTGTGAATCCCAAAAAAATCATATGATGGTAGTCAAAAGAATTATGAGATATCTAAGAGGCACTCAAGACTATGGTCTATGGTACAAGAAAGGAGGAAAATTTGAGTTGAAATCCTTTATTGATGTAGATTGGGCTAGAAGCATTGGTGATAGGAAGAGCACTAGTGGAGGAGATTTCTTTCTTAGAAAGAGGTTACAATCATGGACAAGTAAGAAGTAGAATTGCATCTCTTAGTCTACAACAAAGGTAGAATATATTTTTATAGTAGTTAATTGTTCCAACATAGTCTAGATTAAGAAACTATTGTTAGGAATGAAGGAAGAAATCAAGGACCTAGTGGTCATCTACTGTGATAACACAAGTGCAATCAACATATCTAAGAATCTAGTGATGCACACCAAGAAAAAACACATTGCAACCAAGTATCATTTTCTAAGAGAATTACTTCAAGATAAAGAGGTAAGACTAGAATATCATTTTCTAAGAGAATTAGTTCAAAATAAAGGGGTAAGACTAGATTATTGCATTAGTAGTTGGTATATTTTCAAGGTTTTCTACAAATCTGAAATAAACTCATATGATGGTAGTCAAAAGAATTATGAGATATATATAAGGCACTCAAGACTATGGTCTATGTTACAAGAAATGAGGAAACTTTGAGTTGAAATCCTTTATTGATGCAAATTGGGCTATAACAATTGATGATAGGAAGAGCACTAGTGGAGGAGAATTCTTTCTTAGAAAGTAGTTACTATCATGGACAAGTAAGAAGCAAAATTGCATCTCTCAATCTACAACAAAGGCAAAATATGTTGTTGTAGTAGTTAACTATTCCAACATAGTCTAGAGAAACAAACTATTGTTAGGAATGGAGGAATAAATCAAGGACCCAGTGGTCATCTACTATGATAACACAAGTGCAATCAACATATCCAAGAATATAGTGATGCACACCAAGAAAAAACACATTGCAACCAAGTATCATTTTCTAAGAGAATTAGTTCAAGATAAAGAGGTAACACTAGAATATGTGGACACAAAGGAAATGCTAACTTTAGTGGATAATATTCACCAAATGGCTAATATCACTCATCAAGGACCCCCAAATTTGGCTAATTATTTTGTACTTTTGGGGTGGCCATGCCACCTACATTATACAAAAATTGAGTCTCATGCTTAGGTCAATCATCAATAATAATACACAAGAATTTGTATTTTAGTGATGACTTTGCCAGTGCAATCTATTTTTTTTAGGTGGTGAATTATATATATTTGCATACAATTTCCAATTCTTGTCTTAATCGATGTATATTAGACAATATTTGGTGAAATTTTAAGTTAGGTTGCAGGTTAAGTATGTAGATTCGACATGCATCTCTAGTCTAGAGACTTTCCATGAAACTTCTTATCCTTTGTCACTTTGGCCCAAAATAGATTTGATGTGGAACATGTGTCTTTACTTTTGAGACTTTCTTTAAAACTCAGTATCCTTTTAAAATTTTGGCCCAAAATAGAATTTAAGCCATTGATTTAGGATCCTCCAATGATTATAAACAATAGAGATGTTGCCTCCATACCACCATTCAATAATTTAGAGGGAAACTATAATGATATAAGTGGTATAAATTTAACCTTCAAGCTTGATAATCAATTAGGATCCATAATAATAATAATAAAATAATGGTTTCTAGGTATGTGTACTTCTGTCCATAATTTAATTAATATTGAAATATTCGCTAGGATTTTATAGAATTTTCATATAGTTGAAAAAAAATTTATTTCCTACTCAAAAAAATTTATTTGCTAATAGAAATTAATTGTTTTCCCCCAAGCTAATGTTTGATTCACCAAAATTTTATACATTTTTCGAAAGTGGGGTTTCTTAAAGTTATCCATGTACAAAGGAGCATGTTGCTAACATATTTACAAAGCCATTACCTAAGGATGCATTTTTGTATCTTAGAGGAAAACTAGGGGTCATTCCCCTTTTGATTAGTGATGCATCAATCTAACTACATTGAAGATCTATCAAGTTGATGCAAAGAAGTCAGAGCTCATTATATATGAACCAATACACTAGGTACATTATAAACTCATTGTATAAAGTCTTTGGCATTTGATGTCAAAGAGGGAGAGATTGAATATGTCATGTTCATATCAAAATAATTGAGGGAGAGTTTGATTGATTTCATGAATCAGAGGAAGACATTTATATAACACCAAGAGGGGGAACTTGATCAGATGGAGTCTGAAGAGAAGATGTCAGAAGGAGAATCTCAATGGGCATTCTCATGGTTGAAGAATCAAAATAAAAGTAAGGATATTATAAATCATTTTATTTTCTCTAAGTTTTTTTCTTATGGCATGTTATGTTGCCATCAATGCTAAAGAGGAAGATTGTTGAAATAAATTATTCAATTGTATATTATCATTGATGTTACAAAAATGTTACATTCTAACATAGCACTACTACTAGTAACTAAGATCAAAAGACTCTAGTATCAACCAGGTAGAAGTTTAGAAGAAACCAAGTTTAGTGATCCAATGTAAACAAAGTTAGGTCGACCATTAAAGGATTCCTATGTAAACCAAGTCAGGTTGGTTATCAAAGAAGTTCAATGTAAGATGAATCAAGTTGGTTACCAAGGAACTCAGTGTTAACTAAGTGAATTAGTTTTAGTATCAGGCAACTTGTAGTAGAATAGTTTTTATTATTATTATTTTTATGCATGTTGACTTAGTGGATGTTAATTGTTTGTTTGTAAGGGCATTCAAGCCGAATTGACATTGGGTGTCATATATATAAAAGATCAAGTTGTGAATTGAAATATGAAGTTTTGGAAGAGAAAAAGATGTGAATAAAGATCGATATCTAATTAAGAGTAGGACATCCAAGGAGCTGCAATGAATATTCTGGTCAAGAAGGATCTAAAGGATAAACTAGAACAATGATATGAATTTGCAAATCATTTGCTTCATCAATTAGGTCAATCATTCTTACTCTCTAACAATTGTAGAAGTGAAGAAATCTCATAACAGAGTTGACTTAACAATCATTTTGTAAATTCTCTAACAAGGTGACATTTCTAGATTGAAGTGTCTTAAAGACCTCTAACAAGGTCACTCCTAATATGGTGATTCAAATACTTTAATAGGGTCACACCTAATAGTGTATTTTGTAACCTTTAACAAGGTTGGCTCCTAATAGTGCTCACTTTAGAAGAGTGAAAGTTGTAACTAGTTGTATTGGTGGTTTTCCCAAATTGGGTTTCCAGGTTAAATCTTGGTGTCTAATGTGTTCATATTATTTTCTTACAGTTTTATCTTTCTACAAATAAGCTACTAAAGGTTAACACACATTAATATCTCATGACTTCTTTGTTAACCAAGTTACAATGAATATCTAGTTCTAACCAAGCTGTGCAAGGATTTGAGTTAATAAGAAGTTTATATTGACATCTAAGGGATTTGGAATTTTTTAGTGGTAACTAATTCATCCCTCCCCTCTCATTTACTTCTCTTATATTTCCAATAGTAAGAAGGAATTTGGAGGATAGTAACCTAAAATATAAAAAGAGATTAGATAAAGGGAGAAGACTAAAATCTTTTGAGGTTGGAGATAAAGTGAAGTTTCATTTGAAGAAGAACATATTTCTAGTTGGTACTTATAGTAAGCTAAAGAAGAAGAATTTTTTTCCTTATAAGATACTAAGAAAGTTTGATAGTGGAAATGCTTTTGAAGTTGAATTACTGAGAGACATCGACATTTCACATATATTCAATATTATAGACATCTTTCAATACTTTGAAGTAGACGAGGAATTAAAAGATAACCTTGATTATCCTAATAAGAAGGATGACATTATTGAGAAGGTTTTGGATAGCATAATAAGTAAGAGCACTAGAGGAAAAGACTACATCTAATACCTTGTTCAATGGAAAGATAAACTGGATGAAGAGAATTCATAAATAACACAAGCTAAGTTGGATTTTATAATTCAAGCAAGAGCACCAAAGTTGTCTGATGTGGACATCAAGTTTTTTACTTGCCCCAAGTGTTTGATGTAAGAACATCTTGGGTCAATAAACAATCTTGCATCACCCAAAAAAATTTCTTATTTTTTGTATCATCTTTATATTCGCAGAGAAGTCATTGCTTCTTAGAGTTTTGTGTAGTGTGTAGTTAGCATCTTGTTGAGGACCTATTTTTAGTACTTTCCCGAAGGGCTCAAATTTTGATGTTTCATATTCTTTGAGTTATGTGTTGTTCTTTCTAGCCTTTGTTTCCTACTATTTTCATCCAACGAGGCATGTTATTTCTTTTAGCATAGTTTCCTATGATGATGTGGCATCTTGTGTAGTTGAGAGTTGAATCCTATGTTGTATTTAGAACTACCTTCAAGAGCATGTGAAAAATTGATAATTATTACTTGGTTTATGGTTTACATCTCCAAGAATGGACCTATATTGTAATTAAATGCCTAACTGGCCGACTTGTGGTCTAGTTGGCTATATAAGAACTTAGATTTGATGTAGGAAAGTAGCAATGATAGGAAGTAGTATGAGAAGTAGATAGTTGATAAAGACCATAAGCTTGGGCTTTGATGTTGTAATTCTTTGTTTAAGGTCGCAACCCGAAAGGTCTCATAGTTGGGCATGTTGGTTTCTATTTGTCACGTGTAATAAATCAATAAATCTATTATTTCAAGAGTCTCTTTGCTGCAATTTTGTGTTTTTCTTCCATGAGTACTCTTGACAAGGTGATAGTCAATTTAAGTTGAGTTTATTCCTCATACCATCCTTGTGTTAACACACAATTTTGATTGGCTTGCTTTTTTAGCTACATGTAACCTCACCCTTGTCTTCACTAGAGGATTCTTTTGTTTGTTCTTATGCTTCCTTGGTTCGATGGAGTGAGCTATGTAAATAGTATTTATTCCTATTTACTAGGTGGATGCAGTGGCTAGATACCTATAAATTTTGGTGAGATGGATAATTTACCATATGGACACATTTCTTTTCATTCTTATTTTGAAGGCAACCTTTCATGTTCAATTGACTAACTCTTCAAGCTGTGATGTTTTATGTCATCCGTATCTTCAAGTTCATATGTTTTCCTTTGTTTATCTCTTTATTCAAGTAGTGTCATTTGAGGGTACTATTCTTGAAGGTTATAGTCTTCTCTACCTAGTTAGGTTCTATTTTAGTGGAGGTTTTTCACATCAACAATTACTTTTGATAGAGTTTGCATCTTTTGTATGATTTAGTGATGTTCTTCATGGTCATTATTTTGTTCCTATATTCTTGGACCTTCTCTAGTTTGGAGGCTTTTTTAGTCATTCACTAGTCTTTTAGCATTCTTTTTTTCTTTTCATGGAATATAGTTTTTTCGATGCGATTTTCACTATTTCTTTGCTTTATAGAGATTTGGTTGTGATTTGGTTCCTCATTAGACCTTTTTATTAGGACCCAAGTTTTCTTTTTGCATTATAGTCTCCTTTTCTTTTCATGCATTGTTTGTAGCTACATTGTTGATCATCTTTAGGGGGGTGTTAGAGAAAAACGTTTAACTTAATTATTTTATTCAGTTACCTTTTATGCCTTCTTAAGATTTCACTTTATCTATTGTCACTTTTATTAATTAATTAATTATTAAATATTTACCTTTTAGGGTTTCTCTTTTAGGTCTTGGTCTCATTCTATAAGGATTGATTCATTTTATTCTATAATTCAATTCCATTATCTATGAAAAAGATCTCTCCTATTTTTAGAGCCAACTTCTTGCCTTTTTCTCCATTCTTCCTTATGATAAGTTATTTTGCATGCAAGTGTTCTTCGATTTCTGTGAAATTGAAATGCCAAAATAATACAAAAAGGGAAAAAATGAAAAATGATAGATGAAGATCAATAGAGCATCTAGGACTTCTAGGGCTAGAGGATCTAGCAATGGAGATGAAAGTGGGGAATCAAATGAGGATGATCTTGGAGATGGAAGGGATTTTTCAGTGCCTACCATCTATTGGGTTGTAACATCCAGACTTGGGTTGTTGGGAGATGAGCTTTTGGGTGATGTGGCTTCTTGGGATGTCTTGGGCACGAGGATTTTGATGAGCCTACAATATCTTACCCTTAGCGGTTCCTTGTTTCCATATCATTGTCTTTAGGTGGGAGGTTCAACTTGGACTAATTCAAAGTTTTCACTAGGTAGCTGGGATTTTTTGTGTCATTTCCTACTCTATTTTATTGGTTCACTAATTTTTTTGAGCTTCATGGCTTCATGGTCCAAACCCCTTCTTTATTAGGGTATTTCATGCCTAATTGGATGGGATTTTCCTCTAGTTCTTAATGTTGATTGTCACTAGATTGGAGGGTTGTGATGAGATTTTATTCCTTTTGTTGTTTCTTCTGTGGCTTTTTTGGGTGAGCTTGGTCATATGGTTCTTATAGGTTGAAGCACGATCTTCATCTTCATTGGGTGTTTGGAGCTAGGGCCAATAGATTTTTGAAGCTTTGTGATTCTTCTTTGGAGGGTAGCCATGTCCTTGCCCTCCCTATTTGTCCTTCAAATTTTGAGGATCTTTGTGGTAGGCATGTTCTAATCATTCCTCTCGTTATGCGATGAGATCTATTTGGTTGTGTCTCATGGTCTTTCTCTTGGTTTGGGTAGAATTTTTGTTATTTTTTTGGAGAGATCTAGTGTTGTTATGATGATCCTTTTTTATTCAAATTCTATCTATGTTTTGAGTCTATGGCTGCTCTATGCCTAGATTCATAAGTGAGTTTTTCTGTGTTGCTGCCAAGAGGATGCTAACAATTTTTAAGGACCCTCTATGGCTTTGTCTTATTTTTAGTTAAGTAGAATTTTCATTGACAAAGTTTTCCCATAATGGAGACTGTTGCCTAATCTTATTTTTATTTAAGAGGGTTTTGAGTTCTGCTTCTTCTTCTCCCAGTGACTCCTATTAAATTGAAGCTTCTCCAATGGTCTCTTTGGTTGTGTTTGGAGGCCCTCAAGGTTGAGGGTTGGCTTCTTCTTCTTCAACACTTAGATCATATCAAGGTGGAGGTATCATCTATTGAGGTGGTGATATTCTATGCTATTGGTGTTGTCAGTGGTAGGTATGTTCCTTTGCCTTTATGGCTGGGGGGGGGGGGGAGGCTTTAAAGCAATTTTATTTGAGACTTTCCTTTCTCTTCATCTTCCTTTCGAGGTGGGTTCTCTTTCTATTGAGGTGGAAGTGGTTGTGGATGGGAGATTGGGTACAGAGATGCTTTTTCTTTATTACAAATGTAGCTAGTGCTAAGAGTATGTACTTTCAGATGGTTGATTAGATTGTGTTTAAATATGGATGCTATGATTGGGCACTAAGAGTAATTCCCTCCATTTTCCCTATGATTTAGTGGATCTTATGGGTCTTTATTTTCCCTTTTGGGTATCTGTTTGTAGCCCATGCTCTACCCTTCCTATCTTCATGTTTGTGTCTCTCTTTTGGCCTTTGGCTGATTTTTTTATAGCCGAGCTCTTGTTGAAAATCTATTTCCAATGTTTCATCTATGTTGAGTTAGAGATCCCATATAAAATAAGGTTGCAATAGGTTTCAAGGCCCCATCAAATCCTATTTTACTTAAACAAAAAATAATAGAGAAAATATTAAATAGTATTAATGAGATCTTTCCAATCATTTCTAAAAGTTTTTAGCTTCTTTTACCAAGGAAGATTCCCACTACAATCCACCTAGTCTATTTTATGTTCTCTTTGTAGTCTACAATGCTTATGTTTATCTATGCATAATTACTTGCTAGGTTATTCTACTACACTTTCAACAATTTTTTGCTTGCTTTTCTTTTTAAAGTATACTTATATTGTACACATATATGTTAAAATATTTATTTAAAATTAGTATTTTATAAGATTTTTTATTCTTTCCTATTTTGAATTATATGAAAGAGGATTTATTAGATATAACTTTGTACTTTTAAAATGTTAATGTAGTAATTTAAATAAAATTTAAATTCTTTTATCAAATCATTTAAGTAGTTGATTTTATTGTCTAGTTTAAACTATAAATGATTGTCACATCAACAATGTTTTTACTGATTATCAAAAAATACAAATTAAGCTTGGTACAAAACTTGTGTGTCAATTCATTAACTTAAAGTACACTCAAATATATGTTCATGTAAACAATTTTTTAATCAACCTTCTTTTGTATTTTATGATGACCACATATATATATCGACATGTTATTATTTGTATAACCTAAAATCCAAAGAAAAAGTTAAATATTTCATAGTTACTTTTATATAAAATCAGATAAAAGATTATATAATCATTAATTTATTCTCATTAAAATTTAGATATGTAAAGTTACTTTTAATAAAATATTCCATAATAAAACAAAAGTTACAATTAATTATTTGACCATTTTACTAGCAATATAAAGAAAATACTATTTTCCAAAACCATAAAACATGAGAAAGTCAAGTAAGGTCAAATGATAGGCAAGAGCCTACAACACATGTAATAATGAATCTTGACTTCGATTTCTTACCTATAAAAAAAAGTCAAGTGATTATAAAATTATTTAATTAACTACACTAAAATTAAAGAAATATAAAATTGATTTTATTATATACAATTTTTGTTGTCTGAAATAGGAAAAATAATAATAATAAAACTAAGTTATTAATTATAGTTTTTTCTTTTATTTAAAAATTAAGATACAATTAAATTAACTTATTAGTGAGATGGTGTAATAATTAGCATATCATCCAATTATATGTATTGCAATTTAAAAAGTATAAAATTAGATCCATAGGTCCTAAATTGGTTCTACTAGATCCTTTCTTATCCTTTGGAATTTTTTTTTTTCAATCATAAAAAAAAGAGCTACAAATAATATAATAATTATTTCTTAAACATTTCATTCAAATATCATTTTTGGATTAGAATTCTTCACCAAATGTATTAAATTTAGGAAAAATTAAACATAGTCATGAGATGAAACAAAGTATTGTTTGAGAGGAAACTCAACTCCCAACTAACCTAGGTTAACCTCTAATCAAAAGTATCATTTGGATATTGCATAGTTAAAAATTTATAAAACTAAATAAAACATAATCATGAGATAAAACAAAATATTGGTTGGGAGGAAACTCAATTCCCAACTAATTGGGTTAATAATCTCTAATCAAAAGTATCATTTAAGCATTGCATAGGAAAACTATAAATTCACATAAAAATAAAAGAGCCAAGCCCAATAGAAGAGGAAGCCCTCAAGTACTTTTTAAAAAAAAGGTAAAATATAATAGAGCTCTTACATTAATAAAAAAACTTCTAAACCTTTGAGAACACGTTCAAGGGTTCTAGGAAAAATAAGGAAGAAGCCAACATGGGACTATGTTGTTAGTGTATCATTTTTTCTACAATGAAGATTGTTTCTACATTTATTGATCGAAACTTATTTATCAATTTTTTTTTTATATTTTTGTACAAAGTTGTCTTTTAAAACACTTTATGACTATTATCTAATTAAAATAGGCAGTCTTAAATCCTTTTCTTATTATTGTACTTACAATAAGCAATATACTATTGTATTCAATTTACAAATTACTGAATTATTATCCACCAAACACAAATAATTATTTTTGGGTAATTTAAATATTTCTATATTTTGTTATTTATTTATAAATTTATTATATTATACATATTAAATATCTCAAACATAATTGGCTCAATTTATTTTGTGTTATAAGAGCCTTTTCATCAAGGTTCTTCGTCAAGTCTACAATTTGAGGTCATATTGGTCATTTTTCCACTTTTGAATTAGATATAACATGCTTCAAATTTGTAAATTTAATAATAAAACGTTAAACTTTATCACAGGTAATATATTTTTTTGATAAGTGATAGATTTTATTGATGTTTAAGAAAGGATTAAATTGCAAAACATACAGGCCTGCTTGCCTTGCACGCCTAGATTTTTAACTCCTGCCCATTATTAACTATCACAACATCAACATCAAACCCCAGTGAGCACGAGCATTAGAACCCAATCTGTCCACTACAACAAAGTCACCCATAAAAAAAATAGACCAAAAGACTAATATAGACACAATACCAAACAAACCTACAAGAAATATGCCCTACTACAGAAAATGTACTGCTGAGTGTGAACTAGAAGATGGATCATCCATTCCTCTAATAGGCAACCATATCCTCCCTCAACTTAGAGATCATCACTCCTCCCATTATAGGTATCTTGAACCTCATCTTTCGATCCAGCATCGGAGGTTGCACATCTCTTGCCATTTCCCATGTGTCTGTTTCCTTGACCTTTCTTGGCATAAATTTATGTTTGTGCTTCCTCTCCTCTTCCATAAGCTTTTGGTCCTCCTCCCATTTAGCTAAATATTGGATAAAAATCATCCAGGTTGTGAGAGCCTCACCCCTCCTCTTCCAAATTAGAGCCTCCATTTTCTCTTTAAGCCTTGAACATGCTCGCTATGGAAAGACAATGACATTTGGAAAAAATATGCAATTTAACTTTTTCCTATCTCTAGAAAGTTTTCCAAACCCCTAAGTGACCATAATTGGTGCCTGCTCCATGTGACTTCTACTCACTATCTCTGTAGCCTCTACACATGCCAAATGAATTGACTTTGGCCACCATGTACCACCTCACAACTCCATTATTTCAGTGTCCTAGAATTTGTTTGATTAGCTTGGGGGTTATGTATTTCAGATAGAACGATATTTGTAAAGTCCTCTACCATCTCTTGATGTATGCCAAGACTAACACCAATGTTGGCCATTTTGTCTACCCACTTGTTGCCTCCCCTTCTAGTGTGGGAAACACAAAATCTCTCAAAACCATCTAGTAACCTTTAGATCCTTTTAAAATGTACTTGTCAAGAGTCTAAGCCTCCATTTTGCCCTTGGTTATACCATTGATCATTATTTCTAAATCACCAACTAGATGAATCTTCTTTCCACCAAATTTCTTAGCAACATTGATAGTAAATATTGTCGCTTGACATTTTGCCACATCATTTGTCCCCTCCAATAAAGACTTTGCTTCTAGAACCAATATATTATTGTCTACATCCACGATTGTGCAATCGACCCCACATCATCTCGGGTTGCCTTTGGAAGTCAATTAATGAACCATTATAGGCAATATTTTTAAAACATGTGATATTAGAAACTTCTAGATTTCATAGTATTTTGTGCAACATATGAATTTAGAAACTTCCAAATTTTTGTAAATATTTCTACAAGAAGATGACAATTGGATTGTAGACTTGTCCATTTTGCATTTTTCCCACCAAATTTTTAAATTACCTTTTGAAACATTTGTCTTGGCAACTATCCTTTAAAGATTGTCCTTCCTCTTTCTATACCCCTCTTCAATAATAGTTCCCTAATGAAATTAAAAGATTTTTAATAGACCCACCAAAAATCGGTTCTAATCATCATCCCCTCTATTTAAAAAAACTCCCTTTTCATATAGCACAATCCATCTTCCAAACTAAACTAATTTTTTTTTTTTTAAAGCCTATTATTGTATTTGTCGTAGGCAATATACTATTGCAATCACCTATTCTTAAATTGTCATTATTATTTTGAATTTCAACCAATCAGATCTAGATAGTTTTAGTTTTTATTGTTACCTTATAGTTTTTAACATATAAATGTG
Organism: Cupressus sempervirens; assembly: GCA_028749045.1. Taxonomy (NCBI): domain Eukaryota; kingdom Viridiplantae; phylum Streptophyta; class Pinopsida; order Cupressales; family Cupressaceae; genus Cupressus; species Cupressus sempervirens. Next base: position 168,836,356 of record CM053791.1, on the reverse strand, counting down.
AAATTTTTTATTGTATAAATTAGTACTATAAATTATTATAACTTACGGTAAATACAAGCCACTATGTGACACTTTGTTTAAATTGTACTTCACAAGAGAAAAACTGCCTAAATACAACTATACCACTATCAAAGGTAACGTGACCTTATTTTGATGAGAATCCAGCGAAGAACATTATGTGGCAATAGCGTGCTGGCAAATTGGGTGGACAGAAAGTCTAAATTTTAGAAAGCGGCATGACCTTAAAATTACCTCATCAAAAGAACAGATACAGACGACACACACCACTTGTCTCTTAAGTCTTACAATGATTACACAGAGTACTGTACAATGGTCTTCACTTTTAATGGCGGACAAGTACTCTGATTGGTGTCTACACCATTAAAAGTTGGGGGCAGCGATTTGTGATGGGAAAATCCCTGCAAATCACTCTCAATCTCCGATTGAGTTTTTCATGCCCACATACATGCCCTTTTGTATTGTGGTGCCACATTCATTCTCCGTTGAAATATCTGGCTACTGATTTCTCTCTCAAGAGAGTCTCCATTGGTGAAGCTCTTTTGGTCAGATTATTTTTGTTTTGGTGGATATATACATTATAGAAAGTAGTAATCACAAAGTTATGATGGGGTTGTTTAAAAAGATGTGAGCATTTATATTTAGAGTTAATATATATAGGTAGCTTTTGATGATTAAATGGTTGCTTGAAAAGATGTGAGCGACTACATATAGAGTTAATATATATAAGTAGCTTTTGCCATTTGACTTTTTTTTATTATATTATTGAAGATAAGTGCATCTTCTTTTCCTTTCAATTCATATACTTTTTTATAAATTTTAATAAATGATGTACTTTTGTGTAATGTGAGATTTACTCTCATATGTCAATATTTAACTTTACTTACATATTCTATTATACTTGACGTTATCTCATCCTTATCTCCATAATTTCACATTTCTAACATTTATTATGCCCATTATTTTGTCCCATAGTCCATACAATTATTCCTAATTTCACTCCCTTGTCCCAAGTCAATCACTAATGTGGGCTCAATCTCAAATTTGTAGATCTAACCACTCAAATTTTGAAATTCTAATTTAAAGTATTGACCAACTCCTACCAAGAACTAACCTCATATATATTTGGCATAGTTTGTGGCTAAGTAAAAGTGTTTAGTAAAGTCCAGTGTGCATTCACTATCATTAAATGCCAAGAATGAATTGTTTACATAGCTTAAGGTAAATCTCATGCTAGGAACACTTCAGTGAGAGTATTAAAGTGAATCTAGGTTTGCATCATCATTCTAAGGCATTTGCATGTTTGGAAACATATATCTTCAATCATTTCCACAACCATAAAATTGATCCTTCCCAAAGTTCAACTTTAGAGCTTGCAAACCCCTACTATCCAATAATCTCTTTTAGATGTTTCTAAACACTACAAGTCCTTTATGATCAAAGAAGAGTAATGAATCAAGTGAATTGACAAGTAAATGCACACATCCAACTAGATTAGATCCATGTGCACCAGATAATAGATTTGCATCTCTAAAAATGGATAAGATCCATAAATTGACAAGTAAGAGATATTTTACATAACAAATCAATTTGTGATATTGCTATCACAATTCAATTGTGTAGTTGTTTTAAGTCAATTTGACACAATGAGTGCTAAGTGTTCCATTCATTATCATGGGAGATGGGTTCATATGGACCGTACTCATGAAATATGGGTCAATGAGTTTGACTAAAAAAACTACATAGTTGAATCCTAATAGCAATATCACAAGATCCACAAAGTTGACCCATAGTAGATTAACAAAGTGTCCTAAGAAAATTATAGATAGGGGTTCTATGTAGAAATATGTGAGAATGCCTAAACAATCAATCTAAGCTAATAAACACATACGCAATGAAGGATTATAGATCAAAAATGAAATCTTTACCTTTGGTTACTAGTTGTATCATGCCTCCATTGTCCTCCTAGTCTTGAGTTTCTCAATTTTCGCAAGCCCTCAGATCGTGATCAACTCCCTTCTTCAAGATGCTTCAAGGTTTTGGAGATTTGTGAACTCCAATGCAAGATCTATCAAATGACCTTAAAACGCTAAATGCAAATGATTGATAAATAGATGAAAGAATTAAGATTCTAATGGATATTGGATGAACAACTATGGAGTTGATGACTAATTGCTTGTGAATGTTCTAATATTAATTCAAAAATGCAAAGTCTAATTGCTTTACTCAAATTCTAGGTGTTGGTATGAGGAGATAGAGGTTCCTTTTATAGACTCTGGGAAGACTATAGCCTAGGTGGAAACATCTGATGATGGAGAGATAATTTAGGATACATGGACGAATGAGATTGACTTGGTTGGAGAAATGGAGGAAATCAAGGGTTTAGTTGAGATGTGAGAGAAAAGTTGGGGGAGGAAAGACTCTTCGTAGACATCTCATCAAGACTTCTTGAGAGGACTCTAGCTTTAGGGAGGACTTCACAGACAAGTGTCTCATGAGCCCCTGTTGACTACATGAGGTGGATTGATTGACTCCAACTCAATAGAGGAAGTGGAAGAGGACTTGGTCACCTAGGGACATGTGTCCTAGGGGTTGAGTTAATCAAGGCCACATATCCTCTTTTAGCCCCATAAAATAGGACACATGGGTGAGGATAAATAGTATTTTTAATAATTAATTAAAATGAATTATCGGTGCAACTATGAGGTGGCACATGACATGGACTGACTAGGTGGACTAAAAGACTTAGTCATTTAAGTGAGTGGATAATTAAACAACTTAAATAAATCACTTAATATGACTATTTATAAGACTTGGTGTAGCGTAACTGACTTAGGTGAATTAGTTTAATAAGTTAAATAATTTATTAATACTAATAGAGAAATAATATTAATTAAATATAAAAATATTTAAATAATTAATAGAAAGTGAATTAACTTAATAAATTAAATAATTATTAAAGTTAATAGAGGAAAATTTAATGATTAAATATTAAAATATTTAATTAATGGACTTGACAATTTTTAAGTGTATACAAGGGTGAACCTTTCTGGATCCTTGAAGATGGGTGGAATTAATGTGCACATCAAAAATATTAATCTTCACTTATCCTTTTTTAAGCTTAGGGAGATCCCCCTTATGTGAGTGTGTACCTCCTTTTACACATCACTTATTATAGGAAAGTTTAATGAGTTCTTTTCACGTAGCATCCTTATAGATACTACTTGTACAATGAATGTTATAACTGAAGAGCATCATTACACTAGATAATTGTAATTAGATTTATATGGAAAATATGATGTGATGATCAAAACTTTCAATGATTTCAATTATCCTATCCATGGTTCTATTACCTTTCTTGTAAATGTTGTTGGTAAGACCCTTTAGGTCACCTTTTTGGCATGCTAACTTCCAGTCAATTTAAAGTTAGACTTGGTCTTCCTTGGCTCACCTACATGAAAGGTGTAGTCTAGCCAATGTACATGTGTTTGAAATTTATCCATGATATAAAAATCATAATGGTTAATGATAGTCTCTATCAGTCTATGGTGCATTGAGGGACTTTGAGTTTGACTTATTTTGGCTTTCCATACCTCAACCAATCCTACCTTGGAAAGAAAATATTTGTCTATCTTATCTCAAATTCAAAATGTACAAGATTTTTTTAGCTTGGTGATCCTAAGATAGTCCATCTCTTTGCCCTGGACTTGGATTTCTTCCTACACCTCTTCTTTTTTCTTCCTTTCCACCCTCTATATCATATAAGCACTCCATATATGTTACCTCTCAACCCATTATCATTCCTTGTGTCCTTCCCCTAGAAGAACAAAAGGGCCCAATATTGATTGATCCAAAACCAAAAAAATATTAAGAAAAATAGAACATAACTATATGCTCATGACCACTACCATAAATATCATGCTAGAGCTCAAGAGCATGCTTCCAAAGTATTTTCTATTGGTATCTCTAACCATTGTTGTCTATAAACATCAATCACTTAGTCATTTACAAGGCAAAGTCAGACAGTCATCACTATGACCGAGCTACTCTACATAGGCCAGAAAGTCATGTACATAAGATAGTATGTACCAAGTAATTCTATAGAAGCCGAGTAAGTATGGTCACAAAGAAATTTTCTATATGGGTCAAGCTCATTCAGTAACTGAGCAAATCATCAATGACTGAGTGAAATTCCTAGTATATAAGTACTAAGTGATAGAGTATGTGATGAGAAAAGTATATGTCAAGCATCGAAGAAGTTAATAAAGGTCAAGAAACAACAATGTCGAGCACCAATACTAGTAGAGGTTGAACAATGTAGAGTTTACATAAATTTCAAGAATGGAACAAAGTTTTAGGAAAAATGATTATCAGACCAACTTGGAAGGATTGGTTAAGTTTTGAAGAGGTTTTAATAGAAAATTTTGAGGTTGTTACAGAACATTTACATGGCGTGGATTACATATCCCCATGTATATGCTCAATAATTAGGATGAAGAGGCAAAACATGGAACCATCTAGAAGACTCTTCATGGAATATTTATATAGTGATGATCTTAACCTAGATTGTGTATGTGTGTAAGTGATTGTGTGCGAGTGTGTGAAGATCAAAGAGAAGAAGATCATAAGTCATTCAAGGGTTTTTCTATCATCTAACATAACAAGTGACCTATTCATAAGTAGTGAAATCATAAGGGAAAGAAAAGAGTATCATATCAGAGGAGAAGATCAGTTAGAAAGGAGAAGATTCCAAATCAGCTTACAGAGAAAACCGAGATTCAAGTACTGAGTTAGTTTTAATAGACTTGAATAAGGGTAAATCTCTTAACAAAGTGATCTTAAGAGATCTTTGTAAATCTCCTAATAGAGTCCTTACTTAGTTGTAAGTGTCAGATCCTCTAACATGGTGAAACCTAATAGTTTCTTAAGTCTTTAACAGGATAGACTCCTCAAAGAGTAGATCATATATTATGGTCAAACACTATAAACTTAACTAGCTAACTTTATTACTGTAGTAGTGAAGATTTATGGGTGTCATCTCCACCCCAGTTTTACCTTCACCTTAGAAGGTTTCTAGCTAACAAATACTATGTTATGTGTTATTACTTTCATGCATGTGATTGAATTTATTTAGATGTCACAACAAGTTTACATTTATAGATTTGCATGCACAAGTTATTATTGGATGTGGATGAATCTATGAAAAGGTATAAATTGTTATAGATTCTGATTCATCCCCCTCTTAGTATCTAGTTTACTCCATAAATCAACACTTTCCTCCCCTAAGACACCTATTGATGCATTGACATTGTTTAACAAACCTATCCATAACTCAAGAGAGGAGGTTAACTTGAAAAATATGAAAATTTGAACAAACATGATAATTCTATCTATAACTTAGATTCTATTACAATTAATTTGGATGGAGAAGATACTCATGATGATGTTGTTGATGTTTCTAATGTAAATAACTATTTTTATTCTTGTTATTCATGTTATATGTATGAGCTTATAGATGTTAGTCATAATTTATCGAGTATATTTTAAAAATAATAATCTCATAATCCTAGTGAGAGAGAAAGTGACTCATCTTTACAACATGGTCCTTTTTTGGAACTAGCTATTGTTCCATCTTTTGTTATTGATGTTTCCTCTCTCGCGCTTACCCACCTTCCTTAAAAACTATTGACCAAGATGGAGAGGTAGTGAATATGCGTGATTCTTTCCTCTAATACAATGGATTTCTTTGTGTTTTCTTGTTGTAATATGTTTCCCCCATGATGTGTTTCTTGATATATGTTTTATTTAGATTTCTTAAAATGGCCCTTCTTGCTCCATTGGTACAAGGTGAATAATTTGACCCATTGTGATATTCCTCTATTTGCATCTCATTTCTTCTATATTTCATTACATGTTATGCTTTACATGTTCATTATTCATAAATGTACTTTTGTTGTCTAATTGGAGATGATGAAAAATGGTAATTGTATTGTATTAAATTGGAAGCACTTCAAACTAATGATAGTTTAGAACCTATTTAATGTGATACCATCATCTCCTTGCATCTATCCTCCTTTCTTCACATTTCTTCTCATTTCTCCTCGGTGGAATTGGGGTAAGACCTAATTGATCCTCTTTAAAGCTACTAGTTCATGGCATAAAACTTGAGGTAGATCTAACCACCTAGGTCCTCCCTTTCCCTCATCCAATCACTTAGAACCCATTTTCTACACTATAACGGTCATATCTCACAAATTGTTCCTAATTTCCAGGATCTAGGACCAATTTTGGGACCCTGAAGGTGTTCCTACTTTTTTGGGCCCTAGTTGGAAGGGAAAAAGTGCATCCTTTTCCTATCAGGGATGTGGTGTGTCCCTTCTTGGGTCCTATCTTGTGTCCCTTTCTTGGGTCCTGAGTCTGGGTTTAGTTGCAATGTAAAATTTGAGGTAAGTTGACATGCGGGAGAAAGTTAATTTTGAGACCTTTATAAACCCATCAATTTTCTCAATTTTGCATCCATCATTCAGATGTGTGCTAGAAATCAAGTACTCAAGTCTCCAGGTTTTCAAGTCTTAAAGAATTCAAGTCTTAAAGTATTTAAGAAAAGTCCTCCATTGAAGATCAAGGATTCAAACATTCAAGAAATTGAAGGAGTTTATCTTAAAAATCTCTCTCAATCCATCCAAGGTCCTTTATTGCATCTTATACATCCATTCATTTGTATTCTTGATCCCATCTAATTGTTAAAGAGATATCATTGCATGAGATTCGAGAGATCTAGCTATTTTTATGAAAATTCATACATTTATGCAATTCAATCATTTCAATTCAAGGTTAATTCCTAAACTAGGGTTTGACTAAGGAAAAATACTTCATCTTCAATCATAGTTCCTTTGCAACCCTTGATTCCTACAATAATCTCACCAGTTCTACCAAAAGATGCTCTAATAGATTCATCTTCTATCATCTTAGCATTACCCAACACATTCTTCCAAATCTATAACCTGGATTTCTTTGTAAATTCATCTTCTTCAAATAAAATTTGTAACTTAATCCAAATTTCATATGCAAAATATAAAGATTTTACCTCAAAATACTTTTTTCAAGGAGACATGATAGCAATGTCTCTCTAACATAGATATTGTACATGAATAGATCTTTGTCATCTTATGTGCAATTCATGAAATCTTTCTTATCAATAACAATCTTCTTTTCCCTTGTAACCAATGAGTAATTTTCTCCCATGCATAACAAGTGAGTCTTCATCTTATCCTCCCCATTGTCATAGTTAACTCCAACAAACTTTAGACTTTATTTCCTTGATGTATCCATGGATCTCCTTAAGCTTTTAGACTTTCTCTTCAAGGACTTGATGCTCTAATACCAATTGTTGAAAAGTAAAGTCCACCAATATAACTGAGTTATATGCTTTAAACAACTTTTATCAACTTAAAAAAATTTGAAACATGTAATAAAAAAATACAACAACCATAAGATAAAAATTATGCAATGTGACACAAGATATGTTAGCTAGGGAAACTCTTGATCAGAGGGAAAACCCTGATGGGAATTATTCTCACAAGATAATGCACTAATATAGAAGTTCCTTGTTAGTTTGTAGTGACTGATCAAGGAAGTACTACACACTCACCATAATTCCTCAATAGGGTTTAGGGTCGGGTCGGGCCTTGAGTGAGGGTTTGGGGGTGGAAACCCCAAATATAGGGGGGTGATAGCCCATGCTTGTCAGGGGTACGATTGTGTATCTATTGAGATTTTTTTATTTTGTAATTTTTTTGGGTGGGGGTCGGGGGCTATTTAAACATCTATTTCTCTATGGGCTGACATGTCATAATTATTTTAGTGCTAATTTTGTAAGCAATAAAAATCTTGTATAAAATGGCTTCGGATTATGGATTTCATAATGTGTGATGTGATAATAGCTTCTTGCAATGGTATTGAGTTGTAAGGATTACATATTGTAACCAGGTTGTAATCACTGAATAATAAAAATATTGGACTCACTCTTTGATGGATGTAGCCCAAAGATTGGGCGAACCATGTTAAATCTTTCTATCTTTATTTCTCTTTTGTGTACATTATTATTTTCTAATATTGGATATATTTGCATGTAATTTCTTTTTATCTTGTTAATCCTAACACTTGTAAAAGGACATGACAACCCTATTAGGAGCCAAATGAATACAATCAATACATATGAGTCCCTGTTAGGAGGATTTGAATTTTTGTTAGAAGATTATAACCTTGTTAGGAGTTGTACCAACCCTATTAAGAGTTCAAAGGAAGACAATTGAGCCCACTATCCAAATTGCTTCAGAACAGGTACAAATGCACCCATTGTCTGAATTGCCTCAAACAAATTTTCATGATAATATATCCAATAGCTAAATCAACCAAACAATAATTTTTTTCCCAATATAGTTCTTTTGAAGTTCACACAATCCTCAACATCAAAAACTTCTCTAATCTTCACAATTTCACATTCAAGCTTGCATAGCATAATATATGATCTCATTGATGATTACAACCAAAGAAACATATTTCTTTTAAACCAAGTCCTAATAACTAATTTAGTCAACCTTGAGGATTTCCAAATGTACAATGAATAGTACAAGACCATCATAAGATATTACAATTAGGTTCCATATGCTACAATACAAGTTACATCAATTACAAAACTCAATTAGCCTCACAATATCCATTACAAGTCTTCACACAATGATCATTTGATTCCACTATGTTAATCGTAGCATCAAAAACATGTCTTCAACCAACATTCAATCCCATTGAAAAAAATTTAACCTCTCTAAAAAGATACAATCCAATTACCAAAACTCTATCTCTAGCAACCTCTAAAAATTATCATTAGAAAACTCTGCATAACTTTGTCAAGTCTTCACAATTCTTTCTAATGCAAAAGTATCCTGGTTGTAAAGGAAATCTTGCATCAACCAAAAATATTTATGTCATGTCATTTTTATTATTTATGTATAGAGTTACTATTTTTGAAAACTTACAATTTTTAGTAAGTGAGTCATACAATCTTTGAAGGTTCCAATTTCACAAGTGGAGGTTCATCTTAGTCATATTAGCATACTAGCAGAGTAGCATCAACATACCATATCTATTGTAGAAGTTATTGAGGTTTTTTAGTAAAAAACATTTAAGCTCAATCTTGGAGGCCTTTAAGGCTAGATTAGAATGAGGTCAACCCTAGACTAACTAGTGCTTTTGCATGTCAGGTGTTATGGATAAGAAAATAATATATAATTGGGGTTTTTTCTGTTGGAATTAACAATGCAAAATTAAGTTCTAAGAGGGAGGGGGATGAATCAACACTTAAAATTTTTACCTCTAAAAAAATTCAACATACATCCATCTCATAAATTAACATGTAAACTGAAATATGTAACCATTCATCACATCCAAAACATGAAATAAATCAACACAATACACATGTGATTTTGGTTACCCAAAAACCCTCCAAGGAGAAGGTAAAAATTGGGTGGAGATGACACCCGAAAATCTTCACTACTGTAGTTGTAAAGTGTGGCCTATTATGGCTACAATGTTTTGATCATAAACTATGGTCTACCCTATGAAAGGTCTACCATGTTAAAGGCTTACAAAGACTATTAGGTCTCACCTTACTAAAGGATTTAAACTCACAATAAAGTAAGCACTCGGTTAAGAGATTTACAGAAGCTTGTTAAGACTACTTTGTTAAGAGATTTACTCGGTATCACCTATTAGAATGATCCAACACTTGATCCTCCAGTTAGCACATTACTACTTGATGTCATATCTCGTCTTTACTGTTTATCTCTTGATCTTCCTATTCAGATCTATCTTCTCTAACTTTTCATTTCTTGACTTTGTTCCTTTCAAACTAATTCCTCATTGAAAAACTTTTTCTTGGCCATTTTCTCCATGCTTCCTTTGCACTAGATACTCTCCTCAATATCATTCTTCACAACATTAGGTTACCCTTAGGGTTTCCTTCTTTTATAAATAGCATGGAGATGAAACTAGGTTATAATCATTGAATGTGGTTGATCCATATTGCTGCCTAACGCTTCCCTTAATCTGGTTGGTTTCATGTATAGCATAGGGATGTGTAATATGACTTCCTCCTTATTCCTTATAATCAAAAAATCATGTTCATGTTGGCCAAAAAAATTTATATAGAAGTTTGTGCCATTAAAAACATCTATGACATAAATTGTTCACTCAGCATCCATAGGCTCTGATGCTTGGCCTTCATTATGCTCTATATACTAATACCCAACTTTTGAATAGCTCGACACACTCTATTTCCTTGGCACCTAAATCTCTTAGCACACTTTGACTGCTCAACACCTAAGTGACTTGGCACACACTATTTTCTTGGCACATGATAGTGCTTGACACTAACCGTCATATTACTCAAAATGTATTGTTTGGAGACTTATGCTCGACATGCTCTATTGGCTCAACTTTCACTAATCACTTAGATCACTTTGTTCACTTGGCATGCAATATTCTACTGAATAATAACTAAGTCTTTTGTCACTGCCTTGTCAAAACCAAAATGAGATTAACAATCTCCCGCTTTGACATGAGTGGCAAAAACCTTTGTCATGGCATATACATTCCTTATCTCATGCATGAGTCAGACAATTCATCTTCTTCTCTACTCAGCTTGTATGCAAAAAATTCAAAATTTTAAAATTTTAAAAAAATGTTGAAGTTAACTTAATGAAATTTACTCCTCCTAAGTAAATACTTCATTTCATCTTTGCGACTCCTCCAAAGTAGATATATGCCTTGACAATCTTTAAAATTTCAAAATTGATATAATCCCCCTTCTGATACTTATGTCATATGGGTGATATAGTTATAGTGTGTTTATCCAAAACTGGCTTGGGCACTTTCATGATGATTCCCAATGTGGAATCCCAATTATCTCTTGCTGCATCTAGTGTTTGAATCTAGATTTCTAGTTTGGTAGCCATATCAGCTAAGCCTTCATGAGTAGAAAGATGTGGATCTTTCTAAATCAATGCTTCTTCTTGGGCTTGTTCCTTTTGTAGAACTTCCATGTATGGAGTCAACATGGATTGTATGTTGATTAGAGTCGATATAATATTTGCATCTTTTGCTTGTAGCTCTGCAAGCCTACTCTTTGTCGGCATCAATCTTTGAAAATGTAATTGGCTAGTTGTAGGAGACAACTGTAATGAATTTCCAGTTGATTTCAACTCTCTTTGTACCTTGTCAATTTCCTATTGAGTCCCTTGAGTAAAGATATTAACATCACATAGTTTTGTATACATAGAATAAATGTGACCCAAAACTATTTTCACATGCTCTATCTTAGTTGCTAAACCAACTTGACTAAGTGCAATGGTACTAGATATCTTATCCATAACTTTGGTGTGAAATTTGTTCTCAGACCATTCCAATAACTTAACATTGGTCTCTATATTTTCATCTTTTATCTTGTCAACCATATGGACAAGTTGCTCTATAACAGACTAGTTATCAGTTAATGAATCTAAGAGACTAAAAGCATCAATGCATATGTCTTTGATTTCAAAAAAAAATTCTTTTGCTTGTGCTCTCTCCTTAAATTTTTTTGCATTTTCTTCCTTTGTAGAACCTCTCAAACAATATTCATTTCGTCAAGTGTGATTATTATCAGATCAAACATTGGTATTATACAATCACCTCATCTAAACTCACATCCTCAAATGATGTAGTGTTAGCACTCTGTGGTGTGCTAGAACTTGGCCTTGAAATCTACAATGAAGTAGCTTATGTACTCAACCTTTAAAGAGTTTGGTTATTCAGAGGAGGTTTAGTGACTGGTAAGGTAACCAATGTCCATATTGAAATTTGCTCCTTTGGTTCAACACTTGTTTTATCCTCTTTTGTCTTCTCATCCTCTTATTGTTCAGCACCTTGTTAATCTTCACTAAGTTTTAGTAGGAGAACTGTTGGATTTCCATCCTCATCATTTCTCTTTTTGATTCCCTCTACATCAACTTCCATAATAGCTGGTAATCTTGAACTTGATAGATTTGGAAATTATGTAGCTTGGGTATCTACCTCCTTCTCCTTCATCTCAATAACAACTGTTTGTATTAAAGATGGTGCTTGATTTAGCTCTTCTTTTTGCTCAAGAATTAAACTTTGATCTGTGATCTATTCTTATGGTTCATTTTCTTTCACCTTAGCAATGCTTGATGGCACTGAAGATGTATCTTTCTGCGGCTCATTCTCAGTGGATGCAACCTTAACCTATTGAAGTTCATCAATCCTTACCAATACATGATTTGTTGTTGGTAGAATAGTATTGGTGGATTCCTATAGTAGTTTCCTAATGTCCTCCTCACTCAGTGGATTAACATTATATGTAGAATTATTAGGTAGGTATTCAATAGTGACAAACTATTTCTCTACATGTGGGGGACTGATGCTCAACACTTGAGCATCTTGTGCATCTTGTACATTCTTTGCATTTACCTCAGCTATGTCATCCTTTACTTCTATTGTATCTTCTTTTTCCTTTTTTGTTGTTGTGTTTTATTTGGCTTGGTCTCCATTCTCTTCCAAAAATTTGTTGGATAACCCATAGATAACTTTCCATAGCAACTTACTCATGGTTACCACCTCTTCTACTTTATTCCTCAAAATATTAAATCCTTGATACTTGGGAGAAAATCTCCCTTTATGTTTCTCTAATGCCTTTTTTTTCTGTCAAGTGTAGGCATAATTGTGGCTAAAGTAACCTCTCTAATTTTTTTTTCTATCTCCAAATAAAACTTCCACTTTTTCTCAACTCTCTCATATATACTTTTAGGAATAGAGTTAGCACTTTCTATTGGAGTGGTCTTAAATGTGGCCATCATATCATAAATAGCCTCTTCTAAATTATGTTTATCCTCACTCCCTAACTTATCAAAATCAATATGTGAAAAAATAGATAACTCTACATTGGTCTTTACATTTTCACATAAATTATCAATGTCAGATGAGAGATTGTGGCTTACCACTTTGAATTGAATTAAATCATCTGATTATGTCTTCTTATCATCTAAGTCACCTTGAGGTTTGTACCTGTTCCTTGGCTTCTTAGTAGGTTGACTCGACTCTCCTAGAGCACTTTCTCTTTTTCCTTTAGCCTTTGTCTCTTTTTCTTTTGCAATGGCAATGCTTGTGCTTGACCTTATCACAAGTGCAACTGGTTTCTTTAAAAATTTTCTTAGCTGATTTCCTTGGTTTTTGCAATACCTTTTGTTGTGTTTTTCTCTTCTTGCTAGTTTCTTTAGTTTCTTACTCAACATCCTCTTCATCATCTTTTTTGTCTTCACCTAAACCTTGAGTCAGTTCCAATGGTGCTTGACCTTCTTCTCCTCCTCCTCCTCCTTCTCCTCCTTCAAAAAAAAAATTCTTTAAGCTTCTTCACCATCTCGTTCTTCTTTATAATAATTCTAGAAGTCTTCAAGTCTATAGTGATCCTTGACTTGGCTTCATCATAATTTCCAAATTGTGTAACATCTCAACTTCTTGTACCATTAATGCAATAATAGTTGTCGAAGTTTTATCAACATTAATTTCATATGGTAAGGTCTTAACCATCTTACCCTTGCAATTGCTACCTATACATATGTGTAGTCAGCATCAACTAGAAAATAGACATCATTATAATGTTCTTCAACTAGTGATAGGAATTCTTGACCTCTGATTCATATAATTCTTAAAGTCTTCAAAGTAACTAGTCATGACTAATTTAAAATTATCACCTAATTGTTCAATGAGCTTTCCTATCTGTTGAGTAACATATCTATTTGTCTTCCATGTAATCTTTCCAAATGTAGGAAAATTATTTTTCACATAAAAGAATATGAAAATTATAAGTGCTCCAAACTTACATGAAGCACTCTTCATTTTCCTAATAGCTTCCATATTTGTTGATAGTTTCTAAAGTTGAAGCTTGGCTAAGTCATAGCTATGATCTCTCTTTACAATCTTATAACCTAGGTCAACTACAATACATGACACATTGTTTAGTTGGCTCGATTGATAAAATATGTGTAAAATCACTCTTACTACAAATACTATAATAGGGTCTTTGATGGTGTCAATTGGCATTCCATGTTTGTTCCACAAGACTCCAATATTCTTTTCAATAACCTCTTTTGCATCGCTCCTCAATGTCTTTGGCCGATCCAAGGTTGGATACCTTGTGACTCTGTGAACTATCCTCTTAGATAATATGATTGGTCCACCTTCTAATCAAATATGATTGTCATGAATTTGGCTTATCACTATCTTAATCCATTTAGTCTTGAACATTTGTTAGAAATCTAGGGCATGCATTAACCCTTTACTATCTACAATCTTATTTTCTTCCCTCAACACACCGTTCTTGCATAGATTTTGATAAGTTTCTCTTATTTCCAAATCTCCAACCTCACCTGCCTTGCAAGTATAACATCGTACATCTTGGATTATTGAAACCTTCAATGGTATCATCCATACCTTCCTTACTCGACAATTACTACAAAATTTTCAATGCTCGACAATAACAAAGAAAGTAACAAAATAATAGATTTTCTCTTTGTTCTAATCACTTAATTGCATCTTAATATATGTTGATAGATCCTTTACATTACTTCTATGCTTGGAAATGATGCAAAATATATCATTTTAGATGTTAGTTCCACACATACCTTTGATTGCCTAGTTGGGGATGATGTGATCACCTGATCTATTAGATGAGGTGACCTCATCTTGGCTTGATGTGTTGCAATATTCTTTATTTTTCCATGTCTTGTTCATCTACATCTTTATCTTTTCAACATCTACCTTTTCTTTTCCCTTGCTGAATTCATTTCTCGGTGCAAGTAACTGAGTTGGACAATTTCTACTCACATGGCCAGTCTTAAAATAACTAAAGCATACAACCTCATTCAACCATCTATTGTAATTGCCTCTGAAATGTGTCCTAATGCAATTTATAGCAACATGACCATACTCACATAATAATGACAACTGCACCTTGTATTATAATCCCAATCATAAGTATTCCCATGATGATGTACCTTGGTTTGCTTGTTTGATTTCCACTTGTGTTTAGATCTATATTCATATCCCTTGTGTCCATACTTCTAACAACTGTAACAATATCCTTCAAATTTATGAGTGTTGATGGTCTTGGTCCTACATTCATGCACTTGATGTTCTTGCTTCTTGCAATTATGATAATGTTCCTTTAATTTCTTCTTAGGGTTTTGATTTCTAGTGTTTCTCTTACAAATATCTATTGTGTGACCCAATTTTTCATAGTGATGAAAATTGGCCTTGAAGTTCTTTCCTTTCTAGTTCCTTTGTTCACCACTTTTAGATCATTCTCCTTTCTTAGTAGTAGAATATCCCAAATGAGCAATGTCATTATTTGACCTTGGTGCTTCCATCAGTTTTTCAAAGTACTTTATGGCTTCACTAGGCTTGTTAATCTTTTCTTTGTCAGTCTTCAATTCATTCAGCACTAGGGTATTTTGTGTTTCCAAAGTTGTAATCTCAATGTCTATCCTATTTAGTTCTTCATTTGTAATCATCAACTAATTCATCTAATCCAATTGAATGATTGATAAATTTTTCATATCTAATGCCTTCTCCTCAAGTCTATTAGCTAGTAGTCTTTTGTCTTCTTCAATCATGACTCTATCTTCTTTAGCTTTATTTTCAATTCAGTTGTCTCACATAAAAATACTGACTGAGTGTTCCCTTTTGAGAGTCATGACTTCTTCACTTAGGGCACTATTCTTTTCAATCAGATCTGCAATAGCTACATCAAATTCATTTGAGTTTATATCCTCAAATAATCCATTATTTTCTTTTTCTTGATATTGAGTTTCATTTTTTTGATTGGCCAATTCCTTTCTTCTCTTTAATGAATGTTGTAATTCATCTCGTTCCTCTTTGAGTTGATGTAGGTAAAGTTGTATTTCAATCTTTTGGTTCTCAATAGTCTTTCCCAATTTGTAGATTTCCATCTTCAAGATCTTACCTCCAAAGCTATCAAACTTTCTTTTCTAGAGAACAAAGCTCTAATACCAATTGTTGGAATTAACAATGGGAAAGTAAGTTCTGAGGGGGGAAGGGGGAGTGAATCAACACTTAAAACTTTTACCTCTAAAATATTTCACCATACATCCATCTTATAACTTAACATGTAAACTGAAATATGTAACCATTCATCACATCCAAAATATGAAATAAATCAACACATAACACATGATATTTTGGTTCCCCAGAAACCCTCCAAGGAGAAGGTAAAACTAGGGTGGGGATGACACCCACAAATTTTCACTAATGTAGTTGTAAAGTGTGGTATATTATGGCTACAATGTTTTGATCATAAACTATGATCTACCTTGTGAGAGGTCTTCCCCGTTAAAGGCTTATAAAAATGGTTAGATCCCACCTTGCTAAAGGATTTAAACTCACAATAAAGTAAGCACTCGGTTAAGAGATTTACAAAATCTTGTTAAGACTACTCTGCTAGGAGATTTACTTTGTATCACCTGTTGGAATGATCCCACACATGATCCTTCATTTAGCACCTTACTACTTGATGTCAAATATCCTCTTTACTAGTTTATCTCTTGATCCTCCTAATCATGAGATCGATCTTCTCTAACCTTCACTACTTGTCTTTGTTCCTCTCAGACTAATTCTTCATTACAAACATTTGTCTTAGTCATCTTCTCCATGCTTCCTTTGCACCAGATACTCTCCTTAGTATCCTCCTTCATAACATTAGGTTACCCTTAGGGTTTTGTTCTTTTATAAACATCATGAAGACAAAATTATGTTAGAATCAATGGGTGTGGTTTATCCATATTACTTCCTAATGCTTCCCTTAATCTAATTGGTTGCATGCATAGCATAGGGATATGTAATATGAATTTCTCCTTATTCCTTATAATAATAAAATCATGTTTATGTTGGCCAAAAATGGTTTACATAGAAGTGTGTGTCATTACAAATATCTATGACATACACTTTTCACTTGGCATCCATAGGCTTTGACTCTCGGCCTTTACTATGCTCTAAATATTGATACTCGACTTCTAAATAGTTCAACACACTCTATTTTCTCAACACTTGAATCACTTGGCACACTTTGACTACTCAACACCTAAGTTACTCGGCACACACTATCTGCTCAACAACACCTAAGTTACTCGGCATGCACTATCTGTTCAACACATACTAGTGCTTAGCACTAATTGACATATTATTTAGCATGTATTGTCTAGAGACTTATGCTCAACATGCTTTGTTCACTCGACTCACACTAATCACTCGACATGCACTATGCACTCGACTTGCATTGTTCTCTACTGAATAATGACTAAGTGTTTTGTCACTACCTTATCAAAACAAAAATGATATTAATATTTTCAGCCTTAAGGGTTAGGGTTAGTATCTAGGACCTTCCCTGGTGTTGAAAAATTGCCTATAAGGAAGGCTCATCATGATGTCTAGGCACTTTTAGGTAGTAGTTTGTGGCTCTGTATTGAATAATATTGTAAAGAAATTTCCCATGTGTCTTTTCATATATATTTCTAAAAATCTACAATTCCACATTGTGGAGATAATAAGTATCCCATTTTTTTGTTCTTTTGAAAATTTTGTTTTATATTTCTGTGAGTATTTGTGGTATTAAAGGGAGCACCCTTCATCACTTTCTATCAACATAGATGCACCATCTATATGTATCCCCAAACATATTACTAATGTCATCAAAAGTAATCTATCAATTAGAAACCTCTTGGTACAAAATGATCTCTGCTACTCTACCAAAACTACCAAAAAGGCTTCTACATTGACATCAATGACAAACCAAGTCATCAATGCAACACATAAGCACTCAATCATCTCCAAAACATACCATACAAATGTTTAGAAATAGGTATTATTGAGAGGGGAGAGGGGGAGGGGGCGAGTGAATAAGTATTCCACAAACTTTTTCCCACCTACGGATATTATTAACAAACTTCAAACTTGCATAAATGATCAAACTAAAAAGTGAACATAAGTATACACAATACAACTCATAACACCATTAATTTTTTAACTACGGAAACCCTAACCAAGGAAAAACCCTAATAGGGATGGCACCCACAAAATGATCCATTAATCAAAAGTATCTTGTAAAAGATATTGACCTTGTTAGGAGTCTATTACATATGTATAGTGTATATGTCTTTGTTAGAAGACTAGGCTTTGTTAAAATCCTTAACCGTATTAGTAGTTGGTAGATCCACTACTCAAACAATAAGTAATATCATTATAATTTTATCAAAGAGATAGATACAAAACCTTTACACATTGTTGATATCTTCAATATCCTTTTGGCGCCTTCTTAAAAAATGATCATACAATCATACTGCTCTAAACTAGCATCAAATTTGCATCAATACTAATCATAGAATGTGTGCATCCAAACATTATATCATTATAATATAATGTCACACTTTGCTAAAGAAAAATGCTCTTCCTTTATACCAAAATATTTCATCATGTCAACCTTGATGCTTGATACTTTATTAAATATTTTAAATTCACTTTTACACATGTGGGTCAACATCTAGTATGTCATCCCAACATCATCAAGTAATTTTTTTGGTGAACCAAAATAATTCCTTAACCAAAATGCCTTTACTTCATCTTTAACTATGTTCTATTTTGTGAACCTGTAACTAGTATATCTACAATAATTTCATCCATACATCACCAAACATTTAGTGCTTTTACTCACATGTCAAGTAAATTATGTCATTCCCATAAGTGCACATAAGCCTAATTGATTTCAGTGAACTGCGTTGAAAAAAATAATTGTATTGTGCTTTGTTATTGTAATGTATACTTAGACATTTTTTCTAAATTATTATACTCCAAACTTGTCCTTTTTTTTTTCCTTCTCAAGATAAGATATATGTTTCCATAAATGACAACCCTAACATAATATCTTAGCCTAATTTCCAACAAAAATCTCCCATAATAATTTAATGCCAACACTAATTTGGGAGCAACATAGAGAGCTTGAGAGAAAAAACAATTCATAAAGACTATGAGTGAAAGCTTGGAGATAGTGTAAAAAGATATGAAACTTTCAAATTTTTGTGTAGAATGTCCAACAAGATTGAGAGAAACCAAGAAGAGAGACAAAATAAAAAGCAAAAGAGAAGATATATTGCATGCATGTTGAATCTTGTACAGATGCACTCATTATTCAGGCATTACAAATATGGGTTGATCGTTCATAACACCTCAATGACAATATCTACATCTAAAAAATTTTAAATTCTAACACATTGCATAGACATCTCCACAATATGAATTTAAATCATATTGTCTAGGCCACATGAACATGATTTTAAATAGATGGTGACATGGAAAAGGAAAGTGGATGATGGGGGTTATGCTAAAATTGAGTATTAGGCTAAGGTAGAGATAATGTGAAATGATAATTTACATAAGAAATAATAAGTAACCTATAAATTTATTTATTTATTTATTTTAAAACAATATCAATGCATATCTTGAAGAAAGTAAAACCATCCAACCATATTGGATCTGTTTTTACAAGTTTTTTCTGTATATGATGAGTTGTTTAGTAGTGATGTCTTCATTATGTTGAATGAATCCCTTGATGACTTCATCTTGATTGAATCATCATATACATCTCCTAAACCATCCTCTTGCTAATGATTTATTAGTATGAAACATGTTTTCTTGATATAGGAATGAACTTGGTTCAAGCCTAATACAATATTACACCTCCATCTTGATGTTCCTCAACCTCTCAAACCAAATGAGTCATTGTTGCCAAAGGTATTTGTAATCCAACTAGACCTCCTAGTTATATTACTTAAATTTTGTAAAATAATCCACTCAAGGTAATAAAATTAATCAAATGTTATGGAAACCTTACTATAATGTAGTTTTTCATACATATAGCACTAGAAAATTGTAAGAAACATAATCACATAACATTTATTCATTTTTTAATTTTTTTATTTAAAAACAATAATAGTACATATCTTAAATAAAGTAAGTGTATCCAATCATGTTGGATCTCTTTTAATAAAATACGTATGCATCTAATGATTTGTTTAGTATTGATGATTTTGATATGTTGAATGAAGCCCTTGATGGATTCATCTTGTTTGAATCATCATATACATCTACTAACCTGCCCATTTGTCAATGATTCATTAATATGAAACATGTTTTTCATCATAAGAATGAACTTGAAAATACTAATATTATTGTACACATTCATCTTGATGGTCATCAACCTTAAACCGAATGAGTCATTTTTGTTAAAGGTATATAGATTCCAACTAGACCTCTTAACTATTACTAAAATTTTGCAAAAATCTCACTCAAAGTAATAAAATTAGTCTCACAAAAGCCTCATTATGAAATTGTTTCTCATATGTATAACACTAGAAATTATAAACAACATAATCCTATAATATTTATTGCATTTTTCTATTTTTTATGAGGACATGCTCTAGGATCCTTCTTGATGGTTCTTTGTTAATGGTGTTAGTCTTCAAAATTGTTTTATTAGTTTTTATTGGTGGAAGAAAATTATTTTTTTCCAATTTGGATTCATTTAGTTGTCCTTGGAGTTTAGGAATGAAAATATATTTTTAGGACTATTGTCAATTTTTTTGGCCAATATAGTGATACTGATGAGATTTCTTTATTTACTAAGAATTTTTTAGTTTCTAAATTTTTTGTCCCTGCGAAGAAGAATCACGTTCTCCCTACCCAAATCACCTTATCCTCTAAATATGGGAGTGGGTGTATATGATTAAATTTGAGGAATCTCCAATTAATTTTCATGCTTGAAAAATAAGAAACAATATTTTTTTGGAAAAAGGAAAAAATGTTGGTTTATGAGCATGAGCCTATTCCTACCTTTTATGATATGAAAATTGAATTCTCAAGGATAGAAAATGGTTTGGGGATATCAAAAGGATGTGGCATTGATTTATTGTCTCCTCATTTCTAAAAGAAGCTTAGATTGATGGATAAAGGGTCATGTGATTATGATTATGAAAAGTGATTTAGATCCTTTTTATCAAACTAAATATTTGGTAAACAAGATATTCCTATACCATCTTAAGTTGGACACACTCCAATATAATGAAGATTTAGCACATATTTAATGAAAGATCATCAATCTCCTCATGTCTTTCATTCCTTCTTCCCTTTTATGGCTTTCCTCCTAGGTAGAATTAGGATAAAACCTAATAGATCATCTTTACAGATCCTATTTTCATAGCAATAAGCTCAAGGTAGGATCTATTCCTCCTAGGTCATCGATTTATTCATCTATCCACTTAGAATGTACTCCTTGCACCATAATGACTGTATCTCAGACTCTTCACTTGGCTCTAGAGATCTAGGACCTATTTTGGGATCCCAAATAGATCTTAGAGTTCTAAGGACCTAGTTGTTAGGAGTGTAGTGCACCCCTGATTGGGACCTATTTTGAGTATCCTCTTTGGTTCCCTTGTCTAGATGTGTTCAAGATATTAATTCCTATGTAGGTTAGCCTACAAGAGTTAGTGTTGACATTTCAATCAAGTTTGTTATTAGTGACACAAACTTATTCAAATTTTAAGTATCTACTAAGCTTATTGTATAGTTAATAGTGTTAACCAAGAATTTTAGGCTTTATGAAGTCCTATAGTTGCTACCGAGTTCAACGAACAGTATTCAGTTTGTGCTGAGCAGTTTCTACCATGATGGTGATCAGTAGTGCAAACTGGGCTTCTTAGTGTTTACCGAGTTCCTTAGTGCAAACCAAGTTGTGTAGTGCTTATCGAGTTCATAGTCACATTGATGTGAATCAATTGTTGATCAAGCCACTCAGTGTGAATCAAGTGATTTAGTTTATATTTCAAGTTTCACAGTATTCACTGAGTCACCAGTGTAGACTAAGTTCAAACTACTTGGAAGTGACCAATATGGACTGGGCTTCTACATCTACTAAATGCATGATGATGCCAAGCATTGATAGTGGATGCCGTGTATCAAAACCTCACCGAGCTAGTCTTCAAAACCTGAGTTCCTATAGTTAGGCTGACTTTGTGTAATTTTTGTAAACTCGTATTGTAGCCAACTTTGTTGAATTATAATTTGGATTGGTATATATGTAATACATTTTATCACATGCAAAAGAAGAATATATGACAAGAAGCATAATGTGAATTTGAAGAGCAGAAAGTATGAAGTAAAAAGGCTACAACAGTATAAGAAGTAACAAAGATTTATCTATCACAGCAAGGTGATCATTAGACTCAAAGGAATATCATTTAGCAAACCAAGTTGCACATCAAAGATCAAACACTATTTCATCCTAATAGGTGGATCGGTTAAATCTTTTCACAAGGTAGACTTAATAGTCTTTTGTAAATCTCTTTACTGAGTGCATACTTTATTGTATGTTTGTAGATCCTTTTGCAAGGTGGACCTAGCAGTCCTTATTGCTCCTAAAAAGAAAGATCATCAAAAGTGATAATTGTAAGCCTTAATAGGTCAACTTTATACTACAGTACTAAATCTTGTGGGTATCATCCCTACCCTAGTTTTACTTTCTATTTAGAAGGTTTCTAGGTCACCATATTGTGTGTTAAAGTGTTATGAATATTTTAATGCTTTCAATTTTTCATGCATGCAATTAGATCAAAAATCACATGAAGAATTAATTGGTGAGATAAAGGATTAAGCTTTATTGATTACTGATTCATCCCTCCCCTCTCAGTAACTTAGCCTATCATATATATATTTCCAACAATTGGTATTAAATCTTAGGAAAGAAGTTGAACAACTTGAACAAAGATCAGAGGCTATGGAGGTATTCAGACTTGACAAGGCTATTGACAATGAAAAGCTAGATTTGGAATTGGCTTATTGGACAACTCAAAAAAGCAAAGGAGCAACTCTCTCAATCCTTGAAAAGAAGAAAAGATCTTGCAATCCAGATGAATGACACACTCTACAATGAAAAAATAATTGAAGACATCCATTCAGAGAGAAATTTAAATGAAGCTAATGAAGTAATCAAAGAACTATTGGAAAAGAAAGGTACACTTTAAGAAGTAAGAAAGCTGAAAAGAGAACAAGAAATTTAGTCAATAAGATTGTGTGAAATCATGGAAGACAAAAATAAGACAAAGAAGAGATAAAAGGAAAGAGCAATGAAATTTAACATCTATCCATTTAGCACGCAGACTCCATTGATCAACTCACTAATGAAAATAAAGAAATCATGAATCTAAGATTAGAAAATGAAAGATTGCAGAATGATCTAAACACTAAAAGGAAAACTAGTGAGAGGATGATGAAATCTCAAGAAAACATGGATCAACTAAATGAGAAAATCCATTATAGACAAAAGGGAAAAGCAAGAATTGGATATACAAAATAAGTTGAATCATCCAAGCAAGGAGCTCAAAAGAATCAAAGACCTAATTGCAGTCACCATGGTAAGATAGGTCATACATCAAACAAATATTGAAGCAATGGGAAGGGTAAATTTAGTGGAAAATGGTACAATTGCAATTAGCATGGTCATAGAACTAATGAATGAAAAAAGAAAGCTAAGTTTGAAGGCAAATGTCACAAATGTAAGAAGCATGGGCACAAATCTTTAGAGTGCAAAACTAAGATACTGAACCAAACATAATAGATTGTAAAAGCTATATTTGGTCAGGACTATAACACTTGGTGTAGATGTCATTACTATGGAGAATTTGGACACATTGGAATGAATTGTGTAAAATATTACATGAGGACGAGAGACACCACCAAAAGATGTTTTATTTGTACAAAAATTAGTCCTCTTGCGAAGAACTGTATGAATATTGGAAGAATTGAAGATGAAAAGAAGGAAAAAGTTGATAGCATCAAAAAACAGATGAAACAATAATGGATTCCAAAATCTTCTAAGAATGCTAGTCTGGGAAATGAATCAGTTGTCACTTAAGAATTGGATGACTCAAGCATTTCCACTTGATCTCCCTCAAGGAGAACTAGAACTAGGATTCTGAAGAAAACATCTCATAGCAGTTCTAGTTAGTAGAATGAAAGATCCATATCAGCATTCAAGATGCAAAGGGATCAACGAGCATTCAAGAAGATGCCAATCATTACAAAGTGAGGTTGGGTTACAAACCTTACCGAGCAAGGTCGGGTTGCAAGACCCTACCGAGCAAGGTCAAGAGTAACTCATTATTGTATGGAAACTGAGTCATAGATGTTCCTACTGAGCATTTAATGCAAGCCAAGTGGAAGATAAGTGGAAGATAGTTTGTCATTTGAGCAAATGATCGTACCAAGAATTTATGGTGATTGAAAGGAAAAATTTGATAAAAAGGCAAAATCAAATTCATTTGTCACTGCAAATTTTCAAGAGCCATCTGTGCAGAGCTATTTTAGTGCATTCAAGTGATCTAAGTGAATTACTTTGGAAGATTTCCATATCTTTGCAAATCCTACCGATAAAATGGCATCCTCTAGTGGAAAGACTAAGAAAGGGTTAGAGATGTTAGTTTGAGGCATGGAATCGAAGGCACTAGACTTCAAGTTGAGTCTATCTGTCATGAAAACCTTAGATCCAGGCAAAGCACAATCTTAAATTCCATACAAGGTACTATTGATTAATGATATTTGTTTACATTTTTGATGTGCTATTCAAGATATTGGAACCCTAAAAATGGATGAAACCTTGGAGAAGCTATGTGTGAATGGTGTATTAAAACCAAAACATCAACACCTTGAAGCTAAGGGTTTGAATCACATTCCTCAAATGATAGAAGACTTTCAAATTAAATAGATGAGATTTATTCTTAGTCATGTGCATAATGGTCAATTATGGTTGGAGCAACCTATTGTGATAACAAAGAAAATGATTCATAGGATCACAAGTCTCACAATGATAACCAAGACAGAGACAACCAAAACCCTAAGTCAAGTTGAGGTAGAAAACAAAATCCTAGCTTAGTGGGATGGAAGAGGAATGAAGATTAGTTGTGTTACAGATATGGAATTGAAGTTTGGGATACATGTCATTGTTCATAAGATATAAAGCTTGATTAGACTCAACAGTGTATCATGTGAAGCTATGGATCTCACATACAAAGTGGTCAAGAATAATATGTCACTTGACCTTGCTGAGTTGATGACGAATCAATACAACAAAAATATGGAGAGCATAAGAACTTAAAAGAACAATTCTTGTAAGTTTGGTTCACTCGTAATTTGTTTATTTTTCTATGTGCAAAGTTTTTTTCCATCAAAAGGTACAGTTGTATGGAGGAAGGATGTACCTTTTCTTTAACAAATTAATGAATATATATATATATATATATATATATATATATATATATATATATATATATATATATATATATATATATATATATATATTGGGATAAAACTATGTTAGTATTATGGATAACTACTTTGATGCATTTAAGGACAAGATGAATAAAAAAATTAGGATACCTAAGAAACTTGTTGATGACTACAAAGATGATATTTGTTTCATGGCTGATAGTGATAAAGTGTATATACAAGTAATAAGACTAAGAATTGTATGGGTCAATCCTCTAGGTTATGATGTTAACATTGATGAGACCAAGGACATTATTGAAGCAATATTAAATGAGCCCATTGACCCAAAAGCTACATACTTTGGCACTTTTGATGAAGCTAAAGCAAGAATAGAACTTGAAATAAAGCTCCCTCGGGTGGCCAAAAAAGGGAAGAAGAGGATAGAAAAATTGAAACAATCTAGCTCCACTCTTCTATTGACTAAAGACAAAGGTGATGACATTGAGGAAGATGAAGCAAAAGATGAAGAGAAGTCAAAGGAAGAAGAGCCAATAAAGAAGAAAGGTAAGGTTGTTATAACCAAACCTACAAAACCATCTACTGTAGTGTTCACAAGGAGGGCATCCAGGAAGAAACAAGGAGGAGATGTAATCTTCAAAAGGCCACCACCCTCGTTCCAAGAAAAGTTGAAGGAAATTGACACTAGAGAAAAAGAAAATTGAAGACATGGTTATGTCTAAGATTGGAAAATGGAAATATTCTCTAGATCACCTTGTTTAGTAGATGCTGAGTGAATTGATGGAGAAAGTTAAGCCAAGATGGGAACAAGCCAAGAAAATTACTAAAGACATATATGAGCAGACCCTAAGGAAACTCATGTTGAGCTTGAGTGATTAAGAAGTTAATGAGTCCATCAAGAAGAATGAAGAGAAACTTACCTTGAAGTAAAACACTTGTCTAGTATTAATCAATGACATTGAACATGTAGTGAAGAATGCTACCAACACATGGAAGAACATCTATAATCTTCATAAGAAGAGTGATTTTACTGTTAATGTCAGTGAAAAGGATGATGATGATGATGGTGATGATGGTGACAAGGAAGAAGAAGGAAATAATGATGAAGGGGGAACAAATAATGACAATATAGATGATGAGGAACAAGAATCTATTAAGGAAGATCCACCTGAAGTTCAGAACATTGAGGAGACTAACCCAGAGAAAATTACAGCAGCAACCATAGCCTCACTTCCTCATTCTCCAAGAAAAGCATTGAAAACATCAAGCTCAGAGAAAGCTACTACATAATTGATTATGTCAAACATTACAAGTACAAGCACTCAATCAATTTTTGCACTTGTTTAGCTTAGTATTTCATTGACAAAAGTGACAAGCACTTCATCTACCAAGCAAGCATCACTTCCTCCTCCATCATTTTTGGTTACACAAGGTATTTCTTCGATAAGTGCAATATCTACTTTTTCTACCAGTCCTACTATTTCTACCATTGTTTCCATTCTGAGCATACAATTAATAAGTACAAGGACAGTTGAGACAAAGCCTCAACTGAGTACAAAATTTTTGAGTAAAGGAAAAGAGAAGGAAGAAGAAATTGATCTTGATGAGGGGATAGTTATCCTAAATTGGGATATCTCCAATCTTAATCCTGATCAAATGCACATCATTGGAGAACTTTAGAAGAAGAAAGCCAAGCAACAGAGGCTTAGAGAAGAAAGGAATAAAGAATTTCAAGTGCTTGAAGTTGCAAACTATATTTTAGCAGAGGCACTCACCATAGAGATTGACACTTCTTAACCAATGTTGGCTTAGTTAGCAGAGGTAGTCTAGAAATTCAATGAAGATTTGAATGGATAGGAGAAATTGTTGCAAAGAGCAGAGAAGAAATTTGAGAATAAGGTATTGGAGCTAATTGCACAAAAGATTGCAATTCATCAGGTAGACTTGTCTACTATTCTAAGCTCATTGGAGACCTCTTGCAACAATCTAATTTCATTATTTAGTAAACTCTGTGATACTTCAAATTTCACTAAAGAAATTAAAGATAAAGTTTCTAAAATTGATGAAGATCTAAAGGCAAGTGCACATTAGTTGCAACTTGACCTAAGTTACAGCTTTGCCCACTACATAAAGATCATATTCTTAACTGATATGCAGGTAGAATTACTAAGAGAAGAAGCCAGGATAAGAGCTGCACTAGTAGAGATACAGGGCATGATTCTCTTGAACATGGATGTATTGTAGAAACATATTGTGCATGCTAAAACACGCATCCATGATAGCAGAAGTTGAAGTTGCATTGCACACATGCAAGGTGTTGGAAGAAAATTGGGACGAGACAATGGCACTGATTCTAAAGGTCATTTAGATTTCTTATCACATTTTGGCATTAATGTCAAAGAAGGGGGAGAAGATATATATAAAGCATATATAAAGGGGGAGAAAATATGTATAGCATATGTAAAAGGGGAGAAGATGTGAGAAGATGTAAAGTATGTTGTATATATATGTATGGGGGAGCATTATCATATTATGCATATGTACAGATATTCAGAGGAACATCTCTT
Organism: Cupressus sempervirens; assembly: GCA_028749045.1. NCBI lineage: Eukaryota > Viridiplantae > Streptophyta > Pinopsida > Cupressales > Cupressaceae > Cupressus > Cupressus sempervirens. Next base: position 168,808,316 of record CM053791.1, on the reverse strand, counting down.
ATAAAAGAAATTTTGAAAAATCTAAAAAAAAAAAAATTGGTATACTTTACCGAGTTGGAGACACGGGATGAAGAATAAAGATTATTTTGAGAATTTTGTTTTTTTTTTTAAGTGTTTTTGTCACTAATACCAAAGGGGGAGATTGTTGACATTGTAGTCAAGTTTGTTATTAGTGACACACACATATTCAAATTGTAAGTATCTACCAAGATTATTGTACAATTAATAGTGTTAACCAAGCATTTTAGGTTTTACCGAGTTATACATGTAAGGAAACTCAGGTGCAGAAACAACTTCCTACACTAATCTCTTAAGAGAAGTATGGTGCAAATCCTATTAAAATGTTTTACACTTACAGATTCAATATCATGTAAACAACAATATTTCAGCAAACCAAGCATAAAGAAAATAGATAGAGAAAGAAACACATAACACAAAGATTTGCTAGTGGGGAAAAACCTTTCGATAAAACAAACCCACCCCTCTAGAACTTGCACAATGTATTATCTTCAACACAAGGTTACAATACACTTGCAATGCAAGTTCAACAACGACAATAGAAGACTCCAGTAGCAACTCACAGTACCAACAATACACTTTCTTGCATCTCACCTCTTCGCAGCCCTAAAAATGCTTATAACATGTGCTTCACTTTAGGGCTACTCCCAAAGGTAACCATATTAGGGTTTTACCATTCTCCGAGAAAATAGGAACCCTAAAAAAATACTCAAATTTATCAATTGCCACTTATCTTCACCTGTCATTGAATCTTCCTAACATAGCTCTTGTGTGTCATAAGAATCCATCATTACCATTTTAGTGATGATCTCATTATACACAATTCAAGATGCCGACACATCAACATTATTTGCAAGAAATACATTTTACAAAACAAATAATAAGAATAGGAATTATCCAAGGTTGAGACACCTTATTCCTAACAATACAATTGCTACCGAGTTCAAGGAATAGTATTCAGTTTGCACCTAGTAGTTTCTACCATAATGGTGACCATTATTGTAAACTAAGATTCTTAGTGTTTAACAAGTTCCTTACTGCAAACCAAGTTGTGTAATGCTTATCGAGTTCATAGTCACAGTGATGTGAATCCAATGTTGACCGAGTCACTTTGTTAGTCTAAAAATGGTTTTGACACTTGAGTGCAAACACACTTAATCACTTTCTACATTAAAGCCTAGTACACTATGTATGCCGAGTCATAGGTTGTGCCGAGTCACGAAAGCCATTTGGTGCCGAGTGATCTTCAGGTGCCAAGTAGCCTTCAGGTGCCAAGTGAAGATCAAGTGCCGAGTGACTACAGGTGCTAAGTATGATCCAAGTGTCGAGCAATATTCAGGTGCCGAGTCACAAACAATGTCGAGCAAGATAGGAACAATATAGGAGCCGAATTACATAAGGTGCCAAGCATCAGGAAGCAGTAAGTGCCGAGTAACTCAGAATCAGCATATGAATTTGTGACTTCACAAACTCAGATGTAAATCATTTTCATGGCTGACAGATGACGAATCTTGAAGGATTTAAGTGATAAGATCAAATCATTTAAATTTCCTATGCAATCTACATGCAACCAATAAGAAAAATGGAGAAGGCATGCAACCAATAGTAAATGTGAAAGGAATGAACGGGAAATAGAGATTCAATATGGATCGTAGATCCATACCTAACCCTAAGTCTTTGAATGTCTTTATAAGGAAGACTAAATTTCATTGTATAAGAGTGGATGGACAAAGGTGTGTAAGGAAAACTAATTTTCAGAGTGAAGAGTATCAGATCACAAAGGATCAAGATCAGAGAAAGCAGAACAAGTGCTTGTATTCAGAAATTGAAGGATTGTAAGCTATGAGGTTTATTATACCTAATAATCTCTAGAAATTGTGTTAGAAAAGAAACCCTATGGTGATAGGTTAGCTTAACAGCTATTTTGTAGATCCTTTCAATAAGTGATTAAATCCTTTAACAGGGTAACACTTCTTGTAAAGTGTTTGTAAATTCTCTAACAAGGTCACATTTAAAAATGTGTTGTAGCCTTTAACAGGGCAGACCATCAGAAGTGGTTAAACATTATTGCTATAGTAATTTTTGTGGGTATCATCCCCACCCCAGTTTTACCTTCTTATTCCTAGAGGCTTTCTGGGTTACCAAAATCTCAAGTGTTATGTGGTGATGCATATTTGTTTCTCATGATTTCTTAATGTTTATATGCATGCATGTTCATTTCAAAGATATGTTATTAAGGATTTAAAACAGGTCAAAAGCTAGTACTTCTAATTCACCTCCCCCCATCTCAGAAGAATTCTTTCCAATAAGATATTACAACAATTGGTATCAAAGCTAAGTTTCTCTCAAGAAGAAGCCTAACAGCTTGGAGGAAAAGATCTAAAGATGGAAGTTTTCAAACTTGGAAAGATCATTGAGAACCAGGTGATAGATGTGCATCTCACTCTACAAAAAGTAGAAGAAGCTAGAGTGGAATTAAGAAAATCTTTGAAAAGAAGAAAGGAGATAGCCATAGCTGAAAATGATATACACTACAAGGAGATTGATACTACACAAGTGTTTGCCAATGAAGACACTAAAGAATTTGATGCAGCAATAGTAGAACTGATGGAGAAAAATAAAGTTCAAGCAGAAGAGATAAGATCTCTCAAGATGAAACATGAATCACAGGCCATAATGTTATGTGAAATCACTGAACAAAATAAAAGAGCAGTCGAGGATAGAGTCATGATGGAAGATGACAAAAGGAATCTTACAAACAGACTGGAAGAAAAATGTACTGAATTAACAAGGATCTCAAACATGCAGATGGATACACTTGCCCAAATAATGAACCTTCATCATGAACTTAATATGAAAGATATTGAGATCTCTACTTTGAGGATGCAAAATGAACAATTGTAGAATGAATTGAATAGAGAAAAAGAAATCATAGAGAATATCAACAAGTCAAGCGAAGCCATAAAGTACTTTGAAAAGCTACTGAAATCCCCAAGATCCACCCATGATACATCAGGACTTGGATACAACAACACTAAAGTTGGTGAATCATCAAAGAGTGTTGAGCAAAGAAGTGACAAATGTAAGGATTCTAAACCCATTTGTCATTACTGTAATAAAAAGGGGCATACTGCTAATGTTTGCAGGAGTAGAAGAATCAATCAGCAAAACAAACCCAAGAGCAAGAATTCATGTCACAAGTGCAACATGCAAGGACATATGACACAAGATTACAGATCCAAAGTCCCAAGGACACAAAGATTTAATGGACATTGTCATAATTGCAAGAAATATGGACATAGGGCATTTGAATGCAAATCAAAGCCTATGTGGACAGCAGATCATCCAACAAAAGAGAATGAAGGTCACTATCATTGGGATTATAACACCAGATACAGTTGTCACTATTGTCAAGAGTATGGACATATACCCCATAATTGCATAAGAACACATTTCAAGGGGAACTATAAAAGATGGCTGAACCAGACTACTTGCTTCAGTTGCTTGAAAATTGGACATGTCAGTAGAAATTATCCAACAAAGGCGAAGGCACCCAAGACTGAAGTAAATAAGGGAAAAGAAAAGATTGATGTGGAACACATAAGAACAAACATGAAGAAGAAATGGCAGAAAAAGGATGGATCAAGTACATCCTATGAAAGGGTCACTTTACCCATGAGGTCAAGTGATCATTTCTCATCTAACTAATCACAAGATAAGCCTATAGGGCTGATACATAAGAAAGTATCAAAAATCAGCCCTAAACCATGAAGAAGCACTACAAAGTATAAATTTGCATGAGAAAAGATGCTAAGACTAAACTTGAAAGATGATGCCGAGTTGTCTTTGGATGCCGAGTGAAACTGCTTTGGATGTCAAGTTATTAACAAAATGAGTAGATGCTGAGCAAGTATAGCTGCCGAGTTGAAAAATATTTGGAAGCCGAGTGATAGGTGCAGGTACTAAAATGCATTTAATGCAAAGTTTCTTTTGTCACTTAAAAGTAAAAATCAATTCATTCTTGAGCCATTCAAATGAAGAGCGATTACTTTGAGCACATCTGAGCAATTTTTAAGCTTTCAACTAGTGTTTTGCAGTGATTCAACATCTACCCAAGTGATCTAAGCACTTATCTAGGTATTTCCTTTAGGTGTCGAGTTTTACAGTTTGAGAAGTTTGCTTTAATCATTAAAACCCTAGTTTAGATATAAATGGCATCTAGTTCAAAAATGACCCAAGGGAAAATGAACCATGAGATTCAACTTGTCAGCACCGAAGTTAAGCGACCTAAGTTCAGACCTATACTAGAGGTTGCATACAAAAACGATCCTACTGGTGCCCTATCCACCATCCCTAAAAAAGTTGTTATGGTTCAAGATGTGCGAAAGTGCTATAATTGTAAAATAGGAGCCATAGGAGATTTGGAAATCTTTAATGCCTATGACAAACTTTATGAAAATGGTATCTTGAAAGATGAGTTTTCTGTTATAGAAAAGAAGGGTTTAACCAAAGCCCTAGTTTTTCCAATCGTATTCAAAAATGAGTGGATACACATAATACTCAGCAAAATCCATGATGGATCATTCTGGCTAGAATAAGGACAAGTCAAAATTACTAAGAAAATGGTTCATAGGGTTCTAGGTTTTCAAACCCTAGATCGGCCGAAAACATTGAGAAGTCAAAAGAAGGAAACAATTGAGAAAAACACAGGTGCAAAATCGAACAATAGAGGAATGACCATAGATACCATTACTGATCCCCTTCTAGACTTTGTTGTAAGGATTATATCACATAAGTTTTATCAATCCAGCAGGTTAAATAGTGTACCATGCATAGAAGTAGATGTGGCACATAAGCTTGTAAAGAAAGACCACACTTGTGACCTTGTAGAGCTCTTGTTGCAACAGATCAATGAAAATCTTGGAGCTATTAGAAAGTCCAAGGGAGAACAATGTAAATTTGGTCCAATGTTGGTTTGTATGTTCTTCTATGCAATGAAGGAATTCCCTTCATTTGGTAAAGTCAACTGGAGTCAGAATAAAACCATTGTTGATCAAATTAATTATTTCATTGCACAAATGGGAGATAGCTTTGATGATCAAAAGTCTATCTATTTTGAGGATTTCAAAAATGTAATGAAGAAAAGAATGAGAATACCAATTTCACTGGTAGAAAAGCATGTAAATGACATATTTTTTCTTGTTGATATTGATGATACTTACATTCAAGCAGTCCTTCCAAGAACAAGATGGCTTAGACCATTGGGATATGAGCTTGATGTTGACCAAGCTTCTGTAGCCATCACAACATTACTTGTCGAGGAAATGGATAAATCTAAAAAGGCATTTGGAATATATGACACTGTCAAATCAAGAGTTGTTATAGAACTCAAGATAGCCACAACAATCAAGAAGAGGGACAAGCTGGTAAAGTAGATAAAGAAGAAATTTGGTGTTGGAGAATCAAGTGTAGCAAGCGAAGTAGAAGAGATTAGTGAAGGAGAAGAAGAAGGTGAGCCAAAACAAGAGCCACTTGAATTGCCTCAAAGTCAAGGTGAAGAGAAAGATGAGAGTGTCGAGGAAGCAGAAACCAAGGAAGCACCCCTCAAGGGCAGAGTCATTAAAAGAAAGACAAAGACACCTCCTGCTTCTCAACCTTCACCAAATAAAGCTGTCATGCAAATGCCTAAGAGGCCAACAACCAGAGTTACAACAAGGGCCTCTACCCAAAAAGCCAAAGAGGAAGCCACAAAGAAGAAGAATGCAAAGGCACGGGAAGAACCAAGGAAAAGGAAAATATATGTGGCCCAACCTGATACTGATGAAGAAGATCAGACTAAAAGGGTAAGTCATCCTCCTATATCTTCAGTTGATATATTATGTGAAAAGATTAGGAATGGAGACTTAAGTGAAATGAAAAAGATTGATTTCAATAAGTTCAGTAAAGAGGAACAAAATAGCATAGAAGAATTAGTCTATGCATTAATGGCATAGTTCAAGTATACACCTCTTGAACTAGATGGACAATTGCCAAAGGAATTATCTAAAATCATAGAAGACAGATGGCATTTCTGTCTAATGATGGAGAAAGAGATGAGGGATTCAACCCTAGCAAACCTACTGCTTGATTTAACAAAAGAACAGGTAACTCAAGTAGTCAAAAGGCATAGTAAAAGATTTATACCTAAATATAGGGCATTCTTCATCCTGCAAAACAAAATTGAAGAAGTTGTGCAGAGAACTACAAGAGTTTGGAAAAACTTGTACAAGACAACTGAAGATGTCCTTGAAGAGGTATACAAAGAGGAAGCTACTGCTAAACCTGAAGAAAGAAGGAAGAGAAGAGAAGAGAAAATAGAAGAAGAGAAAAAGGTTGAAGAAGAAGAAAACAAGAAAGAAAGAGAGGAGGAAGGAAAAGATGAAGACAAAGGAACTGATGAACAACAAAGTGTGCAAGACACATAACTTTCACCTCCTAGTCCATCTCACTCTACAACCACACCTGCAGAAATCATAGAGATTAAGGATGTTGTTGACACCACATGTCAAAACATCAATCTATTAACTATAGCAGATCTTACTAAGATCCTTGACCAAACAACTCTACAAGCACAATTGTGTACAAGTCCTATATTGGTCAATGTGGATAATCTTCAAAATTTAGTAGATAAACTCAAAGAAGCCAAGGTGTTACCACAAGAACCACCTCAAACCATTCAAACTATTGAGATTACATTTCTACTACCGCCGTCACCACCAAGATTAGCCACTCAAACTCATCAAGAGCTGAGTGCAAAAACAAAGGTAGTCACAGGGATAACACTTCAGACAGTGAGTACACCTCCAATAGTAGTAACACAAGAAGAAGCCAAGCAAGAAGAAGAGGACAAACAAGAAACGCAAGATAAAGAGGAGTCTGCAATACAAAATTTGGTTGAATTACCAAAAATAGGAACTCCCACCAAACCCAGTCATAAGTTGAGTACTGAAACAATGACCTTACATGTTAGTACACCAAGTTCAAGTTCTACTAGGGTAGCCAGGACCATTCATTATGGTATTCCTAAGCTTGATAAAGAAATTAAAATAACCTATTATGATTCAAGCACTCTAAATGAGGAAAAGATGAATGAAATACAGAGTGCATTGGATAAGAGTAGGAGGCAAGAGGTAATGAGGAAAGACTACAAATAAAATTAGGCAATGAATGAGATAAAAGATATATTCATGGATGCTTTTACTCTTCAACCTCCAGATGCAAACAAGCCAATACTTGAGCAACTATCTAATATAGTTAACCAAGTGAATAATGAAGACCATGATACTAATGTAAAACTAATGGAATGGTTAGAAAAGAAGTTTGTAGGCAAAGTCAACCAAAAAATAGCTAATAACATAATTTTGGGATAGGTTGACCTAGCCAAGAAATTGGAATATGTAAAGAGTGTATTAGGGAACATATTTTCCCTTTATAGAAAATTGTGTGATTTTTCCAAGTTCACACAAGAAATAAATCAAAAAAATTTGAACCTTGAGAATAAATTAAAGCTCTCCAGCAAGCAACTAGCCTCAGATCCTACACAAAGTAAAAAGAAATTTGCTCAAACACTTCACACTCAGAGGGAATTAGCTGCATTATCAGCAGAAGAGGCCACTATCAAAGAAAAGTTGATGCAAATTCAAGCCTCCATCACTCCTCACTTAGAAGTATTACACAAGGAGAAAATAAATTCAAAAATAGTCCTGAAGAAGGATCCAAATATTTCTACACATGAAGGACTAGTTGATCTAGTAGCAGAGCTTGCAATCCAACAAAAGTCATTGGATATTGCCTTAAATAACTGGGATGCAACTCTCCAAAGACTCCTTGAGGTAAATAAGACATTTTCGACCAAGCATGGCATTACTATTTAGGACCCTCTGACATTTATATAAAAAAGGGGGAGATAATGTTCTAAGGGGGAGATAATATTGGAGATAATATTGTGAATATTGTGAGCATAATGGCACAAGACATTAGAATTCATGGCATGACAAGGCATGATCAACTCAGGGGGAGTTATAATAACTTTTGAGGTATATATTGTAAGTTACAATATTTTTATAAAGTTGTTCAAACCTCTGTATATATACCAAGCATATCGGTGAGCGTACTCATAAGATCAGATAAATAATGCTTAATGCTTAGTTAAGTGTTTTTGACACTCATGTCAAAGGGGGAGATTGTTAGTCTAAAAATGGTTTTGACACTTGAGTGCCAACACACTTAATCACTTTCTACATTAAAGCTGAGTACACTATGTATGCCGAGTCACAAGTTGTGCCAAGTCAGGAAAGCATTCAGGTGTCGAGTGGTCTTCAGGTGTCGAGCAGCCTTCAGGTGCTGAGTGAAGATCAAGCATCGAGTGACTACAGGTGCTAAGTATGATCCAAGTGCCGAGCAATATTCAGGTGCCGGGTCATAAACAATGCCGAGCAAGATAGGAATGATACAAGAGCCGAGTTACAGAAAGTGTCGAGCATCAAGAAGCAGTAAGTGCCGAGTAACTCAGAATCAGCATATGAGTTTGTAACTTCAGAAACTCAGATGTAAACCATTTTTATGGCCGACAGATGATGAATCTCGAAGGATTTAAGTGATAAGATCAAATCATTTAAATTTCCTATGCAATCTACATGCAGCCAATAAGAAAAATGGAGAAGGCATGCAACCAATAGTAAATGTGAAAGGAATGAGCGATAAATAGAGATTCAATATGGATCATAGATCCATACCTAACCCTAAGTCTTCGAATGTCTTTATAAGGAATACTAAATCTCATTGTATAAGAGTGGATGGACGAAGGTGTGTAAGGAAGGAAAACTAATTTTCAGAGTGGAGAGTATCAGATCACAGAGGATCAAGATCAGAGAAAGCTGAACAAGTGCCTATATTCAGCAATCGAAGGATTGTAAGCTATCAGGTTTATTATACCTAATACTCTCTAGCAATTGTGTTAGAAAAGAAACCCTATGGTGATAGGTTAGCTTAACAGCTATTTTGTAGATCCTTTCAATAGGTGATTAAATCCTTTAACAGGGTAACACTTCTTGTAAAGTGTTTGTATATCCCCTAACAAGGTCACATTTAAAAATGTGTTGTAGCATTTAACAGGGTAGACCATCAAAAGTGGTTAAACATTATTGATGTAGTAATTTTTGTGGGTATCATCCCCACCCCAGTTTTACCTTCTTATTCCTAGAGGGTTTCTGGGTTACCAAAATCTCAAGTAGTTATGTGGTGATGCATATTTGTTTCTCATGATTGCTTAATGTTTATATGCATGCATGTTCATTTCAAAGATATGTTATTAAGGATTTAAAATAGGTCAAAAGCTAGTACTTCTGATTCACCCCCCCCCCCCCACACCTCTCAGAAGCATTCTTTCCAATAAGATTTTACAACACACTCAGTGTGAATCAAGTGATTTAGTTTATATGTCAAGTTTTACAATATTCACCAAATAACTAGTGCAGACTAAGTTCAAACTAATTAGAAGTGATCAATATGGACCAAGCTTCTACATCTATTAAATGCATGATTATGCTGAGCATTGATAGTGGATGCTAAGTACCAAAACATCACCAAGCTAGTCTTTAGACCCAAGTCCCTACAGCTAGGTCAACTTTGTGTATTTTGTGTAAACTTGTATTGTAGCCAACTTTGTTGAATTAAAATTTGGATTGGTATATATGTAATAAATTTTATCACATCCAAAAGAAGAATATATGACAAGAAGCATAATGCAAATTTGAAGAGTGGAAAATATGAAGTAAAAAGGCTACAATAGTATAATGAGTAGCAAATATTTATCTATCACAACAAGTTGATCATTACACTCAAAGGAATCTCATTCAACAAACCAAGTTGTAGATCAGAGATCAGACATATTTCATCCAAATAGGTGGATTAGTTAAATCATTTCACAAAGTAGACTTAATAGTATTTTTGTAAATCTCTTTACCAAGTGCATACTTTATTGTATGTTTTTAAATCCTTTTGCAAGGTGGACCTAGCACTCCTTATTGCTCCTAATAGGGAAGATCATTAGAAGTGATCATTGTAAGCCTTAACAGGCTAGCTTTATACTAGAGTACCAAATCTTGTGTGTATCATCCCCAACCCAGTTTTACTTTCTATTTGGAAGGTTTTTGGTTCACCATATTGTGTGTCAAAGTGTTATGAATGTTTTAATGCTTTCAGTTTTTCATGCATGCAATTAGATCAAAATTCACATGAAGAATTAATTGGTGAGATAAAGTATTAAATTTTATTGGTTACTGATTCATCCCTCCCCTCTTAGTAACTTAGCTTATCATATATATATATATATATATATATATATATATATATATATATATATATATATGTGTGTGTGTGTGTGTGTATATGTATGTATGTATGTATGTATGTATGTATGTATGTATATTTCCAATAGTTAGTCAATTTTGAGCTCTATACAAAACCTTCCATTTCTTCCATTTCTCATTTCCATGATCCATATTTCATATCTATAAGAAATCTAGCACTACAAGCTCTCAAATGTTCAAGTATTCAAGCCTTCATGTCTTCAAGAATTCATTCAAGCATTCCTCCATCAAACATTAAGGATTCAAGAATTCAATAAATTGAAGTAGTTTATCTTCAAGATCTTCTTCAATGCATTCAAGAAATTTGTTACATCTTCTATATCCTTTAATCCCCATCTTCTTGGTCCAAATCAAGTGGCAAATGTAAAGGATCATACATTTCCTTTACATTCATGTTATTTCAATTATTTAAAGTCAAGGTTAATTCCTAAAGTGGGATTTTACAAAGGCAAACCCCCCATCAGCAACCAAAAACCCCTTTTATTGCAAGTTGTGGATATAAAATTGATAGACAAGTTGCTGATTTGAGTATCCCTTTCAAATTTCTTTGGAACTATGAAATCAAAGTCAACATCACACACAATCAATCAAAGGTGCACTACATCCTAGATGATCCATTATTTTTCCCCTAAAGATCTATTTTTCCCAATTTCAAGCATGGATTAGATGATTTCAATTCTTTCTGATTATAAAAGCAAGTACAAAATAGACTTTAAAGGTGTGTTCTTTACCTTCCTTTGTTCTTTCAGCAAATTTACTTATACCTAGCTCTAGCTTCTTTCATTAATCTAGGGTTTTCAAGGACTTGGATACCTTTCTCCTATTCTTCCTAAACCTAGTTTGCATTAGTGCTCCTTGCTTATTTCATTAGCACTAATCTCTCTAGATCTAGTTCTCTAGAATTGGGGTTGAAAGGACTCTTTCCCTTTATTTTCCTCCCTCTATATGCATGGGTATGTGTAGGTTATGTAATGAACTTAGGCTTTTATCCTTGATTCACATTTCCTACCCCATAATTCCTAACAAATAAAATGTATTCTCTAAATATGGAAGATAGAATATTAGTTTCCAACCATCTAAATGTGATTAACTTGATAGTTTGTTCATTGGATTTTATTGAAGACAAAATTAAGGAGTATTATGGCATGCTTTTATTGTTTTTTTTCTAAACTCATGGGGCCATCTTTTTATGGATATTTTGATTACAACCATCAATTTTATAATGAATGAGGTGATCAAATCATTATTGTGGTGTGGGAAATGTAACTCAAGGATGCAAACCCTAAGTTCATCACATAACCCACTTGCATATGCAAGTGTGTGATATAGAAAGGGGTAAATCATGAAGGTTAACCTTTTAATCCCAATTCTAAAGGACTAGATCTTAATAGATTAGTGCTAACCGAACAAATAAGGAGCACTAATGCAAATTAGATCTAGGAAGAATAGGGGAAAGATGTCTAAAATTATTAAGAACCCTTAATATGTATGTATATACTAGATATAGATATGTTGAATTGAAAAAGAAGAAAAGGAGAGATCATGTTTGAAAAATATTTTGTTCTCATTGTAGTGATCAAAATGGGAGGAAATCTTTGGTTCTAGGCCTAAAACTGTGCAATAGACAAAACCCAGAAATATTTCAACGATTTGTCTAGGGCGAACTGGTGCATAAGGGGCAAGATAGTGCATTAGGGGTGTAATGCAACCATGATTGACTATGTCCAATGTTGATTCTATTTGTGTAGTCTCAAAGAAAGCTAAAAGGGGTACTCTAATCTACACCCTATTTGTCAATTTGATATTTGCAACCTACAAAAAAGGGGTTTTTGTTGTTGATGGGGGGTTTGTCTTAGTAAAACCCTAGTTTAGGAATTAACCTTGAATTAAAATAATTGAAATAGCATGAATGTAAAGAAAATGTACAAATTCAAGTTACCAAATTAGATCTCTTGAATCAAATGCAATGTACTTGACTTCACTAATGGATTTCAACCAAGAAGATGAAGATGAACGGATGTAAAAGATGTGCCAAATGATCTTGAATAGATTGAAGAAGATCTTGAACACAAACTCCTTCAATTTTTTGAATGTTTGAATCCTTGATTGTCAATGGAGGAATGCTTTAATGGATGCTTGAAGGTTTCTATAGAGATCATAGTTAACTAAATCCTGTAGGCCAACTTCCTAGAAGTTAATACTCGATTATCCAAAGCACGATGCCTAAAGAAAAAGGGCCAAAATAGGGCCTCATTAGGGATGTTGTGCACCCCTAATTTCTAGGTTCACAAGCCCTAGGAATAATCTAGGGACCCCAAAATAGGTCTCAGGATCTGGGAATCATGGCTAGATTCTAAGAAAACCTTATTTCAGTGCCACGAGTAGATTCCAAGTGAAAATATGGATGGAAATGAAGGACCTAGAGGAAATAGATCCTACCTCAAGAATATCATGATGAAAAAAGGAGCTTTAAAGATGATCTATTAGGTTTTACCCCAATATCACCTAGGAGAAAGGACATAAAATGGAAAAGGAAATGAAAGAGAGAGGGAGAATGATGATCTCATATTATATAGGTGATAAAACTTCATTAAATTACAATTATTCCAACTTAAGATGATAAATTTAGGCCCCACTTTAGCGAGAGCATGGACTCAATCAAAACTCTTGGTAAAGTAGAGCACAAGGTATATGATACTCTTATTAAGATCCAGGAGAGAAAGAATCAAGCCCCCAAGGGTTTGAGACTTTGCTAACTCCCAAATGATAATGAGAGAGATATCTATGACTGAAAAGAAAAGGGGTGATTATCTCACCTAGTAGAATACCCATTCTACTATGAATCGCTGAAACAGCTGCTTAAAAAGATGGCATTGAAATAGTCTAATGAGGTGGTAACCCACTAGTCAACCCATCAGAGGACTCACCCATAGATCAACATTCTTCATTTCACCATGGAAAGGTTTAGAAAGGATATGTTACCTGGATATGAAACTTTAGAAAAAAAATATGTGTAGCACATATATGAGATTTAGCATATGTGCATGTAAAGGAAACAAAGACCCAATATTAAGGATGCTTACTTCTTGGATTGAATGTGTGCAAAGAGAATGTGTTTGTTAGGACTATGTACGATCCATAAAGAGATTCATGAAATATGTGCATTAAAAGAGAAGTATAATGTAGTAATACATATATTTGATGCTAACTTAGGAAGAACACTAAGAAACTAAGGTTAAAGTACCCCATGCTAGACTCATAATATGTATTCACTACCCCATTATTGAAATGTAAGGATGAGAAGAATATATGCCCCCACGTTAAAGTCATTACCAACACTTTAAAATGATCAATAGATTTAACAAATTATACATATAGTGATCGAAAGACGTTTCCTCTATGAGATGCCCCTAGCACCGGACAGATCAAAGGAAATGAAAACATACCATGCAAGAGTACATAAGAAATATACTAACTCTAGGGTCAATATGATCATATAATAATATATAAGTATTATATCATGTATAACATGTCATCATCTCCCAAAGTGAGTATAACTATAACAAAATGGGAGAAATACATGTAAGGGTCTTTTTAAACAACCATCATGGATACCAAAAAGAATCAGTGATGTCATGTTGCAAATCCAAGTAGACAACACAAGGATATGAGTATGAATAATAGCACATGTACAACATAACACAGAACAATAGATAGAAGAAGTAAGATAGAAATAGAAGAATGTCACGACACATCAATTTATTTATCACCTTGCACCAATGGAGAAACAAGGGTCATTTAAAGGAATCTAAACATACAGTTAGCAAGCACGATATTATAGGGGAAGCACATAACAACAAGAAAGCACACAAAAAGATACTATGCTAGAGCACTCGCTTCAAGCATGTTTCCCTCCTCCCTTATATCGATCAATAGTAATAAGAGAAGAAGGATAACTTGAAAGAGGAGATATGTCCAAATATATTAGGAATGATATCTAATTCCAAAGGACTCTTAGGACTAAGGAGAGTCACTATGATTAGGTGCAGATTAAGTATAAGTTGTGTAGAAAGCACGTTACGTAAATCAATATCAATATCAATAATCTCATACTCATCATCTAAAGTATCTCCTCATCTAAGTTAATAGAAATAGAATCCAAAATGGAAATATGCATATCATTAACTTCTTCAATAGACATGGGCTGGTGAGAACCATTCATATGAGCTTTGGCAGAAGCTTTATAGTTCTTTCGACAAAATTTTGATTACACTTAGTTTTATTAGAAATTTGTTGAGAATACGAAGGAAGATCAACAACCATAGGTTCCTTTCCTTTTGATGGCATAAGAGGTGGAATAATAGAAGGCTAAGATGTAGAAGAAGGAACCACACTAGAAGGAACCATACTACTAGAATGAATTACATTGGGAGGGTTAGGAGATGAAAGAGGTAGTAACTATTAGAAATAGAAGAATTTGAAGAGATGGTTGTTGAAGGTTTAGGAAAAATACCACAAGATTTACTTGACTTGACAATATTTTGACAGTTATATTCTTGGTACAAAAAAAACATATAGTTCAAATGAGTAGGAGTAGTAGGAAGAGATGACCAAAAGAAGTCAAGAGTAGCACCATGTCAAGGTCTAGAAGGATCATAAAGACTGTGATTGATCTTCTTAAACTCACCATCACAAGGAACTTTAATGCATTGATAAATAGGAGAAGAAATATCTTGCATGGAGTCTACAACCAAGGTAAGCCAAGCTTCACTTGAAACTAAAAAGAAGTAGGAATGACAAAAAAGGTACTAATCACAACTTTACCATAGAGCTCAATAGGAAAAGAGATGGAATCTTTTAGAGGATGCAAAAAACCAATACAAGTTTGAATCCAAGTATTAGTCAAGTCATAAAAATCATGGGTTTTCCTTTTATTATAAATATGCTCCTTCGTGATGATGTTAACCATAGAAGAAGGATAAAAAACACACACATACAAAGGATATTTAGCAATCTGAGTAGCAATATAGAGAGGACCATATGGAGCCTTCAAATTATCAGCATTAATGAATAAGATGGTAGGGGCTGTAGTATGCTTATGTTTTATCTTAGGTTGATCATCATATGTAGAAGGAATGTCTTCCTTAAAATGGAGATGGAGGCTGAACTACATGTTGCACAATATTAATAGTATTATCATTCTCTTGTCGTAAAGTATTGTAAGAAACATTTGTTGGAAATTATTTCTGCACTCCCCTCAAGATTTGTGACAAGGGCTTAATTGCCTCATGTGTACTATAAGTTGAGTGGTTGTATTTGGCATTGATAAATTGGTATTTTTGTGCAATGACAACCCCACTCTAATAAGTGGTATTAGAGCTTGGTCACAGGTTTGAATCCTCAAAACCTCAGGTAACATTGAGGGGGAATTGTTGGAAAAATTTTCAATGCTCCCCTCATGATTAACTACCTCCTATGTGCTATAAGTTGAGTTTTTGTATCAGGCATTGACAGATATATCTTTTGTTGCAATGAGAATCACAATCTAACAACATACACTTTAGGAGGAATAGAAGAAGAAGGATGTTGAATAATAGTGTTTGTAGTATACTAAGGTAAATGATTAGTGTAGATTTGAATATTTTGATTAGGAGGTGCCACATATTTATTTCCATTATCTTGACTCTCAACATATAAAGCATTAGCATCAATCAAATCTTGAATCTTATGTCCAAGTCAGTGATGAAATCGAAAAAAAAGCTTGAGGATTAAAATATGGGCTTGATGTAGTAGAAGGAAAAAGTGGTTTAATAGCAAGTAGTGTGATCATATTGGCACTAACCAACCTATTCATAATGGAATGTAGAGACTTAGAGAGAGGAATAAATTTATGGTTTATCCAAAAAATAGAGGAAGAAGTAGTGGAACTCTAAGAGGTAGCAACTACTTGATCATATACTATATTCGAGGTTTTTTAATCTTGACATAGTTGTTAGGTTTGTGGAACATTTAGGATTAGGTGTAACATTACCCTTATTAGTAGCTACAAGATCCATTGGAATGGTGCTCTAAAATTGACTCACTTGTAATTGATAATGATGAATCAGTGCACAATGTTGTGAAAAAAAAGGTAAACTCAGAAAGCATAATCTTATTTTAATATCTTTTTGTAAATTTGTAATAAACATATGTTGTATATCAATATCAGGAACATGATAAGAAATCTGAGCATGTGAATGCTTAAATCTACAAATAAAATCAATCACTATCTCCTTAGGACCTTGTTTACAATGCATCGAATCAGTCAAAGAAATAGAAGGACCAATATTATTCTAAAATTTTTGTATAAAGATATTAGAAAGTTTATGAAATGATTCAATAGAATAAGGTGGAAAATAGCACTACCATTGCAAAGCTTTGTCACATAAAGTGTGAGAAAAAAAATTAGCTAAAATCCTATGGTCATGAGCATAGTCACTACATAGAACTTTGAAATTCTTAAGATGTGTCTTGGGATCACCTTTACCACTGTAAGTATCAAGGTGAGGCAAATCATCTTTTAAAGGAGAATTCGTACAAATAATCTCAAAAAAAAAGGACTACCCATATCACATGTAAGAACTTTGAACTTATTTTGAGTGAATGAAGCAAGTTGTTACAAAGAAGACATCATTTGAGCCAAGCTAAGGATAGTGGAATCATTAGAGGGGACAAATGGAATAGAAACTTTCAACATAGTAGGAAAATTTTATGAATTAGTTGGAATGGAAGAGACTACATGTGGAGCACTATGAACCATAGTAGAATGGTTAGGATAAGTGAAAGGGATACTATTATATGAAGCTTGTGATGTCAGCACCAAAATAGGAAAATACTCATAGAAAAGGAAGGAATAAGAAAACTACTGAGAGGATTAGATACTTGAATAGAAGTAGTCATAATAGGAGGAGCATAAGTGGAAATGCTAGAGATAGACATAGAGGCAAGAAAAATAGGCTCAAGAGTAGAAACATGAGGAGCTCTCCCTAGTTCAAATGAAGCTTGATTCAAAGGTTTAACATGAGTATGGATAATGTGAGTGTAAAGCCATAAAAAAATATTAGCACCATGTCCATCTTTGCATATAACTTTCTTAAGAGAATAAAAGAGCAATATTTTTAGTGTTGTGATTTTCTTGTAAAATCCAATCATACATTTTATCAATCTCAATAGCAAGCTTATCAACTTGTTTAGAGGGAACTCTTAAAGCCTCATCTTTATCATGAGATGAGTGAGAAGAGTTTTTCTCCATGGAAGTATTAGGATCATGAGAAACCATAGGGTCACTGAGTTTTTAAAGAAGAGAAGAAGAAGAATTTGGATTCAAAAGATTCATGAGTTTATGACTTCTCCTTACAAGAATGCTATAGGTCGAACTAAAAGTAGTATAGACCATACACCAAAAAAGGTAAGAAGATAATAAGAGATATGACCTTATGGTATGAACTATAAAGCATACAAAAAATAAAATAAAATGTTGAATGAAAAGACCTAACACCAAATCAAAAGTGGAAATGTCAATAGTTGGGTTCACCAATAAATATGGTATGGGAAATGTGACTCAAGGAGACAAACCCTAATTTCATCACATAACCCACCTACACATGCAAGTGTGTAATATAGAAAGGGGTAAATAACTAAGAGAAACCTTTCAATCCCAATTCTAGAGGATTGGGTCTTAATGGACTAGTACTAACTGAATGAATAATGAGCACTAATGCAAATTAGATCTAGGAAGAATAGGGGAAAGATGTCTAAAATCCTTAGGAACCCTTAATATGTATGTATATGCTAGATATAGATGTGTTGAATTGAAAAATAAGGAAAGGAGAGCTCACCTTTGAAATATGTTTTGTGCTCATTGTAGTGATCAAAATGGGAGGAAATATTTAGATGTGGGCCTGAAACTATGTGATAGACAAAACCCAAAAATCTTTTTACGATCTATTAGGGGTGAAATGGTGCATTAGGGATGAAGTGTGACCCTAATTGACTATTTCCAACATTGATTCTATTTTTGTAGTCTCAAAGAAAGTAAAAAATGGTGCTTTGACCTATAACCTATTCGTCAATTTGATATCTACAACCTACAAAAAAAG
Organism: Cupressus sempervirens; assembly: GCA_028749045.1. Taxonomy (NCBI): domain Eukaryota; kingdom Viridiplantae; phylum Streptophyta; class Pinopsida; order Cupressales; family Cupressaceae; genus Cupressus; species Cupressus sempervirens. The sequence goes on along the minus strand of CM053791.1, from coordinate 168,789,751 downwards.
GGGTTTTTATTGTTGATGGGGGGTTTATCTTGGTCAAACCCTAGTTTAGGAATTAATATTGAATTGAAATAGCATGAATGTAAAAAAATGTACAAATTCACCTTACAAAGTCGGATCTCTTGAATCGAATGCAATGTGCTTAACTTCACCAACGGATTTGAAACAAGACGATGAAGATGAATGGATGTAGAAGATGTGTCAGAGGATCTTGAATAGATTGAAGAAGATCTTGAAGATAAACTCCTTTAATTTATTGAATGCTTAAATCCTCGATCTTAAATGGAGGAATGCTTGAATGGATGCTTGAAGGCTTGAAACTTGAATGCTTGAGAGATGGAGCTTGTGAATGCTTGAATATGTGAGAGCAGGATTTTGTGATATATGAAAAATGGAGCAAATGGAGGAGTTTATATAGATATCAGAATTAACTAACTCTCATGGGCTGACTATTGTAGAAGTTAACACCCAATTATCCAAAATATAGGACCCAAAGAAAAGGGGCTAAAATAGGGCCAAACAAATCTCAAAATATGGGAATCATGTCCAAAGTCATAGGAGAACCCTATTTCAATGCCAAGAGTAGATTCCAAGTGGAAAGGTGGATAGAAAGGAAGGACCTAGGGGAAGTAGATCCCACCTCGAGCTTATTACCATGAAAATAGGAGATTTAAAGAGGATCTATTAGGTTTTACCATAATTCCACCTAAGAGAAAGGATGAAAAAAGGAAAAGGAACTGAAAGAGATAGGGAGAATGAAGATGTTGCATTGAATAGATGCTAAACCTATATTAAATTGGAGTGCTTCTAATTTAAGATGGTACAATTACTCTTTAAAGAGATGGAGAGAAATTTTTTTGAGTTAGCTAAGGAGACTAATCTTGTGATCAATTCAAGGGAAAATGAGAAAGGAAAGAAGAAGCACAGGAAAGATGAAATATACAATTAATAAATCTTGTGGAAGATCTAAATTTCCTAGAAATTTTAAGGAAAAGTGTTTGACATGTGGACAACTAGTAACTTCTATAAAGATTTTCAGGAGGAGAAAAAGAATAAAAGGAATCCCTCCAATTAAAATTTAGAAAAATCCTCTTAGAGCGATGATGAATCCTTATAAATGCATACATTAGAATATGTGCAATTAATAACTTCAAGACTATTGTGCCACAAGACCTCACATTGGGGTTAATTTACAATCTATAAAGAGTATGATGGTGAGACAATGTTATAAATTTAAAAAATCCCTGATGGTGAAATAAAAAATATCAATAATAAAAAAGTTATAAATAGTATTTTATATTATTTCTTAAAGACTTGAGTGAAAATTTATATCAAATGTGTGTGTGTGTGTGTGTGTATAATGGAATTCTTAATAAACTGATTCTAAGGAAAATAAGTGCCATGTAGTGGCTTGTATTTGATGAAAGTTATAATAGTTGAACATTAAAAAATTTATAGTTAGAGAGCAATGACTTGTGATGATAATATTTAATTGTATTTAGTCAATATTTAATTAAGATTTAAATGTAATACTAATGTGGATTGAAGAAGCAACAACTCTGCAACTTTTCCACTCACATCACAGTTTGAATTTTGAATTTTCATGGCCCTAGAGTGCCTAGGTCTACTGGAGGTCCCGATGTGCCCGAACTTGCACATGGTGCTGGAGCTACAAAGAGGAGATTCTCCCTCTTTCTTAGGTAGCATGTATGGTTAAGTCAATACACCTAAGCCCCCTTCTCTGGATTCCTTAGTAGACTCTACTCACAATGAGGATGGGTCTACTATTTCTCCCCCCATCCCCAGTGGGGGATGGAAAAATGCTCTCATTGGGGGGAAGGAGCGGAATCCCAAACTTGAAGATCCTAAAGTCACCCACATCACTACCAGACCAAAAATATCCTTTGCAAATAGTGTCATGGAAGACATTGTTACCTCCCTTAAACATTGTATTATGGGTAGATCTATTTCCTTTTGGCCAATGATTGAGATGACCATGAAGTGGGTGACACAAAAATGGTCTGTAAATGGTAGTGTTTTTCTCTTGACCATGTCTAGTGGAATTTTCTTCTTTTGCTCCATAGCTACTGAGGACCTAGCAGCCATCCTTTCTAGGGCCTATTACTATGGAAAACATTGTCTGGCCCTAGTTTTGATGTGAGCCTAGATCTCCAGAGCTTGACCCTAGTGTGGGTTCATTTGCCAAGACTATCGCTGGAGTTATGGGATGAAAATATTGTGAGATGCATTGGGAACACTTTTAGACATTTTGTAGCTGTGGACCAGGTAACATTGCATAAATCTATACTTGTCTTTGCTAGATTCTATGTGAATGTTGCCATTAACATGGCACTCCTGACCATGGTCATGTTGTCTACTAAATGGGGGAAAAGTGTCCATTCTATATAATATGAGAATGTTGGCCTCTATTGTTAAAAATGTGGATCTTTTGGCCTGATGAATTGCAATACCCCTCCTCAAAAGGACAAGAAAAAGGTGGGCTTGCCAGGCATAGTAAAGTCTTCTACTGTGTTGGGGGAATCTTTAACTAGTCTTGCGAGAGTAGTTGTTGAAAAAAAGGAGGATAACCTAGAAGGCCAAACTACAAAGGAAAGAAAAGAGAAAGATAAGGTTGTGGAAGCTGACCGGTTGGTTTATGTTTTCAAGTGTTGAAGTGAAGAAATGGACTAATATGGAGGAATACCCATTTAAGAAGTAGATAGATGACCTCCTGAAATCCCTAGTGGTGAGAGGGGATACTACTAACTAGGATTTGGAGGAAGGTAAATTGGGACCCTTGGTGGAGCCCCCATAGAAGAATAAATTATAGGCAACATTGTCACTCAATGTCAAGTGATCTTGGCTAGGAGCCTTTGGGGTCCCTAAGTCCTTTGGCTAGGAAATAGACTGCAGTGTTGGTGACACCAATCAAGAACTCCCTACTCCTAAAGGAGGTGAGTGGTGGTTCCAAAAAAGGAGAACCTAAATGCTAGATAATTGCACCCATTGGGGGATTGTTACCCCAAAAAGGCTCAAATTGGTGACTCCTAAGGAAGCTGCGACCAAAGTCATGAGAAGTATTGAGGAGGCTGATGGAAGGATGGCTCTCTCACCACCATCCTCCCCTCAAATGAGTGTTACAAGAGAGTAGAAATTCCATAAGAGGAAAACTAGGGGTGAGAAGAAATTGGTTGTGGGGGTAACTAATACTATAGGTTATCCTAACAACAGAGCTACTCGAATGAAGCAAGCAACAAGGGAGGTGGCCAGTAGAAGACAACTTATAATGGAATCAATTAAGAAAGGTAAGAAATGATATTACTTTCTTAGAATATTAGGGGGTTGAATAACTCCCAGAAATAATATGTTCTTAGGAAATGTATTCTAGTTGAAAAGGTAGATTATATTTTCATTTAGGAAGCTAAGATGACTAACCAAAATTTTACTGAGATGAATGATAAGTTAGCACATGGTGCTACTTTCTTTCATTTAGAAGTGAAAGGGGCCTTGAGGTGGGCTTGCAAAAATGTGGAACCCCACTATCTTGACGAGTAGAGAGGTCCATAAAGAAAAGAACTTCATGACTATGGAGTTCGATAATGACAAAATGGTACAAAATCTAGTGAACATCTACACCTCAAACATTAGGGTGGGAAGAAGTGAAGCCTGGGGAAGGGTTGGAAGAATGGTGGGAAATATGAAGGATAAAAGTATTATGTGTATAGGGGACTTTAACACCCCCTATACCCATTGGAAAAGCTTGGGGAGAACAATGACTTTTCAGAAAGCATGCAAGATCTCTTGGATTTCATTAACACCTATGATCTCCTAGATGTTGACTTTTAGGGTAACCCCTTTACTTGGACCAATAATAGGATGTGTCAAGATTTGATCCAAGTCAAATTTGATTGGCTCCTAGTTTCAAGGACTAGCCTCACATCATCCCCTCCTCCCTAGTTAATCTTTCAAGAACTATTTCTGACCATTCCCCAATTATGTTGAATTGGGAGAATAAAATTATGAATGTGCCTAAATCCTTTAGGTATGAAATTATGTGGTAATCCCATCTAGACTTTAGAAATAAAGTGGAAGAAAGGTGGAATATCAACATGGATGGGACTGGTATGTTTAGGTTGACCCAGAAACTAGATAAAGTTAGGAGGAATGTCAAGGAATGGGCAAAGATATCCTTTGGGGATGTGTTTAAAATCAAAAGGGATATAGAAGAGGAGCATAAAAGGCTGCAAGTTGTCATGGCAATGGGGGATGACACAGAGGCTACCACCCAAGAGGAGGAACACTGTAGGCAAAAGTGGAAAGAAACTATTATCAAGGAGGAGGTCTTTTGGAAGCAAAGGTCTTTTATTTCTTGGATGTTTGAAGGACATAGGAATACCTACCTTCATAGAAGAGGAAGGAGGAAGCACCTAGAAGGAGTAGGAGGAAATGGAAAGATATGTGGTTGAGTTCTTCATGAATGCCTATAAAGAGGAGGACAAGAGGAGTAACAATATAATCAGGAAAAGTATGCTCAATAACATCCCAACAATGTTGGGGAATGAGGAAAATGATAAGCTAAAGGAGAAAGTCTCAGAAGAGGAGGTGAATAATGTTGTATTCTCTATGAAAGCCTTCAAGGCTCCCAGACCTAATGGCTTCTTGCCAGCTTTCTTCTAGAATTTCTAGGAAGTGATAAAAAATGAACTAATTTGGGCCCCTAGGGACATAATCAGATCTGGAAAAATGCTAAGAAGGATCAATAAAACCTTTATTGTTCTCGTGCCTAAGATACAAACACCCAGAACAATAAGGTATTTTAGATCGATTAGCCTTTGTAATACCATATATAAAGTTTTTTCCAAGGTGTTGGTCAATAGAATTAAACTCTTTCTCGATAGGGTTATCAGGAGCCCTCAGAAGGGGTTTCTCCTAGGTCATCAAATTCTGGACACTGTGATAACCACCCATGAAATCATTCACTCCATGGAGAAAAATTGAAGATTGGGTATAAGCCTTAAACTTGATATCTCAAAGGCCTATGATAAAGTCAATTGGACCTTCCTTTATGAAGTACTAGAATAGATAGGGTTCAGAAGGGACATTGTGAATGTCATAAAAAATATGGTGGAAACTACACAATATGAGGTGCTACTCAATGAGACCCTCTAGGGAAACTTTGATGTTGGCAAAGGCCTAAGACAAGGTGATCCTCTATCCCCTTACCTTTACATTATGTTGGTTGAGTGTTAGGAAGGTCAATTTGTAGATTAGTTGAGTTGGGCGACTTAAATGGTATCTAACCAACTACTACTCTGACACCTAAGGTTATAAAACAATTTGTGGATGACACTTTTCTATTTCGCGAGTCCTCTATCTAGGAGGCTAGAGCTTGGAGAACCCTACTCACAAATTATGAGAATTTTTCAAGTCAGCAAATTAATCTAGTAAAAAGTAAGGTCTATCTTTTTAACACCTCTGAGGTTTTGCAGGTTAAGGTTAAAAATATTCTAGGATGTCATTTTGAGAACCTCCCAGACACCTACCTTGGTCTTCCCCCAAAAATTAAGGATGTATCTACCACCTATTAGAACACTATTCTAGAAAGGATGCAAACAAAGCTTTCTGGGTGGAAGGGAAAATAACTTAGAAATGTGGGAAAACTACAACTCTTGGTGGTGGCTCTACAGGGAATATCTATCTACTTTCTTTCTATAATCAATATTAATCAAAGTATGGCAAAAAAACTCAAAAGATTGCAAAGGAATTCCCTTTGGTCTAGCACGGGGGAGAGAAACAAGTTTGGAACCTCATCAATTGGGATATTATTTGCAAACCCAAGGATAAAGGGGGGTTGGGAATAAGAAGAATTGTTGATATGAATAAAGCACTACTCACTAAAATGGGGTGGGTGTTGTTGGAAAACAAGACCAGATAGGGAAGAATCATGAGGGTCAAATACCTAGCCAACACCCATTTCAGATACAATCTCCTCAATAATGATCTCCCTAGTGGCTCTAAGGTATGGAACAATATCCTCAAGAACATGTCTCTTTTGAGGAAAGGAGTGAGATGGCTAGTGGGAAATGGTAAAAAAAAGGATTCTGGGAGGACAACTACTTAGGGGGAAACCATTGAACTACAAAAAATTCAGCAGTCTTCAGGAACCTTAAAAAATAATGGTGGGGGTGAAGGTGGAGGACTATATTGATGACCAAAGGAAATGGAAGCATATCTACTATGGATATTCCTAACAGTGAAGACCCTCTAGTTAAAGAATTGGAGGAAATGATCAATCACCATTTACTTCCATTGCATACTCAGCCCAATGAGGTGGTGTGAGATAGGAAGACTAATGGTTGGTTCTCAATTTGAGCCTGCCTATGAGATTATTTTTGAAATAGATCATACTTCAATTAGTTGGAGAAAGAGTTAGAATAGTCATTTTCTTCCAAAAGTTAATTTCTTCTAGTGGATAGTCATGCATGACAAGATCCTAACTATTGATAGCCCAAGAAGGAGATGCATATCGATTACTAATAGATGTTACCTTTACAAGGAGGAAGAGGAAAGCATTGTGCACCTCTTTCTTGAATGCCCCTATACCTTAAAGGTTTTTTCCTGCATGTGGAACAAATTCATGTTGTCTTGGGTCATGATCAGAGGCATGGAACAATTCATGGAGAATTGGAATTGCCCCTTCTACCACCCCCATCTTAGAATTCTTTGGAACTCCTCCCCCCACATGTTTGCTGGGGCATTTGGAAGGAGAGGAATAATTGGGCCTTTCGGGAGGAGAAAAGGGGAGAGGAGGTTGTGAGAGAGATATTGAGAAATCTCATTATAGAGAATGTTATGGTGGATAAGTTCAGAGTGCCATAGGAACCCCCAAGCAAGAAGGAGGTTATTGTTGGGAATTGGATTATTTTCACCAACTTCCAAAAATTTAACAACTTGAAAATGTTAACAAGAAAAAGTACCCATTGGATCCCTCCCACATTATCTACTATCAAACTCAACTTCGATGGTTTAACGCGTTGGGATTCAATGGCAATAGGAGGTGTGCTAAGAAATGACAAGGGTGAGGTGATATTAGCCTTCTCAAGGAATTTAGGCCAAGGAACCAATAATGTGGCAGAGGCCACTACTTTACTTTGGGGTCTAAAATTTTCTATGGAGATGAAGGTCAAAAGATCAACCATAGAAAGTGACTCTAAACTCATCATATACTTTGTCAAAGGGTGTGCTCAACCTGGTTGGGTTGTACATTGCATCATGGGGGACTTTTGGCAATTCCTGACAACCCTTGATCATTATGACTTATAACACACTTATAGGGAAGATAATGCGGTCACAGATGCTCTAGCTGGATTAGGTTTTGATTTCAAGAGCATAAAAAGTTGGAAGAGTACTAAAATGTTACCAAAATATATAAACTCCCTCATTAGTAGGGAAAAAACTCCTCTAAACCATGCTTGATGACTATCCAAATTTGGAGAATGGGTAAATTTGGCAGTCTTGCTATTATTATGATGGTTAAGATCACTTTAAATTTGACAAGAAATTTTGCGAAGATCAACCACGTGGATTGCACCACACAAGGGCATGGAAAAGGGGAAGAAATTAATAACCCCAACTTTAAAAATAGTGCCATTATTTTTTGGTGGTATGGGATGATTACGAAAAAAGTTCCCATTATTATTAATGCCAAATCATTAAGGTATTATGTGTGGATTATTTGCATACCCTATAATGATGTTTTGAATTGACTAGCACATTTGGGATTTTGCATACACCATTTTTAGCCCTGTGTTTATGATTTTCTAGGTGGTGTTCTACTTGCAAATGAAAATTATGGAGGAAGAAGATATTGTTAAAGAGAAAGTTTCTAGGGGTGGGACCTTAACAGACTAGAGCCCACAAAGATGGGGTATTTTTCCAGAAGGTAGGAAACTTAGATAATGTTGAAGGAAGGAGGGTTTGTTCCTTACATGTAGGTTATGGATGGCTACAATGAAAATTGTTCTCATAATTCGTCCATTGCTGGAAGGACAAGTAGGTTACTATCAATGGCATCACCTTTCATGTGAATGAGGAGGCCATTACTATGGTGACGAGCCTGGACATAACTGGTAGGAAATTATAGAAGATTACAAAGGTGGTAGATGAAGCTAGCCTGTCTAGTTTTTTCAAAGTCAATGAAGCCCCAGACCGGTTCGTGGTGGTTTTAGGATGGATAAGCTTCTGGAGCTTTGGGATGATGTGTGCATGGTCATAATGAAGTATCTCACTCTAGAAGGCAGACACGATGTGTATTATTTTTACCATTTCCTTTTGCTTAACCACTTTTGTAATAGGGAGTTAGTCTACATTCCTTTTTTTTTATGCATGTCATCAAAGAGACTATGATGGATGTTAGGGAGAAGAAAAAAAAAGGGCTAATTTCACTATTTTATACCAAGGGCCCATGTTTCATCTTTTCTAGTTCCACTGACCCGTTGCCCTCCTTGTGTGATAGCCATTGATAATCTCCTTCCCTCTAGGCCCCCCCCTTTGTCTGGAGTTTTTGGGTGGTAGTTATGCCCCTACTCCTCAATCCTCACCAAGCCAAACCCTAGTTAAGGGTAGGAAAAACAAAACCCTAGCCTTGGAGTTGGCCACCAATAAAAAAAATTAAAATTGATAAGAGGGTAGAGGTCAAAATTGGGGATTTAGATGATGAAATATGTGGGAGGTCAGAAAGAATAGCTAAGACCCAAGGTAGATACAAAAAAAAGGTCAGTCATTCTTAGGACGAGGATGAGGAAGATACCAATTTGGAGGAGAGTGATAAGATCTTGGGGGATGGTCAAGAGAAGGGGAAGGATAGGATTGATAAAGAGGTGGAGAAGTGGGATTACATTGTCGATGGAGCGTGGGATTTTGAGGTGGAGAACCCTACCAAGGACCCCTGTAGAGACCCCACGCATATTTTTGCCATCGTCACCTTGCCTTCTGCTGATAACTAGGATAACACCAAACTTGATAAAGCCTCCCTACACACTATCTCCTCCCCAATAAGGAAATATGGTCTAGAAATTTTAAGGCCCCCCCTAACAATCTAGATGTTTAGGACAAAAGGAATTCTCCAACGAATTGCAACAGGGCTCTAAACCTAGGTAATAGGGAGGATGGGTCTATTACTCATAAAGACTTCCAAGAGCTGAAGGATAGGTGCAATGTGCTAGAGGAGGGCTTCACTCTCTTCTTAAATTTCACTCTAAAGGTGACCCATGCGGCTGTGACCACTCTCCAGATTCTTGCTCACAAGTCGGAGGAGGAAGGCCTTGGGAAGGAGGACTCAAAGTTGCTCTATAATTTCCTCACCGAAGACTGGGCCAAAGTTCTCCTAGCTAGGAAAGGAAAGAAAAAAGATGCTAGTTAGTGGCCTCCTAGTGCCTAGCGTTTTTTTGTGCTCTGCTAGTCTTTTCTCTCCTTCCTCTAGTGATGGTTTTGTTTTTTCTGTTGAACTTGGTTTTTGGTTGTAGGTGGTATCATGCGATGACCACCTACATGCTTTTTGTCAACTTGTTAAACTTTGTTGGTATTAAGAGTAGGAACTCTAGTACTTTTAATTACTGTTATGTTGTTACTTATGTTTTTGATGTAAATTGTTAGGGGGTCTTTGTGGCGACCTACTGGTTTTCTGTTGGTTGATTCACCACTATTGTAAAGGGCTAGCCCCCTAGTTTTGGCTACTTTTATATCAAAAATATTTAAATGTCATGTATTATTGTATTTTTCATAGGCAATATACTATTGCATTCACTCTCTAAAACCTAATTAATTTTCATTCATCACAAGAAATTATTTTTAAGTACCTCAAATATTTCTAAAGTTATTAAATTTATTTATAAATTTTATATACTATAAAAATTATATGATTGGCTAAATTCTTTTCATTGAGCCCTTTTTCGGAGGGTTCTCCATATTCAAATTTTTTTGGCTAATTTATAGATTTTATTATTTAAACACATTTTATCATATGATTATTTAAAGTTAATCATATTTTTAGTTTATTTTGTAAACACGTTACATCCATTGAAAATAGTTCGAAAAATAAATATGAAGTCAGAAGAATTATTAAAAAGTACTTCAAATTTTTTATTAAGAGATGAGCTATATATATATATATATATATAATTATAATTATAATTATAATTTAATTATTATTTTCTAATTGACCTTTGATGCCTTTTCAATATACTTATTAAGTATTATAATACAAACTTTTTTTATAATTTACAAAACATAAAGTTTAAAATTTCAAACAATATATTAGTTATGAATTCTCTTACTTAATTTTCTAACTATACATTCAGCTAAATTAAATTTATTAAATACCTACAACAAAATAACAACTTATATTCCGCCTCTACTAGTTTCACCTTGCACTGTGTCCCTTGAGGGTGGTGGTGGTTGACAACCAGCACAACTGCCAAAATTCACCCTCGAGCACTAGTACTGGTACTAAAATTCACACCCCACCACCCCTCCCCTTGCCGGGAAAACAAGAAAAAGAAAAAAACTGATACGACTGTGGAGCAAAAGGATAATAAGAAGATAAAAGTCAAAACACCCATCGAGGTGGGTGAAGAAGATTCAAAGGAGGAGGCTGAAGGTAAGGCAAGGAGGAGATCTGGAAGACTTGCCCAATCCCAGGCAAGGCATAAACATAAATCTAACAGGTTCAGGGTGGAGGAGGTTGAGGATGAAAACTCAGAAAATAATAAAGAAGAAAGGGAGGAGGAAGAAGAAGAAGGTAAGGAGGAGGTGGAAAGAAGTATAAATTTGGAGGATAATTCTGTTTATAATGCACAGACCCAGGTTTCTGTTGGTAATGCTTATACCACGGAGGTTACACATGTGTCTACAAGCTTTTCCCTCCAACCCATAACCTTCTGTGAAGAAAGCAATACAATGGATACCTCCCCCATAACCATTTCATCCCCGGCCCAGGATAATTCTAAGGTTTTTACTAATCCAAAGGTTTTGCAGGATAAAATCCAAGTCTAGAAAACCAAGGAGGAAACAAGGAAGGTGGAAATGGAAACCAAGGAAGAGACCAAGGAGCAGGTGGAGTATTATGCCAAGCTGAAAAAGAGGGTTAAAGTTTTAGAGGAAAAGGAGGATACTAGAATGGATATGGAGGACAATAAGCTACTCTTCGAATTCCTTGCTAATGACTAGTCTCGGATTCTGTTGGCTGCGAAGGGGAAGGAGGAAAAAGAAATTTGAGATTTTTAGTTTAATGGGATTATCAGATCCAAGACTTTTATGTTTATCTGTTGTTTTTGGTTTTGTTGGTAATCAACTATAATTGAGACTTGGTGTTGGCCTATTATGCCAATAGTTATCTAGATGAACTTTCGTAGTTTTAGATCTTCTAGACTTTTTAGTTTAGATGTTCCTAGTATTATGTTGTTTAGTTTTTGGTTGAAGACTCTCTAGTTTTTTGAAGTTTTAGTTAGTTTTTTGCTTGACGTTGGACATTGCTAGTAATGTGCTGGTTACTAGCTTTTTGCTTGTAAGGGCTGACCCCCTAGTTTTGGTTGCTTTATATTTCAAAAACAACTTATATTCCATAAAGTCAAAACAAATGCAATTAACTATAGTGACAAATACCATGCCACGACTTATTATAACTAATGAATTATTCAATATGTTTTATTGTTAATTCATTCTCAAATAGTAAGACTCAAAACATTTGAACTAATCAAATTCAAGTAAAATAATTGATGATTTTAGAAATTAAAAATCCTAGAAAAGAATCACTAGCTCTAAGGTAGCAAGGAGGTCAAAAACCAAAAAATATAATTTATCATATGTTACTATATTGGTTTTATATTTTTATAAATATTTCATCCCCAAATTTTGGGTAGTGTTTGTGCAAATCCGCTCCTATAAGACCCAAAATATATGAGCCAAAAATAATTTTCATGATTTTCAAAATAAAAAATCATACATTTAAACATTACAAAAATCAAAATTTAAAATTGAAAATAAAAATACTTAAATTTGATTCATTGAAGTGGAAAAAAATAATCGCTAACTACATATACGTGATTACAATAGTATATTTCCTACAACATATACAACAAGTGCCACATAGTGGCATGTGCTTGCCATTAGAATGATTGTAATAGAAACAGTCATTAAATATTATAATAATGAATATATATATATATATATATATATATATATATATATATATATATGTATGTATGTATGTATGTATGTATGTATGTATGTATGTATGTATGTATATGAAATTTAAGTTAAAAAGATATATATATATATATATATATATATATATATATATATATATATATATATATATATATATATATATATATATATATATATATATATATATATATATATATATATATATATATATGCATATTGTATAGATATGTATACATATACATAGATGCATATGTATACATATATATACATACATGTATATGTATACATATGTATACATATGCATATATGTATATATATATATATATATATATATATATATATATATATATATCTTTTTAACTTAAATTTCATATCTATATATATTTCTAAACACACACACACACACACACACACACACATATACATACATACATATATATATATATATCTATACATATACACATATATACATATATATATACATATACATATCTATATATATATCTATGTATATGCATAGATATATATATAGATATGTATATGTATATATATATGTATATAGATATGTATGTGTGTGTGTGTGTGTGTGTGTGTGTGTGTGTGTGTGTGTGTGTGTGTGTATATATATATATATATATATAATTTAAGTTAAAAAGATAGATATATAATAAATTATTACTTTTTAATTATGTACTATATAATATTTTAGTATTATAGTATGTATTATAAAATAATATAATAGAAATTAATTTTATATGTTGAACCTTTTTTTACCATGCATATAGTAAAACATTAAAGAAAATGTAATATATAACTTGCTAATTATTATTTTTCATCAACAATTAACAATCAATAAAAAATTAAATTGTTAATGGTAATGTTTTAAATTTTAAATGATAATGTTAAATTTTAAATCAAGGGTGCTTGTATTTCGATTTTACTATTATGATTTTTTTTAAATATGAATACAAAATTTAAAATTTAAAAAGAGACTATGAAATATACATTTAACAAAAAATTATATTGTGTTTTAAAGAAGAAATATTGACATTAAAATAATAAATTACTTCACATTGTTGATGTTTGTAGAAAAAATACTGATATATTCTTCACATATTAGTTAATTAATAGTAATTTGTTAATGTAATAATTGTGGATATATCTATATTTATCAATACATTGCAAAAATCTTGCCATTAAAAATGCAATATGGTGAGAGCTCCGAGAAAAAGGGTCCCATAAGACCAGATAAATTTTAATGGAGATAAATATTTTTTAATAATATATTGATAAAAAATATGAGAACTTTAGAAAATTGAAAGTTGATACGTTCAAAATTATTTCACTAATCAGACATAGTGAATGCAAAAGTATATTGCTTACGACATGTACAACAAGTGCCACGTAGCGGCGTTGTACTTGCTTATAGTTAATTGCATTTGTATAAACCTTATAAATATAAATTGTTATTTATATTTATATTTTAACAAATTTAATTTAATATAATTAAAATATATTCTTACTAAAGAATTATATTATTTGTGACCATTACATTGAATATATATAGAAGAGTGAACATGAATTGAATTTATGATTAATAAATTCTCAAATATAATTATTTAAATCAATAGAATAGAATAGATTTTAAAATCACCATTAAATATATAGTTAAAAAACTTATTGTGAAAAGTGAAAATGAATTTATAATTAATAGATTTTCAAGTATAGTTATAAATAGATAGAATAGTTTTAAAAATCATTATAATTTCATTGGTTGTAAATATATTTTACTTTGCTAATTTTAAATATATCTTACCTTGATCTTATACATCTTGATATGTGAAGAATACCTCCTAACTCAATTTACGTACCCTTTGGATGGAATTAATCTTTACAAGGTAGATAGATGTGCTATCACATTTATTAACATTTCAAAAAATTATATTAATATTTAAATTTGAGAAAAAGACAACTCCACAATTTACATTAACACTATTTGTTCTATATTTTAGACTAAAACTTATTCAACTATTACAAATACAACATAATTCATTTTTTATCTAGCCGAGAATTTTGCAATCCTATAACACAAAATCAATTCAACCAAACATAATATTTATATAAAATATAAAATTAATAAAAGAATAATAAAACTTTAGAAATATTTTAATTGTTCAAAAATCATTGTGATTGGTGAATAATTATTAAATTAATTGATTAATTGTACATAGTGAAAGCAATGATACTAGCCTGCTGCAAGTAGAATCAACATAGACTATGTTTAAGTATGTATTTTTCTACAATAAAAATTGATTCTACATTTATTAATTGAATCTTATTTATATAGAATTATTTTTCAAACACTTAAAATTATTATCTAATCAAAATAGACCATCTAAGATCCTTCTCTTATCATTTTCTATATTAAAAAAAAAGAAGACAATGCTACATTTATTTATGTTCAACCATATTTATAGAACAGAGTTTTTGATATATTCATATAATACAATTTATCTTCCACATTTAATTTTGGAAACTCCCTTTTCATATAATACAATTTATCTTCCAAATTTAACTAAATTCTAAAGAAATTATTATTATTTAAATTGTACTTCAGAAGGGAAACATATCTAAATACAGCTATACGGCTATCAAAGTTAACCCTGCCTTATTTTGATGTGCTCTGAGAGAATGCAACAAAATAACATTATGTGGCAAATTGAGTGGACAAACAGTCTATTTTCAGAAAGCCATTACATCACCAAACCACTTGTGTCTTAAAACTTACAATTATTACACAGCGGTCTTCTTTACTTTTAATGGCGGATGAGTACTCTGACTGGTTTCTACACCATTAAAAGTTGGGGGCAGCGATTTGTGATGGAAATATCCCTGCAAATCACTTTCAATCTACGTGTGAGTTTGCTTGAAATCAATGATTGTGGTGCCAAACTCATTCCCATTGAAATATCTGGCTAGGGATTTTTGTCCCAAGACAAGCTCCATTGATATGTTTCATGTTCATGAAACTCTCTATCTCTTCATTCCTTTTTTTTTTTTCCTTAAATTTTTTTGCATCTATGTTTGTTTTAGAACAAATTTACTTTTTTATATTTTTATTGTAACCTTGAAAACAATAACATGGGTGAAGTTCTTTTCATCAGATTATTTTTGTTTTGGTGAATGTATACATTATAGAAAGTAGTAATCATAAAGTTATACTGTGGTTGCTCGAAAATATGTGAGCAGTTATATTTAGAGTTGATATACATAGATAGTTTTCATATACATGGTTGTTTGAAAAGATGTGCGCAGCTGTATTTAGAATTAATATATATAGGTAGCTTTCCATGTTGACTCTTTTAAATTATATGATTGAAGATAAGTGCATCTTAATTTCCTCTCAATTCATATATATTTTCTATAAAAGTTAATAAACGGTGTACTTTCAAATAATCTTGGATTTATTCTCACATGTCAATATTTACCTTTTCTTTCATATATTTCCACATATCTAACATTTATTATGCCCATTATTTTGTCGCGTGTTCCATAAAATTATTCTCACTCCCTTGTCCCAAGTCAATCACACTAGTGCGGGGTCAATCCCGCATTTGTGGATCTTCAAATTTAAATTATTGACCAATTTCTCTCTCTCTCTCTCTCTCTCTCTCTCTCTCTCTCTCTCTCTCTCTCTCTCTCTCTCTCTCTCTCTCTCCCCCCCCCCCCCCCCCCCCCCACACACACACACACACATCCTGGTTTCATATTAGATGAGGACTTAAGTCACTTGGGGGCTTGATGTTTCCTTGTCCTTGTAAGAATATGCCTAAGGAAAATCATGAAAATGCAATACCTGATCAATGAATACAAAGTAGACATGGCCAAATATATACACAATGTGTTCTAACTAGGAGTTATGCAAGATGTAAGCTATGAACTAGACAAGGTGTAATTACATGTCCATGAAAGGTGGATCATCCCCCACTGTACATCTAAGTACGTGAAACATGTCTAATAATGTGAGGAAAATAATGTGATAAGAGCACTAAACATGGATCATACACACAAAGAGGTATCAAATGAAAACTAGCTCCATCTCAAGTTGATTTCTCCAACACCACGTGCTAAAATGAAATGCAAATTCCTATGTGTCTACATGAAAATGAATATGCAAATGTATTTTCCTAAGTAAATTTAAGTAAATTGTAATTAGTAACTTTTACTTGCACCAACAACCCCCTTAAGTGCAACATAGAGGACAACACTTCCACTCATAATGCTAGATGATAATGCATGATGGGTCTAGGCTACTAGGTCATGTTGAGTACCCATGTACAATATGGAAAGAAAAGAGATCTCTCATAAAGATGAGAAAAAAGGAAAATGTAATGGGAAAACCCCTCCCAAAAAGAGAGATGAACATAAATATGCATGGATGAAGTAATCAATGACCCCCTTAAGAAAGCACCTTCAGAAAAGGAAATTTGGAAAAGAAACTTGAAAAAGGAAAAAAATAAAGTTGAAAAGTGATAATGTACTGAAAAAACACCTAAAAGAGGAAAAGGCATAAAAATCATCTAGTTTCAAATCTAGCATGTAAACCAAAAAAATGTGAACCTCTAGAAGAGTGACAAAATAACTATGTTTGAGAGCATAAAAAATGGAAGAACAATTGAAAAGGAATATATTTTGATATGGGGTTGGTGCAAAATGCATTTTCACTTCACAAAAGTGTGCGAACAAGGTGAATAACTTATGTTGGGGGACATGTTCAACTGGTGAGTGAGTTCTAACATCAATAAGAATGGTGAGAAATAAAAATGGCTAAGTGTTTCTCTAGGACAAGATGGGAAATATGAGTGTAAACAAGAGGACTAACTTATTGGTCAATATGGCATGAAGGAAGGCAAGCAAATCAATATAAAAAAAGTCTTGTCAAAGCTTCAATTCTATGCTAGGTGCAAATCAAAACTAGCCAAAGCAAATTCAAAAACATGGGAATCCTCAAGAAAGATTCAAATGTACCCAAGGCTAGATGTGACCAAGTCATGGAATTTCCTAGAGATGAAGAATCCTCCATAAAGGTTTAGATGCCCCCAAAGATTGGGGACAAAAAAATTGTGAAAAGTGGTTGTATGGATTGGAAAGACAAGAAAAAGTTAAAAAATGGTTGTGTTAAAATTGTCCATCACCAATGCTCAAATGCACACTAGGCGCAAACTAACATTGGCCAAGGAAAATCCTAAAATATGTGAAATCCTTGACAAAGCTTCAAATGTGCCCAAGAGGGAAAATGCCACCAAGTTGTGGAATTTCCTAGAGGTGGAAATGTTTTCCATACATGCCTAGTGAGCCCAAGATTGAGGAGGGAAAATTTGCAAAAACTGGGTTGTGTCTAGGGCGTTATCACCTCACAATACTATTATGTATTTTATGTGCATCTTGTTGTTCTTGGTTTCTTGACATGCAAAGCTTGTTGGCCCACTTTTTGCGTTTCATGTCAGCTCACCATTGTCTTCATTTGGGGAGGTTTCTTGTATTAGTTAGTATGCTTCATTGGTTTGATGGAGTGAGCTATATATATATATATATATATATATATATATATATATATATATGTATGTATGTATGTATGTATGTATGTATGTATGTATGTATGTATGTATGTATGTATGTATGTATGTATGTATGTATGTATGTATATGTTCTTATATACTAGGTAGATCTAGTGGTAGGTACCTATGCATTTCAGTGAGATGGGCCGTTTACCATATGGACACTTTTTCTTTTGTCCCTATTTTGGAGGCAAGCTTCCATGTTCGATTGATTAGCTCTTCAAACTTTGGTGTTTTATGCCATTTGTATCTTTGAGTTCAATTGTTTGTCTTTTCTTACAACTAATTTGAGTAGTGTATGTTTGGAGCACTCATGTAGATTATAGTCTTCTCTACCTGGTCAAATTTTATTTTCAATGGGGGTTCTTCATATTAGTAGTTACTTTTTGACAGAGTCTACAACTTCTTCATGCTTCGGTGGTGTTCTTCAATATCATTCTTTTGTTCCTATTTTTAGCATTCTATAAACCTCTTCTTAGAGTAGAGTTTTCCCCATGTAATTTTCTCTATTTCCTACTTTACAAAGATTTGGTTGTGATTGGGTACCTCATCAAGCCTTGTTGCCAAGACCCAGGTTTTCTTTCTACAATATAGTTTCCTTTATTTTTCTTGCATTATTTATAATTGAATTGTTGTTCATCTTAAGGGGGTGGTTAGAGTAAATGGTTTAAACTTACTGATTTCATGAACTTACCTTTTATGCCTTCTTAAGATTTCACTTTATGCATTATCACATTTAATAATTATTTTAGTTATTAAATATTTTTTCCTTAGGGTTTGCTAAGGGTTGCATGATCTCCTTTTATAAGGATTGATCCTTTGTATTCTGTAATCCAATTTCATTCTTTGAGAAATAGATTTTACATATTTTTAGAGTTATTTTCTTGCATTTTTCTCCATTCTTCCTTGTGACAAGTTATTTTTGCATGCAGGTGATTCTTGGGCTCTATGAAGTTTGTTTTGACAACTTTATATAATAAACAGCTTAGTAATGAAATCTTGATTCCTCTTCAAAAGTGATAAGAATGCATTTTCCAAAAGACATTGAAATGTTCAAAGGTCATAAAGTCCACCACATAGTGCCAAATACACCTTGGGTGAAAATCCAAGGTGGAAAATAAAAATATGATAAAAAGTGACTAAAATTTTGGACCAAAAGGAAAGGGGACTGTAAGAAAATGGCTAACTAATCAAGAAAGCAATCACAAATTATCCTATTTGTCATGGGTGAAAATCACCCCTATCGAAGGAAAATTGAAAAGGTTAAAATCCCTATATGAGTCTCAGTTGTACCCCAAACATAGCATTATATGGAGACGTTAAGATTTTTCTAAATCAGAAAAACCCCATCGTCTGGCCTAATTCACACCTAGGAAGTAGAATTCATCGCAAGGAATTTTCTATGTTGGTTTAACAAAAGTTCAAAGAGGTGGAAACTTATCTAAGTGTTGGAAATATTCGAGAATAGAATTTTTTACAAAGTTGGTCAAAGATTGGCTAAGCAAAAAAATCAAATCAAATGTAAGAAAAGAAATCGCGTGGATGGAAAGTTGGTGTCGTGGATGGAAAGTTGGTGCCTATGAGAACAGTCCAAGTTCCATCCAAATTTGTGCCCTTGGATCAAGGATATTGTTGATTTATGGAGGAATGAATAGGATAAACAAGATATTGAGAGGGGGGGGAGGGGGGGTGGGGTGAATCAGAATCTTTCATGCTTTCCAACTTTTCACCAATTCATTCACACATATCAATAACTTGTGCATGGAAAACTTATAATGTAAATATGTTGCAACATATAAATATGATCAATCACATACATGAAAATAAAATACATAGCACAATATTTGTTACCCAGAAACCCTCCAAGTTGAAGGTAAAACTAAAACTGGGGTGGGGATGACACTCACAAATCTTCAGTACTGCATTAAAAAAGTTAAGTAGTTAAGTTTACAATATTTGACCATAAAATATGATCTAACCTATGAGGGGTCTTCCCTATTAAAAGCTTAAGAGACTATTAGGTCTCACCTTGTTAGAGAATTTAACACTTACAAAAAGGTAAGGACTCTATTAGGAGATTTACAAAGATCTGTTAAGACCACTATGTTAATTCAAGAGATTTACCTTAATTCAAGTATGTTAAAATTGATTTAGTACCTGACTCTCAATTTTCTTTGTAAGCTAATTTTGAGTCTTCTCTTTGCTAACTGATCCTCTCTTCTAATATGATATGCTTGTCTTTCCCTTTCACTTCACTACAATGACTAGGTCACTCGGTATGTTAGATGATAATAGAACCTTCAATGACTTCTAAACTAATCTTAATCATTTTATTTCAATAGATTAATGTTCGCACATAAACTCTTTTCATCTCCTTCTCTACTGGTATCTAATCTAGGTTAAGATCATCGCTATATAAAGATTTTCGTAAAGGGTTTTCTATATGATTCCATGTTTTGCCTCTTCATCCTGATCGTCAAACACAAAACATAGGGATCAGTGATCCACAACATGCAAATGTTCTGTAACAACCTCTGACAGTATTAAATGTTCTAGAACAACCTCTTCAAAAATTAAATATCCCTTCCAAGTTGACCTGATAATCGTTTTGCCTAAAACTATGTTCCATTCTCAACTTTCATGAAAACTCTACGTAGCTCAACCTTTTTTGTTTCCTAATGCTCGACATTATTGTTGCTCGACTTTCATTGGGCTTGGTACATACTAAGTAACTCGGCACATGTATTCTCAAAAACTTGCTCAATCACCGATGAGCTCGGCTTGTATACAAAAATACTTTGTGACCCAAACACTTACTTAGCTCCTATAGAGCTAGGTACATACATACTTATGTACATGACTCAACCTATATAGAATATCTCGATCACAGTGATGACCATTTGACTCTGCATTGTCGATGACTAAGTGGTTGGCACTAATAGACAATAATGGTTAGAGATACCAACAATCTCCCCCTTTGACATTAGTGGAAAAAAAATTGTCATATTTACATCGTTACAATACAATTTGATAACAAGCTCTCCCTCTAAGTTGTATGACTTATGAACAATGCAAGAACAATACAAAAATGAATAAAAGAACCATTTTAACTTTATTCAAATTTGTACATGGTACATTTGTACTTCTTCTTTTACCTTTCTTTTGCATCTTGTTCACATCTCATTACTCAGTCTCTCTTCAATTCTCTTTTCCCATCTTCACATCTCTTTCCTTCTACACATATCTCATTCTCCCTTGTTTTTTAACACTATATGTCACTATTTTTGGGGTTGAACAAGTGGAATTAATCCATATGTTTCAATGAATTCCTTGTGGACTATGGTAATTATGGATAGTGCATAATCCCAAGTGGTTCTTGCTACCTCCAAAATGTGGTTCTATAAGTGAAGTCTTGCAGCCAAATAAATTAAACTATCAACCACTGATAAATTGTGATCTTCTATGATAAGATCATAGGTTGTTTTCAGTTCTCTCTGCATGACCTCTGAATGAGGTATCATCATCGCCTGAATAGAGATCAATTTGCATCTCATATTGTTGTCATCTACTTGAATCTCGGCCAATGTGCCTTGAGAATTTAGTATATTATTGCAGTGATCAATGCTTGATCCTATTGACTCTAAAATAATGTTGTTGGATCTCTTCATCTCAGCCTGAATTGAATTTATTTGTGCCTAAATATTGTGAGTAAATCTTGGCACATCTGACAAAATTCTGTACAAATGTTATACCTTTTGAATCAATTCAATCATAACATGTGATTTATCTTGTAGTAGCACTTTCTATTTGACAATAGTTATGGAAACTTTATCCACAACCTTGGTTTCAAATCTTCTTGCTAACCAATCCATTAGCTTCTCATTTGACTCCATATTTCCAACATTCACTTGTTCAACTATATTTACAAGATGGTTTATGATTGGTACATCTTCATCAAAATTTTGAATTCAAAAGCATCAACAAAAATATGCTTTACATTGTGTAGTACATGTTTATGCTTATGCTCTCTTCTGAGCTCTTCTTGTCTCTTCTTCTTCATCAAAATTTCTTGTCGAAAAATAATTTTCTCCAAGGTGAGATTGTCTAGATCCAATTGTGGCATCTCAATGATTTCATCTAGACTAACATCAATATTTGATGAAATGTCTTTTATTACTTTCCAGTTTCTAGTAGGTAAAGGAGTGTCATTGCTCGGCACTACTTTTGGAGTTAGTGATGGGGTGTTACCACTTAGTCATGTTTTTTCATCTATGCTCAAGACAAAAATAGTCACACTTGATTCAGCTTTATTTGATTCTTTTTCCTCCTCAATATGAGGTGCTGAAACAATATTATTATTTACATTTGTTTCTATGTCTTCACCATCTACCTTTGTGTTTGTGAGCATTTACTTGCTTGGCCTAGAGTGTTAGGGGTGTTAGAACATATAAGGGACATGATGCCTTGTGGACTTAGCACACCTAAACTTTCTCCACTGCTATAATCATCTTCAACTTTATAGTGTCTATCTCTGTAATCTTTGTTATTAACCCAAAAATGCTCTTCCATAGCAAGTAACTTTGCTACTGTACAACTTCCTCTTTATTCTGTAATATAAAAAACATTTTGTATTTAGGAACAAATCTGCTCCTATATTGTTCCAAAAATGTGTCTCATTGATCTTGAGATAGATCAAGCATAACTCTGACTAATGTGTCATTTCTTATTTGTTTCTCTACTACTTAGGCATGCTAACATCTTTTCTCTCATCTATCATAAAGATCTTTGGGTATCTTCTTCTCTATTGCACTAGGAGCTAGTTTTTAATTTGCATACATTTCTACCATAGCCTCCTCAACTTTATTTCTATCATCATTATCTAGCATGTCATATCTAACATATCTAAAACTAGATAATTCTACAGATCTTCTCAAGGTTTCACATACCTCATCAATAGTCTTTATCTTTCAGATAGGTGGTCCACTGACCAATCTCCTTATTAACCCTGGTCCTTGGCTTGTTTGGTGGTAGAGGTGTCACTTTTGTATTCTTTTTTGTTCCTTGAGCCTTCTTTCTCAGTGGCATGACAACAACTAGGGCTTTTCCCTTGTCACTTTCTTCTTCTTCTTCCTCGTCACCACTATCGTTTTCTTCATCTCCACCAAGGCCTTGTGTAACTTGCAATGGTTCCTTGCCCTTGCCTAGGGTGCCCAGCTTAGCTTCTAGGTCTTTAATCATTTTCTTCCTTTTCTTCTCTTTGGAAGCTATCTTGATATTCACAGTTATTCTTGCTTTGTCTTCCTCATATCTACCAAAAGGTTCATCCTCGACGTTTATCTCCTCTTTCAATAGTGCCTCAATATTTGCACTCACTATATCACTATCTACCTCGTAATCAAAACTTTGTAACCAAGCCTTCCTTGGCTTAACTATCAGTACAATATTGTTGTTTGTACCAACAAGAAAACATGTCACTGTACTATCTTGTGACCAATTCTTCAAGAATCCTCATTCTTCTTTTCATCTTAGGCTTAAATTCATCAAAGCAAGCCTTCATTACATTTTCAAAGTTTTATCCCAATTGAGTAATGTACTCATTGATCTTCTTTGTCACTGGTTTGTCTTGCTCCCATACAACATTACCAATACCAAGAAAGCACTTCTGGCTATAAAAGAAAACACAAACAGTGAGGGATCCAAGCTTACACATTGAATTCTTCACATTTCTTATTGATGACACATTTTCTGCAAGTTGTAACTTTTGTAGCTCGACAAGATCATACTCATGATCTTTCATCACAATCTTCAAGGCTTGATCCACAATTATATAAGGCACGCTATTTAATATGCTCAACTGATAAAATTTGTGAGCAATGACTTGTACTGAAAATTAAATTAGTGGATTAGAAATGCTTGCAATAGACAGACCACATCCATTCCACTTAGCTCTTATGTTTGCCTCAACTTCTTCACGACTGAAGCTTTGCATAGTTTTCTTCCTATCTAGGGTTGGATAGCTTGTAACCTTGTGTATCATTTTATTTGTGTTCTCCATTGGTCCATTATGTAGCCAATACTTCATGTCATCAACTCTACTCAAAATATCTTTAATCCACTCAATCTTGAAATTTCTCAGGAACTCTAGGGTATGAGTTACCCTTTCCTCTCAACAATTTGAAATTTCATTACACAACTTCTCATAAGATTCCCTAATTTCATAAACTCCTACTTCTCCAATTTTGCACATATAACAACTTCTGACATCATGGATCGTAATAACTTTAGGTGGTATTGAAGATAACACACCCATTAAGTCTCCTTTCATAACAATGTTTGGAATAGCACAAAATTTAGATGGAGGAAAAGTGTCACTCTTCATCAGTTGAATTCTACTAACCTCTTGGCTCATTCCAAGTGTTTGATGAAGCTACCATGATCGTAGTCAAGGTTTTGAAGTTCTTTCTTCTCTAGATACTCAATGAAATTCAAATTCTCCACTCGTTCAAGCTTCTTGATCAAATTGCCCCTGAAATCTTTGCTAGTTTCCTAAATCACTAAATCGCTTTGTGCTCTCATAAAATCTAAATGTAAGGTATGAAATATTGTATTTGAAGCTTGTTATATACCTCCTTTTGATTGATTTAGGGTCTCCATTAGTGTTCTTTACTCAAGTAGCTGGAGGCCAGTTGTCTCGATCAATGTTGATCCCTTTCAACTAGGTCTTTATATTACAACTCGATCTCTTCCATATTATTCACTCTCTATCCTTCCTCTTCTGAAGTGCTCGGTCTATGTTGCAATGCTTGGCTATTATAGACAATTTTTACTGACACTCTAAAACCCTTGAAAATTGTGTTCATATGTAAATATGAATTTTTGGCACATTTATATGTAAGGAATTGATGTCTTATATATCAATTAAGTATACAGTTCCATACATACCTCTCTTTCTTAGTTGGAGATGACACGATCACCATCTCTATTGGATTGGGTGATCTTAGCTCCATTAGCTCCACTATTTCCATCTTCTACTCTCTTTTTCCATTTCTGGTTCATTTCATTCCTAATTTTCTCAATGTCTACTTTGCCTTTTCCTTTGTCCTTTGTCTAATTTGCTGAATGTACTTGAGTCCTACAATTCTTGCTTTGATGTCCAAACTTGTGACATTTGCAACATGCATTGTTAGGTGCATAATTCTTTCTCTAATTTTTCCAGTAAGGTTTTTTTTGTGATTTGCATTCATATGCTCTATGCCCATATTTATAACAGTTGTGGCAATATCCTTCAAATTTAGGTGTAACTGGTGTATTCCTCAATCTTGACCTAAACTCGTGTATTTGATATCCTTGTTTCTTACAATAAAAATAGTAACTAGTAAACTTAGGTTTAGAATTTTGCATACCATGTTTGCTTCAACAAATATTTGCAATTTGAGTAAGTTTTCGATAGTGGTAGCATGTTGGTTTGTCCTTTGATTTTGCATTCCTCAGTTCTCTATTCCTGGATAATTCTCCTTTCTCGGTGCATGAATGTCCTTACCCATTAGAACAGCTTGATGACTTCATAAGTTCTTCAAAGTACTTCATTACTTCCTTTGGTTTGTTGAGTCTCTCCATAGATTCCTTTTCATTTTTCAGTTCATTCTTCAGTATATCATTTTGTAATTGGATATTTGCAATTTCCACATCCTTGTGATTTAATTCTTGATTTACAAGCATTAGTTGCTTCATCATGTCCAGTTGAGTATTAGTGATCTTTTTTACATTTGATATCATTTCTTCAAGTTTGGTAGTCATTACTCTTTTGTCTTCTTTAGCCATAGTCTTGTCTTCTTCAAATTTCTTTCTTTGTTTGGTCACTTCACATAGTCTTATTGATTGGATTTTATGTTCTCTTTTCAATGCTATCACTTATTCATTTAGTAGTTTGTTCTTGTCAAGTAGATTAGCAAATGCTTTATCATTTGGATTGATTGGTTCAAACAGTCCTTCAGTCTCAACTTCTTCATAGGAAAATTATTTTATCTAGATGGCAATTTCCTTTCTCCATTTTAGGGAATCCTTTAGATCTTGTTTTGCCTTCTCAAGTTTCCGTAATGTGAGTTGAATGTCAATCACTTGATTCTCAACAATCTTGTCTAGTTTGAAAGCGTCCATCTCCAAATCTAATCTCCAAGCCTTTAAGTTTCTTTCAGAGAACCAACGCTCTAATACCAATTGTTGATTTATGGAGTAAATAGGATAAACAAGATACTGAGAGGGGGGGTGAATCTGAATCTTTAACACTTTCTAACTTTTCACCAATTTGTTCACACCTATCAATAACTTGTGCCTGTGAAACTTATAATGTAAATATGTTGTGACATATAAATTTGATCAATCGCATGCATTAAAATAAAACACATAACACAATATTTGTTACCTAGAAACCCTCCAAGATAAAGATAAAATTGGGATGGGAATGACACCCACAAATCTTCACTACTGCAATAATAAAGATAACCAGTTAAGGTTACAATGTTTGACCATAAAATATGATCTACCCTGTGAGGGGTCTTCTCCATTAAAAGCTCAAGAGACTATTAGGTCTCACCTTGTTAGAGGATTTAACACTTACAAAAAAGTAAGGACTCTATTAGGAGATTTACAAAGATCTGTTAAGAGATTTACCCTAATTCAAGTATGTTAAAATTGATTCAGTACCTAACTCTCATTTTTCTCTGTAAGCTAATTTCAAGTCTTTTCCTTGCTAACTAATCCTCTCCTTTGATCTGATATGCTTATCTTTCCCTTTCACTTCAGTGCAATGACTAGGTCACTCGGTCTGTTAGATAATAACATAACCCTTCAATGACTTATAAACTAATCTCAATCATTTTCTATCAATAGCTTCATGTTCGCACATAAACTCTTTTCATTTCCTTCTCTATTGGTATCTGACCTACGTTAAGATTATCACTATCTAACGATTTTTGTAAAGAGTTTTCTAGATGATTCTATTTTGCCTCTTCATCCTGATTTTCAAACACACAACATAGGGATCGGTGATCCACAACGTGTAAATGTTCTATAACAACATCTAATAGTATTAAATATTCTATAACAACCTCTTCAAAAATTAAATATCCCTTCCAAGTCAACCTAATAATCATTTTGCCTAAAAGTTTATTCCATTCCTAACTTTCATGTAAACTTTGTGTAGCTTGACATTTGTTGTTTCCTGATGCTCGGATTGTTGTTGATCATCCTTCATTGTGCTCAGTACAGATATTCTCAAAATATTGTTCGGTTGCTGATGACTTTCTCGGTCGCTGATGAGCTTGGCTCATATCCAAAAATACTATGTGACCCAAACACTTACTCAATTCCTATAGAGATAGGTACATACTTACCTATGTGCATGACTTGACCTATATAGAATAGCTCAATCATAGTGATGACCATCTGACTCTTCCTCGTAAATGACTAAGTGGTTGACACTAATAGACAACAATGATTAGAGATACCAACAAGAGATGTGTTGATGAAGACAAATAGTGAGATTAGAAAATTTTAAGAAAAAGGATAGAACATGACACATGTCTATAAGAAAAAAGGACTTTATGGAAACTTGTAAGTGGTAATAAGGAATCTCTCCTAAAGTAGTAGCGCATGAGATAATTTGAGGAAAAAATTAATGTAGTTGCCAAAATAAACTTGTTTACAACTCAACAACTTTAGAAAAATGGCTTTGTGTAAACAATGTCATTTCATTTCATCCTCCACATCAAAGGCGAAGGAATTGTCCAATGAGGAAATTTGTGAAGCTAGGGAAAATTTGAAATTTAATTTTGAAAGCTTTTTTTTTTTTCCTCCAAGTATGGATGAGAAATGTGAAGCCCTTTTAATAAGAAGAATTTTTTTCTCCCTAGAAGTTTTAAATTATCTCTAGAAAGAGGTAGTCTATCCTAGAAATGAGAAGCCTCATGTCACTAATTAGGGTGTCAATGAAAGCCTTAACATAATAGTGAGTGATGATTTAGGAAAAAGTAGAATCTCTCACTCCTAATGTAGAAGTCCACAAGGAAGAGATGCATGAACAAGAGCATATGCATCAACATCAGCAACAACCTCTGATGCATGAAGAAAGGAGACAAGAGTGAGATTTATCACAAGTGCACAAAAAGAGGAGACAATAGAGAGAACCATCATCAGTGTATGAAGAAAGGAGAGGAGAATGAGAATGACTTAAGGGAAGATGATAGCAAGGGCTAAAGGCTCACCCAACTACCATGCAACCTCATTAAGTTAACACAGTGGAAGCAAAATCCTCAAAGAGATAATGCCAAAAGGAGAGAGAACAACTTTTATCTTTATTGATTTAGAAATTCACCTTACATGTTTGTTTGTAAGGCCTTGCAATTGTGGCCAAATACAAAGACTCAATTACATAATAGATTCCTCATGTTTCATGTGTGATCTGTTATCTTTCAAAATCCAGCTCTAACCTCCATCGAGCATGCTAAACCAAAGAGTTAATACCCCTATTTATGCTTCCCAAAATGACTTACAAAATATTCTTGATTTGCATTGGAGAAAGAAACAACCCAAAATAGCTTCATGTGCTTCCCAATGATCAATCCCATGTATTTTATCTAGCTCACAAATAAAATACACAAGTCGGCTCTCAAAGAATAACCAAATAGACAACTTGGTGAATAAAGGAAAGAAAGCATCACTAAATAGACTCGAACAAGTCACCGAGAATACTCGATGAATGAAGCAAAGAATCACTCAACAAACAAAGAAAAGGATCACTTGGTGAATACATGCACTTAGCCAAGTCAAGCCAACTTAGTGAAAGAAGATAGGATGAATCCACCGAGCCAACAATAAAAACAACTACTACTAAACAGATCCAAAGAAGTATTCGAGCACGTCCATTCCAAATGAACAAGAATACCAAAGCAACCCAATATGCTCTTGCATCATAGAACCATCACCAGAGCCTGAAGAAAGAAGGCCAAAACAAGAGTAATTGCAAGTACATGACTAGTATGTGGTCACTCCATCATAATGAAGGAGGAGAATAGGGAAGAAGCCTGAAGAGAAAATTAATCTAGCTAAGGAATTGGATGATATTTTTAGACAAATAAGAAAGTCAACAGAGGAAAAAAGAGAAAATAAATTCTCCAAGCTCACTAGAGATGGGTTAGGGTCCCAAACATTGCATCTGGTAGAACCTAAGACTAGGAAGTCTAAGGGAAAAAAAATACTCTAGAAGAGTACAACGTGACAACATATGATATGGTGTGTGCTATTAGGGAGAAATTAATTGAAGAGTTTGATGATTTCGTCTATACACTAAAGGAGCAGTCAAGAAAGAGGAGGATCAAATTAGGAATCTAAAAGGTGAGAACAGGGTCTTGAATAGCTACCTATAGCACTTAAAGCATCCAATTACGCAGGACAACCATGAATTTTATCCACCCACAACTCTTCTAAAAGAAGTTGAAGGTCTGCAAGAAATGAGGAACATTGCACAAGGTACTAAGGAATGGGTGTGTAATCTAATGTGATCCCTATGCAAAACTTGATAGATAATTGAGTAGAAATGGAGAATTAATCTTATGAATTACATCAATGGTTTTGTTTTATGAGCTAGGGAAAGGAATAATTTTTGAAATCAATAAGGACTCAACTACGTTGAGGAGAGTAATCAGAGCTCTATAAGAAAGCATGTTTAACACAATTGATGTTTTTTTCTCAAGAAGGAAAGAAAGAGAAGAGATTATAGACAAATATTTGATGGGCATGGTGGAAGAATTCTCCATAAGGTCTTTTTAAAGAGAGAATTTTGGAGGTTATTTCATCATTTTAAAGTATCATGGTCAAGGTACATATAGTAGTTCCAAGATGGGAAGAGAAGTTCACTAAGTGTGAACATGACATATCAATCATGGGAAAGAAAGAGAATGCACCAAGTGTCTTTATAGATAGAATTGAGATACTCTTATCCTAGTTTAATGTATTCAATGAGGAGGATCCTTGACTAGCTATTTTTGGGTGAAAGGACATTTAATGCTAGCAGACATTCATTTCACCCCTATCCTACAGAGTGGAATTTTACAGTAAGTATTTATTAAATATTGGGAAAGTGTATTTCTATTGATCTATGTGGACCCACTCATTAATTATAGTTTGTCTCTTCTATTCCTAACCTTAATTGGGGTTGAGGTAGCAAAATTTAGGTTGTTCATTTTGTTTCAATCTTGGCCACTTATTGTAATCTATGATCTATAGAAAAGGCCCACTTCTTATTTGTAAAAAAGGTTAATTTTAAGATTGTTTATAATTAAGAAAATAGGTTTTGAAGGGCCCTAAAACCCTAATACAAAGCAGGTGAAAAGCACAACTTGGAAATAATACGTTCCACAATGAAAAATGGGGCAGAGACACAACATAACATAAACAAAGAAGGAGGTACCAAGTATCTCACAACCCACACAAACTCCAACTGATAGTTAAAGAAAGGATATACACTAAGTCACCAAACCATCCAATGATAAAATAGGGTTACAAAGTTAAGATTTCCCCTTAACCCCTAGATTTTGGGAGTAAGGAGCATTGTCCAAAGAATGAGAGTGAAATTTCTTTAAAATGTTTACCTTTAATAGTGATCCATCCCTCTTCAATCTTAGCAACCACTGAATGCTTGGGCAACGAATTGGCATACTTATCGAAAATAGAACTGAAAAGGTCAGCAGAGGATCTAGATTTGTGCATCACAATGTTTTGGAGAGATCCAACATCCCTAACCTTCCCCCTAGGAGCCTCCACAATAGCCAATCAACTCTCAAACTGTATAGAACCATCATTTTGATCAAAGACAACAATAGAGGCTCTAGGGACACAGCCAACTAGAGAAGCAACCATAACCAACTAACCCAAGCCAGCCTCCAACAACTAAATAGGGGAGGGAGCAAAATGAGCATCTTGTCACTGACCAACAACAATATCATCTAGTGGAACTTCCATAGTAGAAGTAGACTTGACTACCGTATAATGTCTCCTCAAAGCACCCGTCCACCATGAGGATGGTTTCTTAGATTTGATTTTTTTCAGCCTCACACTCTATCATAACATGCTCGCTTTTAAAGCATTTTTTGCATCTAAATGGGATACCTTCATAACCTAAGGCTGAATCCAAAAGCCAATAGGACTAAAAGGCAGAAGGCCTTTAAAAGCATCTATACCAAAAAGAATCCTTACATAGGTAGAATGCATTATATTTAGGGATTCTGATTCTACCATTAAGAAATCATCTAAAGCCTCACCCACTTCCTCAATAAGATTCATGCCAAGGATGAAGAGGGAGGTTAGAAAGTTGTACCCAAATAGAGATCTTATAAAAGGATTTAGTAGCAGGCTTAAAATCCTTAAGCCAAGGTTTAACCATCATAGTGAACCGATTTTCCCATGTGAAGAAATGATCACATGGAATGGTTCTCCTATCCTCTGCATTATCAAATCTAGCAATAAAAAAAAGTTACAAGAGGAAAGATCTTAATAGAGTTAGTGATATATGAATCCTAGTGTTGGGAGATCCAAGCCTGGAGACCCTTGAGACCAAGCCAAAAACCCCTAAATCGACAAACAACTGCATCCTCCTCAATGGCCAAACTCCTTTGCTCAATATCTAAAATATTTTCCTTATCCAATTTGATTGGAATAGATCAGAAAGTGGAAAAGGACTTAGTAACTATCAACTTAGTGGTAGCCTCCAACCCCCTACCCAAACCCACTGACTAGGCATAAGAGGGCACATCATACCTGTCATCCTAGGTGTAGCCATAGCTTCTTGCAAAATTGCCTCATTAGTAACAGAATGAGAGATCAGAGCCAATTTCATAATCCCTCTCTCTTGGGGCTTATTTTACCCAAAGGCTAGGTCATTTGATGTTGAGGAAGAAATGGGGGAGCCACAGGAAAAGAGCCCTTCCCAGTACTCCATGTCTCAGCAGTTGTAGGGACCAACAAAATAGAACTAACAGCATCCATTAGACCCCTAACCCTAGCAGAAGAATTTGATGGCCCAACGGGGAGATGCTCATCCACCATAGCTAATGTTCATGTATTAGCTATAGACCCAAAGTGAACAGAAAGAGCACCTATAGAGGAGACCAGTGCAACACCGAGAAGCACCCTCTCGCATAGGAGATTTTGAAATCATCATTTTGAGGAGAAATATGTTACATGTGAATTTTAAGATTTTTGCTAATAACTACCAAGATAATAAAGTGTTCGTTGTTACTTTCATGGTGATTACTTAAAGTGTTTTGGTGATTACATGATTTCATTGTTCCCTCATTTAGAGTAGTTGTGTTTGTCAAGCATTTAGATATATGTGATTGATAGTGTTCGTATGGTGAAATCAGATTTATCTTACCTTTAATTCTTAAATAATTACTAAGAATAATGTAAGGTTGTTTTTAATCCCTTATGCTACTATCTTTGATGCATATTGTTATGATAGTGTTCATTTGGATATGAAAGTTCTTTGCACAAAACTTGAAAATTGCACTAGCTTCAAGTGCAATTGTCAAATTTGGTTGAGCACAATATGGTATATATCATTGTGGCAATATTTATCTCCCAATATCTTAGGATTAGAGTAGAACCCCTAAGCCCCCATCTCATTTTATTTCAACATATATTTTGAAATCAACCAAAAAAGGGTACTTTATTGCCATGTCACTTGGATATCTCTCATAGCCAATATTATATGAATCATCTTGATAATAGTAACATAATTCCCCTCATGATATGAACACATCATATCAACCATTGAATTAATCCACAATCAAGAACTAACATAAAATAACCTTAGACATAATTTTATTATCTTTCACAATCTTAGCATACACATGACTTTTCTCAAGAGAGGATAAGATACCTTGGTATTTTAGTTTGGGGTGGTGTGATCATGAAAATACATCAACATAGCTCAAGGAGGAGTTATTCAATACCTCAAAAGCAAGAAACATCCTCCCTATGATTCAAGAATTATGTATTTTCTATTGACATAGAATCAAGAATAAAGCACCACATTTAAAGTCAACACTTGGATTTATAGTAGACTTACATAAATTTAGTGTTGAGGCAACTACCATATTATAGAAGGTCCTATCCTTTTTCATCCCTAATGTCAAATATTCACAACTACATGTGGAGAAGCTAGGTGGTACAACTAAGGATACTCTTCAATTTTCAAGAATTGACAACAAAAGGCATATAAGAATTAAGATTAATGAGTTTTTGAGTTGCAAAAAATCTTTTCTTAAATGTAAGGCATGCTTGAATGCCTTGAATCAAATAGAAAAGGGAATGAAGGGGAAAATTTAACAATTAGTCTAGCTAAGAGTTGCATTTCCATTCCTTGTTGATACTACAACTCTTTCAAAGTGAGAGAAAAATAACTTGATATAAAAAAAATTGAAGGGTCTAAGAAAGGAGTCGAGTGTTTCCAAACCAGAGGTAATCCTATTGTGTTCACCTAGATAGAATACCAAATGAAAGTTGTAGTGCAAATCCTGAATTATTTCTTAGTAAAATAAATTATTGACTTGGATAAAGTTTTTCAAGCAATCAAGAAAAAGGTGTGACCTTCTCAAGATGAGTGGTAATCACTACAGTTTATCATTCAAAAGCTTTGATCTCTCAACTTCATCCCTTTTTGTGTTTTTGTCTACAAACTATACTTTTTAATTCTTTCCTCCATGGGTTGTGGTCCCCTACAACTCACAATAAGTTGTGGAGCTAATCCACATGTAAATATTCATTTTTTTGAAGATGTATTAATAGAAACAATGTAAAATTTATGCCTCGGCTAGTTCTCATGTAGATCTCAACATTTTCCCTTTCATTTGTCAACCTTTCCTTTTTTGGTTATGTTGCATCCCTTCAAGTGTTTAAACAAGAATCTGCAGAGTGCACCACGCCATTCTTCCGTGTACTTTCTCCAATCTTTCCTTTGGTTTCCCCTTCAAGAAGCACCAAGGCACCAAATCACGGTTCCATGCACCACAATAAACAAAGAAAAATGTGAAAGGCTTATTCAAATCACTTGCTCCACACATCACAATAGCTCACAATCGGGGGTGATTTGAGGACCACACAACTTAAGAGTTCCACTACTAATGATAAAAGCATGAAGGTCAATTGGTGGAACCACCTCTAGCAAGGCATGAGAGACATACATGGCATTTTTGTGCTCATCTAAGTAGTAGAAGATTTCTCGCATTTTGATAATGCACCATTAGTTAGAGGTAGAAGACATCTCATTGGAAAATCCTTGCCAATGACATATTAAATTTTTTTTTTATATAATGGTGTTTAAGCTCCAACCAATATGGGAGTAGATCATCAATTTCAATTAAAGGAGCTGCCATGTCATCCCTAATGAAGAGTAAGGAGTAATAGTTCATCATGGTTCTAAAGACTACTACAACTAAAGCATCATGAAACTTGCATTCCTAAGGCTCTTAGGTGCAATTTAATTGCCTCAAGATTTTTTCATAATTTTGAGGAGTCGATTATTTATTCTTTGTTGAATCTCTTGTTCACAAGGTTCAAAAATTATTCACATAATTTTCCAACTAGTTTTTGTAGTACTAATAGTGATAGTAATTTTCAAATTCCATCAAACCTTATATCTTGTTTCTTGAAGAAGATTGAGACATAATAAACTATGCATCAACTGCCTCTTTTATATAGTATTTTAATGAATAGATTAACTACTCTACACTCATTTGTTCAAAATTATGAGTTATTGTGATTGTTAAATCAGCTTCAATGGTTCTTGTTTTGTGTTTATATTTAAAATCTTTGATCATGTTCTACTCTTTCAAGTTCTTGTACATGTCTACAAAACTAAAATTCTATTATGTCTCGAGAACTTGATGGTCTCCTTAGGACAATTGCAAGTTCATTTACTGAAAAATATTATTTATCCCTTTCCCTACCTAAATTTGACAAGTCATCTTATAAAATGCTAAACATGGTTTTGTGAAGCATAACCAAGTCCCATGTCATAATATTTCCTATTCATTGTACTTCACATTAGTTTTAGAGCTCAACAATGCCCAAAGCAATGACAACACATTTTCATATGATTTGTTTAATTTGTGATAATAATGGAATAGATTGGATTATAAGAGCTTCAATTTATTTTTATTTTTGTATAATCAACAATCTTAGACATATGGACTCTTCACATTTCCACTTGTAGTAAAAAATAGTTGCAACAAGCACACATTTTCTGCAATGTGTCAAGTTATAATTTTTGCATTAGGATGCAACATTATGGCAAATGAGTCAAACTCATCAACCCATTTTTTATTTTTTTATAATCATTGGCATTTCCACTAACATAAGACACAATTAACTTGAATGTTTTCTTATTAAGGCAAAAACAAAATTTAAATGGAGATGAGGCCCTTTTATAGAGGAATTACAATAGTTCTTCAATAAAGCTCATCAACATGAAGCATACCCCAAAAGAAAAAGGACAAGAAGACAAACAAAACATTACACACCAACCCTAATCCCTAGCAAATAGTGAACAGAGTGCCAACACCAAACATAAGAAACAAATCCCTACAAAAGACTAACCCAAGGTCTTCTAATTCTCTACAACTTCCTCTTCCACCAAGTTTATTCTCTATGCCACCTTCAAATCCACAATGTTCAAAGGAAGATTTTTATTCTTATTCTTGATTACGAAAATTAGTTGGTGTAAACAACATATAACCTTTATTTGATTGCAAACCTAACCTATAGGATATCAACAATTAATCTAGAACTAGTGTTCCTTTCAAAGATAAAATATTTAGCTCTTGTAGTCCATTATGATCACCAATGTCTAGCTAATATTTGGCTTGCACTATTTTCTTATTAAATGTGAAAACCTATGTCAACTCCATGTTAGCGAATAGATTGGTCCTTCAAACAAAACTATACAAATTATCCTAAATGCCCAAAGTGAAGAACAATAAGAACTAATGGTTAGATATATTATCATCAAATTGATAATATTCCTCTAAATTAAGAGGTACAACTCTTTTAAAGATTTGCAATGACTAAAAAATATATAGAGACATTTTTTTAACCGATAAGCAATGAAAGGAACTAACACTTACTCAAAACCATGAAGTAGATGTGGAGAAATTTAAATGGACACAAGAGACAAATGCAAGAAAATGATACAAAGGTTATCTTCCTTACACTCATAGCCAATAGAGAAATAGAAAGAAAGAAGTGTTGATCCCCTCAAAAAAATGATTAATTTCATATTCAAAGATTCAACATTAAATATACATATAGCCTGATGCAATCAAATGACATTAAAAAATTGATGATAATAGCACAAATATCATTATGATCTAAAAAGGATACTAACAAATGCACACATTTGGAAGCATCTCTTTTATTTTTCCAAATGCCAAAATTGTGAGTTGAAAGACTCCCCTTCCATACACCAAACTGAACTGGAAAGAAAAAAACCTCCCCATAATGAACAACTACCTCTTCCTTAACACACAAACTTTTGGAATTAAGAAGATAAACCCTCACCATGATCAATATTTTACAATATATAGCACTTCCTCATAGTGCTCCAAGCTCATAACCAATTCTTGAAACAATTATCCATTCAAATTGTTTTATATATTTTTCTTCTCTCCGGTGATTTTTCTCCACTTATACTTTAAACATTTGAAATCGATAACTTAGAAAGATAAATTTCTAAAGTCATAGAAGATCTTATTAGATATGGACAAGTGGAATTTGAAGGTATTAATACAAAATTAAAATATTCTTAATGTTAGGCAAATTGAAAATATTTTTGGCAGCCAAATTGTGTCTCAGTATGGGAGGCTTAACTTTTTATCCCACTAACATTGGATCTCCCAAATGTTTGAATATGTTGGTGCAATCCTAGTTTTCTACATTTTCAATGGTATGATTTGCAAAATTATGTTTGAGTTAAAAGTAACAAGATATTTTGACTAGGAACATAAAACTACCATGAAATCATACTTATTGAAGTAACTTT
The DNA here is from genome assembly GCA_028749045.1 of Cupressus sempervirens. Classification (NCBI taxonomy): domain Eukaryota; kingdom Viridiplantae; phylum Streptophyta; class Pinopsida; order Cupressales; family Cupressaceae; genus Cupressus; species Cupressus sempervirens. The sequence goes on along the minus strand of CM053791.1, from coordinate 168,752,818 downwards.
CACATTCTTTGCACTCAAACATAAATAATTCACCATTGCCACCATCACTTGTTTCATAAAATTGATATTGATGTTTACATGAATCAAACATCATCCCTTTGAGTTATCTAAAATATGTCATCACTTTATGATCACAATGAGTTTAATGAGTTTTAGATTTTTAAACTTGTGTATAGTTGTGATAATGTTTGAGCACTTTCATGGTTTTTATCGCACAACCATAATAGTAAAATTGCAATCTTTACAATTAATGAAGAGACCTTATTAGATACCCATACCAACTGTATTTCATGCATTCTACAATAATTGCATCCCAGTAGTACCTTCAACCTTCAATTCTTGATATGAATCAACTTTACCAACATGAAAGATAAGGAATCCTTTGCTTCATTTTTAAAGTTTATATCATGTGATGTTTGTGTTATTCCCAATATTTGTAATAAAGTGTGAAACACCTTTGCAATATATTATAAAATAAGGAAACATTGATTTGGCCAAAGTCTGTGTAAGTCATGCAATTCGGAGCAACAAACACACTAACAAAGATAATTTATGAACTATTGAACTTGATTGAACTGTTGAAACACACTAACAAAGACTTGTTCTAAAGTATTGAACTTAACTGAACTTGTAAACTCATGTGAACCTCATTGAACCTAGTTGTATCTACATGTACCTGACTTAACCCATTAAAACCATAAAATTATGCCTCTGAATTGATGAATCAATCTTGAGAACCTGGAACTTGAACTTTTGAGTTTGTCGAACCCATGAACCTTTCTAAACCATTTTGAACATGTTTGAACAAGTTTGAACCAATTTCAAAGAACTTCAAAGTCCTTTTCTTAATTGTTTGAATTTAGCATGCAAATTAGAAAGAAAATTCATGCCATAGAACGACATGTAAGTGGAGGTAATTTGACTTAAAAAAATTAATAGTGGGACCAATTCTGGGCTAACAATTGGCTTTACTAGGGGATTTCTTTTCATGGAAAAGTAGAGAACTTCCAACATCTCTAGTTAAAAATATAAGTGCCAAGCACTGTTGGGCAATAGAGTCACAATATAGAGGAAGCTACTTGTGGATGGGTGGAGGAGAGCAAGGCTAAACCAACAAGACAAAAATGAAACTAGAAGAAAACTACTCCTAGAACACACCAAAAACTTTAGTTACAAAGGATAGTGCAAGTAGCCCATAACTCCAAGAATGCACCTGACCACTCATACAAAACCATTGACTGGTTGAGAAAAATATGTGCTAATATAAAAGAGTTCTTGATATGCAAGATGTCCCTTTCCCAAAAAACAACCTGCAATAATTCTGAGAAAAGACCTAATCAAAATGTATTGCACAAAGTTATGAAACAACATATTGAGTCCAAAAACCCACTCTACTCCGTAAAATTTTGGTTGCAACATTTTGACCTCCTCTTTAACGAGTTTATTTGTACCACGAACACCCATATCCTCCATCTCAGAAAAATCAATTATGCCTTTGATAGGAGAATAGTTGGGGAGATGCATTGTGAGAGTATCTTCATCAAAATTTGAAGATTGATTGGTTGAAAGTTTACCCCCAATAAACGCATTACCAAGTTCATCCTCAAGATTAAATGCCTTCATCATAAGATAACTATAAAGTAGCTCATCTTCACAGTCAAATGTGAATACTTCCATTTCAGCTTATGTATGTGACAACATAGGGATGAATAAGTTTTCCTCATCTTCCCTTTTATTGTCTTCATGATATTCCAATACTTTGGGCTGCAACCATTTTTCTTGATATGATGTGCAATCAAATGAAAAAATCCCTTATTCTATCTGTCCATCATGGTGAGGGATATCTTCTATCTTCTCCCCATCAATCCCTTCTTGTTCATATAGATCCACCACACTTTCTTGATCAACATCAATGGTTGGAATTACATTAGAAACTTCTAAAGTGAAAGATGTAAATTTTGGAAGAGAAACAACTATTGAAAAACATTCCTTTAACTTATTATCACCAAGTTCCTCCTCGATAAGAGGCACACCTAGGTAAGCCATTAAATCGCCCGGTTGTGAAAAATAATCAACATCATTCTCAACATGTAGACAAAAATTTGATGTCATATTAAGAGAGCTATCTTCAACTAGTGTAGGCTCCTAAATAATTTCATCATTTAAAACCATCGATTTTTTATAAAAACAAGAGGAGGGCATTGGTTTTGATGTCTACAAAGTGGATTTCTTTGGTATAGGATTTGTCTTTGGATAACGTTTCTTCTCATGGAGACAAATATATGTTTGTAAGACTTCTGCACACTTTACCCTTCTTAGAATCATGTCATCATCGAATCCAATAGCTTCCCTTTGTGCATCTCCTAATCATTGTACCTTCTAACACTTCAACAAGAATTTAATCACAGTTTCATTACAAAAATGAAAAGAGATAATTGATTGCTTTCACTTGGTTGACAAGTTTAATGAGGGATCTCACTAACACAATCGATTGACAAAATCCTTTATAGATTCACACTCTTTCATTTGAACTTGAAATAAATTTAACAACTTGCCAATGTCAACTACATGTTTAAATCTTTCAAGGAACTTTACCGTCAAATAATCCTAGCAAGTGATACAACCATCTTACAAGTTTTAAAACCAATCAATGATGTTTTCAATGAGTCTCCCACCAAACAATCTGGCAAAGGCATTTTCTTCTTGCATGCCAAGAATCCTACAAGCGATTGTAACTGTTCTAATGTGGTCATGTGGAACATATGTTTTGTCTCTAACAAACTTAGGGAGGCATTCTCTTGACCCTTTAGGCAAGGATAAACATTGAAACAAGGAAAAGGCTTTATACAATCCCTCAAGGTTTTGTTGCAACAAAATACATGACATGCAACAAAACTCTTCAACCAAAAGATTCTTCAAATCAAGATACAAAGTTGTCAATCACTTTATATAGAGAAATATTAATTATTACTAAGGAAAGAATACACTGATCTTTTTTTTTTTGTCTCCCTAGTAGAGTCATGAAAAACATGTCAGTGAATGGATTGTTCCTTCAAACACAAATGCACAAACCAACCCTAAATGATCAAAGTGAAGAACAATAAGCATTTAATAGTTGGATAGATTATCATCATATTGATAATCTTCCTTTGAATTGAGAGGTACAACTCCCTCTTTAAAGATTTGCAATGAAAGGCACTAACACCTACTCATAACCATGGAGTAGATGTGGAGAAATTTAAATACATACAAGAAATGAATGCGAGAAAATGATACAAAGATCATATCCCTTACACACATAGCCAATAGAGTAAAATAATAATAAAATGTTGGTCCCCTCCAACAAATGATTAATCTTAGATTCAAAGTTCCAACATTAAATATGCATACAACTTGATGCAATTAAATGACATTAAAAAAATGATGATTATGACACAAAGATCATTATGATCTAAAAGAGATCTGACAAACACAAAGATTCAGAAATATATCTTTTATTTTTCCAAATGCCAAAATTGTGAGCTCAAATACTACCCTTCCATACACCAAACTGAACTGGAAAGAAAAAGAACACCCCCATACAAATAAAAAAACAACTCCCTCTTCCTTACCACAAACTTCTCAAATTAGAAGATGAACCCTCGCCATGTTCAATCTTTTACAATATATAGAACTTCCTCATAATGCTCTAATCTCGTAGCCAATTCTTGAAACAGTTATCCATTCAAATTGTTTTATTATTTTTGCTTCTCTCTAATGATTTTTCTCCAATTATACTTTAAAGATTTTATTAAGATTTGAAATCGATAACTTACAAAGATAACTTTATAAACTTATAGAAAATCTAATTAGATATGGATAGGTGCCATATGAACGTATTAATCCAAAACAAAATTATTATTGATGTTGGGCGGAATAAAAATATTTTTGGCAACCAAGTTGTGTCTCAGTACGAGAGGCATAACTTTTTATCCCACTGTTGAATCTTCCAAATTTTTGGATAGTAGGCACAATCTTGGTTTTCTATATTTTCAATGATGTAATTTGCAAAATTATGTTTGAGCCAAAAATTACATGCTATTGTGTGCAAGTCTATAAAATTGTCATGGGTTCAGATTTGTTGAAGTAACTTTCACATTCTTTGTACTCAAACATACAAAATTTACCTTTGCCACCATCACTTGTTTTTTAGAACTAATATTGATGTTTACATGAATCAAACATCAGCCCTTTGAGTTATCTAAAATATTCAATCACCTTGTGATCACAATGAGTTGGATGAGCTTCATATTTTCAAACATGTGCATAGTTTCTATCATGAAACCATAATAGTAAAATTACAATCTTTACCATTAATGAAGAGACCTTATTAGATACCCATGCCAACTGTATTTCATGCATTCTACAATAATCACATCCCAGCGGTGCCTTCAACCTTCAATTGTTGAAATGAATCAACATTTCCAACATGAAAGACATTTCCCTTCATTTTAAAGTTTATATCATGTGATGTGTGTGACATTTCCAATCTCTATAATAAAGTGTGAAATACCTTTCCGATATATTCTAAATTAAAGAAATATTGATTTGGCCAAAGTCCATGTAAGTCATGTAATTTGGAGGTTGACTGAACTATAGAACCACATTGAACCTATGAACAGTTTGAACCTTTGTGAGCCTAGTTGTATCTACATTAATGTAACCAATTGAAACCATGGAACTATGCCTCTGAACTAATGAGTCAAGCCTTCAATCCTGGACCTTGAACTTTTGAGCTTGTTGAACCTATGAAGCTTTTTGAGCCATTCTAAATGAGTTTGAACGAAGTTCAAAAGAATTCAAAGTCTTTTCCTTAATTGTTTGACTTTAGCATGCAAATCAAAAAGAAAACTCTCTCCAAAGCACGACATGCAAGTGGAAGGATTTGACTTAAAAATTTAAATAATGGGACTAATAGTGGGCTAACACTCCTCTTGTGGTTGCTTCATCATAGTTGGCTTACGCAACAAGCCTCATGTGTTTAAGTTCGTTGCATTCATTCAATTGTTTCAATTTACATGCATTTATTCCTTCAAAATACTCTCTTTGAATTTGATATGTATTACTTTGAGTTCTTGAAGACTTGAGATTTTTAGATCTTTTTCTCATGATTTGATTTTGCAACTTCCAAACCCACATTGGTCAATTATCAAATATCAAAGCAGTTATATTCTAAGTTGGACTTGACATCTTAGCATAATGTTGCGGCTAGGGTGGACAACGGTAGGATTATAGTTAACAAAAAAAATAAATCTAAATCTCCTCAATGTCCTTTTGATATGACCCTTTGTTCCCATAAGGGAATGACACTAAATAAAATTTAATTGGTTTTGGTGGGTTGTTGTCTAGCTTTCATGGGTTACTTTCTTTTTGTCATGTGACTTTTTGTTTAGGTATGTTTCTTTTTGTTTGGTGATATGAGTTTCATGGCGTTCCCTAGACTCCTTTTCATTACATCTCAGGTTACGAGTAGTCTTGAACATCTGTAGCTATGGGTTTTAGGTCCTTTCAAAACTTGCCTTGTACAAGGTTTTAGGGCCCTTCAAAACATCTTTTCTTTTAATTAAAAATACACTACTATGTAATATATTAGCAACTCTTAAAAGGCACAAGGAAAATCTCCACCATGATATGTGTAAGCATGCTTTTAGCACCCGATTTTTAAACTTTAAAAATTAACCCCTTAGAAAGATTCCCTAAATTGTCCTGGTGTTTTGGTTGGTTTTTATCACTAACGATGATTTTGAAGATTATGACTTGTGAAGAAGGCAGAGTTCCAAGGTTATGTTGAACCTAAACTTTGAACCTAATAGTTCAGAAGTTCAAGTTCTGATATGCAAGTTCAAGTATCACTATTTGAAGTTTAAGAGTATAAGTTCATTGGCTTTGAGTTCAAAAATACAAATTCAAGGCATAGGGTTGTAATCAAATGTATGGATTCAGTCCCAAGTTTAAATTTAGAGTTTCAAGTTTGAGTTACCATTTTAGAAGCTTGTTAATTCCAAAGTTCTTATTTCAAAGTTCAAGAGGTTCTAAACTCAAAAATATTGGCTCTAGTTCAAACACACAATTTCAAGAATTCAAAGTGTGAGTCCTCTAATTACAAGGTTCAAACACACTAGTCCGGATTTGCAACCTCACAAGTTGAGTTCCCTGGTGCATCAATTGCAAAATTCTCTAATTGGAAAGCATGCATAGAAAATGAGTGCAAAATGGAAAATATATTGTTGTTTGAAATGTAAGGGAAATTTTGGATATCTCAAAGAGAGAGAATTTGAAAATTGAATCTAAGCCTTCCCAATGCATTCTGGACACCAAAGAAAAAATGAGGAAATGTTTTATGAGTGTTGTTTGTAACAAAGGAAAGGGGGAATTAGTTTTATATTTTGTATTTCAATTGTAGTTGTAGGGAAAAGTTAATCATATGGTTTTATGTTTTGTATTTATAATAAAGATAGGTTATATTTATCAGATCTTGTGGTCTGAAGATGTAATTCCTGGATTGGAATGAATCATATGGTAATTCATTTCATGTTTTAGATGCAGTCTTTAATTGTCATCCATGGCTCACAGAGTATAATATCATTTTATCTTATTCTCCTCTATGATGTTGAAAGGTTGAACAAGAAAGTCTTGTGGCTTCCTACCTACTTTCAAATTTGTTTGGTTAGCAAGTTGTGTAATCACATTCATTTCATGATTATGGATGAATGTCAAAAGACATTATGTTTTCAGGTTAAAGACACAATCTGATAATTAATTTGTTGCAAATATTTCTTGGAGGGAGTTGTACCTCTCAATTTAGAGGAGAGGTATCAATCAATGATAACTTGTCCAACTGTTAGTAATTTTTGTTCTTCCATTCAAGCAATTTGAGTCATCAATTGTATTTCTCCTCAAAGGACAAATCTACTTACTAACAGATTTGTAAGTTACTATCTAGAATATGAATCTGATTCTGACAAAGGTGGTGACATTTTGGTGACTTTAGAAGAACCATCTTGTTCATTCTTAACCAGAGGACAATGCAAAGGAAAATCTGACTCCCAATGTAAGAACATCATGGCATCTCCTCAAGTGAAAGATGTGAAGGTCAGGACAGGAGAAGGATATAAAGTGCCTCAACCACAAACTCCTCAAATTCAAATTTTGAAAAGGTCTTATCCTAATTCACTCTTTGACATTGTTGAATTTTGTAAATCTTCTAGAACTTAGATTTCTCTCATTGATTGTCTAAAGATGAATCCTCAGGAACTTGATAAATTAATAGAATAGGTTCGTGAACCTTTCCCAAGGTTATCTTCCAAGAAAGCTAATAAGGTATCTTCTCATGAAGAAACTAAACCAAAACAACAAGGTCCTCAGGAAGGGAAAATTCAACCCAAAAATTTAAGCCCTGCTAGTCCCCTTAGAAAGAAACCTGAACCTTTTTATATGTCTCTTTCCATTCACGGCTTCAAATTGATCAATTGTATTATATATTCTAGATCCTCTACTAATATAATGTCATTAGTTGTAACCAAAGCCATTGACCTTCCTTTGACAAAAACCTTTGGTAAGTGTTACTCAATGGATTCCAAGCAAGTGCCACTAATAGGCCAAATCAAATCTGCTCAAGTTTCATTGGCAGCCTTTCCTAACAAAAGGATAAAACTCACCATATTAGTAGCAAACATCCCCACTAGTTACGACATTTTCTTGAGCAGAACCTTCTATAGAGACTTGGGAGGAGAATTCAAAATGGACTGGTGACAAGCTATCATACCAATAGGGACCAAAAAAGTTACCGTGTTGCCTGAATCCAAATCTAAATAAACAGTTTTCCCATCAGATGACTCCAAACCTCAGATCCTCTATCAAGAAAATAATTTTGCTAACTATTTGATTATGCCTAAAGTTGAACTAGTAGGTATCCCTCTGGATGATGATGGCATTCCTTGAACCCTAGAGTTTGATAAAAGTTGTTGCTCAACTAGATCGGGAGCGGGTGTGGTGTTGATCTCTCCTTTTGGTCAGAATGTCCCCTCTTCCTTCAAGCTCGTGTTTGAAAATACAAACAACATGGAAAAGTATGAAACCTTTCTTTTGGGATTGGAGGAGGCAAGAAAAAAGGGCATTAAATTACTTAAAGCGAGAGGAGATGCTGAGTTAATAGTGAAACAAGTCAAAAAGCTATTCAAAGCTATTCACGGTTAAGAATGAAAGATTAAGGCACTACAGGAATCAAGTATGGGATGAGTTAGACTGGTTTGATACCCTTTTCTATTGAATCCATGCCCAGAGAATTCAACACTCAAGTAGATACTTTAGTAGTATTAGCATCCTTGTTGGTTGCTCACTCAAAGTTTTTGCAAGTGACAAATACACCATAGAAATAATACACAAACCGAGTGTACCTTACAATAATCAGCCATTGTTAGCATAAATGCTAATGATACTACTTTGAGGGATTATCCCAAGCACTAGAGAGTATTGACATGTTGCGTTCATGACTGTGTTTGTCATTGATGTCAACATAGCAGTAAGTCTGTGAAGACTGCCAGAGTAATAGAGAGAGATTGTTGTTGTACAGACAAGGTTTTTCTTGTCAGGTGACACATGATCATGGAAATGTTTACTATAGTGTACTAATGGCATGGTTCAATGCATAGCACATAATTTGAAGACATATGGAAGTTGTACCTAATTTATAGATAGTAGTACAGAAATAGATAAGGAAAGCAGTTCCTAATGTTTGTTCGCTATCTTACATCTGAGATGCAATGAAGAGATGTGCAGTCAGCTAGTGATAGAGGATGATCTGTTGGTGGCATTAGCAAGTGTGCAAGCCCTAGTATAGCATGTGTGAAGTGTTGTATGGATTGCAAGCCCACAGTGCTATTGTAATTGTAATTAATTAATTATCTTATTATAATTAATTGGGAAAGCCTCAAGGCTGACTTAAGGAATTATTTTGAAGATATGGTATAAAGGAAAGATGATTTCTTTGTTTGTAAAAGTATCCATTATTATATGAAGTGCGAAGTGCCAAAAGGAGCAGAGTGTTTACTGAATGCGAGTAAGCAATCCAAGGGATTATTGGATGTGAGTTTTGTGATCTATTTACAAGATCAGAAGGAGTAGAGGTTTGGTTGATAGGAAAGACAAACGAAGTACTCTTCAATTATATTATTCTGCAAGGAATAATACAAAGATCATTTGGAAAGTGGGTTCATTGGTTTTTCCCTTGAAGTTGTTTGGGCAATGGGTTCAGTTGTCTTCCACAACTCCTAATAGGGTTGGAATCTTCTTCTAACAGAGATTGATATGTACTAAATGTTGTTATAGACTCCTAACAAGGTCCATCCTCTAACAAGAAATATTTTTATTAGTACTTCATCTTGTGGGTACCATCCCCACCAAGCTTTTCCCTCTGATCAAGGGTTTCCCTAGTTAACATATCTGGTGTTATTGTGTATGAGTATCTCGTTGTGGTTTCTGATTATATTGCTCATATAGCTAAGTTTGTTTAAAGTTGATAATTGTGATATTAGTTGTATAACTGATTCAGCCCCCCCCACCTCTCAATTATATTGGTGGACTATATATTCTAACAATTGGTATCAGAGACTCAGGTCCTTGAAGGATAAGCTTAACAACTTTGGGAGATCGATGGAAAATCTTTTCAGAAAGGATAGTCCTAGATTTGATGGAGCCAACTACCATAGTTGGAAAGAGAAGATGAAGATGCATACGTTGTACATGGGTCCAGGTTATTGGATCTTGACAAAGAGTCAGAAGATGATTGTGAAAGAAGAAAAAATTGAAGAATGCAATGAAGCGGAGAGAGATCTATTCATGTACAACATGAGAGCTAGAGAAGCCCTACTATCAACTCTTCCAAACAATGAATACAATCAAGTAAAGAGACTTCAAACATCTCATCAAATTTGGAAAGCATTAGAATCTATTTTTAAAGGTGATACACATACGAAGCAAGTAAGATTGCAAAATTGGATATGCACATTTCAAGATGCTAAGATGATGGAAGATGAATCTGTAAGAAACTATATTGGTAGGATATCGGAGATTGTTGCAGGAATCAAGTCACATGGTTCAACAAAGGAAGAAGATGGGGTTGTGTGGAAGATCTTGAAAACTTTGACACCATCATTCAAGAAAGTTGCTCAAATGATTTAGTTACTTATACCCTACACTAAGGAGTTTACCAGGGAAACATTGCTTAGAATATTGGAAGTGGCACAAGTAGATCTAAAGTAATCAGGAGAATTGACAAGAGTTGAGACAGCTTTTAGTGCCTTGAATGTCCAGCCAAGCCTATCTAAAAGTGCAAGCACAAATGGAGATTTTGCTGGTAGCAGCATAACCATATTTGATGAAGAAGAGCAGATTGAGGAAGGTATAACACTTATTGTGAGAAGAGAAAAAGATGGTAAGAATATCTTTAAATGTTGGACATGTAATGAGTTTGGTCATTATGCATCTAAATTTCCTAAAAGAGAGAAAAAGTAGAACGGAAAGTTTAAACCTAGAAGAGATGCAAATTGTTTGTGTGCTAATGAAGATGAGTAATCTGATGAAAGAGCTTAAAGTAAAAGTGACGATGAGCTACAATTTGTAGCTATTAAAGAAGAAGATATTGATAGAGAAATCAGAGAAGAAAAGGCTCTAGTTTCCCAAGTTGAAAAGAAATCTGATTGGATAATAGACAGTGGTTGTTCACATCACATGATAGGTGATATGAATAAGTTTGTTAAATTCAGGAACTATAATGGAGGTATTGTTAGAGTTGGTAACAATGTCGCCTGTCATATTACAAGGATTAGATCCATCACTTTAGATTGAAGAACTAACACTAACGATGCTTATTTTGTTGATGGATTGAAGCATAATTTGTTAAGTGTTGGACAATTGGTGGACAAAGGGTATCAATTGCAATTCACAGAAAAGATTTGCACTGTCAAGGATAAGGATGGTAAAATGATTAGAACTAGAACTAGGTCCAAAGGTAATGTATTTTAGTTGAATCCCACTAAAATGACTTGTTTGGTTGCTAAAGTGGATAACAATTGGTTATGGCATAGGTGATTCTATCATATAAAATTTCATAATAGTGTAAAGGTTAGAAGCACATTTGCAATTAGAGATCTCCCTAAGACAATTGAGCCAACTAACGTAGTTAGCAAAGAATGTATTTTGGCTAAGAAAAAGAAGGTATCTTTTCCCAACAAGAAGTTCACTACCACAGAGAAGCTAGAGATTGTTCACACAGATCTGAGTGGTCCCTCGAGAACAAAAGGATTCTATGGTGAAAGGTATTTCATTATTTTCATTGATGATTTCACTAGAATGATGTGGGTTGCATTTCTTAAAGAGAAGTCTGAAGCTTTTGAGAAGTTTAAGATATTTAATAATAGAATTGAGAATGAATCTTGTGTTAAGATAAAAATCTTGAGATCAAATAGAGGAGGAGAATTCACCTCTAAAGAGTTTAACATATTTTGTGAAGAGAATGGAATCAAAAGGTAGTTATTTTCACCTAGGACACTTGAACAAAATGGGATTGCAGAAAGAAGAAACAGATCAGTAGCAGAGGTAGCAAGAGCGATGTTATTTGAGAATGTTGTATCCAAGACATTTTGGAGAGAAGTAATCAATACAGCAATGTACACTATGAACAAAGCATAGATCAGAAAAGGTATGAGCAAGACAACCTATGAACTATGGTTTGGTCATTCACCATCAGTTAAGTATTTCTGAATATTAGGAAGCAAATGTTATATTAAGAGAGATTGTGATGTTGACAAGTTTGATCCAAGAAGTGATGAAGGTATGTTTCTTGGTTGTTCATTGAAAAGCAAGGCATACTGATGTTTTAATCATAGAACTAAGACAATACTTGAGTGCGCAAATGTTAAGATTGATGAAAAGTTTGAAAAAGATGTTAGATTAAAATTTAGATGAAGAAGAAGATAATTTTGGAATTGTTAGACAAAATGCAGAAGTTTTCTTTGAGATTAACACTGATCTACATAATGATGTATTAATTGTTGTGCAAAGAGGAGAGAAGAGACCTAAACCTAGAGATGAGATAAGAGTTGGGATGTCAACTCCTACCCCTAGCAGAAATCTGACAAAGAATCGCCCTCCAGAGCAGATAATTGGAAGCAAAGATAAAGGTGTGATGACAAGAAACGAAGTTAATGAAGAGATATGTTTGATTTCTCAAGTTGAACCTAAGAATGTAGATGAAGCATGTAAAGATGATCATTGGATTCCAGCAATGAAGGAAGAATTAGATCAAATTGTGTAGAATGAAACATAGGAGTAAGTTCCTAGACCTAAAGATAAGAATGTGATAGGAACCAAATGGGTATTCAGAAACAAGACGAATCAGCAAGGCATAGTAGTGAGGAACAAGGCTAGACATGTATGCAAAAGAATATTCACAACAAGAAGGCATAGTCTATGAGGAGACATATGCACCTATAGCCAGAATAGAAGTAGTAAGAATGTCCTTGGCTTATGCGGCAAATAAGAAGTTCAAGGTATATCAGATAGATGTTAAATTAGCCTTCCTAAATGGAGAACTTGAAGAGGTATATATTGAGAAGCCTGAAGGTTTTCCTTTGACAGAAGACAAAGACAGTGTGTGCAGACTAAAGAAAGCTCTATATGGTCTGAAGTAAGCACCTAGAACTTGATATGCAAGGTTGGACAACTATTTGGCAAAGCTTGGATTTGCTAAAGGTACAATAGATAGTAACTTGTATTTGAAAGAAATTGAGAATGGTTTGCTAATAATAGTAATATTTGTTGAGCACATCATGTTTGGTGGAAATGATGAAGCAAGTGATAAATTTGCTAAAGAAATGAAGAATGGGTTTGAAATGAGTATAATAGGAGAAGTGAAGCTTTTCCTAGGATTGCATATTGTGTAGAATAGTGATGGAATTTTCATTTCACAAGCTAAGTACTTGAAGGATTTGTTGAAGAGATTTGGATTGGAAAGTTGTAAGCTTGTTGGTACACCTATGATAACCAGTCACAAGTTATCTAGCAAGGGTGGGACACCTACAATTGAGTAGAAGTATAAATCCATGATTGGAGGTTTGCAATATTTGACTAACACTAGATCAAATATAGCAAATGCAGTTGGGATTGTAGTTAGATTTCAAAATGATCCTAAGGAATATCATTATACAGCAGTAAAGAGGATATTTAGATACTTGAAAGGAACATCTGACTATGGAATCTGGTATGATAAATCAAGTGATTTTACTCTGTGCATATACTGATGTGGATTGGGCAGGCAATATGGATGACAGAAAGAGCACTAGTAGCGGAGTATTTTTTTCTTGCAGGAATATTGGTTTCTTAGCTAAAAAAGAAACAAGATTGTATTTCTCAGAGTACTGCTGAGGCAGAGTATGTTGTAGCAATAAATAATTTTAACCAAGTGATGTGGATGAAACAAATGCTAAAGGATATTAGAATTGAGTTTGTAGAACCTATTATCATTTACTATAACAAGTACAATGAGTATGTCTAAGAATTTGGTATTGCATTCTAAAATGAAGCATATATCTATTAAGTGTCATGTGTTGAGAGAGAAAGCAACAGAAAAAGAGATCAGATTAGAGTATTTGAGTACTAAAGATCAGACTATAGATATCTTTACAAAGTCCTTACCTAAAGAGACATTTGAGTTCTTGAGAGGTATGCTTGGGGTTATGCCCCTGCCTACTTCTGAGTAGATGATGCAGTAAGTGCATCAATCCAGTGGTACAAAGCACTATTATTATACTAGACTGAATACTGATGCTTCCCATATGGGGGAGTATCTGTGATGAGTTGATTCATTGAGGACTCTTGGTATTTGGTCTTGGACAATGTCTTTGGACACTTGAATTGGTTGAAGACTTGAAGTAGTAAATTGGCATAATAAGGACTTTGTCATTGATGTCAATGGGGGAGAGAATATACATGAAAAACATATCCTATGTATGTATTGGGGAGGGTGCATGAAATCTCACTTTATTAGGGAGTTTTCGAATATTCATGTAAAGAAGATAAGAACAGTAACAGCAGCAACAGAGTATTGTTTTGGTATTTTTGGAACTTAGATGTTTTTCATCTATGTTGTCATCAATGCCAAAGGGGGAGATCGTTAGCATGAATGTTGATGATACTACTTTGGGGTATTATCCTAAGCATTGGAGAGTATTGACATGTTGCATTTATGATTGTGTTTGTTATTGATGTCAACATAGCGATAAGTTTGTGAAGACTGCTAGGGTAATAGAGAGAGATTGTTGTTGTATGGACAAGGTTTTTCTTGTCTGGTGATGCACAGTCATGGACATGTCTAGTACGGTATCTTGATAACGTGGTTCAATGCACAACACGTAAGTCAAATACGTATAGAAGTTGTACCTAATTTATAGATATTAGTACAGAAACAGAGTAATAAGGAAAGAGTTTCCTAATGTTTGTTCGCTATCTTACAACTAAGATGCAATGAAGAGATGTGCGATTAGCTAGTGATAGAGGACAGTCTATTGGTGACATCAGCAAGTGTGCAAGCCCTAGTATAGCACGTGTGAAGTTTTGTATAGATTGTGAGCCGACAGTGCTATTGTAATTGTAATTAATTAATTATCTTATTATAATTAATTGAGAAAGCCTCAAGGCCAACTCAAGGAATTATTTTGAAGATATGGTATAAAGGAAAGATTTTTCCTTGTTTGTAAAAGTATCCATTATTGTATGAAGTGTGAAGTGTGAAGTGCAAAATGGAATGAAGTGTTTACTGAATGAGAGTAAGCAATCCAAGGGATTATTGGATGCAAGTTTTGGGATCTAGTTACAAGATCAGAAGGAGAAAAGGTTCGATTGACAGGACAAAGGTGTTAGGATTAACCTCAAACAGAAATAACAGTTACATGCAAATATAACCAATATCAAAAAATAATAGATTGCACATAAGAGAACACAAGACACCAAGATTTAACATGGTTCACCCTATCCCTGGGTTACGTCCACCAACAAGTCCAATATTATTATTATCTAGTGATTACAACCTGATTACAATCCATAATCTTTTACAGCTCAATATTTCCACAAGAACCAATTTTCACATCACACATTATGAAAATTCCTTACCCTAGACCCTTTTTCTACAAGCTTTTTGCCACTTACAAAGTTAGGGTCTGAATAATAGAAAAATAGTAGTTGATGCCTTTTACAATATAAGGGCATTTTTTGGCTTTGGATGCCTTTTACAATATAAGGGGATTTTTGGTTTTGGGGGCACTACCCCCGAAAACCCCCTCGAAGGCATTGCCCCTCGACCCTGCAAGGGCACTACCCCTTGACCCCGTCTTGGGGGTGCTGCCCCCAAACCCCCATAGAAATAATCTGGAGGGAAACTATGCCGAATAAACCTCTAGGTCTAATTAGGCTCCACATCACAAAAAAAGGAAGGAAGAACTATTCAATTCTATTATTCTACAAGGAACAATACAAAGATCATTTGGATAGTTGTAAATTCATCCAGTCTTTGTAAGAAAGCATTGATGTGGGCATCAACTTTGAACACCTGCCATTGTTAGAATATATAGTCCACCAATATAATTGAGAGGGGAGTGGGGGAGTGGTGAATTAGTTATACAACTAATATCACAATTATCAACTTTA
The DNA here is from genome assembly GCA_028749045.1 of Cupressus sempervirens. Taxonomy (NCBI): domain Eukaryota; kingdom Viridiplantae; phylum Streptophyta; class Pinopsida; order Cupressales; family Cupressaceae; genus Cupressus; species Cupressus sempervirens. The sequence goes on along the minus strand of CM053791.1, from coordinate 168,737,080 downwards.
CACAAAGTTAACCATGAGTAATATAATCATAAACCACAACAAGATAGTCATACACAATAACACCGGATATGTTAACTAGGGAAACCCTTGATCAGAGGGAAAACCCCTATGGGGATGGTACCCACAAGATGATGTACTAATATATATATATTCCTTGTTAGAGGATGGACCCTGTTAGGAGTCTATAACAACATTCAATACATATTAGTCCCTATTAGGAGACTTTGAATCCCTGTTAGGAGTTGTGCCAACCCCTATTAGGAGTTGTAGAAGATAATTGGACCCATTGCCCAAACAACTTCAAGAGAAAGACTAATGAACCCACTATCCAAATGATCTTTGTATTGTTCCTTGTAGAATAATAGAATTGAATAGTTCTTCCTTCCTTTTTTTGTGATGTGGAGCCTAATTAGACCTAGAGGTTTATTCGGCATAGTTTCCCTCCAGATTATTTCTATGGGGGTTTGGGGGCAGCACCCCCAAGACGGGGTCAAGGGGTAGTGCCCTTGCAGGGTCGAGGGGCAATGCCTTCGAGGGGGTTTTCGGGGGTAGTGCCCCCAAAACCAAAAATGTTTGGGCAATGGGTCCAATTATCTTCTACAACTCCTAATAGGGGTTGGCACAACTCCTAACAGGGATTCAAAGTCTCCTAATAGGGACTAATATGTATTGAATGTTGTTATAGACTCCTAACAGGGTCCATCCTCTAACAAGGAATATATATATATTAGTACATCATCTTGTGGGTACCATCCCCATAGGGGTTTTCCCTCTGATCAAGGGTTTCCCTAGTTAACATATCTGGTGTTATTGTGTATGACTATCTTGTTGTGGTTTATGATTATATTACTCATGGTTAACTTTGTGTAAAGTTGATAATTGTGATATTAGTTGTATAACTAATTCACCACTCCCCCACTCCCCTCTCAATTATATTGGTGGACTATATATTCTAACAATGGCAGGTGTTCAAAGTTGATGCCCACATCAATGCTTTCTTACAAAGACTGGATGAATTTACAACTAACTATTTCAAAGGCTCACAATTAGAGTGTAGTGAATTATGTCTAGATGACATTGACAATAGCCCAAAAAATATATTGCAGCTTAAAAGGCAATGTATACCCAAAGGATTAGTGGAACTTGAAAAAAAAATTGATAAACGAGATTGTTTCATAGGTCATATTGTTGCGTCTAACAAGGATTCCTCCGGAAGCTATGAGAAAGTTAGTATTGGTGATGAAAGAGATTCCCAAATCGTGAACCTAAGAGTCTTTTGCAATGAAGGAGAGAAGGCACATTTCACCAAACTCCTGAAAGAGTACGTAGATGTTTTCGCCTAGTCTGATTAAGATTTGAAAACTTTTAGGGAAGGACATTTCAAGCATCGTATACCTCCAAAACCAAAAACTTCTTTCAGATAGAAACTAAGAACATACAATCCAATAGCATCTGATGTAATCTTAAGAGAAATTGACAAGATGCTTAAGACCCGCATTATATTTCCCATTCATCATTCTACATGGGTAGCCAATAGTGTACTAGTGAGGAAAAAGAATGCATAGATCAAGATTTGCGTGGATTTTAGAAATCTCAACCAAGTCAGTCTAAAAGATAACTTTTCCTTGCCTATGATGGACCAAATCTTACAAATGGTCGCAAGTTCAAAGATAATGTCATTCCTCGATGGCTTTTTAGATTACAACCAGGTAGGGGTTGCTGAGGAAGACCAACACAAAACAACATTTACTACACCATGGAGCACCTTTTCCTATCGAACGATGTCATTCATGCTAATAAGCATTGGAGCCACCTTTCAACATGCAATGAATTCAACCTTTGGACTCATGTTGAACAAAATAATCACCATATATCTTGACGATATGACTATCTTCTCCAGGAGGCATAAGAAACATTTAAAGAATTTAAAAGAAGTATTGCAAAGATGTCAAGAGCATGGAGTCTCACTGAACCCCAAAAAATCTATTTTTTGTGTCGTTGAAGTAAATTGTGTGGTCATATAGTTCAAAAGAAGGGATCAAAATTGGTCCAGAAAGAGTAAAGGCAATACAATAGTTGTGTCTTCTAGTGAATTGTAGTGGCATTGGATCATTCTTTGGGAAGATAAATTTCCTCTGGAAATTTGTTCCAGATTTCGTTGAAACCACGAGGGCTATGGAAAATCTTCTGACTGAAAAACAAAGTTTTAAATGGGATGAGAAAGACGTTAAATCATTTGATGTAGTCAAAGAAGCCATAGCTAAATCTCCTGTTCTGATTCACCCTAATTTCAAATGGGATTTTGCAATTTATTGCTATGCCTCTAAACATACTATGTCGGGAGTCTTGCTGCAAAAAAATGAAAAAGACGAAGAAATCCCAATATCATTCGTGAGCATCCCACTTAAGAAACATGAGCAACATTATTCTCCTACCGAAAAATAGGCATTTGTTGTGGTCAAAGTTGTGAAATAATTCTGCTAATACATCCTCCATTCTCATTCCACAGTGTATGTCCCAAGTATATCTGCCAAATGTATTCTTACATAGCAAGAGGAAGTCAAAAACAATAGAGCTACCTGGGTGGCGAAAGTGTAAGAGTTTGACCTTGACATAAAACCCACCAAGCTAGTTCGCAATCAGGGGCTCTATAAATTGATAGCAGAAAATAAAGAAGAAGAATCTTATCCTACTTGTTTGTTCGTGGGTTTGAAATATGAATGGTTCTCAGACATTGCTTACTTCTTGACTTATGGACAATGTCCCAAACATTTAAAAGGAAAGGACAGTAGAAGCTTGCAATTAAAGGTAGTCAAATATGTGATTGTGAATGATATTCTATATAAGAAAGGGTTGGATAGAATGTTTCTCAAGTGTGTAGATACAGATCAATAGGAGAAATTGCTTAAAAAATTTCACAATGAAGCATGTAGTAGGCACTTTTCCTCTAAAGTGACCGCTTTCAAAATCTTAAGAAATGGTTACTATTGGCCAGGTTTGTTTAGAGTTGCTTACAAATGGATAAACAATTGTGAGAAGTGCAAATTGTTCACTGGTAAACCTCATTTAGCTGCTCTCCCTTTGAAGTCAATAGTTGTGGAAGAACCTTTTCAGCGATGGGGATTAGACTTCATCGGTCCTCTCAACCCACATTCAAGCATCGATCATACTCACATATTGACTTCCATTGATTATTTCACCAAATAGGTGGAGGCATACCAGTGAAAGCAACACCATCACAAGTGGTATGTAATTTTTTGAATGAAAACATTTTAACTTGTTTTGCAGTCTCCATCAAGATTGTAACTGATAATGCTCGAAATTTATCGTCTCAATAGGTCCAATTGTTTTGTTATAATAATGAGATTCTTTTATCACATTCCTCAAACTATTTTCCCCAAGGAAATGGACAAGTGGAGTCCACAAATAAAAACTTAATCAATATCATGAAAAAGCTTATTGATGAGAAAGGAAAAGACTCGCATAAGAAACTTTATCAAGCATTGTGGGCAGATAGAATTTCTCCCAAGAGCGCTATTGGAATGACCCCATTTGAATTGGTCTATGGAGTGGAAGCACAACTATCACTTCCCCTAGAGTTGGCCACCTTAAAGCTACAAAAGGCGACTGAGGACAATGTTTTTAGTGATTCCTTGGAAAAGAGAATTTTATGCCTTTCAAAGATAGAAAAAGAACAAGTAAACCTAGTAGACCATATCATAGAGCACTGGGCCAGCATAAAAAGATTGTTTGACAAAAGAGCCTAGCCACGAAAGTTTATAGAAGGAGATAAGGTGTTGTTATGGGATAAACATCAAGAGCTAAGAGGAGCACATAATAAATTTGAAAGTCTATGGAAGGGACCTTTTGAAATGTCTGAGGTGTTGGGATTTAATGCCTTCAGATTGAAATATGCCAACGGAGATGAACTGCCCTTGTCTTATAATGGATAGGATTTGAAACTATATCAACTTTAAGCTTTTGGTCCTCTTTCCTCATTGTACATATTTATTTTATTTTTGAGTCATTGTTAGTTACGTTTTGGTGTTTGTCATTTTTGAGTCGCCTTTCTTTTTAAGTAAGTTCAAGTGTAATCTATGAAACCAGTGATCCTAGGTTCATCCTCTGATGCAGGAGCATCCAGAGGTATAAGGGCAATCCTGTGTCACCAAAAAAAATGTACTTAGACTTAGTTTTTGTTTCATGTGTTTTCATTTTTGGATACCCATTTGGGTCAAATAAAGGTCCCAACTCTCACAGTTCCACTATCAGTCTTCTAGGATAGAGTACTTGAACACCTTGGGATACGTGTAAATGTCAAAAAAATAGGAGTTCGTAATTGAGCCATCATTTTGGTGAACTAAGAGGTGTAAATTGGCCAGATGAATGTAATTGCAATTTAGAGCATTCCAGAAAAAGAATCAGGTCAAAAGGCCCCACTGTTTGAAAGTTATCGCAGTTTTTCGATTTTTGGAGACCTCCTAAGAATGCTTCAAAGTCAGGTTAGGGGCATTAAATGACCTCAAAAAGGGCCAAAAAATGGGGGATGAGCAAAGCTGGTCCATAGGGCTATAGAGCGCTTCGAGAGCTTTCCAGAAATGTAAACGGTTCGTCAATTGGAGCTACGGTTCAAAAGTTATTCCTCCCGGAAGTTCGGTTACCGTTTTTAGATTCTTCTAGATTTGTACCAACTTCTAACGCGGCTTCTGGAGCCTTCTACTTGGTCGGTCGATGGCTATTAGCACTTTCTAGAATGTACTCCTAGTCCTTAACCCTTCGAGGTCTATTTAAGGACATTGTTGGCATTGTAAAAGGCAGTTCGGAGTGGAATTTGAGAGGAGGTACCAAAAGGAGAAATTATCTCCAGTTTTGTGCTATTGTAAGCCCTTAGGGCATGTTTTGAAATCTATTTTCTCTGTACTGAATGTACTAGCTTATTTTCACAGTTAATACAAGTTCCCTTTTCCTGTTGTGTCCATTCTGTGCTTGGGTTGTGTCTCCATCAAGTGGTATCAGAGCTTGTTTTCCTGAGTGTGTAGACAGAGCGCCGACTATGAGGCAGTTTGCACCAGGACTGTGTGGTTGTGGGTTTGAGTTAAGAAGATGCCTCCACGAAGAGAGCGTGGTGGAAGGGCCGGAGCTGTTAATCCTGAGGAGGTTAGAGCCCTCCAAAGGCAGGTACAAGCATTGCAGCAGGAGCTCCGTAGAGGAACAAATGTTGCCGCAGGTGACGACAGTGAGGATGACAATGAAGAAGAAGAAATTGGACCAGAAGGGGAATTTGACAGGGAAGTTCTCAATCAGGTAGAGGAAAGGCTTTTTAGGGCCATTACTAAATTTGGGAAAAGACCTACAATTGATGTGGGTGTAATTTCAGGAAATCTGAAACCAGATGAGTTGATCGACTGGATCAATGAACTGGAAGAATACTTTGAGTATGAGGATATCAGGGACCCAGATAGGGTTAAGTTTGCAAAGGCCATGCCAAAATCTAGTGGCAAGAGGTTCAATTGGAAAGAAATAGAAGAGGAAAGGAGAAGATAACAAGGTGGGATCGCATGGTGGACAAATTAAAGAAGCAGTTCATTCCTGTGCACTACGAGCTTGATTTGTTTAAGAAGATGCATGGGCTAAAGCAAGCAGGAAGATTAGTCCAAGAATATACAGAGGAGTTTTATCGACTTTTGATTACAACAGGGTATGCAGAAGCAAATAAGGAAAAGGTTGCTCGTTATATCAGTGGGTTGCAACCTAGCATCCAAGAAGAATTAAGTCTGGTAAGAATGACCAGCGTTGAAGAGGCATACCAGTTTGTCCTATGAGTTGAAGAGAAGCTGAATAAGAGGTTTGAAGGGAGACAAAGAGGGCGTGGTCAAGGAGGAAGGGGAAGCGGTAGGTCATCTGGAGGTCGAAATGAAACCCAAAAGAAAAATTAAGATGTGGGTACTAGCAAGAACCACAGGAATGAGGGTTTCAACCGCTCTCTTGATCAAGACTTTGGAAATCAGAGAGGAAGAGGTAGAGGACGTGGACAAGGAAGAGGAGGCTTTCGTGGTACCTGTTTCCATTAGAATGAAGAAGGTCATCATGCCTTTGAATGCCCTCAACGACAAGGAATGACAGATAGGAGAGCTGAGAGTCAAGCTAGGGTTGCTCATATGGATGAGGATGCACAGTCATCACATTTAGAGGATGCAGAGAGAGGAGAGACCTTGGTAAATGAAAGGGTCCTACTAAGTGGTGAGATTGAACCAGGACAAAGGAGGAGTTTGTTTCGTACCAAGTGCAAATGTGAGGAAAAATGTTGTGATGTGATCATTGATGGTGGTAGCACTGACAACTTGGTGTCAGAGGAGATGGTCTCTAAGCTGAAGCTCAAGAGGGAGAAACATCCCCAGCCCTATCGGATTGCTTGGGTGAAAGATGATCATAAGGTCCTGGGAAGTGAACAATGTCTTGTGAAATTCAAAATTGGGAGTTACCATGATGAAGTTCTTCGTGATGTTATTCCAATGGATGTTTGCCATCTATTGTTGGGTAGACCATGGCAGTTTGATAGACATGCAGTACATGATGGTCATGCAAACACATACTCTCTAACAAAGGATGGAGTTCGCCACAAACTGAAGCCCATGAAAAAAGAAGGTGAAAAGGTATGTGGCAGTGCTAGGATTTGTCTTGTTGATGGAAGAAAGTTTTTAGATGGAATGAAACATCAGCGTATGTGCTATGCTTTGATTCCTAAGAAAGATAAAGAAGGTAGTAGTGAAATACCACTTGAAGTTTCAGATTTACCAGGTGAGTTTGAAGATGTTATCTCTGATAATGTTCTAGAAGGATTGCCACCAGTAAGGCAAATCAGTCATCAGATAGATCTAATTACAAGAGCTAGTTTTCCTAACAAGGCTGCTCACAGGATGTCTCCTACTAAAATAGAGGAGCTAAATAGACAGGTTCAAGAGCTATTGAGGAAGGGCTTGATTCGGGAGAGCCTGAGTCCATGCGCAGTACCTGCAGTATTAGCACCAAAGAAGGATGGAGAGTAGAGGATGTGTACAGACTCTCGAGCTATAAATAGGATAACCATCAAATATCGGTTTCCTTTGCCAAGAATGGATGATCTTATGGACTGCTTGAGTGGAGCTCAGTACTTCACAAAGATAGATCTCAAGAGTGGTTATCACCAGATACGGATTCGAGAAGGAGATGAGTGGAAAATGGCCTTCAAGACCAAGGAGGGTCTTTATGAGTGGTTAGTCATGCCCTTTGGATTGACGAACGCCCCAAGCACCTTCATGCGGCTTATGAATGAGGTACTTAAGAAGTTCTTGGAAAAATTTGTTATTGTCTATTTGGATGATATTTTCATTTTCAGCAAGACTTTGGAAGAACATTTATTGCATATTCGTAGTGTCCTTGAAAGGTTAAGGGAAGAGAAACTATTAATTAATTTGAAGAAGTGTATCTTTGCAAAAAGGGAGTTAGTCTATTTGGGGTTTGTTATATCACCTGAAGGTCTCAAAATGGATCTAGAGAAGGTAAAAGCCATCTTGGAATGGCCTACTCCAAGGTCTGCTACTGAGGTAAGATCATTTCATGGTCTAGTTAGTTTTTACAGGAAGTTTATTAAGAATTTTAGTGGCATATGTGCACCCCTAACTAACACAATAAGAGGGGATAGAAAAGAGTTCAAATAGACTGCAGCAACTGCGAGAAGTATTGAATTGCTGAAGAAGAAGTTGACATAACAACCTATGTTGGCACTTCCAGATTTTAGAAAGGTGTTCCAGGTGGATTTTGATGCTAGTGGCAGCGCTATTGGGGCTGTATTGAGCCAAGAAGGTAAGCCTATTGCATATTTTAGTGAAAAATTGAATGATGCAAAGAAGTATTTATGTTTATGATCAAGAGTTCTATGCAATGGTTCATGCCTTAAAGAAATGGAGGCATTATTTATTGCCAAAGGAATTTGTTTTGTATACTGATCACCAGGCATTACAATACCTAAATAGCCAAGGTAAATTGAATCAGAGGCATATGAAGTGGGTAGAGTTCTTGCAGAGCTATACATTTGTGTTGAAACATAGAAGTGGAAAATCTAACAGGGTTGCAGATGCACTAAGCAGGAGACAATTGTTGCTTATAGTAATGCAAGTTGAAGTAGTTGGGTATGATGAACTCAAGAATCTGTACCCTGAAGATCTTGATTTTGCTGAAGCGTGGAAAGCTTGTAAAGAGCCTGTTGTTGTAGATAGAACTAAGTGGTTAGACTATCTTATTCAAGATGGTATGTTATTCAAGGGCAGCCAATTGTGCATTCCAAGGAGTTCCATGAGGGAAAATCTGATTAAAGAGAAATACGGTGGAGGGATGGCAGGACATTTTGGTCGAGATAAGACCATTGCCATTCTTAGAGAACATTATTTTTGGCCTCAGATTTCACAAGATGTGAAGAAGTTTGTACAAAGTTGCCAAGTTTGTCAAGTTGCCAAAGGATTTAGCCACAATACTGGACTATATCAGCCATTGCATGTTCCATCAAAGCCATGGCAGGACATAAGTATGTATTTTGTTCTTGGATTGCCAAGGACACCAAAGGGTAATGACTCAGTATTTGTGGTGGTTGATAGGTTCTCCAAAATGGCACATTTCATTCCATGCCACAAAACTCATGATGTTGTCCATATTGCAGACTTGTTTTTCAGAGAAGTGGTAAGACTACATGGCCTACCAAGAAGTATAGTTTCTGACAGAGACACTAAATTTGTCGGGTATTTCTAGAGAACATTGTCGAAAAAGTTGAGAACAGACTTGAAATTCAATTCCACACATCACCCGCAAACTGACAGCCAAACAGAAGTGGTAAACAGAAGTCTGGGCAATTTGTTGAGATGTTTAGTTGGGGATAAGCCCAAGGGGTGGGACTTGATTCTACCACAAGCCGAGTTTGCTTACAATAACTCTGTAAATAGGAGTACTGGTAGATCACCAGTCCACATTGTATATGGAAGTAGCCCGAGGACTGCGCCAGAATTGAGGAAGATAGAGCAAAGGGAGAGCACAAGTGCTGAAGCTGAAGAATTTGCTGAACATATCAAGCGTCTACATGAGGAGGTTCAAGCACACATTACGAAGATGAATCAAGAGTATAAAGCTAGGGCTGATCAAAGCAGAAGACATAAGGAATTCCGAGTAGGGGATCTAGTCATGGTACACTTACGAAAAAGAAAGATTTCCAGCCGGTACTTACAACAAGCTGAAAATGAAGAAATTTGGCCCCTGCAAAATTCTGAAGAAACATGACTCAAGAAATGCATATGAGGTGGAATTGCCAAATGGTATTCACATTTCTCCTATTTTCAACATTGCAGACTTAACAGAGTATCATGATGATGGTGTAGATGAGGAACTGATGTTAGAGCCATGTCTAATTCCTATTTCTAAGAAGGAGGAGATAGAAGACATTCTAGATCATCGTGTGGGTAAGAGCACCAAAAATAGGCAGTATGAAGAGTACTTGGTCAAGTGGAAAGGATGGCCGATAGAGGACTCAACTTGGATTTCAGCAACTGAGGTTTCCCATTTGGCATTTCCTCTACCATTCAAAAAGTGACAAGGTCACTTTTCAATCTACCCTGGGTGTCTGATGCAGGAGCATCCAGAGGTATAAGGGCAGTCCTATGTCACCAAAAGAAATGTACTTAGACTAAGTTTCTGTTTCATGTGTTTTCATTTCTGGATACCCATTTGGGTCAAATAAAGGTCCCAACTCTCACAGTTCCACTATCAGTGTTCTAGGATAGAGTATTTGAACACCTTGGGATACGTGTAAATGTCAAAAAAATAGGAGTATGTAATTGAGCCATCATTTTGGTGAACTAGGAGGTGTAAATTGGCCAGATGAATGTAATTGCAATTTAGAGCATTCCAGAAAAAAGAATCAGGTCAAAAGGCCCCACAGTTTGAAAGTTATCGCAGTTTTTCAATTTTTTGAGACGACCTAAGAATGCTCCAAAGTCAAGTTAGGGGCATTAAATGACCTCGAAAAGGGCCCAAAAATGGGAGACGAGCAAAACTGGTCCATAAGGCTATGGAGCACTTCAAGAGCTTTTCGAAAATGTAAACGGTTCGTCAATCGGAGCTACGGTTCAAAAGTTATGCCTCCTGGAAGTTCGATTACCGTTTTTGGATACTTCTAGATTTGCACCAACTTCTAACGCGGCTTCTGGAGCCTTCTACTTGGTCGGTGGATGCCTACTAGCACTTTCTAGAATGTACTCCTAGTCCTTAACCCTTCGGGGTCTATTTAAGGACATTGTTGGCATTGTAAAAGGTAGTTCAGAGTGGAATTTGAGAGGAGGTACCAAAAGGAGAAATTATCTCCAGTTTTGTGCTATTGTAAGCCCTTAGGGCATGTTTTGAAATCTATTTTCTCTGTACTGAATGTACTAGCTTATTTTCATAGTTAATACAAGTTCCATTTTCCTGTTGTGTCCATTCTGTGCTTGGGTTGTGTCTCCATCATCCTCACTCCTTCACAATCTTGGTCCCCAGTCAGAGCCAATTGTTGCACTTATAATGATTCTCACCCTTTTGATTCACCTTTGAGTTTTATTCATCCTCAAGTCGAAGTTGAACTTGAACCTTTATTTTATCCTATGTTCAAGTTCGGGTTCAAGTTGTCTGTCAAAAAGTCGAAAACCTTTTGTTAACCCTTGATTGGTGGTCCGACAACTTAAGAAGTTGAACTTGAACCTTGAACCTTCGAGTTTCAAGTTCAAGTTCAACATCGTGATTTTTGCTAATTGATTATGGCTTGACAATTTTCTTGTGCAAGGATTTCTTCTTTGAAAATTCATCAATTTCAAATTATCAAGAGTAGCGCATGAATCTCTAAAGTTGTACATGATGGAATTGTTGGATATAGAAATATGATGATAAGGACAGTTGGAAATTGCATGGCAAGTATGGGTCATCATTAGATGAAGTGCGAATAGTACAACGAGGACATCAAAATTTGGGAGTGTGTGCCAATTTGATAGGGGGAGTTATTTGAAAAGGGCGAGATGTCTTGTCAAATAAATCTTCGCACAAATGTATTAATTATTCCACACTCATATCCATGTGTAATCTTTCTCGAGTCCTTACCATAAATATTGATCTCCTCGCTATTTGTTCCCTAATTAGCTATTCTAGAAATTAGAAGCGATGAAGTTGGTAAGGATTTGGAGGAGTATTTTGACACAAGAAATCGGTGAGTTTCAAGCACTTCCCATTGTGCTTTCGCATTTCTAGTTTCTCTTTAGGAAATTGAGGCTATTGTGTGTTATGGGTTAATTTCATTTTTAAATTAACACGTCTCTTCTTCAACCAAAACTTCCTAAACCTGAAAAAGAGACCTGTTTGTTGAGCTCTTTACCTAAAACCTGTGACACATCCCTGGTGAATATAAATATGATAGCGCTAATAGAGAGATGCCCAAAGTGGAACCATTGCTGAAAAGCTAACCAATAGTGGGTTATTAGAGGTTGTGGCTTTTCTTCCCGCCCCAGCGTGCCTTGAATTAGTGATAGAATGTGTAAATCACTATGACCCCAAAAATAGGTGTATAAGGAAGATAACAGAGGAAATATTGGCAAGAGTTGATAAGGTTACTATTATAACGGCTCTAAAGATTCCCCACAAATGACCCTATGAGCCTTGTACCTTTGAAGAAGCAACATGGATATATGAAGGGAAAAGAACTATAACTCCCTTGTCGCACTGAGCTATCTCTAGAAACCGGCCAAAGAAGGGTCATGATTGCTTAAGCCTCTGACTTTTGAACATTTCATAAAAGAGATTGCAGATATAGTGTTCTCTTAAATAAGATAAAGGGAAATGATCATGCCTCTCATTGGGAAGACTGGATGTATTTTTTCATATAGAAGATTGTAGGAGTGGAAAAAATTCATTGATTGGGCAAAGCTAATAGCTGAAAGATTACACAAAGAGTTGTTGGGATTAGCCAATTTTAGCCAATTTTACCCCTTTCTTTATGGCATCTTACCTTGTCTAAATTTTTGTTGTTTCAAATGATTGGGAAGGTCTTCCTCATGAACCATGGACAGAAGACATGAAAATCTACCAATATTATAAGAATTTACAATGCAGGAAACCCTCTTAGGACTTCAGAAGGATCAATGATGTATTTTTTAGGGAGGTTAGTCTTTGAGCTGAAGGGAAAAGAACATTGATACCTATGGTTGTCATTTTATCCAATTCCCAAAATTTATCTATATTAAGGTTGGAGCTTTTGATGGTGAACCCCTTAAGTTACCTAGATATTGTTTGGAAAACATTGCACTATTTGAGATATGTAGGCAACTGATTGTCATTAAAAGGCTATCAAAAAAAAAACTAAAAGAGCATTAGGGGTCCTCTTTCCTATAGAATTGGGGCATTACGGGTGTAAAAGACTTGAGGACGCCATTACAATAGAAAATGAACTCCATAACTTTTGTCTGAAATCGTATGTCCCAAGGGAAGGTTTTAACTATGCATGGTTTGCCAGAGAAAATTTGGATATCACGCCTAAATTCAGGCATATTCCTCATATGCAAGATTATTGGGACAATTGATCAAAGGAATTTGAAGTCAGAAAGAGGTTGTGGTCAAGGATGACTTTGAAACAAGTGGAAGCTTTCAAATTTGGCCTAGACACAAGTAGGATCGAAGAAGATGAGAAGGAACATGTGTCAAACCTATGGAACTTAGAGTAGATTGAATGTTTCCCAATCCCTGATATAGATTGGAGTAGGAGAGAAGAAGATGATCTACAATCTAGAATTGCTTATGTGATTAGAAGAAAAGAGGAATGGCTTATGAAAAAGAAAAGAAACTATAACCCAATCATCTAAACAACATGTGAATTCAAAGAAAAAGAAATCTTCAAAGAGATTGATTACTCCCATTGACCGCATTGTTAATTATTCTATTGCAGGTAATCAAGAGCTTGAACCTGAATCAACTTCACTTCAAGTTCAAGTTCAACCTAAAACAGAGCCTATCAAAAGGGTAGCTCGCTCAAGCACTAAGAAGATACAGAAAGGGAGTAATCCTAAGAAGAATTGTGAGACACTAGTAAACTCGGATCCTTTGGAAGTGGAACTAGAAATGAAACAAGTTCCTGACTACAACATTTCAAATATGGTCGAGAAGCAACAAGCCCTGAGTAGAGAAGGCAGCACTCCCATGGATTCCCTCGCCTTGACTAGCAACTTCGTGACACCGAAGAAAACTCCCATAGCACCCAAATGGCTGGAAACTCATGTTACTAAGAAGCAAAGTATAGTGCCTTTACCCTTTCCTTTTGATGACCTAGTCAGTAAGTGCATGGGCAAGACATCTAAGAGCAAAAAGCCAAAGACTCAATCTAGGATCGAGTTTAACGAGAATACAGGGCATTGGATGGCAGTGATTGCTAAACCAATCCAAGATAAAGAAGATAGTGAAATGACTACTCAAGACAGATATCAAAAATGAACCTTGGGGAAGGAAGTAGAGCAACTAATATGAAGATTTTTGAAGTAACCAACAAGAAGATTGTTGAGCGAGTCTCGAAAGATGCCAAGGATAAGTAGGACATGAAGGGAACGATGAAGGGCATGGCTCTATATATTAATGCTAGTCAACATCCTGAACTGGTACAATCAATGAAAATGCCTGCTACCATAGACATCAAGTCCTCAATCAATCAAAAAAAAATAGATCATCTGCAAAGAAGCAAGTTAGCCACTAAATCATTTGAGCGATGGGTTGAATTTGTCCAAGCAGAAGCAATCAAATAGTTTGGTTTTCTGAGTAAAGCTCAAAAAGAAACTACCAGTGTATTAAAGAAAATAGAATCAAGCATTGAGTCTAATGAAAAAGAAAAGGACAACTGGGTCAAAGAAGTCTCATAGATGGAAGAAGTTCATGAATATGGCTTATAAAAATTTCTTGTCGAAAGACTAGTATTGGAACTTGATGACAAGACTCTTTGTGATTAAAAATTGCATCAAATGGAGAAACGAAGCTATCACACAAGGTGTTTCTAAGATCAAGTAATTGCTCAATGGACTTGAGGTGGTAGATGATATTATTCAAGGAGATCTGAAGTGGATTGACAAATAGTGCACTAATGCGGAGGAAATTTCAGCTAGATCTAGTGATAAGAGATGAAAGAGATGAAAGTGCCAACACAAGACTTTTTGAAAGTCGCTCATGTGGAGGCCATGTTGATAATCAATCAGAAGCATTTGGAGATGCATGAGTCAAAGGTCGAACAACTTCGCAAAGAAAAGGAAGTGTGGAAATAGAGGATCGCATATCTCAGCTTGCCACATCAACAAATCATCTTTGCTTTCACTTATGCTCATGAAAACTAGAAAGCCGCTCAACTAACTTCCACTTTAGCAAAGAAACTTGAACACTTGGAGTTGCCTAACAAGGGATGATCGCCAAAGTTAGTTTTACTCTTTTGTTATGTTTTAGCAGTTTGAGTAGTTAGGTAACTAAAAACTATTAACTCCTGGTGGAGTAATTTTGATCATTGATAATCTTAACCTTGCGTGACTATTTATGTAAACACTTGATACTGATTTAGGGTCGACTCTTAGTAGATACAAAGAAGACTATTTTTGTTTGATATCTACACTTTAATTAAAGTAAGAACTCTATGGTAGAAGTTATAAAATTATGTAAGTTTTATAATCTGAGTTTCTAAATGTCGAATACTGTTGTCCATTCCTGTGTGTGATTTATTTTCTTATGGAGATAGATCATATATGAAGATGCTCAAAATAAACTCTTATTTTACTCTAAAGGAAAAGAGGGAAGAAGAATTGAAGTTGAAATTTTGATTTGATAATAATAACAATCATGTGGTTGATTATTGTTATAAAATTTGAATGGTTTTTTAGATTTTATGTTCTTTTCATTTTTGATGAATTGAGTGTTTTAAACTTCTTGTATTTTCTGGTGAAAATACTAGTGAGAGACATTCTCTCTCTTAATGAGAAATTGATGAATATCTTTCAGAAAGGTAGTTGCACCTAAAAGAAGAAGAATTAGCATAGTGTTTTTCCCTTCGTAAAAACTCAACAATTGGCATCTTAAGTAATCTTTTTATTTGAATGTGAAAGCAAATAAATTTATATTTTTCAAAGGAAAAACAGTATGCCAACAACATGCATGATCTATAATATGACCTTAAATTCTATTAGCGAGAACAAATGGAGATCTTAATTTAACTACACTGTTATTACTTAGCTTCAAATATCATGGATTTAGAGTACTAATTGGTGTGCTATAATTTTAGTTCTTTTGGTTAGAATGCAAATGACTAGTGGTTGCACAAATAGAGATGAAATGAATGCAAAACAACTTTAGAATAAAAGAAATGATCATTTGCAATCTTGAAACCCTAGTATAGTGAATGCTAGCTCAATGTAAAAATTGATTGCAATCTTGAAACCCTAGTATAGGGAATGCTAGCTTAATGTAAAAATTGTTCACATCCACTCCTTTATGGATAAAGGTAATTACAAATAGCTAACATAAAGCCTATTACAAAATCTCATTTCTATATAATCATTTTCCTATTCTAGAACAAGAATGGATACTCACAACCAATGTGAACTCCGTAAATCCAATTCTGACACACTTCTACTATTGGATGTAAGCGGTGTACATAAAGGTCAATTGATGAATATTCTTTCATGTACAAATGCCAAGGAAACTGAGACACCATTTTGTCATTACTCGTTTGATATTATTGAAACATGCAAAACTATCACAAGCATCAAGACAAAGTTGTCATGCCACAAACAATACTAGCACGATAGAAATGCAATTGCCCTCATATTGCACCTAGCAGCTTTGTAAACAATGCACAACACTCCCAACCATTTTTATGATAGAATTCTTATTTGTTTGATAAAATCATCTATTTTAAGGATCCAAACAGATCATAGAGAACCTACAAAACAACTGACTAAAGTAGGGTTATGAATGCAAAATGTCAACCGCTCCATAAGATATACATATATGAGATGGTAACTTAAGAGTTGCTAATTTGAAGCATACAGAAAAAATCGTCATTAGCCTTGCAAACAATCGAAGTTGATAAGAATTATCCATAATATGATGTTTAAAAAATTGTAAACAGGTAGCATTAAGTGAATAATAATTCAAAGTAAAGATGGACAATTTATGTCATGGTACAATAAACATTGATTTTCTTGCAATTCTTTGGACATTTAACCACAAACCAATAAGTAAAATTTATGCATGACAATCATAACCTTTACTTGATCTTTTTCAAGTATTCTTATTTACAAATAGATAGTCAACTTCCTTGGTATATTTGTGTTATGATATCCCAAAAAATGAATCAGAGCTCAATCCAAGGTTGAATTATTGGATAAACTCTTCTAAAGCCAAGATAGTTAGTTATGCAATTGAAGATACTGCAGCTCTGGTGAAGCAAAAATAAACTTTTCAATGCATGGTGCAACATTAAGAGGTAAAATAGAAAATATTACTTGTCTAGTTGCTCCTTAGGATCTACTTCACTGCTAAAATCATCTCTGAAATCATACTCCACAACAAGACCTAGGTTATCCACAAGCTTGTGATATGCTTCACAGCCTGCACACTGTATACAATGAAAAGAAAACCAAATATTAAAGGATATTAATGCTTAAAAGTTTATCTTCTGTTCTAAACTTGCAAAAGTGAAATCATATATCTCACATAACTAATAGCTTAAACAAAAGTGGAGTTGTGAGGTTTTCACACCATTGCCCAATTGCAAATTAGGACCCCCGTAGTTGTTAGGTTTTGGTAGTTGAGGAGGCAATTCAAAGCTCAAAAAGGTTGAGAAGTGGTTAGTAATCAAGTTGTTGGGTTGTGAATATAAATTGGAGTTTACATATTAAGGTTCTTCTAGGTCAAGTTGCTCTGGTTTGAGATACAAATCCTTAGTGCATTATATTTTAGCTAGTCAAATAGTTGAAAATATCTTATAAAGGTATATTTTACACATAAGGGCTTTAAAATTCTTATTAAAATTGAGATCTAATACTAAGGAAAATCATTTTTTCCTTAAAAAAATGCACAAAATCTGGATGGAAATAGGATTTACCCACTAAAATGGTCAAAATCCAAATGCAGATAAGTTTTCCCTCCAAAAATGGTTAAAATGGAGATAGAATTTCCATTGGGGCTCTATACTTAGAAACTTTTAAGTCAATTACTTTGTCTAGATGAAAATGGATTTTCCACTTTGTCCCAATGCAGATGATTGTTTCCTATCCAACACTTAGAAAAACAATTGAGCTTAAAATTCATGAAAGTCCATATGGAAGTCGATTTTCTCCAAGAAGGCTTTGAGGATGATGAAAAATGTTATGGGAAATCATTACTCTCCCTATAGGGGTCATTTTTCCCCATATGCATAATTAAAACGGAACAAGTTGGAGTCAATATGGGGATCAATTTTCCCCTTTCTGGGTAGATCAAGGAAAAAAAATCTAAATATGGGATTGTAATAATCCTTATAGGGATTAATTTTCCCTTGTGGATAACTAATTCAATCGAAGTGGAATCTGGATGAAGATCAAATATCCCCATTTGGTGATGGTAAATAATTGACTTAGAAAATAAAACAACTTGCCCATAATCCCTATGGAGATTGAGTTTTCCTTAATGGGTTAAAATGAAAATTAAACAAAAGAGAATAAATAAAATGCAATCGGCACGAGATTCAATGTAATTTTTTTTTAATAACACATTCATTATGAAAAGGGAGATCCAACCCAAAATTGTTTTAAAAGAAGCATCCAACAACAATTGTAATATCCCCATTTCTGCCAACATAAATGTTTCAAGGATTAGCCTATTATTGTGATCCTAGTAGACTAATTATTGTGGATAAGAGACTCTTATGAGGCAATGGCTTGGCTCAGGAGGGTCTTGTCTTCTCCACAATTTAATAAGCTACAGGTTGGTCTTCGTTTGGGCTTAGTTTTGTGTTCTTACTATTTGTGGTAAGTTGGGTGTTGATTGAGATGGACCCTTTCTGTTTTTGGAAAGTGCATTTGGAAACATGGAGAAATAATATCTGCTTGAGTAAAGTTACATTTTGGCAACAAAAAGGGCATCTCGAGATTATAAATACAAGCCCATTTGTGAGAAAAGTATGCTTAGATATTTTATTTGCTTTTGATGTGTTTGTGGCTTTTTTTGAGTTCTGATATTTTGTGGCCCTTGCTGAAGTATAAGGGTTGAGTCTGAGAAATTCTTGGCAATTGTGTTGAAGTATACAATTGGCCAACATCTCCTATTGTATTTGTTGTAGCTAAGGAGAATGATCTTGATTATTATATACTCATTGAAGCATCTAGGTAAGGATTTGGAGTTTTAGAATTGAGCATTGATCTTGCAGCTGAGGTATTGTGGATCAATTTCTCAAGATCTACATCTTCCATTTCTATCATTACTGTTGCTTATCTTCCATTTCTGTCATTATTGTTACTTCGAAGAAAGTGTGTGAAATTTTGAGATGTAATTTGATTCGATGCTGATGTAAATTGAATTGAGAGATAAATATGGAGTAGTTCAGTTTTTTTTAAAGTTACATAGCATAGTAAATCAAATGCAAATCTATCGTTGTCATTGAATTGAGCTTGGTCATCATCCGTGTTGCTCAAAAATTGCCTAATCTTGTTGAATGTGATTTAGTCAGCCTAGTTCTTTTCAGTAGTATTGGCATTGTATGCTAAATGTTATGACATCATGTCAAAAGTCAGAAATATTAGCATTTGTTAGAGCTACAGCCAGGAAAGGTTATTACAGCAATATAAATAAAAGATCAATGAAGGATTGACTTTGAAGGTCAAAAGTGATCAAGAGAAGAGTTGAAAAAAGAATTGAAAAATCATCCAAGAATAGCAAGGCTGAAAATCGAACCATGGAGTGAAGAGTGACACTAACCATGACCAAGAAATCTGATGTGGTGAGGTTGCAGATATAAAAATCAGAGTTTTTCTCAGCTTTCAAAGGTGTCCACAAGCTAAGTTGGTAAAGATAAAAGCATATTCCGATTTGAATCTGAGAATTTTTCCAAGGGGTTTGATTTTGACAGAAATTGTTTAATTTTCTCAACCACCAAAGCATGTCAAGTTTGATTGCAAGCTATGTCGAGGGTAAAATCTGAATTTGTTGACCAATTTGTTAGCAAGAAAGGGCTGCAGGTGAAAGGTCTGCAAATTAGAGTCTGAAGTTTTCTGTAAGGGTTCGATTTTCACAAAATTTCTTGTAGTTTCCTCACCCACCAAACCAAATGGAAGTTTGTTGAAGGTTGTTTGAGGGATAGAAATCTGACTTCCAAGACCAAGTTGAGTCAACAAAAGGATCTGTAAATATGATGTCTTCAGAAAAAAGTCTGAAACTTTCCATAGAAAATTCGATTTCTTTTTAAAATCATGTAAAAAAATTCAAGTCATTAATCATTGCTGCCTTTAATTGCACAGACCCTTTGGCGATTAAATCCAAGTTCCTGGACCATGAGGGCTGAAAATGCATTAATCAGACTAAATCTGAAAACTTCTTAACAAGGGCAATTTTTGTAAAAACTAAAAATTTATAATAAATTCACAACTTGCCCAATCAGCCCAAGGATTATTGCTGAGTGCTAGGAAGCTGCCCTTGAATAAAAAACACCAAATTTAAGGGACAAAATCATCCAAAAAGGGGCAAGTTTCAGATGTCCTCAGAAATCAGAATTTATCATAATGGTGAAAGTCGTTTATTTTTGTGTTTGGCTAATAATCTGATTTCTAATCATGTTGAAACCTTGGATCATGAATTGAAATGCATCTAACATGATATTAGGAGTGATCAAGGGATGCTTTCAGACTTGCCATATTCAGTCAGAAAATCAGACTCAATACTTTTGTGACGAGGTCCAATTTTGGTCATTTTAAAAATAGATTTTCGCCATTTACGGGCTTATT
The DNA here is from genome assembly GCA_028749045.1 of Cupressus sempervirens. Taxonomy (NCBI): domain Eukaryota; kingdom Viridiplantae; phylum Streptophyta; class Pinopsida; order Cupressales; family Cupressaceae; genus Cupressus; species Cupressus sempervirens. Next base: position 168,717,041 of record CM053791.1, on the reverse strand, counting down.
TGCAAAATCTTTAAGTCTGATTTTACATTGTTGCGGACTCCATCTATAAATTAAGTCCCCAAACTAACTTTTCAGACTTCGTCTTCAGAACTTAGTGATTACAAAAATGATAAAATCTGATTTTTTGTAAATTTAAGGCATTCAAAGGTTAATTTAAATTAACTCATTTTGGTATTGCCCTCAAACTTTGTTTAAATCCATATGTAATGTCCCTTTTTTATATAGTTTAGTGTAACATCCCTTTTTTCCCAGCCTTAACTAACAACTATCATATCATTGAACACAGTTACTTTTTCATATTCATGAGCATGAGAAGGCAGTTATAACAGTTATAATACATGTTCATATGAAAGAGATCAACGAATATAACAGATTAACTGAATCCTAGATAATTGACAGGAGAATAACTAATTAAGTGCTTGAATGATTATAACAATATCAACTATCTAAACATATCCTCAACTGATCTTGCAAGGACATTAAAGTAAAATACCCAATGAAAGAAGATAACTTGAATGCAGATCATAACTCTGTCTTTTGAAAGTCTTGGCATTTCGTGAAGAGAGGAAGCATTGTCAAGGGCTTAGACTCCCAACCACGGATCGATAAGTATCCCCACACAATCTCAGTTGATAAAGGCCCTCCCTACTCGAGATTAGGCATGGGACACCCATGTCCTGCCACTGAGCATTCTAGTGCAAGAGTGTCAGTTATACAGTCGGCTAGGCTATGGAGTCCTTCCCATCAGCTCATCTATCCAACTGCAAGCTACCTGATCACCCACCGCTTGACTTGACAACAAGAATAGTACCATTTGATCACCATGAGCTGACTTAGTCTATATTTATTTGTTTAAGTCCATCAACCGTTTATATTGTTTCCAATTTCTTCTTGTCTTGCAAGTTTAACCCACTAATCATTTGATATCAGCCCACACTCTTCATCTCAACCTTGCTGGTCATCCTCAATGAATCTCAGCGTGGCTGTCTATATCCTTGAACAATCTTTGATAATCACAATCAAATACTCCCTGCCCAGCCTAGGCTTATGAGAAACATTTATATAAAAGATTCATGGTATTTCATAACAATTTCCTTAACTCTCTAAGTGTGCCTTCTCTTATCTCAAAGGCATATGGAAGATGTCCATGTATAAGTATTGCACGGAGTTACAGATCCTTCCAAATTAAATTTAAGTTCTGAAAAGAATAATCATAATAGTATGCAACAAATGATTTGGACCCTTATGCATGTTTTATACAAACTTAGGTAAACAAGACGGTTAATTCAGAGCTAGTTCGTCTGGCTCTATCTATATTATCATTGTTTCTTTCAGATTTCCAAACTAGAATTTCAAAGCCATATAATATAACAAAAATGAAAAAGAAATGTAGAAATAATACACAACGTAGTAGAGGTATTATCTCCCTCAAGTGCAAGTGAAAACTGGAATGCCTAGTATGGCTCCTTGCCTGTAGATTCTAGTAATTGCTGGTATAAATAAATCATTGTTGAGGAACAAGGTTGTTATCTATGCAATCACAAATATGAACACACAACACAGTAGGTGCAATCACAGAAGAGAACAAATATAATATGGAATGCAATCTCAAATATGAATTATGACACTGTATGTGCAAATCGTAGAAGACAAAAAATGTACTATGGAATGCAATCTCAAGTAGGGAGCACAGCACTATGAATGAAAGTTGCTGATGGCAAATGAAATCACAAATAGAAATTGCGAATGTAATCATTGATATGGGATGCAATCACTGGTATGAATACAGCTGCAAATAAAGAGATTATCTTCTTGTTTCAAGAGCATGCTCGGTTATGAGCAAGGTAAGGAAAGGTGGCAACATCATAAGGTACGTTCAAGAGCCATTAAAAGGCTGACAAGACATATGGCTAATTCAACCATAACAAATAAGCGCTGGAAATATAATGGTGCGATGACATGAATTAATAATATTAAAAACATTGCCAAGGTGGGATAATAATGACTTTACTCTCAATGTGTTAATATAAGGACACCATCTTGTATCTTCGTATACTTGTATATGCATGTATACAATACACATTTACGTAATATTCTAAGCATACATATCTTGTATATATGTCATATTTTTAGACGTAAACGTTCATGTACATCTTATTTTAATTTATGCATATATACATATATATGTATGTGCATATACAAGCACATATAAGTACCATGGTGTTAGTATATTAAGACGTGTTTGACACAATAGGAAGTTCCGAGATGATGCCAATTTATAAAGGTATGTTTTTTCTTAGTTTGATTTATCGTTAGTAATTTCTTTTATTATTTAATTATATATATTGACCCGGTTAGCTAATGATGATCACTTGGTAAACCCTTGCTTGCAATGTTTAGTAGTAATTTCTTTTATTATTTAATCATATATATTTACCCAGTTAGCTCATGATGATGACTTAGTAAACCCTTGCTTGCCTAATCTATTTTTCCCTTGACCAAGGAGGTTTATGACCCATACCTATTAGCTCAATGGTAGATGGTGCCCTCATGCTATTTCCTTTTCTGGCAATGTTTTCCCCCCTTTCGTCGTATTCTTGCAAAATAAGATTATCATGGTAATAACATATTTCCCAAATAATTTTAATGAAATCAAATACCCATGTCAACTAACCATTTCCAGTTCATATGACATCATAACAATTAACAAATATTTCTTATTCCCATGAAATCGTAACGAATAACCAATACTTCAATTTTACCCGAAACCATAACAAATCGCCAATTTTCACCAATCATTCCAAGTTTGCATCAAGTCTCAACAACTATATAGAATATTTAAAATTGAACAAACTAGGGGATGTAACATACCCTCCGCCTAGTGTTTCATTGTCCTCGATGAACTTTGCAATTTAAAACACTAAAGAATTTATTGGAACAACACCAAAACATCCGTCCATGGCATACCATAAACCAATCAAATATCAAATAATATATCAAATCAAATATTTCCTTCCTCAATGATTTTTCAAAATTAAATTGCATACAACCTTAAGATCACATGATCGCACATACATACCTGTGCTTATGTATCATAGCTTGACATCACATGGATTTGACCCCACTAGTAGATACTTCATATCTACTAGTGAATTAATCCTTAACCATGTGAACAATATAACCAACAACTAGAATAGGATACACATACACAATAACACCAGATATGTTAACTAGGGAAACCCTTGATCAAAGGGAAAATCTCAGTGGGGATGGTACCCACAAAATGATGTACTAATATAAATGTTCCTTGTATGAGGATAGACTTTGTTAGGAGCCAATGAAATACATTCAATACATATCAATCCCTGTTGGGAGTTGTAGAAGGCAGAAGGACCCACTGTCCAAACAGCTTCAGGGGCAAGACCACCGAACTCGCTATTCAACTGATCTCTGTCTTATTCCTTGTAGAATAATAGGTATGAATAATCTTGAACTCCTTTGTCCTCTTGACCAAACCAAACCTCTTCTGATCTCAAAATCAAATCACCAACTTCACATCCAATAATCCCTTGGATCGCTTGCTCACATTTACCAACTTCACATATCACTTGTACAATTCACACTTCACACTCAAATCACACATCACCACAAGGAAAATAACCTTCCTTTATACCATATCCTCAAAATAATTCCTTGAGTCGGCCTTGAGGCTTACTCAATTAATTATAATAGGACCTTGTTAAGATATTACAATTATTCAATACTATCAACTCAAAATAAATACTTCTTACATGTGCGACCCTTGACTTTGCGCACTCACTAACGTCATCATCAGGTTATCTACTATCACTTTCTAACTACGCTCATTGTGATTCTATCCCTGTTAAGAGATACAATCCAAACATTAGAAACCACTTATCAAATACTTTGTCTGCACACTATCCATGTCTTCCATTCTCTGCACGCGCACTTGCCCACTTCATCAAGACACAATGAAGAACATATCCTTAATTGTGCTTGACCTCAGCATCAATACACAGTCCCTACGACTTTGTTCTCTATCTACTACTCTATCAATCTTCACATAAACTATACTATGCTGACATCAATGACAAACACAATCATGAATGCAACATGTCAATCATGCTAACAGTCTCTCCAATGCTTAGGATACGCCCCCAAAGGAATACCGTCAACATTCATGCTAACAATCTCCCCCTTTGGCATTGATGGCAACATAGATGAAAAAAATCTCTTTCAAATACTCTTCATTAATCAAATTTGAGACTCACAAGAACACTGTTTTGTATGTTCTTCCCCATTCTTAGGGTCGGCATCACTTGTTCACACTCTAACTCATAGGAACAACTTTCCATTCTTATCTATTTTACATAGATGGAAATCAATTGTTCACAACTTCTCCCTCATTGATATAAGCATCAATGTTTTTCCTTATTTCATGAACAATCCTCCTTCATACATACATTTCCCACGTATTACCAAAAGATGTCTTTCATGTACACAATCTCTCTCCTATTTACAACAATTCTCCCTCATACATAGGAGATGTTTTTCATGCAATCTCTCCATCATTGACATCAATGACAAAGGCTTCATTATGTCAATCATCTTCGACTATCTTAAGTGTCCAAAGACACTGTTCTATATCAACTACTAAGAGTCCTTGATAACTCTACTCATCATAGATACTCCCCCATACAGGAAGCATCAATATTCAATCCAGACAAATAATAGTGCTCTGTACAACTAGATTGATGCACTTTCTACATCATCTCCTCAAAAGTAGGTAGGGGCATAACTCCAAGCATACCTCAGAAATATTCAAATGTATCCTTAGGCAAAGGCTTCGTAAAGATATCTGCAATCTGATCTTTTGTACTCACATACTCTAATATGATTTATTTCTCTACAACTTTCTCTCTCAAGACATGATACTTAATGGATATATGCTTAGTCTTAGAATGTAACACAGGATTCTTAGACATACTTACTGTACTTCTATTATCACAATATATGATAATAGGTTCTGAAAACTCTATCCCAATGTCCTTTAGCATCTGCTTCATCCACATGATCTGATTACAATTGTTTGTTGCTACTACATACTCTGCTTCTACTGTACTCTGTGAGATATAGTCTTGTTTCTTAGCCAAGAAACCAATCTTCCTCCAAGGAAAAATGCTCCACCACTGGTGCTCTTTCTGTCATCCATATTGTCTGCCCAATCCACATCAATATACGCACACAAAGTAAAATCACTTGATCTATCATACCATAAGACAAAATCAAGTGTACCCTTTAAATATTTGAATATTCTCTTTACTGTTGCATAATGTGTTACTCTATGATCTGCTTGAAATCTTGCTACTATACCAACTGCATTTTCTATATCTAGTTTGGTGTGAGTCAGATATTGCAAACCTCCAATCATGAGTCTATACTTCTATTCAACTGTAGGTGTCTCATCTTTTCTAGATTACTTGTGACTAGTTATCATAGGTGTAACAATAGGCTTACAACTTTCCAAGCCAAATCTTTTCAACAAGCCTTTTAAATACTTAGTCTAGGATAGGAAAATACCATCAATGTTCTGCACAATCTATAGAACTAAGAAATATTTCATCACACCAATCCTACTCATCTCGAATTCATTCTTCATCTCATCAGCAAATTTGTTACTTGCTTCATCATTGCCTCCAAAGATTATGCCATCCACAAATACCACAATAATCAACAATCCATTCTCAATTTCTTTCAAAAACAAATTGTTATTTGTCGTACTTTTAGCAAATCCCAACTTTGCCAAATACTTGTTCAATCTAGCATACCAGGTTCTAGGTGCTTGTTGCTCTATGTAAACTTCTTCTTCAAGTTCTCCATTTAGAAATGTTGACTTTACATCCATCTGATACACTTTGAATTTCTTACTTGCTGCATAAGCCAAGAACATTCTTACTGCTTCAATTTTGACAACAGGCACAAATGTCTCTTCATAGTCTATACCTTCTTGCTATGAATATCCTTTGCATAAATCTTGCTCTATTCCTCACAACCCCACCTTGTTCATTCATCTTGTTCCTAAAAACCGACTTAGTTCCTATGGCATTCTTGTCTTTGGGTCTAAGAACCAATTCCCATGTCTCATTCCTCACAATCTGATCTAGTTCTTCCTTCATTGCTTGAATCCAATGATCATGCTTGCATGTCTCATCTACACTCTTTGGATCAACTTGAGAAATTTAACACACTTCTTCATGTACTTTGTTTATGATCATAACCCCTTTTTCTTTGCTTCCAATAATCTAATTAGCAGGGTAATTCTTTGTCAAATTTTTATTTTAGGTGTAGGCGTCGTCGTTTCAACTCTTACTTCTTCTCTAGGTTCAGATCTTGGTTCCTCTCTATTCAACAATTTAAAAATCATTCTACGAATCATTGTTAGTCTCAAAAAAAAATTCAACATTTTCTATAACAAGTTTAGGATTATCTTCTTCTTCATCAGAATTATAAGCCAGCATTCTTTCTCTAACTAACTTTTCATCCACTGTTACATTTGTGTATTCAACAACCGTCTTAGTTCTTTGATTAAAACATGTATAAGATTTTCTTTTCAATGAATAACAAAGGAACATACCTTCATCACTTCTTGCATCAAACTTACCAATATCATCACCTCTCTTTATGTAACACTTCCAAAAACTCTGAAATACTTTACTGAGGGTGCATGTCCAAACCATAATTCATTGGGAGTCTTGTCTGTACCTTTTCCAATCTGCACTTTGTTCATTGTGTACACTATTGTATTGACTGCTTCTCTCCAAAATGTCTTTGATACATCATTTTCAAACATCATGGCTCTTGTTGCTTTTGTTACAGACCTGTTTCTTCTCTCAGCAATCCCATTTTGCTCAAGGCTCTTAGGTGTTGATAGTTGTCTCTTGATGCCATTCACTTCACAAAAGGTGTTGAACTTATTCAAGGTAAACTCTCCACCTCTATTTGATCTCGAACATCTTATCTTTACTGCTGATTCATTCTCAACTCTGTTCTTAAACAACTTAAACTTTTCAAATGCCTCAGATTTTTCTTTAAGAAATGCTATCCACACCATCCTAGTGAAATCATCAACAAAAATCATGAAGTGCCTTTCACCATAGAATCCTCTTGTTTTAGTAGGACCACTCAAATTTGTATGAACAATCTCCAATTTTGTTGTGGTAGTAAACTTCTTGCTAGGAAAGGAAACTTTCTTCTGCTTGGACATCATACATTCTTTGCACACAACATTAGTAGGCTTCACAATTTTAGGTAAATCTTTGACAGCGAATGTACTACTAGTCTTCACAATATTATCAAAGTTTATATGACAAAATCTTCTATGCCATAACCAAATGTTATCCACCTTTGCAACCAAACAAGTCATCTTCGTAGGGTTCAATTGAAAAATATTACCTCTAGATCTTGTACCAGTGCCAATCAACTTACCATCTTTATCCTTGATAATGCGTGTCTTCTCTGTGAATTGCAGTTGATAACCTTTATCAACCGTCCAACACTCAATAGGTTATGATTTAATCCATCAAAAAAATAGACATTATCAGTGTTAGTCTTTCCATCAAGAGTAATGGATCCTATTCCCTTGATATGACAAGTTGCATTGTTACCAACTCTGACAATCCCTCCATCAATAGGTTATGATTCAATCCATCAACAAAATAGACATCATCAGTATTAGTCTTTCAATCAAAAGTAATAGATCCTATTCCCTTGATATGACAAACTGCATTATTACCAACTCTGACAATCCCTCCATCATGATTATTGAACTTAACAAACTTATTCGTGTCTCCAGTCATATGATGCGAACAACCACTCTCTATAGTCCAATTAGATTTCTTTTCAACTTGCAAAACTAGGGATTTCTCTTCTCTAACTTCTTTTTCAGGATTTTCTTTTATAGCTACAAATCCTAATTCATCATCACTTTCACTCTAAACTCTTTCTTCAAACTCATCATCTTCATTTGCATAGAAACAATCTCTAGACCTTCTAGATTTGAAATTCTTTTTATATTTTTCACACTTTTAGGTCACTTTGAAGCATAATGACCAAATTCATTGCAAGTCCAACATTTAAAGATTCTCTCGCCGTCTGGTTCTCTTCTTACAAATAGGGCAATTCCTTCTTCAATTCTTCTATCCTCTTCAAATGTAGATCTGCTGCTATCAGCATAGTCTCCACTAGTGCCTGTACTTCTTGATAAAGAAGGGTTAACACTTAATGCACTAAAAGTTGTTTCCACTCTAGGCAAATCTCCAGATTGCTTCATGCTCACTTATGTTGCTTCCAATCTTCCAAGTAGAGTCTCTTTGATAAACTTCTATATGCAGGGTATCACTAACTCAATCATCTACGTTGTTTGCTTGAATGTTGGAGTCAAAGTTTTCAAGATCTTCCAGATAATCTCATCTTCAATTTTTGATCCATTGCAAGACTTAATACTTGCAACACAATTTCTGATATTCTACCATTATAGCTCCTTACAAATTCATCTTCCATAATTTTAGCATCTTGAAACAAACATATCCAATTCTGCAATCTAATTCTTTTAGCATGCACATCAATTTCAAATGTAGTTTCTAAAGCTCTCCAAATTTCATGAGATGTCTCTAAGGATTGTACCTGACTGTATTCTTTCTCAAGAAGAGCTGACAATAATGCTTCTTTGGCAAGCATATTGCACATAAACAGATCTCTTTCAACTTCACTGCATTCCTCAAGTTTGCTTTCTTCCACAATCTTCTTTTCACTCTTTGTCATCAGCCAATACCCTGGACCCATACATAGCAAATGAGTCTTCATCTTCTCCTTCCAGCTGTCATTGTTAACTCCATCGAATTTAAAACTTTCTTTTCTAAAGTGACCTTCCATTCATCTCCTTAAGCTATTAAGCTTTTCTTTTAAGGACCTGATGCTTCGATGTCAATTGTTAGAAAGTAAAGTTCACCAAGATAACTGGGGGGGTGAATCAGTTATCCAATCATTAAAACATTTATCAACCTTATTAATGCTTAACTATGTGAACAATATAACCAACAACCATAAGAAGATACACATACACAATAACACCAGATATGTTAACTAGGGAAACCCTTGATCAGAGGGAAAACCCCAGTGGGGATGGTACTCGCAAAATGATGTGCTAATATAAATGTTCCTTGTAAGAGGATGGACTCTATTAGGAGCTAGTGAAATACATTCAATACATATTAGTCCCTGTTAGGAGACTTTGAATCCCTGTTAAGAGTTATAGAAGGCAGAAGGACCCACTGTCCAAACAGCTTCAGGGGCAAGACCACCGAACTCACTATTCAACTAATCTCTATATTATTCCTTGCAGAATAATAGGAATGAATAATCTCGAACTCCTCTGTGCTCTTGATTGGACCAAACCTCTTCTAATCTCAACACCAGATTAATCCCTTGGATTGCTTACTCGCATTTACCAACTTCGCATATCACTTGTACAATTCGCACTTCACACTCAAATCACACATCACCACAAGGAAAATAACCTTCTTTTATACCATATCCTCAAAATAATTCCTTCAGTCGGCCTTGAGGCTTACTCAATTAACTATAAGAGAACCTTGTTAAGATATTACAATTATTCAAATACTGTCAACTCACAGTAAATACAACTTCTTACATGTGCAACCTCTAACCTTGGGCACTCACAGACGTCATCATCATCATCAAGCTATCTACTGTCACTTTCTAACTGCGCTCATCACGATTCTATCCCTTATAAAGAGATGCAATCCAAACATCGGTAACAACTTATCAGATACTCTGTCTACACATTGTCCTCTATAATTCTTGAATTACTCTTGCATGTCTTTGATTCTCTACACGCGAACTTGTCCATTTCATCAGGACACAATGAAGAACATATCCTTAACTGTGCTTGACCACAACATCAATACACAGTCCCTACAACTTTGTTCTTTGTCTACTACTCTGCCAATCTTCACAAAAACTATACTATAATGACATCAATGATAAACACAGTCATGAATGCAACATGTCAATCATGCTAACAGTCTCTCCAATGCTTAGGATACTCCCCAAAGGAATACCATCAGCATCCATGCTAATGGTGTTAGTAATATCATAAAAAGGTTCATAGAGATGTATTTTCCACAAATTTCATCTTTCCATGAAGAACCATAAAATGCTTCTCATAGCATCGGCTCATATCGTATATATTGTCGAATATTAATCATTACACATGATGCATTTCCAATTATGCACCTATGTGCATACTAATTTAATTAGATCATTTTATAACAATTGGGACATGTGTAAAATAATATCTAATTGCAAAATCTTAACTACCATTTCATATGAATAGGAATGTAATTGCATAACGTATAATGCAAAAACTGAGATAAAATGCAACTAAAAGAAATAAACGATTACTAATAAGGTTTTGATCACACCACATCAAGAGAAGTAGAAACTAGTTTGTATTGTGCAAGTCTAGGCAATTGGACCTAGTGTAGTCCCCACTCATTCTCTACTACGAATGGCCCTACCCTACACGGGATAAGGCACATGCACACCATTCCGTCCTGCCACTTGAGCGTCCTAGTGTTAGAGCTGTCAACTACACAGTCCACTAGATTGCAGGTACCTCCCAACAATCCATCCGACTATGGATCACACAATATAATACTTCGGTGACCTCATGGTGATCACTTAGTAAACCCTTGCTTGCCTAATCCTGTTTTCCCTTAACCAAGGAGGTTTATGACCCATACTTGTTAGCTCAATGGTGCCCTCATGCCCTTTCCTTTTCTGGCAATGCTTTCCCCCACTTCATAGTGTTCTTGCAAAAGAAGTTTATCATGGTAATAACATATTTCCCAAATCATTTTAATGAAATCAAATACACGTCAACTAACCATTTCCAATTCATATGACCATAACGATTAACCAATATTTCCTATTCCCATGAAATCATAACCAATAACCAATACTTCAGTTTTAAATGAGACAATAATGAATAACCGATTTTCACCAATCAACTCAAGTTCGCATGAAGTCTCAATGACTATAGAATATTTAAAAATTGAGCAAAATTGGGGATGTATCATTTAGACACTACTTGAAATTTTGAGCTTATATGAATATATAAGAATTTGTTGATATCAAAATGTGATTAGAAGATGCTTAATTCCAAATGCATATGCTATTTATAATTAATAATTGTATGAAGATTAATTACAGATGCATATGTTGTTGTATTATGATGATAATTGCATAATAATATATCACAATATAGGGATTAGTGCATCAAAGAGAGGGTTTTTGAAATGAGAGGGAGCAGGAGTGGCAGTCTGTACTCTGCTAGGGTTTCATGTGGAGATGAGTCCAGCAATGGAGGCGGGGATTTTGACAAGGATTCAGATGGCTAGGTATGTGGCTTTGTGTTGTTTGGCTAGATTGGACTTCAGTTTGGCTGGTTCAACCCTACTGTAGGTGGTTGGAGGATGTGGCCACGATGCTCGAGGTGTGATGTGCACCTGTTATCTCGGTGTGTTGGTTGCCTTGGTGCATAGTTGGTGTTTCCTTGGGCTAGAAGAGAGCTTTTCTCTTCTTGTCCCTTCATTTTGGTCTATTGCACCTCGGTTGAGCTTCTACCTGCTATTCTAGGGGGATTTTAGTTGCAGGGCTTATTGTGTTCGAGGCTTTTTTGGTGCTTACAAAGCGAGAAGACTTGGGTTCATTTTTGCTGCTATTTCTTCAAGATTTGGCTCTATTTCCCATAGGCTCAGCTTGAGCCTTTCTCCCCTTATGGGATGGGATAAATTCAGAGTTAATGATCTGGTGTTCGTTTGGTTTGAATAGGCTTTTTGTAGCCATTTTGGAGGGATTTGGTGCTACTTTTCTTTAATGATCACGATGATCCTTGTCTATCCGGGTTTTTTCAAAGGTATGAGATTGGGGAAGCTCTTTGCTTGGATTTATAAGCAGGTTCTTCCAGTTTGGTTCCAAGCGGATGTTATAAGTTTTCAAGGGCCCTCCTCAACTCCTGGTTGATTTTGGTTAAGTGAAAGCTTATTGTGGGGGGGATCTCCGTTTACTAGAGTCTAGGTCCTTTTTTTTTATCATTTGGAGGACTCAACTCTCATTTCTTTCTTTCCTCGGAGACTTCTTTAGAGATAAAGTTTCTTCTGAGGCCTTGCTGGCCTAGGTTTGAGGATTGTTTCCTGATGTTGTCTCTTCAGTGCTTACTCCTTACTGAGGTGGAGGGATCATCTATTGAGGTGGTGATTTTCCATGCAAACGAAGTTGATGGTGGAAGGACTTGCTCTCTCCTTTTGCGGATAGTGAGAAGTGTCTTAAATGGTTTTACTTGAGGCTCCCCTTCATCCCCATCTTCCTATTGAGGTGGGATCCCTTACTATTGAGGTCGAAGAGAGTTGTGATGGGTAGATGGGTGTGGAGAAGTTTTTTCTATCTTATGGAGTCAGCTGATTCAAGAATATGGATGAGCGTGGAGAAGTTTTTTCTTCTTCAGTTGGTTCAAGAATATGTACTTTCAAGTGGTTGATCACCCTATGATCAAAGATTCTTGCTTTGTTTTGGGGTTAGGGGGTAGTATCTCCTTTTTCCCCATGATCCGGTGAATCTTGTAGGGTTTAGGTTTTCTCTTTTGGGCCTTTATGTGCAGCAAATGCTTCACTTTCCCATCTTCTTGCTGCTGTCCCTCTGTTGGCCATTAGCTAGCTTTTTTTTGCTGTTATGTTGTTGAATATCTTTCTGCAGCATTTCATCTATGTTGGGTTTCAGATCCCTTTCAAAATCTGGGTGTAATGGATTTCAGGGCCCCATCAAAACCTATTTTACTTAATCAAAAATATATCACAATATAGGATGGCTGGTCTGATATTGCAAATAAATATATGCTCAATAACCTAGTAAAGAGACAAAGTTGTCTCTGATATACGATGGAACACATGCAAATATGCAAGCCATCTGGTTTGAAAACAATGTCGTCTATGATATAAATGGATCTCATGCAAGTATGGATGCAATACAACCGTGATAATATGATGAAATGTGATTCAAGTACGAGGCAAATGAAATTATGATTCTATGAGGAGACGCAATCATGACACAATGCATTTATGATGTAATTCTATATGCAGAGCCGATAATATGAATGAGATGGCATGATTATGATATGGATGCAATTACATCAATTTGGATGTATTCATTTATGATATGGTTATACTGCTGTTGTATATGTATGTATGACAGTGACGGCAGTTATGCATATGTATATGTCAGAATGTATGATGGGGTAATGAATGGATGCATGTAGATTGATGGTGGTGATCACAAGATGATTGCTACGAACGATCATCAAGCCATTGATTCATCATAAAGGCCATGAGCTCTGGTGAAGTTTACAAGTGATCATACTGGGTCACTTGTAGATAACATCATAGCCATGCTATCTACATGGTGGCCGGATGTCTTGGTGATTGCCAAGCTCCATCTATCATTACAAATTTATTTACTATATAAAAGATGCAGATTATGTATAAAAGAAAAGGTATTCCCATTCCTTCCCAAACTTATATTATTTTACAATGTTGGGATATCACACTATATTTCATTTGCAGCCCATAAATTTGACAAATAAATCAAAGGTTATATGGTCTGAAATTTGTTCCTTTATTTAAATCCCTTAAACTATACCAACTTTGAGCTAACCCAATCAACATTGGAACAAGATCATAGTGACATTACTCTGGAGAAACATTTTTCATACATCTACGACAGATCTTTTCACAGCAATTTGTTGGCTCTCCCAGCAGTTTTCAATATGGAAGGATCTCCATTTCCACACCAACTCAGTCAAAATCTTTCGACCAATTTTTATTCTTCATTTCTCAATTTTCAAGTGAACATTCTCTGATACCATGTTAAGTTTGATCAGATTTATAGGAAATAGGAATTTCAAAATTTTAATCACTGTTCTCCAGATGTATGTGCAGATTCTCTATGTTGTGTTGCTGCTGTAACTTGTAAAGCACTTATTGATTTTTGTGTATTTTAAGTTACTTTTTCAATGAATATTTATATGATACGAAGAGGCATGTCTTCTGTAGAGACATGTCTCTTATAAATAGCTTAACTCACATTAATTATTGCTTTAACATATATCACAAAAGATATTTGCTCAATGTATTATCATGACTATAATGTATGATAATAATTGATATATAGGTATAATATATCTTATATATATAATAATCATATATATATATATATATACATACATACTTATTACCAATAATAATAATAATGCCCCATGATAATAATATAGAAGGATAGATATCAAATGTTTAAGCATTTGATTTCATCGATTGGAATCATCTGATCGAAGCTGAATCATTAACACAAGGTGGACTACATAGGCGGTTATGGAAGGAGGCCAGGACATTGGTCAAGAAGAATGGATATTGGTACACCCAGTTCCCCACTTTCACTTACATAAGGATCCAAGTATTTTTCTTTAGAACCTTACAAAAATTCTATTTATCCTACAGTTAAGATGCTCTTGATGGAGGTGGTGAGGCAGTTGTCAGAGTTTGATTATAATGCCAAAGGAGAAGCATAAACAAGGAAGGTCTTCCTCTATCACATTGTAGAAAATGCTTGAGACATCTCCTTCGCTACATACAATAGAGACAGTTAATATGGAGTTACAATTCTATCAACTAGTATAAGGCAAAGTAAGAGTTTGATCCATTCCAAAAAAAATCCATTCTTATAATAGAAAAAGATACAGACATGAGATAGACATTAAGGATTACTAGGCAAATCTAGTGGACAAATATGCTATGAGGAGAAAAATGTGGTCCAAAATGTTAGATGATTTCATAAGGCAATGTAGCATTTTTCCTATTCCTAATCAGGTCAGAGATGATGGAAATCATATTCATCGTCATTATGAACATGAAAGAGGCAAGCCAGTTGAGCAACCCGATTGGTCACAGAAAGAGGAGCTTACAGGATTGGGCATCTTGATGAGGAAGGTGGTGGATAGATCAAGGGTATGGGTTCATAAGAAAATAAATGGGCTAAGGAAACAAGGTGTTACCCTCACATACGGAAGGATGCAGAGTGAGGAGTCTTCCTTAAAAGGAGATGAAAGGACTACCAAAACTTCTAGACTACACAATGAGGATGAGGGACAAATCTCAAAGAAAAGGGATGATGTAGCAAAGCCATCACAAGCAGCAAGTGAGAGAACAATTAGATAAGATAAGATAAGATAATGATATTAATGTCCAACAAAAGACCAAAAAGAGGTCTATGGGACTGAGAGATTACAATAGTGAGGCTGACACCAACAAGAATACACAAAGGTGTCCGAAAATAAATGACAAAACCAAAACAACAACAAAGAGACAGAGAGAACGCCAAGAGACACTAGGAATCTTTCTTAGGCGAAAAGAAATCAGTCACTAAATGATATGCTTGCCAACATGTAGAGGCTCTGTACTGTCTCTGGCCACTCGCAGAGGAGTGTTGCTGGTGCAACTAACAAAAACAGGATCTGACACATCTGGAAAGCCTAGTAGATCTAGTGGAGCTAGATGGCCTTATCAAACCACGCAAAGGAGATAATGGTGTAAAGAAGGCAATAATGAGCTAAGTAGACGAGTGTCGATGTGGAAGCATTGACCAGACCGTGCTATCATGGAGCATAGTGGCCTCATGAAGATAAAGTGCAAGACATCGCTGATCATAGTAGCTGAAAAAGTCATAGAGAGAGAAGCACTCCCGGAACAGACAAAAAAATCTCTGTAATGTCCCTGTTTTTTGCTTAGGTTCGAATGTTGTAACCTACAACCATTTGTCAGTACAATATCGAAAATTGTATGTAAAACATATTAGCAATATTGGATTTAAGTAAATACTAATCTAAATACTACCCAAGCTACCCTTCCTAATCCTTAGGGAGAAATCCTTTCTCCAATCACCTAAACCTCTGGTGAGAACTATGTCTCGATTAGGTAGATTCCATAGAAAGAGCTTCCCCTTTAGGCCTCTTTGGGATCTCTAGTAACACTACTTGGTAGAGATCCCACCTCTACCAAGTCTCTTATCTCTAATATATGCATATGTTTGACCACTACAATATATATTGTCTCTAATGGATCCTCTATAGATCCCTCTTTGGATTCCATTTTGGAAATTTGACATTCAACTTAGAATGCCCTCTGGGTCTTGAGTTCTCCTTTAGAGAAACTCGACATTCTAAATGAATGCCCTCCAGTCTTTGATTTCTCTTTACGAGAGCTTGATCTTATAATAATCATCCTCTCTTTGAACTAAAAACTCTTATTCATATATACCTCTAGTTATCTTAATTTCATACTTTATGAAAACTTCTCATTATTTTGAACTCTCAATTGTTCATCTCTAATAGCAATCCTACTTCCCTAGTCTCAATATATACATTATGATATCTCCTTACTTCATTATTTATTGTAATCTTAGCTCTTCTAGTCTTCAATATCTTCCTCTTGGATCACTACTTGTTCCAACCTGTCAATGAATTGTTCTAATAATCCCCAATCTGACTTGGTCGGTGATCCTTCAATAATTGTTTGATCAACCCCCATATTTATCCACTAATTCTTTGTCATTTATTGACGTATTGCCTGTCTGGTGGGTATCGGGTTCTATGGCCCTATATGTTTACGTTGTCTGAAGATGATCAAAATGTTGTTTTATCTCAATCTTCCAAAGCGAACACAATGTGGGCATTTTGTCTTGACCAATTCTTATCTTCTTCTTATCATCTTCCTTCCCACGCGAGTAATTCCTCATAACCTTAAGAGTGGTGTTTTGCGTCTAGCCCGGCTCGTGACTTTGTCGTTTCCGCCCATGTCCCTCCAACGTTGGTCTGGCCTATACTTGGTAATTTTTCAAGTGCTCTCACAGCTTATATAATCCCCCCATCCTTATTCTTTTCTCCCTCAATTAATATACTTTTGAATGATTCCTTCTCATATAGTCGTGCCTCCTCATTAGTGATTGTATTTGATATTATACTTATTAATATCCTTAATCGGGTTATCATTTCTTGAATCTATTTATTGTTTCAATAATGATCAATTTATTTATAATATTATTTAAGTATTCTTATAACAATATATATATATATACTTTATTAAATTTTATTAATATTGACTACTCTTATATTTCTTTATATTATTGATTATAAGTTATCATTGACTATTATCTCATATTAGTCAATATCTTCATTAATCACAGATGTTGTGGATAAAGGTTCTTTTGATACTTGATACTAATGATCACCTTCTTTATGAAACATTTGTCTTATATTCTATATTATTATTATTTATTGAGCATAGTTATTTGTAATATTTGATAAATATCATTGACTAAATTATTTACAAGATTCATTAGATGTAAATATAGGGTTATGACAATCTCCCTCTGATCTCGTAATATATAAGGCATCGAAAAAGGAAGTGAGTCTCAGTCTCCACCTCCCCTAAAGTACAAAGCTTACAGATCCACTCCCCACTATCAATATGATGATCAGTCTGAAGTAGAAGGAATCTAGAAGTAAAAGGCATAGGTCCACCACATCTACTTCCACTACCAGTTCTTCGACAATAAGAGAAGTGGAAATGTAAGGAACGGAGTTCATAACAAGGTAGAGAACAAGGATTTTACCTCATGAGGATCTAGGGGCATCTTCATCCACACAGTTAGTCCAACAAGGGGTAGAGATATTGTCAGGGTCTCTTATTGTACGATTGGTAGTTGATTTGGGAGATAATATGGGACATTGTAATCTCAACACACATGAGGTTGATCATGAGATCATTTCAGCATTGGAAGGACTTAATGAGGATGAGCAGCTTGATTATGGTATGGATTTATTTACAATTCCTGACTGGCTAAGGGAGAGCACGAAAAAATGAAGAGTAGAGGAAGTACTCCCAATGGATGACACTAATACATTTCTAAGCAATATTAGCAAGGTGAAGGAACCTAAACAAGAAAAGGAAGTCTATAAGATTATGAGGGAGGCATCAAGGTCTTGTACTTTGCATATGGTTGTCCTCGTTGGTGACAAGAGATGTGATTAGCCTAAATGACTACCACGTCACCTTGTGGGAAATTGGACAAACCACTATGAAACAAGAATTTCAAGAATTGAGGGGTACTATAGATGCAATTGAAGCAAGGATGGAAGTTGAAAAGGAAAAAAGATGAGCTAAAATTGGAGAATATGATGTTGAAGGAATACATAAACGAACACATGAATCCATCAAGACATTAGAATGTTGCACTTGTTTCATATGTCCCCACTTCTCATGAGTCATAGGATACTTATGACATAATGAGGAACACTATCACAAGGTAAGGGAATGGACAAGTGCTATCAAGAAATAGATAGAGGATTTCCTTTCTAGGATGGTTCAAACATATGAGAAGACCGTGGTATTGATCGTTAAGGTCCAAGGATTGAAGACATGGAAATAATTTCAGTAAATTGAGGACAAGATGGTTTCTCATCTTAATGCATTAAGAGTTGTCCCTGCACCAATTCTGATTGGAGGACAAATTGATAGAGGAAGTGCAAATGACTTTGGTCATTGGTATCTTTCACCGACCATGAAGAATTCGCTGGAGATATTGTCATTGATGTCAAAGGTACGAAGAAGTTGTTATTGATGTCAAAAGGAAGTATAAATAGATAGAAAACAATAATACATTGATTAGGAATGGTATATATGGACTTAGTAATTATATATCTAAAGCAATAATAGATTCATTTGAGAGATTCTCCATTGAAGTAATGATTGAAAAACTAAGTCATTTCAAGAGCTGCGACATGACTACCAACTCAATGGTATGTGAACGACATCACTATGTAGCAATTACTATTATTACAGATGTTGGATACAAAGAAGTGGATTAATATATACTAAAAATAGATCACTGCAAACAAGGGACGACAAGTAATGCGAACACAGATATATTAAGGGGTGTTCACTGAAGAAGCCGTGACTCAATGTATTGAGGGATATTTCTCCTACGCATCAATAGTCAGCAAGTACATAGAGCAGCAACTAAGAAAAGAGAAGTGGTAATAATAAAACAACAAAGCAGAGTAACATGAATCGTCGTGATTCAGGCGATTTAGCGATCCAACTAAGGCCAAGCGATTCATGGTGAGTCCGTGAATTGGCTCGCCAATTTTTGGGTCAAAAATCGCCAAAATTGTGATTCAAGGCAATTCACTAAAAATCGCCCAAAATCAGCTCGAAAAATCGGCAAATATTTCATTATAGAGATTTCATTACTTGACAAATATTTCCCAAATCTAGACAATCTCATCGACGAATTTGCATCGAATACTTAGTATGGATGCACAATTGAATCTCGTCCTATATCGTGTTTGAATTCATGAGAGAATTGAGTTAAAATGACAACCATAATTTCCCATCAGATTTATGTAGTATTATGAAGGCACCAGATTTAGCTAAAGAAGCTATGTCGATTCATGAAGAATATCAAAATGCAATTTCCTTTCAACATAAATCAATCCTGCATTTTCTTATGGTAGCATCGACGCATATTCATCCACAGGAGCTTCATTTTTCTCATAAAACCCTAATTTTTAACTTAAAATCGCAATATCAAGAAGCCTAATATTGAGAGCTTGCGAATACGGGAAATTGCAAGGTAAGATTGGAGGATGCCTGAAACTGTGAAATGGTAAGTAAAAATGGTGAGTAATGTTTATCTATATATATAATTTTATTCTTTATAATTTTATTTATTTATTTATTTAAGAGATTAAAAATGATGAAAAACATTCTTGTTCCTCATTTATACTTTCATATATGTTTTGAAAGGTAAAAGAAATTTGATCTTTATTAAAAAAATTCAGAATCAAATATATTTACAAGTAAGAGATTAATATTAACTTGGAGATATTTATATAATCTTTCACAATGTTATGAAAATTTATAAATATTGACAACATTTATTATTCTATAATCTATATATCTATGTCATGACTCATTATGATCCTATGATTTTTATTTACTTAAGCTACAATTTACATTTTACGTATGTGATGGATTTATCAATTAGGTTTCTTGCTTATGTATGTTAACTTCTATTTGATGATGTTATAGTGTTTTTTAGTTATATTCAGTAAAGGGTGCATGAAACAAGTTTTAAATCATTAAAATCTTTCAATTTCAAGGGGTTTTTCACTTTTGCCTATTCATAGTGGCAATTCAGGCGATTCATGATTCGAGTGAGCCTTGCCAATTCTGATCCGATTCCAATTTTTGGTTCTTTGCAACAAAGTCAAAGGATCAAAGGAACAAGTCGATACAAAGTGCCCCCTCATTAAAGGATTTCCTATATATAAGTGTGATTAAGTGTCGAAGCCAAAAATG
The DNA here is from genome assembly GCA_028749045.1 of Cupressus sempervirens. NCBI lineage: Eukaryota > Viridiplantae > Streptophyta > Pinopsida > Cupressales > Cupressaceae > Cupressus > Cupressus sempervirens. Next base: position 168,696,474 of record CM053791.1, on the reverse strand, counting down.
CAAAACAAACAAAGAAAATATTCAATGATGAGTCTTTTTTTAAATATGGCAACGACATATATTAATCTATGAGTCCTCAAATCTGTGTATATTAATTTCATGCAAAGAAAACATCTACTCTATGCAAAGAAAAACAACTTATGTTGGAAATCGCGATGTAAGATTATTCAGCATTATTTCAGCGATATTAATAAATCGGCCTACTGTGTGATATAAAAGACATCGGTCATATTGAAGTTACAATGACCAAGTTTGCTTGCTTAATAAACAATGAAGTAGACAGCGATGAACAGGAGAGACTTCAACATGATGCAATCAACTATGTGAAGAGACATATATACAGAAAGCAACCATCAAGGCATTTAGCGACTTATAAGCAATGAAAACATTAAGACTTTGCTTGCAATTGTAACAGTGATGGAAGACTTTGTCTCACATTTCAAAGATGGTACAATGAGTAGCAATTATACGAAAAAAAAAAAAGTGACTGTATATACCAATGTTTAAGACAAGCACACAGCAAAGAATTAGAAAGTTGTTTATCACTCAACATGATTATACCAAAAAAAATTATTAAACAGTGGTGACATGCAGATGGCAAAGAATTACATGGTTTGTGACTTTGTTGGCAGCAATAAATATTAAAGTTACATAGTTGTGAGTCAACGAAATTATGATCAATGCAGTCACATTGTTTATATAGTGAAAGACAAAAAAACATATAAGGTAGCAACAAATCTCTTTGATCAAGTTTGATGAAGACAAAACAAAACTATATCTGGACACAGTGATTAAAGGAAAGAAGTGATTTTTAGTAAGAATTTAAGAACGGAGGTTTTGCAAAATATTCCTAGGGACTTCCATAATTATTAGTTAGACCTCGTAGCGCCCTTTAGTAAGGAGATATATTAATTTGCTATGATCATGATCTATTTATCACGTATGTGTTAATGTCAGTTTTTGTACCACATAACATATTAGCAATTGCATATCTGATACGGAGTATCAAACACACAATTCCTCTCTTAAAAAGTTAATACTCATGGGGCATGAGAATAACTCCAATGTTCCTTACACCTGTGGATACTCAGTTTATCGATGTGATTTGCTAGTAATCACGTAGGTGGCCTTACGTTGTTTATTTGAGGACAGTTTGGACTTTGGTGGAATGATGGTGATGGTGATGGTGATGGTGATGGAGGGTGAATGTTTCTTTTGACTTATGTCTTTTAACTTTCCTCTTTAAAGTTCTAACTCCTAAACTACTTGTTATTCTACTCCTACTCCTATGAATGGAAGATCAGCAAATGGACGGGGATTGAATCTAATGAAAGTAAACAAACGGCTCCAACTCCATAGATGCAATGATTCAAAGGAAATGAACTAGTTTACCACACAAGGCTTCCCAACAATCCGCTAGGATGCTAGTGGCCTAGTATTGATCCCTATCAAACATCTACTAATGCTATCATGCAACTATTCGTCTACTTTAATCTTACTTAACAACTTGAAATGCATCCAACTTTAACAACTTGAAAAGAAATTTTACTCTAACTATTTGGAAGTAGAAACTATGCAATAATACCAAAGGCTCTTAATCACCATGCAAGTCACAACACTAAGAAAGAAATAGCGAATTTTGGCATTATCTTTACAACAATTTTCTCCGACCATTACAAATGAGAGCAAATGGCCTTATATAGAGGCCAAAATGTACAATTGACGGTAGAGATAAAGAGGCAAAACCGATGATCCAGATTGAATCCTAGAAACTCTAATTAGGGTTGCCCCCCCATCGGCCAATGAGAAGATGCCACCTTGTCAATGGACCAATGAAAAAAGTGGAAAAGTAGCAACCAATGAGAAGGCACCAAACTGGTGGCCAATCAAAATTAGACACTTGTCCTACCCTAGAAGAAAGAGAAATTGCCACTTGGGCTTACATCAAATGATCTTCTAATATAAATCTCCCTTTTTCTTTCATCCTTTTACCTAAGGCAATGAACTTAGCTAGCCTTTCGTTGACTTCCTCCATGGGAGGGCAAGCTGTATGCTTTATCTTGAGCTCAACTGATTTCATCATGCTACTTGCTAGTTATAGTGTCTTCTCATCATCCTTCTCATACTCTTTTGCAAAACCAATAAAGGCATTGAGGGAGGAAAGGGTATTCAAATGTTTCTTCTTGATAGCAATTCCTAACTCATCCAATCTTGATCCAAGTCCTGTCTCATTAATGTCCTCTTCTCTGATGTCTTCAAAATCAAGTGCCACCCCAACGTCGCTCATCATGGTTGAAATGGAAGTGTCGACAGTTGGGTTGTGCTGTGCAACTACATTCTGTATCTCCTCAAGTTTTCTCAACCTAGTAGTCAAGGCAACAAACCAAGTCTCAACCGTACTAATCCTCTTTCATCAACCAACTTAGCCCTTTCCAAATATGCCTCCGGAAGCCCAATGAATGCCTGCAACCTGAGAATAGCTAAATCCTTGACTGGAAGGAAATCTTTCCACTCCTCTTCAAATATTCTGGACTTGTTTCTAACAGTCACTAATGACCGGCATGTCGAGATAAAGGAAGGCAAGAAATTTTGCCCATCTTGGATTGTATCATGGATCCAATCCCTATCTTCATGTAGCTGAGCTAATATTTCTTCTAGGTTGCTCCTGATGTCTTGAGGAAGGGCTGCCTAGTGCAATTGTTGGATAGACTGGCAATCTCTCCAATATTTGTTCTCGGCCTCCAACTTTACGATCCTTTCATTTGCCTTCCTCAACTTTTCTCTGATTGAAGCTATACCCTCTTGGATCTCTTCACATTCCATATTATTTGTGTTTCTTCCCAAGTTGTGTTCGATCACTATCTCATATTCCTAGCCGCAATTTCATCCACTGCCTTATTGACTGTTGGTATAGCAATCTGAACTTTTCGGTGACCATCATTGTTGCTCCTGATTACCTTTGCCACCGTTTTTACCATTTGTTTTTTGTTCTCACTATCACCCTTCTCTATTAATCCTTGGATGTCTTCCGCTGTTCGAGCAGTTACTACCTCGCCTCTTAGCATAAGCATTTGCCTTAACCATAGTGGTGTCGTGCATCTCCCCAAATTTGGATTTGGTTCGACTAACAAAGCATCACCAACGGCCTTGGGTGCCTGACTTATTGCCTCAATGTCAATCGGCCCATCTTCTTCTCCACTAGTTACTTCCATATCATCTCCTTGTTGGTTTTCTGAGAGAGGAGAGTACTCGATACTCCCACTGTAACCACTTGATTCTGAATCAGAGCTCACCTCTACTGCGGCCCCTTTATCACTTGAATTGACCTCTTGGCTTCTAGCCTCAATTATGCTTTCTCTTGACGGTGTTGCATGTTGTCTTTTTGTTGGAGGTTTCGAATGTTCTTTGATTTTTTCAACCTCCAAAGCTCTCTTCTTACTTCTAACTGTTTCTTGTTGTCGACTACTTCCTTCACCCTTCTGTCCGACTGATTCTGCTGGACCTTCTTTTGGCTTCATCTTCTCATAAGGGGAATCCTTTGACTCTGTAGCTTCCTTAATCTTTCATTATACCACGACTCGGTATGCAAATCAACTGCCCTTGTGACTGCCTCCAAGGAAGGATCCTGATGGTCATCCCAATCTATTAGATTCAACTCTATTCCTTCTAATGTATTATAATTTTCTCTCAAGACATTTCCATCATCTTCCAATTGATCGGGAATATCAAGGCCTCCCCATTTGATATCTCTCATCATGTTCACCAACAATCTTGAGAAAGCTAACTTTCTCACATGAAAGTCATCCTTGGCATTGGCCCAAAAGTCCTCTATAGTGGAAACATGTTTAAACGCATTTCCATGAGATACCTTGATAAGACCATTAGGATCGGATCCTTGCCTTGCTCTGTACCATCCTAGATGATACCATTCCAATTCCTTCTCTATAGCTGCAAAGGCGCCCCGATTGGGGCAACTATCATTGCCAATTCCAAATGAGAACGTAATGCCTGTCTTACCTTCATTTCTCATTGTTCTATCATAATGCTCAAGTTGCCCAGCCAATTCCATCAAAACTACCTTGTCGGGTGGGTATCTTGGAAGCCTCTTGGGACAAATTGTGCTTCCTGCTACTCTAATGTAGGTGAATTGTGGAAACTTGATGAACCAACTCCCATATTTCTTTATCTTTGCTTCTGCTTCCAATGAGAGTCTCCTAGCAAGTGTCCCTTGTAATACCTTTACTGTCTTCATGGCAAAGGCATCACAAAACATTTTGTAATCCTTGTTGTTGTGCAAATGAAGTTGAGGATAGCCTTCATGCACCAAATATTGCCCCGGCCCATTGCGAACTTCTCCTAAGGCCTTAAGTCCCGGACTCTTATACAATCTAGCAATTAGGTAAAACAGATAGGACTCCATGTAGAATTGCTTTCGGTTTTGTACAGTTCTAAGTTGCAACTCTAAGTTCTCGCTTATGATCCTAGACCAATCAAATCTTCTTTTTCCTTTTTCAATTTCATCAACAAAGAAGTACATCCAATTTTCGAATTGCATACCTTGAGCTAGGCCCATGATCCGGCTGAGAAGCACAATAAGATCTCCATATTCTGATTTGAAATCCGCCATTGTAAGCTTTGATGACCTTGTTACGCCTTTCTTTCCCTCGTGTAGCCAATCCTACTTTAGATGTGTGAAATAGGCCTCCTAGTTATCCTGAAATGATTTGGCTGCCTAATCCATCATCACCACTGTCATGCTCTTATACTGGGGAATGTTAAATGCTTCTTCAATCGCTTGTCTGCCAATATTGGCCAACACCCTCTTCCCTTCATCAAAATTGATGGATTTACTGATCAGATTAAACCTAGATGCGCATTCCATAACCAATTCTGGACAAGGCAATGTAGGAGGAAAAGCTACTACATGTACAATTCCGCTTCTGTATTTTTTCTTTGCCAAGGGGGATTGTTCTTCCTTTAGTCTGTCCTTTACATGTAGCATATTTACTGTTCTGACATTGGTATCGGTTATTCGCCTCATTTTCGAGAAGGAAGTTGTTTTGGGCATCATATCCTCTTTGTCTTTCTTAGTGTTTGTTCCCTTAGGGTTCTTGCTTGTACTAACATCTACCATCCTAAACACTTATTTCTGTTCCTTCGTTCTAAGTGATATGGACTACCCTTATCGATCTCCAACCTTCTTTCTATCGATGGATTCTACACTTATTTTTGTCTCGCCAAATGCCCTATCACTACACTTATCAATCTTCAATCTTCTTCCTAGGGGTGGGACTACCACTTATTTCTACCTCGCCTTTCCCTTAAGATGGACTACACTTCTATCTCCCTCTCTAATACCTAGGGTGGTCTAGCTTATTTCTGCCTCTTCAAATGTCCTATCATGGATTCTACACTTATCAATCTCCAAATTTCAACCTATGATGGGATGATGAAGTGGTCGATGATGAATGCAAAAAGTACCAAGGGAAACAATATCTAGACAAGAATGAAAGAGAGAAATCAGCTTAAGGACCCCTTTCAACTCTAAATGATTTGAAGTTACCTTTACCAATGGCCGGGTCTTCTTTTTGGAATATAGGACCAGACTTAAAGAATTTCAAATCCCTTGCAAATTTTGAGGCCCTAGCTGGAAAAATCAGAATTTAGTGCTCTCAGAATTGTCCACCATTTGCCCAAAATCAAACCTTCATCATGTGTTTTCTTCTTCAACCAAAAATCATCCAACCTTGGGAGAAATTGCAGCCTCTAGGAGATATAAAATCAGACCTTGAAATCAGCTAAGGCATGGAAAAAAAATCGCAGCCCTCTAGCAAATACAAAATCAGACTTGAGAAATAACCAATCTGCCTTCCAACTTTGCAATTTTGAAAGTGTTTCTCCTTGCCAAAACAAATCGCCAATGGTGCAGATCTGCCCTCAATCATGGCAAATCACCAAACATGGAGATCTCTATCATAAAGAAATTTGCCAATGATAATGCCAATCTGCCCTAGCTGGAAAAAACGCTCAAGGAAGAGAAGAAATCTGCTCTTAGCCAAAATCGCCTAAGCACCAAAGAGGAGTGAGGAATAAAGAAATAAGGAGAAAGGGCTTCCTCTTATACCCCACTTGCTCATCCTTCCTAGCTAGCCGACTGGGACCCTAGGAGCAAAAAATAAATTAATTAAAACACAAAACTGGCCCCCAATTAAATGCTTAGCCCAAAATTAACTTTGCCAAGATGAAATTTACTTTTTTAAATTGCCAATTAGACCAAAATTGCAAAATTAAAGTAAATAATGCCTTGGAGATGCTAAATGTTTCCATTTAATGATGATTTAGCAATTAATATGTCATTAAAATCGGATTTTGGCTAGCCAAAAGCGATTTTCTCAATATTAAATTACTAATTTCATTAAAGGCTTAAAAATTTCAAGGCAAATTTTAATCCATTAAAGCCAATTTTTTGCAATTCAATTCAAATCGATTTTGCTAAGCAATTTTGATTTTTTTTTTAACAAAAATAAATCATCTCTAGAGTCTAAAATCGATTTTTGCAATTTGATTTCATCTTCGTAAAAAAAAATTTAAAAATCTCATCAAAGAAATTCAAGATTTTCTAAAAACCTAAATCTAACAAAATTTCATTTTTTGAAAATTATCCAAATTTACACAATTATATCAAATTTTCAAAAAAACGTCTAAGTACAAAATCTACAATTTTATCCTGCCAAGTGTTGCTCTTTGAAATTTGTCCGACCCAAGGATGAAATTGGTCGTTCTGGAAAATCAAGTTGAAACCCGGTGAAAATAAATCTAACCCTCTCCCCACTAGCCTTGAAGGTGTCCTACCACTTAATCAAATCAAAACATTTTGGTTAACTCAAAAATTTGCCAAGGCGATTAAAAAAAGGGGGTCCCCAAAATTTTGGGGCAATGGTGTGAGAACCTCACAACAATATGCAATGAATTTTGTTAAAAGATGAATTAGTTAGTCAATGTTAAGACAAAAGAAGTTAGCTTAAAATTATTTTTGAATAGGTGTCAGCTAAAGAGTAAGAAGTGTGATCCAATTTTAAAATGATGACTTCCCATGCGAAAGGAGATATTGCTTTATGAGATTTAGAGATATAAATGTGATAAAAGTTATAAAACTATTGCGCTTTAAAAGCTAATGTGGAGATATAAGTGACTGAAGAGAATAGTGTGAGAGCTTAGAAGAAAAACATATGTAATCAGATTGATAAATCTGATATATATGTATCAGAATTTTTAAGGGTGAAGGTGTGCAGTGTATCAAGAATCTATTATAAATATTCAGGTTTATCAATCTGATATATATATATATATATATATATATATATTGCAGAACCATCAGTATGTATGAGAAAGAAGAAGATATACTGAATGTTATAAAGAAATTGTGATTATCGTATGGCAGATTCGTGACTATAATAACAGCATATTAAGAAAGAAAAATATTCAGATTTGTGGAGCAAAACAGAATCCATCATCAGTTGAGATGGTAACATTGTCAAGGTGGAAAATCAAATTTGTATGAAGTGGGTTGGTGCTTACAAACTCAGAAGTGGAGAGTGGTGCTTCCATTGGGTTGGTGCCCACAAATTGTGGAGTTGATGCTTTCAGTGAGTTGGAATTCATAAACTTAGGGATTGCTGCCTCTAGTAGGTTGGTGTCTACAACCATTGAAAAGCAATTACCTGTTGTGGTTTTCTCATACACTAGGTTTCCACATAAAACAATGTTTTATTGTGTTCTAATATGCATAACTGCAATTCAATAATTGATGTTAATGTGATGGTTAAAGTTTAAATCCGTACAATTTGTCATTATACTGATTCCCTCCTCCACCTCACTAAAACTGTGTGCTCTTCAAAAGTCTACATTTGGACATGCATTGGTTGATTTTCTTGTTATTGAGGATCATTTCCTAAGATACGGTTGAAAGTTCTTGTTACAATCAAGGAATTGCTTGGTCTTGACATTGATGCTTTTGATGCAAGAGCATACAAGGTGTAAGAGCAATCTTGCATCACCCAAAAATAGTCTAGTTTTTCAATAAGTGTTATATTTGTGTAGAGTTATTATTTCTCAAAATTTATTAAATATAGTAAATTGTCTCTTAGAGCTCAAAATGTTCTAATTTCTTCCCTAAAGGTTCATTTTAGTTATATCAGTTCGCCAATAAAGTTTCATTGCAAGATCCAGTCTGGTTTGAAGATACTGACATTTTCAGTGTTGGCAAAGAGGCACAAAAACATTGAACTCAAATTCGAAGGCTTTAGAGGCTCCGAAAAGGGGGTCAAACCTTAGCAAGAATGACACTTTGCAACCTAAGGTTGTAGAACACTTCATGTTATTTCCAAAATGGGGCTATAATAGCTGATTGGGTCAACAAGTGAAGAGTTATGGTCTTCGGAAGTCACACTACTTAAAAGAGAAAAATAAAATTCCTTTGAATTGAGGAAGTATTACTGCAAATGTAATAGCACTATTGTAACTTATGTGTTTTCCAATTGCAGATCTGAATGTATATATACAAGGGTAGAAGAGACATGTCCCATGTAGAGACGTGTCTCTATGTTGATCAATAACATTAATTAATAATTATTAGCTATCAATAACATTACACAATATGTATATAATATTTACTTAGGTATGTGTGTGTGTGACTCGTCTAATAATTATTAATTATTAGTAATAGTCTTTAATTGGTAAACATAATTACTAAGAACAGTTTAATCTCTTGACCAAACTAATCTGACTGAAGCTGGAACATTAACACTCCCTCTTAGCTAGGGAGGTTTGTCTATAAGATGGCATATTGTAGACTCTAGTAATGAGAGAGAAATATCATCTCAATATAATATTTTGAATTGAAGAAAACAACATAATTTAGATGTTGCCTTACGGTATCATCAAGTATGATTCACCCAGGAATATTAACCATGTGCTATTTATCATATTTATATTGTAATGAAATAACTTGCACAATACAAGAAATAATATGAAATATTATATAAATACTTGATAATAACTGAAAGTAATAGGCTACTTCGAGGGGGCAACCTCCAAATATCTCCAATGAGAACACACTTCACAATATCATGATGAAATAAGACTCGCAACCTCCTATATATACCTAATTATGCTTAGGTTGAACAGACACAACCCTACATAACACCTAGGCCGACCTACCTACCTAAATAATACTATAATAATGATAACATGACTTAATTAAGGATTAAGATAGCCACAAGTTGACTATTCATAACCCTTTATACGCCAATATTAAAGGTATAGCTTACCCTCTCTCTTGAAAGAAGCATTGTCCTCAATGCTAACCAAGTGTGGATTCTTTTGAATGAACTCCTCATCCTCCCATGTGGCCTCTTCAACTAGTAAGTTCTTCCATTGGATGAGATATTGAGTCAGGTTGTGTCCGTCAACTTCTTTGTGCATGTTTGAAGAATGCACTCTGGTTCCAAAAATATTCTTCCTTCTTCATCAAGTTTTGGTAGTACTGTTTGAGTAAGAATATTCTGCCCAATTACCTTCTTCAAACAAGAAACATGAAAAACTAGATGTATCTTTGTTGTTGGTGGCAACTCAAGCTCAGAGGCAACACTACCAATCTTTTGCATGATTTGGTATGGTCCATAATATCTTGGAGACAACTTATTATTCTTTTTTTATTGCTTCATTGAGATTTGTTTATAAGGCTACAATCTCAAGAAGACCCGGTCCCCAACTTCAAAATTTCTTTCACTACAATGTTGGTCCGCTTGTTGTTTCAATCAATTTTGTGCCATAGCTAAATTCTTCGAGTCATAAAAGTACATGTTGTTGATGAAGCAAGTGGTCCTCTACTGCCTGAACTCTTGGTGACACCTTTAATGATGATGTGATGGAAGGAGGATGATATCCATAAAGTGTCAAAAATGGAGACATTTTCGATGAGCTATGAAAAGAAGTATTGTAACACCATTCTACAAGAGGTAGCCAATCTATCCATTGAGATTGTTTTTCTGAAGGGAAACAACGTAGATATCCTTCCAAACATTTATTAACAGCCTCAGTTTGTCCATCTGATTGAGGATGGTATGAAGAACTATGAGCCAGTTGAGTACCCAAACATGACAATAAATCTTTCCAAAAGTGACCAGTAAAGATAGGATCATGATCACTAATAGTAATCTTAGGTGTACCATGTAGCTTTTGGATATTCTCCAAGAAAACTTTTGTCACTATACTTGCTATAAAAGGATGTGATAATGCAATGAAATGTGCATATTTATTGAGGCGATCAACTACTACCATGATGACATTATGACCTTTAGATTTGGGAAGCCCATACCTCTTCCCAACGTTGGTTAGGAATAGATAAAGGCTGCAAGAGACCTGGAGTCTTAATTGTTTCCCCCTTATTTCTTTGACAAACCAAACATTCAGCCACTAATATTTGAACATCACCTTTTAGCCCTTCGCAAAAAAATCTTGCTTGACCCGATGATATGTCTTCAAAAATCCTAAATGACCACCAATTGGGGACTCATGTAGTTCTTTGAGAATCTTGTGTTTAAGAGTGGAATTCTTGCAAAGATACAAGCGCTCTTTATACCAAAGAATATCCCCCTTTAAACAAAACTTATCTGAACTACTAGGGTCACTTTTTATTTGGTGGATGAGATTACTTGTTGCAACATCATTTTTCCACTCTTCTTTGGCTTCTACCACCCAGTTTTCTTGTAATATTGAAAGGGCACACAATGAGGCTTCCTCTTTTTCATCCTTCCTAGAAAGTGCATCAGCCACAATATTTTCCTTCCCTTTCTTGTATACAATTTCAAAGTAATATCCCAACATCTTAGTGACCCATTTTTGTCTTCTAAAGATGGTCTTTGTTCCAAAAAATATTTTAGGCTATCATGATCTGTCTTAACCTTGAAGTGGCGACCCATTAAATAAGGCCTCCATTTTTTAACTGCATGAAGGATTGCTAGCATTTCCTTGTCATAAATAGGTTTGAGTTGATTTTTACCTTTTAATTGATGACTCTCAAAAGCAATTGGTCGACCTTCTTGCATGAGAATTGGTCCTATCCCATTTCCAAAAGCATCACATTCCACAATAAATTCCTTGGTGAAGTCTGGAGTGGCAAGCACTGGAGTTGTACACATAGCCTTCTTCACTTGCTCAAATGCTACATTAGCAGATTCATTCCAATGAAAAGAATCCTTCTTCAATAGAGTGGTAAGGGGTGTTGTTATACAACCATAATTCTTCACAAATCTTCTATAGTACCCTGTCAATCCCAAGAAACCCTTAGCTTCTTAATGGTTTCTGGAATAGGCCATTCCATGATAGCCTTAATTTTGTTAGGGTCCACCTTTACTCCTTCATGTGAAACTATGTGTCCCGAATACTCCACCTCCTTAAGACCAAAAGCACACTTGGATGGCTTAGCATAGATTTGATGATCTTCAAGTAATTGCAATGCTTGATCTACATGCTGCAAATGTTCTTCCCAAATCTTGCTATAAATTAATATATCATCAAAAAACACTAACACAAACTTTCTCAAGAACTTCTCAAAAATGGAATTCATCAAACTTTGGAATGTAGATGGTGCATTGGTAAGACCGAATGACATCACCAAAAATTCATAATGATCCTCATGAGTTTGAAATGTTGTCTTGCAAATATCTTCCTCCTTAATCCAAATTTGGTGATAACCTTATCTAAGATCTAACTTGGTAAAATGCATAGCTCCATTTAATTCATCTAGAAGATCATCAATGACTGGAATAGGAAACTTATCTTTAATGGTGTTCTTGTTGAGCACTCTATAATCTAGACACATGCGCCAAGTTTCATCCTTCTTACGCACCATCACAACAGGTGAGGAGTAAGCACTTTGGCTATGCCTCATAATTCCAGTCTTTAGCATTTCCTCAACAATTTTTTCTATCTCACGTTTTTGTATGTGTGGGTACCTATAAGACCTAATGTTTGGTGGTTGGCTCCCTGAAACTAGTTGTATGGCATGGTCATGATCCCTCTTAGGAGGAAGTCCTTTGGGCATATCTCCAACAATTACTGAGTGATGATCAATTATTGCTTGTAAATCTGGATGAGTAAGAGCATTATATTGAAAGACTTCTAATGAACATAGCTGGGCCACAAATCCATCCACTCCTTTCTTAAGAGACTTTTTCATTTGATGAGAGCTTACGATCTATGGGGATTTTGCCTTCAATACCCTTAGCTCCACTATCTTTCCTTTTGATTGAAATCACATGAATAGTTCTTGGAAGTTCATCTCAATTGTTCCCAATTTAGTAAGCCATTGTACTCCCAAAACAATATCCACCACACCCATGGATATCGCATGCATTGGGGTATCAAGTTGATAATCTCCCATGGATAGTTTGATGCTATGACACTTCCCTGAACAACTAACTGTGCCCCCATCTGCAATCAAGACCTGAAATTCTAGGGCTGGATATATAAAACAATTTAGAAGAGTTGCCAATTTTTTATTGATGAAATTATGAGTACTACTTGAGTTGATCAACATTGTTATTTTTTGCTTCTTTAAGAAACCCACTACCTCGAGAGTTTGTGGTGTACTGAAACCGAAAAGTGCACGAAAAGAAATGATTGGTTGAGAATCATGTGATTCCTCACCTGACTTCCTATCCTCCTCTGATATGGGCTCATCCTCTTCTTCCTCACTTGGACCTTCAATATAGAATAATTTATTTTCACTACATTTATGTCCTTGACAATATTTGCTATCACAAATGAAACACAATCCTTTTGCTCTTTTCTCCTCAATTTGTTGTGGAGTCAACCTAGTAGGTTGAGGAAGATAAGGTGTTCAATAACCTTTTTCTATTGTCACATTAGCCCCTTGCTTTCTAGGAATCAAGAACTTCTCCTCTACCCAACGTGCCAATATAAAGGACTCATTTACTGATCTAGGACTAAACATGCATACCTCATGTTGAATGTGATCCTTGAGACCACCCAAGAATAAATCTTTCAAGTTCTCCTCTGTAATTGTATCCACTCTTAAGGATAGATTTTGGAATTTTTTAATATAATCTTGAACTGATCCTGTTTATTGAAGCTTAGCAAGTTGGTTATATAAGTTTTCTAACACACTATTGCTATATTGTGCTTGGAGTTCTCCTGTAAAAGTTGACCATGATACGGTGAGACCCTTTTTCCTCCTATGAGTACAAAGCCAACGATACCAAATGAATTGATCTGGTTCTAGATATAAGGAAGCCATTGTGATCTTTTGTCCATATGCGGTTTGATGTACCTCAAAAAAATTCTCCATTTAATTTATCCATGTTAGAGGATCCTTGCCATCAAATTTGTGCATATCCACCTTTGGAAAAAAATTCTTTAGATCCCATAGGAGTATTAAAATTTGTGTCGTTATTAGTTAACTTTAAGGTTTCGCCTTAATTGCTTGACAACTCCTTCCTTGTTTCATTCATATAGGTGCTTAACATGCTTCGTATATCTAATATCTCTCCTCGTAGGTCACACATATCCCTCTTAAAATCTTCCTTGAGCTTACTTATTTCCTCATGGGATTACTATTCTCTATCGTTTCCCAATCTTAATCAAAAGATTTCCCTGATGTGGTAGCATTCTTTTTGCCTCTTGTTGGAGGCCCTATCATGATGGAAACCAATCTTTTGAAATAAATCACACAAATAAAATATAATTTCTCTGATTTTTTAATTTATTTTTTACTGTAACTTACTAGCGCCAAGATACCCTTAGGAAAAATCCAAAAAAATGGGCAAATTTGCTGCCTTGAAAGCTAATTTTCCAAATTTTGTAATAACTTGCTTATTTTTACTTCAATTTCTCCAAGCTTTGAAATGTAGGCTCCTCTACTATTTATTCAAAAACCTAATACAAGTTATACTCCAATTCGGCAGGATGTGAGAGATATGTAGATCTCAATAAATTGTGTAGAAATAGTAATTCTACAATAATTTGCTCAAATTTCCTCCAATTCCTTTGAATTTTGGACTTTACCTTCTTTAATATATTCTTCAAAAACCCTTTAAAAATCTTTGAAAAATTCGCTAAAATCTAAAAGTTATGCTCTTCCCAAAATCGCCCCAATGTTGAGAAAAAATCTTGCCTCTATGGTGCCAAGATCATGCTCTGATACCACTTGTAATGAAATAACTTGCACAATAGAAGAAATAATATGAAATATTATATAAATATTTGATAATAACTGAGAGTAATAGGCTGCTTCGAGGGGGCAACCTCCAAATATCTCCAGTGAGAACACACTTCACAATATTATGATGAAATAAGACTCAGAAACTCCTATATATACCTAATCATGCTTAGGTTGAATAGAAACAACCCTACATAACACCTAAGCCAACATACCTATCTAAATAATACTATAATAATGATAACATGACTTAATTAAGGATTAAGATAGCCACAAGTTGACTATTCATAACCCTATATACACCAATATTAAGGGCGTAGCATATATTTTCTTTGGTATGTGCACTAACATCAAGTCTCATGATGCCTACCAAGGAAAGTATTTGCAAATGGTGTCTCTAATACTATGTCTCATAGTATACACCGTGCCTTATCTTTGTATGATAAATTCAAGAATTGTCTATGAGGCATGTACTATCATGATCTCCATAGACATCAACTAAATGATATCCATCATGAGAACAAGTTAAACTATTGTTAAGATCGTCACCTTTCAATAGTAACCATAATCAAAACATCAATAAAAGATCGTTACCTCTCATGATGTTTCTACAGAATCATGTAGTAACTCACATGACATCCACCATGAACCATATCAGATGGTGAATCCACCATGGATATTCCCAGAGGGTGGAGCACGGGCTTTCAACTCAAATTTCTCTCTCACAAAGAAGATAGCATTAGAAGGAATTTCACCTTGAGCTTCTCCCTCACAGAGAAGAATTCATCAAGCAAATATCAATTTGTTGTCCTTTTCATCCAAGATTGCTTATGAGGAACTGTCAAACTCACTCTAAATCTAATATCAATCTTCTGACCTCTTGTTAGCAACTTGTGTCACGCTCATTGGTTCAACATGTATCCTTCTATCTAGAAATGTTATAGTCTAGATATTTGCATAAAGGCCTTCCAGTCTACATACATGGAACTTCATCTCATGAATCATAGTCCTCTGACTGCTACAGTTTCTTAATCACTAGAGAATCAATCTTGACATGGTTTACTCTCTCTTAATCGATATGACCAAGATCCTCCAAAGTCAACTGAAGCATATCCTCTAGTTGCTCCCTTTTTCATAGAAGGATACCATGCTCACATAGTTCCAATTATGAAAGATATCTTTCTTCGAAGAGACTCTTATCATCTGATAGAATTTACTTACAGTTGAAGGTACTAGATCCAAGACCACGTTGGACCTACTATCATACAATCAAGCCCTAGACCAGACAGCTATATGACCATCTTGAGATTTAAACAAAATCCCCTCGCAATTTGCTCCCTCTAATTTGGGAAAGCCCTCGTCTCAACTTTTCTTTATAATCCTAGATGTTAACATAACCTCAACAAATGCCTTGGTGGCATTCCTAATGCATCATTCTTCTTTTCCTCTCAGTTGTTGGTGTCATAGCTTCTGTCTCTAAATTTATTCTTCACTAAATGACATCCATTTTCAAGGAACTCTGTGATATAGTCCACATTCCCTCCATGTGCTTTCTTAACAACGTCCATACCCTGCTCTATAGCATCCATTTTTTAGCTTGAGCTAGGAGGGCACTATATAAGGTTGTGGATTGTAGCACTACACCTGCCAACAACATTTCCATTGAATTTATTTATTTATTTGATGTTGTTCCAACATACCCATCTGTATGTCTCAATGACTGTAGCGTCCCCTGGGATCACATTGTGCTGAGGCACTCTAATCCAATAGTCAACTGTCCGGTTTGTTCTTTTAATGGATGTCTAAACTCTACTTTGAAACTTTTGTATTAGCACAAGCTTAATCATATCTTAGTGTAATTATTGTTTCTGATATTTTCCAAATTACAGATTGTGTTCCAGCTTAGGAGCTTTAGGAGTTTGTACTGAAAATCTGCATCAAGCCCAACAAAACTTCTTCTGTGTATATTAAAACACAATATGCCTATAAAACCTCTAACGATGTATATGATATGTAGTTGGAAATACCAGATATTATCTATGTTCTATTATTCCTCATAATTTCTGGATGAATGAATAGGGGCATGGTGTTGACATGGACAAAGGTCAATATTGTCATAGCACATGTTGGATATGTGATCTGAATACAGCCTACAGTCTAGTAGCTCAACGATTCTAATCATGTACATTATAATTCCATATATCATCAATATATAATTATCTGCCAATCCATAGTAACATCAATATCAATGTCTTGCCATTAAAGTTTACAATCTGGAAATGTTTTATATTGCATCAATATGCCAAACATAAGAAAAGTAATATTTTTAATCCTTCAATCAAGTTGATATTGACTCCCAAAATAATGACCCTTGTAATCTTTCACATAGGAAATCAAATTATTTGCCAATATGAAAGTATGGATATCATGAAAGCGACAGTCTGCTAAGTCATACTTCAGTTCTCACAAATCTTTAATCGCCAAGTCTAAAGAAAAATATAACCCTTGACTAGATGCCACTTGGAAACATTCAAGTAAAACGCATCTGCTTCTAACAAAGTGTGAAGGCATGGATGGGGTTTCATTTGAACATTGACAAGAGGATGAATATATGGGCCAATAGTTTATAGGATGTTTCTTGGCATCAAAGTCATCGATTTAAAGAAATACATGTTGGTCGAACCAAAGTGGCACAACATCATGATCATGTGTGCATAGACATCATGTCAAGTACATCAATACTTGGAGAATTGTCCCTATGCCTACACTCTTTAAATAGATAAACTTGAGAAGCATGGAAATTCCTCAAAATTATAAATTGCGAGTTCGAGAACCCAATAATACTTGGATCATGCTGCCCTTGACTCACTCATCATGCACTTAAGGCTCCCATAAAAACTCATTTTTTTCAGCTTTGAGGTGGCACAGACAAATTTGGTGTGATGCCAATTGGAGTTTAAGAGTTTCTGAGAGGGAAGTCTTGGACTTTACGGTGCGGGAACTCAAGGTGAGCTAAGGACCAACAACTTGCTTGTCTGCATTGAAAATGAGAGCAATTGGTACCCTCACATGCCCACCAAATCCATGATCTCCTTGAACAGTAATGACTACCTCAGAATTCAAGCCATCTACCTTGAAAAAGAAATCCTTGTACCAAGAAAAGGAAGTTAAATTCGCAAGTAGGTCTTGGCCTTCATATTTCCAACCTCCAAGCACAAATGCCTCTAAAACCCCATTGCGAAATCCCCGTGCCTCTAACACCTAGACCTGTAACTTTGTTTCTGCAATACATTGCTCACATTTGTCTTTGCAAGGAGTATCTTATCCATGCACCACTTTGGACTTAAAAAAATAACGCTTCCAATGATTGTTGTAGGGATGTATCTAGTCACGGCATCGTTAGTAAGGATTTCCATGAACTTAGAATTATGCTTGATAAGTATTGAGAGACAAAATGTGTAGGCACTTTTATAAACCCTTATTTCCAAGAGATTCGATGAATATGAAGCCTTAAAAGGCGGCTTATAGCTTCGTAGTCATAGCGTGCAAAGATCCAATGGATAGTAAGAATGGCTCTCAAATGAATCGATTAAGCAAGATCCTTGGAAGGTGCACTATGAAATGGAAGATTCAAAGGATGTCAAGCAATGAGCTTGCTAGCATCAAATGATCTCCATGAATGCATACATAATCAAAATAATGATTAAGCTAAATGATATGCAAGATGCAAAGTAAGCTAACATGGATGAAAGATTACTATGTCATTCCAATTAAGCTAGATTCTCTATGCTAAATGCAAGAAAAGAAATAACAAAGCTAACCTAAATGATGATACAAGATGCTAAAAAATTCAAATGACAAAGCGACAACATAACAATAGCACAACGTAAACATGAAGAACTTTGGACCATGCAAATTTTGAAGAAGCGTGATTCAGGAAATGCTTATAAAGTAGAGTTACCTAGTGAGCTCAACAATTCATCAGTTTTCAATATCTTAGTTTTGACAAAGTATCATTCAGGAAATGCTTATGAAGTAGTGTTACCTAGTGAGCTCAACATTTCATCGGTTTTTAATATTCTAGTGTTGAAAATGAGATAACAGGAGCACCGTGGGATATTTCAGCACCTAATTCAGCTATAGAGAAGATGCATGACATCTTGGATAGTTGTGTTGGCTGAAGCACAAGGAACAGGATATATGAGGAGTATCTAGTTAAAAGGAAGAGAAGACATGTTGAAGATTCATCATGGCTATCAAAGGAGAAGGTTAACCACATTGGTTTTCTTCTAAGTACCTGAGAAGTAACATGGTCACTTCTCAATTCACCACGGGTCTCTAATGTAGGCACATCCAAGGTGTAAGAGCAATCTTGCATCACCCAAAAATATTGTCTAGTTTTTCAATAAGGGCTATCTTTGTGCAAAGTTACTATTTCTGGAAATTTACTATTTTTAGTAAATTGTCTATTGGAGCTCAAAATGTTCTAATTTCTTCCCTGGAGGTTCACTTTAATACCAACCTACCAATAAAGTTTCATTGTAAGATCAAGTCTAGTTTTAAAGATACTGAGAATTTTCGATTTTCGTGGAGGGGTACAGAAATTTTGAACTCAATTTTGAAGGCTTTAGAGACTCTAAAAGGAGTCAAACCTTGGCATGAGTAGCATTTCGAATCCATTTCTTATAGAGCACTTTGCTCCATTTCCAAAATGGAATATAATAACCAATCGAGTCAACGGGTGAAGAGTTATGGTCTCTGGAAGTTGCACTGGTTCGAATAGAAAAATGAAATTCTTTTCAAAACCAATTTGAGTTCTAAAAGTTGTTAGGGGCCTATTCCAATGTAAGAAAAGATAATAGAATTTTGGGGATGGTCGGCCTCAAAAGTAGGGTTTAGAATTTCTAGAACCTTCCTGGGCAATTAAAATACCCTTATTTAAAGAAGGCTCGTAGGGTTATTTGTAACAATTCAAATAGTGTATATGGTAGCTCTGGCTTGTAGATCATTGTAATGAAAATGTCCATATGGCTATAGCATGTCATATTTTTTGTGCCCTATTATTCTAGATAATAGAATGCGAACTTCATGTTCTTGCAATTGTTTGATTCTTGCATTTTGTTATTTATTTCTATATTTTGTTGTGTGTGTGTGTTGTGTTGTTAACAACAGTACCCTTTATCACTTCCACTGAGTTAAATTTGGAGAAGTTAAAAGAAAAGATAAAAGTAGTCTACTTCAGAGACGTGAACTCTTTTGAGAAAAGTCGAATGTATATCTCTCCCTTATGATGTCCATAAATGATGTACAAAGGCATACTTCAAACTGGGACAGCATATTGGATACCTGCATGGAGAAGTTAGAGGTCACTGAACTACAACATAGCAGCCTACCTAGTTTTTCCATGAATGAAGTTAGTGTGATTATGGTTATGCTCATTGAATTTTCTAGAAGGGGGAAGGAAAAGGAGGTTGTAATGAACCCTTGCTGAATCCTGCAAACACATAGTAAGCGTTAGTAACAAACTTATATGAAATTCAATTTGAACATAAAATTACAATGTTAAACCACTAAATTACCCCATTAAACCCATTGCTAATCTTTGAAGAGACTCCTTAGAATTACTCAACCCTAGTCAAGTATTGGTCATGAAGGAGCATCTAATTAAGGCCTCTAGGGATCTCTAATTTAATCACTTGGTAATGATCCCTCCTTTACCCAGGACCTCTGTCATATGCATATGTCTACCCTTACAATATATATATTGTCTTCCTTAGTTTCTCTCTAAAGAAACTACTCTAAAGAAACCTATAGTTTCTCTCTAAAGAAACTCAAATCTTTTTCCTGTTTATGGATATCTGAGTTTCCTAAGAAATCAGATGATTCATGAATTTGTCCAATGTCCCTCATGGACTTAATCAGAATGCAGAATCTCTGTCTCCTTTCTAAAGAAACCATTATTCCTTGCCTTGTACCTTGACAGTGAATACTTTCTTTCTGTTGATAAAGCTTGTGACAATTGTTTGTAGAGAAGTGCTTGTTTGAGAATGCAATATATTCTTCGTTATAGGTGCCAACTCTATAAAGTTGTAAGGTTTGTCGTCAGTGGAGAATAACCCGAGCTCAACCCCTCTTCTCTTATACGTATTGTTTTGTTCTCAATGTTGTGCTATATATAAGTTGTTATGTTTGTTTTTCTAATTCCCTGTATGCAGTCCGCTGACCTTCCAACTTCAACGTCGTTTTCCCTGCCTCATGTCTTCCTTGTCGTCTAGCAGTTATATAATTATTGGTGGAGTAGGCTCTGCCCACGCGAATGTCTTCCGTCAATGTTTAGAAATTATTATCTTCTTGCAATCGTTGGTCTCTGCCTGCGATCTCTCTCCACCTCCGCCTCTCCTTTTGCGTTTCTTGTTCTTTCTCCTATTCCCTTCGAAACTCCATAATACCTCATTAATATATGACGCGAATGGTCTCGTTCCTCCAATCGGCACCGTTTCTAGGTTAGCATCAATTGTTTATACATTCGGCTGCTAATAAAGATTACCTTAAGATCTTAAATATCGAATTATTATAATCATCAATCTTTTAATATTTATTTATAATGATCAATTTTAATTATCATTATTATCTTAATTATTATTGTTATGATTATGATCTTATTTATTACTTATAATGATTATTCATTTGCTATTATTAATTTATTACAATGATCATGCAATTATTCTTATCATTATTTCAATTATTTAGTTTATTAATATGTTTAATGGATATATACAAAGAGGCTATTTTATTTCTCCTTCATAATTACAAAAATATGAATTGCAATAGGAAACTTCATGGTTTATCACAGAGGTGCATCTCTTGGATAATGAGTCATACAATGACTAGGCAGCTTTCGTTTTCCTACTGGTCCTCGAGCCATAGAATTTTCTCATTGGCTTATTTTGTGGTGCTTCTTTCTCATTGGCTATTTGCGGTTTCCCTAATCAAGGTTTTTAATAAATTAATTTGGACCATGGATTTCAAATCAATCCTGATGATTCATTGTAACTGGAGCTTCTATATAAACCCCACTCCTCTCATTTGGAAAGGGAGATTGCTAGAAATTTTTGCTAATATACTACCAACTTTTCTCTACTATTCATTTTTGTGTTTGCACGGTGAATACTTGTGATGTTTTTTGGAGTATTACATGGTGATCTATATTCCTTACTTAGAATAGATTTGTTTTCAAGAATCTAGTTAGAATTTGCTTCGAGTAGTTTAGTGGGATGAGTAATTTGTGAATGTATCCTTTCTTGGCTTGATGATAGACTAAACCGCTATTTGCTTACTGATTGTAAGTCTTGTCTTGCATGGTCAAATGACATTATTATGAGTTTTTATTCCATTGGTAGTTTCTCATTTTATTTACATCCATGGATGGGATTAATGAAAATGGTAGTAGTTTGAATGTCATTTGAATACACCTTACAAGGTTGCACTTGGTGTGTGGAGTGGATGACAAAGCTACATTTAGTAAAGTCCAAGGATATTCACTCTTCCTTGCATCTATAAGTTGAAGTAGAAATAACCTAGATTGCTAAGTATGATTTCATTCCGTAAATTAGAAGTTGGAATATATTTTCGTTTCACATTGTGAAGCTATGTCATTTGAAGTCAAGTTGACAAAATCCTAGTGAACAACGTAAGTCCCCTCGTGATACTAGCATATCACATTATTATCACTGAGTATCCACCATTAAGAAGGAAACTTGGATATACCTTTATGATCTTTCATTGCAATATTTAGCATAAGTGGTGTCTTTATTTAAGAGAGGATTTACTATTCGGTGTTTTATCCTAAAACATTGAGTGTTATATCCTACATGCTCTGTTACTGATTCACTCCCCCAACCCCAGATGCAAAAGTAGATGTGTCCAGAGGCAGAGGCAGAGGCAGAGGTGGATGCTCTTTGGAAGCGCCTAAGAACTGCATCCCAGTGTTGTGGATGCCCTTATGAGCACCTCTCGCAGGCATTCAGGTAGCAAATGATTTAATTTTGCAGGATTTTGACCAGGTCGATTATGCCTTGGCAGCAGTAAATTTGTCAGGTGAAAAACATTGCTGAAACAACCATAAGCATGCATCCAACTTGGCTGTTATGTCCATCAGATACACAATTCCCGCAGCCTTTGCTTCTTGCAAGAAGGAAATCACAAGTATTGCCACCATTCTCACTCTTGCAAAGATCATGTGCTCCATTTTTCTATCCCACCAAAATGTCCTATGATAGAGTTTATTAAGAAGTCAAAGATGCATTGATGGAATAATCAGTGGAAGGAGAAGCACACATGCAAGATAAGATCAGTTCACCAACCCAGATTTTAATTAATGGTTTGGATTAAATGAAGTAGAATAGAATCGTGAACACCAAATAAGGTTTGAGAAGAAGTTTTATAAGATTTTGAATTTTTCAAAGGTATAATTGAAGTCGTTATTTATTTCTGGTGTACTTGGTCTCAAATGAACCTTTTGAATTTGAATATGCTTAATTTTGAAAGATATTCACGTGAGATCTTTTCCTTTAAAAAATATTATTTTCGTTGTTTAATAGTTATCTTGATCAATGTAGTGTCATACTATAAAAAAAAAATATTTTCGTTATTTAATATTTATCTTGATCAATGATGTAGTGTCATACTATCAAATGATTTAATTTTGTATATTTCTTCCACTTCTTTGCGCATATATGTGTGTGCGTGTGTGTGTCTGTGTGTGTGTGTGTGTGTGTCTGTGTCTGTGTGTGTGTGGACACACACATCCATCCAAAACCCCCAAAAGTAACAGTTGCACATCTGCACACCCGCATCCGCACCCAAATCGGCGACTTAGCCTGTATGTTGTAAGGGTATACAACTCACACCAAGAAGTAGTAGCAAAGAAAATCATCTCACTGTTTTAGGAAAGAGTCAAACATACATGACTCATATGACTTCAAAATACACCTGGAAAAATGAAAACTGCCAATACTGACCAAAACAATTTGGGTTAAATCCAACTGGCCAAATATAATATGGGTTATATCCGACTATCTGAGTCATGCATGATGCTGTGAAGAATTACATAGGAATCTCGACTCTAATGCAAGACAACAAAAAATACAACCTAGCAGATAGAAGATGTCCAAAGCAATACAATTAAACCTACAGGTACTATAACCAGTTTGGTTCATAAATTTTGGACAGGCAAGGTTTGTCTGGCTTGATCTGAATTTTTCAATTTCTATTCATTTTACAGATCTTTTGAAAATTCTTGCCTTCCAGTTTGTTTAACCTCGCAGATGAATTGAATGTTTTGAACCTGGTAACTATGGTTAGGAACTTAAGCCTACTCTTCTGATCATCAAATTGTCTATCAATCTGTCAAAAGACGCATCTAGAGATTCTAAGCTCATGGATGCTTGCAGTTTCAATCCTCAGCTGTATGCCTCACAAGTGAACTGAGGAGATGGCCAATGCACATTAAGTATTATTTCTTCCATGTGAGGTTCATATATCCACAAAGGCAATAATTATCTATTATTACTAATCTTCATCAGATCTTTTAATATATTTATGAACTTCCATCAGGAGAGCCTCAGAAATTGAGCTTCATCATATACTAGAGATCTTCAGAGCTGAAATATTTTGTCTCTTCCACTCTATAAGTGATTTTTCAGAGATCTTTATTCATTATTGCATCTAACACCAAATATTACTGAGGAACAGAAAACAACACAACTAATCATCCAAACATGAACAACCTTAATCAAAATATGAGCATGCAGAAATCAACATTTTCTATGTTACATTTCTGAAAATTTGCAGCATACATGTAAATCTTTGCATTACAAAGTAAAGACCATTTGCAACAATTTTTATCAAGTGTAGCAATCAGTCAAGATGTAAGATGATTATAACCTGAAGAAATACTGTGCCACGTTCATAAGCATGTCGATTTATTCTTCGTTTTGTCCTTGAACTGCAAGCATCACAAGTAAATGACACTAACAAACTTCGCCGGGGTAGACTTATCTCCAATTTGTGTATCTGCATGATTATTGATCTGTCACTAAATAGAAATACACAAAAGACCTGGATATGTGAACTTTTGCTTAACATAGAATTATCACATTCATTGAGCTCCATCTATTTAAATATAATACATTCGATGAGACAATAGTAAGTCTTCGTGACTAACCCAATATATTAGAAATTTTCTTCAGGTATCTTAGTCATACATAATATGATTTGCACCTTCGTATGAGATATCACAGAATGTCGTTAATAAACTATTGAGAAGAAAATTCTTCCTAAACCTAAATTGTGCATACATGTCCATCAGTATAACACCTAAAAATATCCCACCAGTAAGAAATGAGAATTACTCCAATAGTAAGACAATTGTTTGAATGGTCAGAAGTAATATGAAGATTGCCTTCAAATTCAAAAACCTATGTGATGGAATTAATTTTTGTCTTCCAGACTACAAGATCTGTCATGTTACATTCTAACATTTACAAGCAAATGCAACATCTTAGTTCATATTCCACAGGGGATTTAGATTTGGATGGTCCTGAAACAAAGACATTCCTAAAACAAATGAAATAGGGCAACACTTACCCAGCAAGGAGATCTTTGGAAATTGTTCTATCATCACCAACCATATGACTTAAATTCATTTGGCATGCAGATTTTAACATATTATTATTGCTTTACAGTTTACTCAAGTTCAATTTTGCATTGTTTCATTCAAAATTTGCATAGGAAATAAGAATACTTTCTTGAATTGAACACTATCAAAAATATGCAAATTGCAATACACTCAAAGCAGCTTGAAACAAGTCTATATAGAACCATCAAGGAGTAAAAATTCCACAGGAAAATTTGCAATGCTCAAGTATTGGGTATTGTTGCATGCTTTGTTGCACTCACCATAATAGAATAAAATAACAAGTATTCTATCCCTCCTCTTTAACAAGAAAACCTCAAATGCTAAACAATGTGACACTATGTGATCAAATAAGGCAACCCAAGGTTCACAATGTGAACATGCAATTTTGTGTTGGATATATACTTAGTGAATTGAAGTGATATTGTTCTTAACATAGAAAGGGACTTACACTATTTATTCCTACATCTATCAAAAAAAATTCTCTCAAAGCAGTTGGAACTTATTACTTAATTGATTTGGAGTTCAAATAAGGGGTAAAATGGATAAGGGTTTAGAGAAATCTAATCTACTTCTACACCTAATGACAGTGATGATAAAGGCTAACACTTTGATTAAATGGATTCCTTAAACCAAGCTTTTCTTCGCCATGAGGAAACAACTATGCAAAACTAATGCAATCTCCAAATGTTAAGTATTGTCATATTGTAATCATTTATCTATATACTTAATACTGTTGCAATCCAATCCACAATGAACTAGTGCTCAATGAGATTCGGAGTAACCATACACTACAATTTTCTATCACCAAACTACAAATGGTATGAGCCAATGAATTCATGACATATCCATACATTTCTCCATTGAAATCAATGAACTTCAACTAAAAGTTCAAGAAGTAGAAACCATGCAAAATGTTGAAACAACACACAAAAAAAATTGTATCTTAAATGAAAATCACATTAATTTCTACACAGTCTTCGAAACAATTTATATCTCCTATTGCTACTGCTACTTATTTGCTCCCAATACTAATGACTAATCTTCTAATGACCTTAGAAATGAGAAGGCCAAGTCTTTTATAGACATTTCAATTACAAATGACGGGACCAAACTGATTCTAAATCAATTCCCAAGATATTTCAAAGAAAACCCAGATTACAGTAGCTTTTATTAAGGATCGATCAAGTTTTGAAGGGCCCCAAAACACTTTAGAGACTAATTTTGACAAGATCTAGAACACACAAACCAATAGCTGCAAAGAAGAAGGCATCATCTAGCAACACCCTTGCCTACAACAATACATTAGCAGCCTAAAAGGTATTTTCAATAAAAATACTCTAGCTGCATCAACAAAAGGCCTAAGCCTCACACCATTACATAGGGTTTTGAAAGACTCCCTCAACCTTGGAAGGGTTTTAACAAGCTCCCCGGCTTAAAACATGGGTTTTCCATGGACCCCATAACTAGAAACAAAGGCATCTACCAAAAGACAGCCAAGGGCCAAACAACTAGGAGCATAGAACAACCCCCTACAACAGCATATTGACTCTCCCCAACAACCTCTGTCTGTCTCTATAGGAGAAGTGTTCACCTCAAAACAATGAGCAAGAGAAGAAATAGAAAACTGATAACAAAAGTCCTTGTGGCCAATCAAAGTCTCCACCTCAATAGAGCACTCAAGGATAAGCAAATGAAACGAAGTGGAAAAAACCTAAAGATAAGATGACCATTAACCACCCAAACATACAACTATCCCAAAACCACAAAAGGAACCCTTAACCAAAAACCACCACCAAGCCTAGCCTGAACAAAGTCTATGCAATCAAGGAAAGAACACAAAAACACAAAATAGAGTTGGATATGAAAAACCAGGAAAAAGATTTCATACCCCAAAAGAAACAACAAAAGAGAGAGATCTTTGTCATGCCTTTGCTCACCGCCACCAGAATGCCAATGAAATCCACAAAAAAAAACTCAACTTCCTCCACAGCATCTCCAAAGACAGAAGTAACTCCACATACTCTCTACAAAGAGGTCCTTAGGAACAAAGAAGGTAAGGCCAAAGGAGAGAAAGAATCAACTATAAGAACAACTCCCGTGATACCCATATCCCACCAAGCAGCAACCTAGAAGCTTCAACTCCACTCATAGCAAGATCATAGTCACGAGAAGAACAAGAAGTTCCTCGAACAAAACCAGAAAACCCACCAAACCGCCCAAGCCAAATGCGAACAGTGGAAGAAGGTATAGTTGCAAAGGACAATACCAAATAGGCCATAGAGAGAACTAACATTGCAGCCACAACTGTAAGATCTAAACCAATAAAAAATTGTGGCTCTCTGAAAGGCACCACAAGCACATCATCATCTAGCATAGTCATCACAACAACCCAAGAATGCATAACCCTGCCATATAAGAGCGGAATGCTTTAACAAAAGCAAGAAAGCCCTCAAATAGTAGAACAACACCACGGATTACATTCACATCATCCACCTGGGTCAAACTATTGTTTGTCACATGAAGACTTTTCTAGTGGGTTTTCATAATTTTTTCCCTTAAAAAAAATTCTGATGGGTTTTTACAATTTTTTCCCTTAAAAATTTTCAGATTCTATAATTCGCATAGTTGCATGGGATTTGCTTCATTGGTTTTATAAATTTTCTACCAAAAACTTATCTAGTGGGTTCATAATTTTTTCCTCTAAAATTATTTGGTGGGTTTTACCAATTTTCCTCAAAAACGAAGTTTTGTATTCTATTATTCATGTCTCAAATTCTAGGTTTTGATTAATTTTTCACCTCAAAAATCATGCTAGGTTTTGATCAATTTTTCAACTCAAAAGTTGTGTTGGGTTTTTGTCGATTTTTCTCCTATAAATTTTTGTGGCTTTTTGCAGTTTCTTTTGGGGCATCATGCTCATCTGCAAAGTTTGGAGCGTTTGCCCATTTTTCCTCAAAATTGTGCTAGTTGTTCTCAGTATTTGTCTCTATCTCCAAGGAAGAGCATCTTCATTACCCAACATCGGGTTGGTTGTTTTGTGATGATTTATGGTCAGATGTTTTGCTGATTTTGGGAGGGTTAATGGCAAACTCATCTAAGTGTCAGAGTCAAGGCAGGCTCTTGTCTCTTGTTGTAAAACATTTCAAAGAAGGGGACACTCTTCTCTGCACTTTTCTGGATGGATTTTAGCTATTCTTGGTTATTAACATTTTGCAGATCCAAGTAGGGTCTTAGTAGCAACAAAATGTTTTGCAGAATTTGCAACCAAAAGACAAAAATTAGACAATGACCATTAAGGGAGGGTATTAGAAGATTGTCACGTTACTTTAATGGTCATCTGAGTTACTCTTCAGCTTATTAGGTAGTTTCTATTATCGTCTTTAGTTCATGATTGCTTCTTTTAAAAACATCGTCTTTGTAAATCTATATAAGGAGCTTTCATCGATTTTTCTCATAGAAAATTATGGCTTTTTGTAGTTTGTTTTGGGGCATCATGCTCATTTGCAGAGTTTGGAGAGTTTGTCAATTTTTCCTCAAAAATCATGCTATTTGTTCTGGCAAAGTCATGGCAAACTCGTCTCTTTTTGCAAAGCTTTCTAAAGAAGGGGGCATCCTTCCTTGTTATTTTTTGGATGAATTTTTGGCTTCTTGGTTATTAACATTTTCCTAATCCAGGGAGAGTCTCAGCAGTAGCAAAATGTTTTGAAAAAATTGTGACCAAAGACACAAGTTAGACAATGAGTCAATGACCATTAAGGGAGGGTATTAGAATATTATAATGTTTCTTTAAAGGTCATATTAGTTAGTCTTTAGTTTAAGTAGTTTCTATTTTCATTCACAATTATTTTTCTTAGAAACATCATCTTTGTAAACCTATGTAAAGATTTTTCATCTCCTTCGTTTAAAACAACCACAACATTGATTTACCAAATAAACTTGTCTCACCCATTCTCTAAGAGCTAGGAGACTAAGAAACCCAAAATAACTGCCAAGCTAAGGACAACTAAATGAAACACTAATAGAAGCCCAAAAAAACAGAGGGTCCCCATTTCCAATGGAGTGTATATGCTTACAACACAGCAGAAATGAGCATTTTTTATATTGTACATAGCTTCTCTCTAAACCATTGGCTGCATAGTCTCTATGTCTTGTTGCTTCTCCTACTTCCAAATAATCAATCTTCTCTCCCAAGAACCAGTATCTTCTTGACTCTTTCACAAATGTATGTACACACGACCATAACCTCCCCAACATTCATAAAGCTTTACAACCTTAACGTTGCAACCATGTCTTCTCCAGAGGAGCTAAACCATCATCTTCTCACTATTACACTCAAAAAGTCTTTTGCATGTGAATAAATACTATGTCAATCACACATCTAATAAATTAATTTTCCAACCAGTCAAGTACATTGTTTGCATCCTTTAAAACAATCGATCATCCAAGCACTCTAGTGCAGCAGTTACATTTTCTTGAGCAATTAGTCTTCCAATCAATCTAGTGCATTGATTGCATCATCTAAAGAAACTACTCTCCCAACCATCATGATATCCAATTTATTGACTCATGTCCCAAACTTCATATAGCCATTTTGTATTGTCTAAATGCCCAAATGAGAGAAACCAATTTTTTAACATATTTTCCACCTCAATGTTGAGTTTCTCCTACTTGAACATACATGGAAGGACGCCATCCACAAAGGGGTGTGGCCACAAAGTTAATACACCCACAAAGTGTTCTAAGACATAAAGCAACATCAGCCACAAAGAGACTTCTGAAACATTTCCCATACAGAGACATCTGATGCATTAACCACTGAGTAACTTTGGCCCCAAAGTGCAATAACTCATAAGTAGACTTCCTAAAGGGTATTCAACCAAGAAGTAACTCTTCGCAACTCATCCACCAATGGACATCTAAGACATTCTGCATAGACAAAAATTTGAGAAGTCAAACACAAAACTTTAACCACAAAGGGATGTCATCCATATTCAAAGTTATCCACCTTACTACTAAACATCATTCAGCTCAACCTTGCACATCCTTCATCTCAAATATTGGATGATCAAAACAAAGGCCTAGAAAACCAAAAAACTACTTTCTAGTTCTTTTTAATATAGATTTCCCAAAGTTTTGCAATGTTGATCTCAAGCTTGCCTTGGTCAATTTTTCTATCCCTAATGAACTGTTTGGATGTCACCCACTAGAGGACAAACTGGATGTTTCCAACAAAGGGGCATTTCAAAAGTCAAGCAGGAAAGGACACTGACCAATGGAGGATGTTAACCATCTCCCACATCATGCAGTTGGGGCTTGAATGTTATTCATCTCAATGTTAGTCAACCAGAACGAAGACATAGACCAAGTTCCAACAAAGGCCTAGTTTCTAGTTCTTTTACAACAATATAATCTTCATATTCTATAGTTTCTTCTAGATCCTAAATGTTGATCTCAAAATTGTCTTGACCATTTCTTCTGATATTTGGTGTCTTCAGCCCAACATTCTTCTTGTCCTTAGCCAACACTAACATCAAGAACTCGCCACAATTCATTTGATACAAAAGAAAGATGATGATAATAAAATGATGTTTGCATTATAGCATATAAATTCATATAGAAAAGAAAAGAAGATAACGTTCCACATTTATGAAGGTGAATCAAGAATGACAGTTGAGTGTAGCAGAAAGCAGACAACAAATTGATATTGCAGCACAAAACTACACTAATAAGATTAAAAAGTCTTCCCAACTATTAGATCAGCTTGTCAACGGATTAGCTATTTCTAACCTAGCCCAAGTTTGAGTATGCTAGAAGCACTTTAACTCTATGGCCACTCTTAAAACCTAGCTTTGGCTAGTCATTAAGGATCTGTTTGGTTGCGAGCATAGGAATTGAGAATACGAATGCATTTTGAGCATAGGAATGGCCTATTCCAATAACAGCTATTTTTTGGAATGGGTATAAGCTCATTTTAGTGGCAAAATGGGAATATGTATTCTTATTCCCTATTCCAATTGGTGCACCGAACGGAAAATAGAAAACATATTCCAAATTTTCTATTCCTATTCCAGCAACCAAATGGGCCCTAAAGTACATAGACCTCGTCATAGGGATAAATCTGGGATTTACTATACTACCGAAAATTGGAAAAAGTGCCTACTTTGATTAAAAAATAGGGATGCCTAGATGAGGATAAAAAAATTCGGCTGGCAAATATTTCCCCAAATTTTGGAGATTGCAATGGGATGGCTATAAAAACAACTCAACAAAGTTAACAATATAGCTTCTGGATTAGGAGGACAAGCCGACAAATAGATATCCACATGAATTAACTTATCTACTCCACAAATAGTACTATAAGAATCTATACTAAACATATTTCCTGTAATAGTACAGGATCCCATAGCAGTTACATATTTTGGTTCTGGTATTTGCTCATATAATCTCACTAGAGGAGTTGTTTTTATGGTAACAGTTCTGGCTAAGCAACTGAGATTTGAAGCAGATTTTTTGTGTCGTATCTACGATGGCAATCCTCCCCTATCTTAGAATGTATTTTTTTTAAAGTTGAGCATTATACCTTATGTACCAAATGAAGCAGGTTGTCCAGTCCTGAAAAAGGGAGCAGACCTCCAAATCTCTTTTGACTTCTTGAACATTGGGGTCATCACCTAGACCCCTCAATGTGCAAATGAAAAAAACACTAGGAAAAGGTGAAATGAAAGGGGATACATCCCTTACTATGGAATGGGAACTTATTTTGTGCCTAGGTACTTCTTAGTAAACTCATGTTCTAGTCTTTCAACACTAGCCTTGCAATATTATTTGGTACATGCTTCATCTACCAAATATTAACAAGCGGTCAGGTCATGTGCTAAAATAAGATTTCCTTTCACTAGTGTATCATATATACTGTGGGAAAACCCTGAAAAACGATGCAACTCGCTCCATCACCTTTTTTAATGTTGATATAGAAATCTCACATTGTGGGAATACTCATGCCTATAGCCAATTGTTTAGGTACATTCAACGATGGGTGAGGACATGCCCCCAATTTTCTACATAATCTATTTTTATTCAATATTTTGAAATATTGACAATTGTGTTCTAAAAATAGTTTGGGAATGCAATAATTAGTATCCAAGCTTCAATTGATTCTTATTTGTGGCCACAAAAACATTGATTCTCATTACATGCTACATATGGGGATGTCCTTCTAAGGGATATTGCGTGTATGGCCAAAGAAGATACTCAAATTGATGATGAAAATAATGATGAGCATGATGATATTGAAGATGGTGAAGTGGATTTAGAACTTGAATTGGTGGCTTCCCTTGCTGAAATAAAGAAACTTAAGAAGAAAATTCAGAATCTCATTTGACTGCTCCAAGAAGAGTTGAAGAATCAAATTGACATGAAAGAGAAGAACATAAGAAAATTGGAAGCTGAAGTTCTCTACTAAGAAACATTGGAAAATCTACACTGTTGTTAGGTCAAGAAGTGGCAAATAACAACAGCAGCATCTCCTAGGACAATCTACTTTCTTCACAAAAATCTTCAATTGAGAAGAGTGGCATTGATCTTGAAATTGGTCAATGCTCTATGTCTCAAGAAAAGGAACTGCATTTTTCAAATAGTGAGAACCGTATCATCATCAAACAAGACCATTTGAAAAAGGTGAATAAATCTTTCTTCTATGGCTATTGCTCCTCATGTAATTATTTTGGACACAAAGCCACAAATTGCAGATTTTTTACTAGGAGAAAATCTTACATCTTTAACATAAATTCATTTGGATCTTTTGGTAAATATAACATCATTTGTTATAGCTGCAACAACTTTGACCATGCTGCAAAATTTTGCAAGATTAATAGTGCAAGGTCATCTAACAATGTTGAAGCAAAAGAAAAAAGAAAGATTACTAAAGTTTGGAGGAAGAAGAATCAAGAGGTATCTCTTAAAGTTTTGATTGTTTGAACTGCTCTTCTTGCTAGAAATGAAAAGCATATATGGTGTGTAGATAGTGGATGTTCTAGACATATGACTGGTGATTTGAATAGTTTCATTCTATTAAGAAAATGAATGGTGGAATGGTCATATTTGAAGGTAGTTCATCTGCTGAAGTTGTTGGTATAAGAACTCTAATGTTAAATAATGGTGAAATTAAAGTAGAGGATGTACTTTACGTCAAAGGTTTGAAACACGACTTGTTAAGTGTAAGTCGGCTTTGTGACCAAGGTTATGATCTTGTTTTTAGTTCAAATTATTGCTATTACAATAATAGATAGCTTCTATTGTTAGTAATTGGTTATCTATTGTAAATATTAGAATGTTTCTAATATTTAGTTAGGGTGTAGATAACCGTTTGTTTTCTTTCAATGAAATTAGAAAGTTTATATTATTTACAATAGTTTCCTAAGGAAAAATCATTTCATTCTTTTGTATATATTCACTTCTCGGACTCTATTAATATTAAGCAAGAATTTTTTACCAATTACTTCGTAAGTTAGGCTGTAGATAACTGTTTGTTTTCTTTCAGCTAGAATAGAAAGTTTCTATTCTTTAAGATTGTTTCCTAAGGAAACATCATTTCATTCTTTTGTATATATTGACCTCTCGGAATCTGTTAATATTAAGCAAGAAATTTTTACCAATTACTTCGTAATATGGTATCAAAGTAAATACTTTAAATTTTTTCGAAAGAATTATAATTTCTTTCGAAGTTATTTGCTAAAAAAAATCGAAATTATTTCTGCAACTCTCTCTAGAATCTGATTAGGGTTTCCATTCTGAGAGGTCTAATTGTAATAAAAATCGAGACAAGAGTTTATGGCCATTTTTTCCTATATTTTTTACGTTTTCCTAAATGTAATTTGTGCCCTATTTTCACATTTTTCCTACATGCGATTTCTAGTGATTTTTCACGTGCAAACTTTAGTGATTTTCTAAAAGATCCCCGATACCAGAGGTCTTGGAAAATGTTGTTTGTTTCACAATTTTAGTCTTTGGCTAGCGTTTAGCATCTCTAGAAGACTTTGCTCAATTCTGAATTTTTTGTTTTCTTGTTGGTTTTTCAATTGTTTTTGGATTTTTGAAGATATATTTAAAAATAAAAGATAACTAACAAACAAATCTGAACTATATATAACAAACAACATTCGTTATTGAAAATACTTGACAATCTGGAAATGCCTCAAACTGTACCAAGAATGATAATCAAATTTTTGAATTCAAATAGAAAGACTGCCAATGTTGATTGCTGCCTCAAATACCGATGCCTCAATTGCAAATAATGGCTGCCTAGCTGAAAATGGGTCTCCCACAAATGCAAAGTTGTCTAGGAAGAAATCGATTGCTCCTTTGATCTCATTGTTACCAATATCTCAAAGTTCAATCACCCAAAGACTTGTTGAGGTTTGTGTCCCAACAATCTAGACTTGAGGTTTTCGTCCCAAGCCACAAAATCGCTCTCCCAAAGCAATTCCAAATATCATAAGCTTCAAATGTCAAAAGATAATGAACATTTAGGTCTTCATCTCCTTTTAACTCCTCCCAAGTGCAAATCGAACCCTAAATGAGAATTACACTTTGCACTTTATAATAAAATAACATTTTCCCAAATAAAGGCATCCAGGTTATAGGAAAAACATTACTTTATTAAAATGTCATAACTCAAAGCACCAAAAAGTCCCTGAATAGTGAAAATAGCTTATAATAATTCAAAACCTTTCCAACAAGCTATATACAAGGGCACATCTGACCAAATGAAGCCATATTCCCCTTATTACTCTGAAATGGCTATATAAATAGCCTTATTATAAATTATTTAAATACTAACTTAGGAAATATTAAAATATTCCCCATTTTGCCTTTGAAAGCCCAAACCAACCAAATAAATGTGAAACCGACCATGTCACCTAT
The DNA here is from genome assembly GCA_028749045.1 of Cupressus sempervirens. Lineage (NCBI taxonomy): Eukaryota > Viridiplantae > Streptophyta > Pinopsida > Cupressales > Cupressaceae > Cupressus > Cupressus sempervirens. The sequence goes on along the minus strand of CM053791.1, from coordinate 168,661,612 downwards.
CTGTGACTGATACCGGATGAGATGGATCAACTGGCCATCCCTTCCCTATAATCTAGGGATGCTCCTAGAAACTAGGGAACACACCCTTTCATCCTGAAACTGAAACCATGGAATGGTCCTGTGGAACCTCACATCTGGAAACCACCACATCCTCCTAAAATGTAAGGATACCCCCTAAAATCAAGGATCTGTACCCAACTGGCTCCCAACTGCCTATAAAGTCAAGCCCAGTCACTAAATATCCTGTACAAGTCTCTATCCACAACTGCTAGCCTACGAGACCCCCATGATAGGCTAACTCACATAACTCTGCTAGTCAAACTAAAGAGGGGTGATGACATTTTCACATTTTTTTCAAACGCAATTTGCAACAATTTTTTTGCATTTTTATTTAGAATCGTTCTTGCAAACACGTGGCTGGGTTTTGGGCATTTTCTTCCATTTTTTCTCCACATCTAAGGCTAGGAGCGATGTCATGTGTTTCTTAAAACCCTCGATAACAAATTTGCATCTAGAAACTATTTTTTCCACAAATCCGCCATCGATTTCAAACTTTTTCTTTAGGCCAAAACATTTCTATTCAAAACCCTAATTTTTGGGCTTGAAATTTTTTTTCTGATTACAAATTCTTGATAGGTTTTTTAAGAGCACAACTAGGTCATCGTCAGATTCTTCTGGGTGCCCAAATTTTTGAGCTAGCGGATCCAAAAATTGATTTTTCTAGGTTTTTTTAGCTCTCTTCTGGGTACCCCTTCAATTTTTTTGGGCCTTGCATTTTTTGCCTTGAAGTACTTGCCTTAACAATTTTTTAAGTTTTTTAATTGAAAAATGTGCTATGGCATCTTTGACTAATATTTTGTTCGAGAGCAATTCAAAATTCAATGGTCAGAATTATGGCACTTGGAAGCAACGAATAACAGCAATTTTTGAATATTGAAATACTGATCAAATTGTTCTGGGTGTTACATAGTATCCGACTGCCCCTGGTACTGATCAGGATACATGGGATCTGAATAATAAGGAGGCAGTGATGCTTCTCAAATTATCTGTAGTTGACAATTAGCTCTCTCAGATTCCATCCGAGAAGATAGCTGTCAAGAATCTTCATGAGCCTTCTGACAAAAGCAAAGCTTTCTTTTTGAAGAACATTTTGTTTTCTATTAACATGGATGAGTGAACATCACTCCAGGCTCACCTGAATAGGATTCAAGAAATTCGTGATCAATTGCTTGCCATTGGTCGCAAGATGGAGGAAGAGGACATTGTGGTCATCACTCTCAGGAGTTTACCCAAGTCCTACAAGCATTTTATCGAAACTCTCAGTGTCACTTTTGTTGGTGTTGATCTGAAGTTCACAGATCTTTGCACACTTCTGCTTCAACAAGATTAGTGGAAACAATAGTTCGGTAGCAATTCCAACTCTACCTCCACAGAGCAAGTCTTTGCTACTAAAACCTTTCAGAAGGATTAAGGCAAGTCTCAACAATCTTCTCAGCAGATTTCCTCTACTCCAGCTTCAGAAGGCTCCTGAAAAAAGAACATTCAATACAACTATTCCCACAAGTTTGGTCACATGAAGGTTGAATCTCGAAAACACTTAGCTGCCCAATCTAAGCAATCAGGTTTGCAACCCAAAGAGAACAGTGTAGAGAACACTGAGCAAATGGAATCTGCCTTTTATGCCTACATGGCTAAAAATCCTATAGATCATGTGAAGTCGTCTACCTGGTACATTGATTTAGGTGTCTCGTCATTTCGCCCACGGCAGAGACTAGTTCACTAACTTTATTCAGCTTCTATTATTTTTTGTGGTGAAGAAGAGTACATCGTTGTCGGCAAATGCAACATCTACATTCAATCTGTTGGGAGGAATCTCATTTTCCCAATGTGTATTACGTTCTTGGCATGAAACTAAATCTACACTCAATCAGTCAATTGCTACGACACTCTCCACAGTTGGATGTCACCTTTAGTTCACATTAGTGTAAAATCACTAATAAGGTGACTTAATCTATTATCGCAATGGATCTTGAGGATGATGATATTTTCTGACTTACTGATTATGGCGATTCTTGGGACTTAGCTATGGTTTCTCGGCGGTCTTCTATTAGCACACTTTGGCATCAAGGGTATGGGCATTTAAATGTGCATTATCTCTCTCAACTTGCTCGGGAAGAGCTTGTCCTCAAATTGCTAGAGATTCAAACTCGGTAGATTGGAATTTGTGATGCATGCTAGGCTGGGAAGCAACATCGCACACCTTTCACCAATGGAGATTCATGGCAAGCTTCTCAGGTACTTCAGCTTGTTCATGTCAATATCTACGGCCCTATGGCCACTCCTTTTGTTCTTGTGTCCAAGTATTTTATGTTGTTTGTTGATGATTTTTGTAGAAAAATGTGGATATATTTTCTTAAAAAGAAACTAGATGCATTTCGTGTATTTCAAAAGTTTAAACCTTTAGTTGAAAAGAGTCTAGAAAATATATTATTACTTTTAGGTCAAACAATGGGGGGAATTTTGTTCTAATGAATTCTCTAGCTTCTTGGATACTCATGGTATCAAACGCCAATTAACCACACCCCACACACCACAATAGAAGAGTGTAGTTGAACATCAAAACAAAACAATCACCAGGATGGCTCGATCCATGCTCGGACACAAACATGTTTTGAAGAATTTTTGGGCAAAAGCAGTTAACACTGCAGTTTATCTTTTGAACCAGTCACCCACAATGGCAGTCAAAGGTAAGGCTCTAGAAGAGGTCTGGTTAGATCGCACGCCCAGAATCAATCACCTAAAGGTTTTTGGCTCTCTTGCTTTTGTTTGGATCCCTAATGCGTCACTCACCAAGTTGGATGCCAAGAGTCAGAAACTCATGCTTGCTAGATATAGTAGTCTTCACAAAGCCTACCACATGATCAACATTGAGACATCTCGTCTCCTATACAGTCGTGATGTAATCTTTGATGAGCAACAAAGGCCATTCATGTTTGTTTCTCCTATCCCTGACCCAACAAATCAACCTATGAAGGCTCATGATTTGGGAGTTAGATTTCCATTAGGTCCAACTGATGGGAGGGCTTCAATAGCTCCTGTAGCTCCCGTTATACTAGTGATCCCTGTACAGACACCTCCAACTTCTCCTGCAGGATCATCTAGATTTGTAGATGCTTCACCTAAGCTTGATCCAGATTCTTCTGATGAGGAACCTGATCATAGAGCATCTTTGGTTACTAATGTTGGTCATTCTCTTCTTAGGCCTAAGTGGTGGGCTTAGACACTTGTTGATCTTCATGATGATGAGCTCATTGATGGGAGAACAACTCGAAAATAGCGCAAACCTAGAGTCAATTAATTTTGCTCTTATGGCCAACATCCACAGTGTGAACCTCAAACATATTCTAAAGCTAAAGGAATTCAAGAGTGGAAACAGGCCATGACATCTGAACACCAGAGTCCATTGAAGAATAACATCTAGGTTCATTCTAATCTTCCACCAAGGAAGAAACCCATTAGCTACAAATGGGTTTACAAAATCAAATACAAATATGATGGTACTTTGGATAAGTACAAAGCTCATTTAGTTGCAAAGGGTTTTTCTCAACTTTGGCACATTGATTATGAGGAGACCTTTGCTCCTACTGCAAAGATGAGCACAATCAAATTAGTCCTAGCCATGGCAACACAGTTTGGTTGAAAGGTCTATCAGATGGATGTCAAGAGTGCTTTCCTAAATGGTGATCTCCAAGAAGAGGTCTACATGACACAAGCTCCTAGTTCCAAGGCTATTGGTAAAGAACATTAGGTTCTCAGATTAGCGAAAGCTCTCTATGGCTTGAAGCAAGCCCCTCGGGCATGGTACATGAAAATTGATAAGTTCCTCAGTGATCAAAGCTTCCAAAGGAGTTCTTCAGACTCAAATTTGCACATCAAGACAACTGACAGTGACATCATCGTTCAAGTTATTTATGTGGATGATTTGATCATCACTAGAATTTCGGTATCTTTGATTTGGAGAATCAAACAGAATTTATGCCAGTCTTTTGATATGACTGACCTTGAGCTCATGCATTATTGCCTAGGTGTTGAGGTTTAGCAACAATCTTCTGGTACATTCATCTCTCAATCCAAAAATGCCAGGGTTATGCTAGACAAATTTTGTATGCAGTATTGCAAGCATCTACACTCATGGAGAAAGGTCTCAAGTTATCAGCCAAATCTAATTTCTTCTCCCGCTAATGATACTACATACAGGCAACTAGTAGGCGGCCTCATCTACCTCTCTGTTACTAGACCTGATTTCGGCTTCATAGTCAACTACATCTCCCACTTTATGACAACTCCCAAGGCTAATCATTGGATGGCAGCAAAGTGTGTGCTTCGTTATGTGAAGGGCACTTTAGATTATGGACTTCTTTATTCTCAAAGTTCTAATCCTTGACTCAGTGGGTTCACATATCTAAATTGGGTAGAATCTGTTGACAATAAAAAGTCAACTTTTAGATATGTGCTCAATTTGGGATCAGGTGTTGTCACATGGACTAGTAAGAAGCAGCAAGTAATTTCTCTCTCCTCCATAGAGGTTGAATATAGAGGGACTGTTAAGGCAAGATGTAAAGTTGTTTGGCTTCGTCGGATGCTTGGGGATATGCAAATGTCACTAGCAGAACTGACCACATTGTTTGTTGATAACGAAGGCGTTATCAAATTAGATTATCCAGTCTTCCATGAACGAACTAAGCATGTAGATGTTCACTGTCACTACATATTGTTGTCCTGCATTTTGTCATCACAAAATGTTGGTAACAGCACGAAACTTTTCCAAGCTAGTTTCGCATTTCTCTAAACTTGAATTTGATATTTAATTGTTTAATGTTGATCGATTGATCCATTTCGATTCAAATATCAAATTGTTTTATTGAAGGCTTTCATCAAGTCTTTTTCATTTTGCTTTTTGTAAAGCCTTTGCTTGATTTTTGAAGCCTTCATCGTTCGTTCTTTGCTTTTGAGTTTGTGTTTGCTTGTTTTTAGTCCTTTGGTTTTGCTCATGTCATGTCTTTCGTTTTACCCTTAGATTCGGTCTAACCTAAAGGTCATTCGGAGTTGTCAGTCAAAAGTTGTGCCCATTTTAGTGCCTCAAAAGTGGACATTTTAGGTGTAACAACACGAATTAAAAATATGATGCTATATTTTCAATTTGACATTCATTTTTTGAAAAATATAAAATTATATTCACTTTTTGTTATGTCTTTAAGTTACTTTAACTTCAAATTTATAACTTAAAGTGACTATAGTGCACTTTATGTTATAATTTTAAGTTGAGTTAATTTTTCACTTAAAGTAACTATATAACTATATAGTTTCATTTTAAATTTTTTGTTTTAAAAATCAAATGCTTATATAAATGTTACTTTAAAATGATGTTTATATATTATAGTTCAAAATATGATAAATAAATATTTTTTTTGACCCATTTTGTAACATTTTTTATAATTTTAAGTGAATTAAATGACTTAAAAACTTCACAAGTGGACATTTTATATACAATAACATGTAAAATCTATCAAAAGTGGACTTTTTACATGCCATTGCATATAAAGTCTACTTTGGTAGACATTTTTGATATCATTACATCAAAAGTTCACCATAAGTGGACCTTTTTGATGCTGACATGAAAAGTGGAGTTTTCATGCTTATGCATCTAAAGGGTGAGTTGCATTTTAAAATATGCATTCCCCTCCAAAAGGTCTGATTTTCACTTGGAAGCATATATTAAAATATGCATTGCACCTAAAAAGGTTTTATTTTCACTTGATGCATATTTTAAAACATGCCATGCACCTAAAAAGCTCCGATTTTGAAGGAAAGCATGTCTTAAAATATGCTATGCATCCCAAAAAGTCTGATTTTGAAAGGAAAGCATACATTTGGCCTCCGAAAACCCGATTTTGCTCATAACTTGAGATTTTCTTGGTGGAATTGCATGAAATCTTCTCCATTGAAGACGTTTTTCCTTGGCAATGATTTTCTTTGCATCAAGAATGGATTTAACATGCTGAAAATTGTTTTTGGAGATCTTTTGCTCATAACTTGAGTTTTTCTCAATAGATTTGCATGGGATTTGTTCCATTTGAAATGTTTTTGGATGGCAATGAGTTTCCTTGCTTTTAAAATGGATTCATTTACCTCAAAAACATTTTTGAAACTTTCATAATGAATCACGTTTTTGAAGAAATTTGCAAAAAAAATCCATTTTTAGTGCATGTTTTCCCTCCCAACCAAATCGATTTGGCATCTTTTGGAGATTACATTGCATTCTAGTTCACATTTTGAGGTTTAATGATCAAAACGTTTTGATCTTGCAACATGAAGAAAAACGTTTTTTGCCAAAAACCTCTTGCAAGCATGAATCTTCAAAAACGTTGGATCTTAGAGTGTTTTTAGAGCATGTTTTGGCATCTTATAACAAGAATCCCTTGTTTTCTACCCTCTCCTATTCAAATTTGCAAAGTTGGAAAAGGTCTTACCATCTTTTAAAGAATTTTTCAACATTGGAGCATCTTTTTCCTTCATATTTGGCACTTAATCTTCATGTAAATGGACTTCTTCCTTGTCGTTTAATTCATGCTTATCTTGTTGATTTTATGCATGAAATTACTTGATGGTTGCCATTTGTGAAAATCTTGCCCATGGAAACTGCATTTTTCCTTTAAATATGAAATTTTTATTCATTTTTCATATTTTTGGTTTTTTCCCAAGTCCCAATTTCGAATTTGAGTTTTGAAGTGCATTGCATCTTAGCATGTTTGAGTTATTTTCTGAAGATATGTTGTTTCTTTTTTGTTTTGTGTTTTTTGCTTGCTTGTCGATTTTCTCCACTTGGAGAAATTGCAAGTTCTTTCCCAAGAATTTGTTTTTGCTTCATTACATGCGAAAGCATCGTCATATGCCACATTTCATTTCATCTCACAACACTTCATCTCTCACTCAACGAAATGCAATTACATGTTTTTCATTCCATTCGCCTTCCGCACATGCATGTAATATCATTTTCCACTTCCATTTTCACCTATCTCACTTTTGGCTTCCATTCGCACGACACGATTACACAAAATGTTTTACGTGTAATTGCATCCAAAAGGTTCGATTTTGATTAAAAGTCCATTTTGAAAAGTCAAAAAGATGTCATTTTCACTTCCCATGTACTTTGACTTCTCCTTTTCACCAAAAGTGACTATAAAATCATTATGTCACTTCCATTTTCCATTTCCATCCCTTCATATGCATTTGCGCTTTAGTGAGCAAATACATGTTTCCGCATCTTTCCATGCTTTCCATTTTTCATTCGCACATATATGTGAAGTGTATCCTTCATCCACATTTGCATCTCATTTCACCCTCCACCTCTCGTTACATGTTACATTTACATGTATTCATTTTTCATGCAATAATGAATTGAAAACGCTAAGTCACTTTTGAAATCAGCAATTTTCATTTGCATGCATTCCCATGCGTTTCACCTTCACGCATTCTCATTCCATTCCATTTCATTTCATCTTCCATTTTCTCACTTTCATTTCATTTCATTTCGCTTTTCATTCCATTGCATATGCATATGCTTTCTCTTTGAAGTTACTTTGACGGATTTGTGAAGTCTTCAATCTATTTTTGAATCTTCACTGCTGACCCAGAATTCACTTGTATGGAAATCTCTTCTAATAATGTATTTATGTTTTGGGATTTTTGTGATGCAGCGCAAGCACAAGACATGTCCTTGCCACCCAAATCCAAAGGCAAAATGAAATATCAATATGATAAAGAATTGGCTCATGCAACTCTTTCTTCAGTCATATCTATTTTGGATAACATGTTGGACGCTAAGATTGGTCATGTTGATGTGGCTGATTTTCTACAAAGAGTTGAAGCTCCGGCTACTCATGAAATGAAGCACATTAGGAGAAGCAACATTCATTTGGTATTCACATTTCCTATGGCAACTATAGAACCTGACTTCATTTATGGATGTGCATGGTGTTTTACTCTCAAGACAAAAACTATCAAAGATGCTGACGGCAAGGTTATCATTAGCCTAGATCCTGAGATTATAGAACAAATTTTCAAAGTTTCACATAAATCAGAATGTGCTGATTTGATTAAAGAATCATTATTGGCCAATTGGAATGAGCAAAAGAGTAATTATCAAAAGAATGTCAACCTTTACTAGTTATACAATAAAAGAAGTAATTTCTCCAGATGGCCAAAGACTGTTCATCGGTCAAATTTCAAACAAAAGTATAAGGATCTCATTATCCTTCTCAATCGGATTTGTTTTCTTAAAGATTCTACTGATTTTGAGCCATGGATGTATCAGTACATGTTTCAGATTATGGAGAATAAAGAACACATCTTCTGGGAAGAGCTTATCAGTACTGCACTTTGCCAGGAAATATGCCGTGTGGGAACATCAGTACCTTTTTACATGAATTATTCTTATGTAGTTTACATCACTGCTGCTATGGGATCTTTCTCTGGTCTTTCTACCAAAGGAGATCGTCTTCAAGTTCCTATTCGGGATTACTATGACCAAATCACTTTGGCAAATAGTAAATTCCACTACAAAAGAGTCCAAGATGCCTTTTTCGGACATTTTCGATGCTTGTTTGATAAGCAGTTGATTATCAAAAGAGTATCTAATGCAGCATGGGAGAAGGTGAACAAATACGGCTGTACTTTTCTTCAGTTTCCCACTTTCACATACTTGAGAGTTGGATATTTCAAGAGAGTCGTATACCTTACCTAAGTATGCTGCAGATCAAATCATCCTGATGGAGTTAGCTAGACAGCTCATGGACGTGTAGAGTGATCAGCATACTTTACATAGGCCTGGTTTTGGCATTACTTCAGCTAAGCCTTTGGCTATTGGCAATTATTCAATCATTTTTGTGACTAAACAAAAGAATATGAAAGCAAAGTTGCAGTTGATCACCTTGAAGAAATTCAAGACCAGATTTGATTTTAACTACCGAGAAATGAATTCTCAGATGAAAAGAGCCTACAATCATGTCCATCACATCGAAGACATCTGGATAAACATGAGGACAGAACTTGACATCATGAAGATGGATTACTGCAGATTAACCTTGCAACAAATAATTGATCTTTACATGTTGGAAATCCCTTCAGATTTCCAAGTTGAAGATGATGGCAACATTCTTGATCCAGAGTTTCATCAAGCCGGCTTTGATAAGAAATGCCCTTTTCCTATCCAATGGCAACAAAAGGAAGGTACATCTATCATGGACAGATTTCAATCCATCCTAATAAACACTAATAAATGGTTGAAAAGTAAAGGCCTTAAAAGAATAAATCCTAAGGTGGGCTTGCATTGTGGAAGTTTTGGTCCTCCTGGCAAGAAATCACAATTGGAGATTACAAGGAAAGATGGTGCCTCATCTTTTGATGCCAAGGGTTCCCTCAAATTCAAATTGAAGGGTGGAAAAGGAACAAAATCATCTCGAATTCTTGAGCCAATTCAAGAATCAGAAGAAGAATTGGAAACAGAATCTGATAAAGGAGACTCAGATGAAGAAGGGGAAATCACGATCATATCTCCTCCAAAGCCTGCACAAGCCTGTACATCTTCTATACATGAAGAACCTTTTTTGCATGAGGTTGATGATGACGTGGATTCTTTTTCCACTGTTTTCCCTCCTTCCATTCCAGTCTCAGAGGTTAATATCATGGCTCTTCCTATTTCTTTTGTTGCTCCTTGCGTCAATGCACATGAACAATATGATCACTTAGCAAATGTGTTTGAAGATTTTCTGACTCTTACCAGTGGTCAAGTTTCTCAACTTGATACATCTTTGACAGGATTTGAACTTTTCATGACGGAGTCTTCTCAACATGTTCCTATGTCTTCAGCGGTACAAACTGAATCTTGCTCAGTCACTACGGATATACAATTTGGATCAATGCCAATGGTTTCCACTGTGCCTACTTCTGCAAATGAAAGTTTCAGCCTGCCTACATGGTTGAGTAAAATAACAACAAAGAGAAGGAAAGTGGTTGTTCCTCCTAAAAATCTTCCTATTAAGAAGACTAAATTCAAATCTTTGAAAGATAAGATTGTTTCAAAAATTGTTTCCAGAATTTTGGTTGATTCTGATAAAACCAAATTTGTTGAGGTTGTTGAGCCCTTGGTAGATAAACCTGTTGAGAAACTTACTCATTCTGACTACAAGTTTACTAAGGTTGAAGTTGCAAAGCAATCACGTTTGAGTTGTTTGCAAGATGTTCAAGATGCATTGGCCAATGTATCAAAAAGCAATCATGAGATTTGGGAAAAGAAGAATCGGCTGAAACAGGAGATCTCTCGTTTGAATGAGGTTATCCAGAAACAATCTTCTCAAAGTGTTGTTGTTATGTCTCAAACATCTAAAGAGAAAAAACTAATTGACGTTGCTAAGTCTTGGATACAAGAAATCATTTCTGAAGGATTTCAAGCCATCACAGAGGCATTTGCAGTTCTAAGGCGTGTCAGAGATGAATGAAATGGAGCAAAACTTAATTTCTTCTTTGACTCTAGAAGCAGATAACTTGAAAGAAAACCTCGACCATTGGGATGAAATGGTGAAATTTGATTTGGATGCCTTGGTTTCATGTGAAATGTTCTTCAGATTTCAAGGGCTCATTGGTTACAAGGAGGAGACATTAAGGAAGTTGATCACAAAGTTGCAGGTGGCTTTTGGAGATTGTCAAGCAGTTGAAACAAGTGTTACTTGTGATTTGGAACAGTTGGGATGTCATGTTACTGATGAATCTGGTAATCTTAGTGCAACAGAGATAGTAAATTTAGAAGATACCAACAAGATCAATGCTGATGTAGATTATGAAGATTTTGGTTCACATATGATGAACAAGTTTGTTTTGTATAAATCCTTGACAAAACACTTGTTAGATACTACAGTAGCATATTCCAAAATCGTACAATCAGCATATGCAAATGCAGTAAGAGTTGAAGCCATATCAAAGACTTTGGAAATTGCTGATCTTCCGACAGTGCGTGACATCATTGTCAAATTCAAGGCACTGAAAAAAAATCTCTAAGACTGTTGTTTTGTTTTTATTTCATGTTAGTAATTGTAAAGAACGCATTACATGGAAAAGCATAATTACATGTAATGCAAGTTACATGTATGTAAAAGGATGTAATACAAGTTGCATGTGCAGTTACATATAATCCTATATTTTCTCCTATAGTTAGACAAGGTCAAAGTTGGTTGAGTTGTTCCCACTTTTTCCTTCTTTTTTTTCTCAACTCCTGTGCCTATATAAAGGAGTGCCCCTCATTGTAAAATTATCATTATCTTTTATGCAAAAGAGCTCTGAAGAAATTGTGTCTGCAAACCTTTGTTTGTGTGAGCACTATTTTGAGAGAAAGTGAATACAAAAGAGCATTTGAGACTAAGCTTTGATTAAGTGAGATTGTTATTTGTGTGAATTGTAAGCTTTGTCTATAATTCATCCAAGTTGTCTTTGATTCATATTATCTTGTGTTATTGGTAATTGTATCTCGTGAATTGAATAGAAAAGAGTTAAGAAGCAACTGAAGTCAGAGCTTTGACCAGGAGCAATTGCGAAAGTATATAGCTGGAAGCTTTGCCTGTAGCTTATATTTTCTTCTTAATTCGCAAAATAGCTAAGTATTCTTACTTTTAGGAGTCTTTGTGCCCTAATTGTAAAGTTTTCCTATATAGAAGTACGACTCGACTTAGAGCCAAACCGGTACATTTTCAGCTAGTCTTTGAGTTAGTGAAGGTTTATCGATATCATTGTTTCCAGCTCTTGATAGAAGTGTAATTAGAGATTCACCCTACCCATTACTCGCTCCACGAGTAAGTGGATTCTTTCTTTAAAGTTAAGAGGAAAGGATATTGGTAATACCCATTTTATAAACTCTCTCGACTTCTTTCTTACCTTGAGTTGATCCAAGGAACAGTGAGAAGGGAGAGACTTCCCGATAAGGTAGGAGAGACTCTGTCTCACACGCTGTGGCTAGTCATCCTATTGTGCAACTGGATTTTTACCCAAAACTATCAGTTGCAAAATATCCACCCAACACATACGACAACTAGTTGAAGACTAAACAATAGATTTACAGTTTGTTCCTAAAACGGATAAAACAGTAGACATTCTCACCAAGCCTCTTGGTCCTGATAATTTTGTCAAATTTAAAGGATAGCTTGGTGTTATGGATAGATTAACCACTAAGGGAGGGTATCACAATAATAGATAGCTTCTATTATTGGTTATTTATTTGTAATCTATTTTAAATATTAGAATGTTTCTAATATTTAAAAATAAGTTCTAGATAACTATATGTTTTCTTTCAGCTAGAATAGAAAGTTTCTATTATTTACAATTGTTTCCTAAGGAGACATCATTTCATTCTTTTGTATATATTGACCTCTCGGTCTCTGTTAATATTAAGCAAGTAGTTTTTACCAATTACTTCATAATAATTGCATTATTAGGAAAGGAGAAGAGATTATTGCAAATACTACAAGGGCAGCAAATAATCTTTATATTCTTGATGATACTAATGATGAAACTTGTTGTTTAAGTCAAGTAGAAGATGCATGCATGACTTGGGCACATTAATTTTGATTATCTAATTAAGATTGGCAAGAAGGAAGCAGTTAGAAACATGCCAATATTAGAAAAAACAGAAAACATCATTTGCAAGATTTGTCAAGAAGGGAAGCAAACAAGAGCTTTCTTCAAACCCAACAAAAACATTTCAGCTACAATCCACTAGAGCTTATCCATACAAATTTTCGTGGGCCAACTAGGACAGCAAGTCTCCAGGGTGAGGGATATTTTATGTTGTTGATAGATGATTATTCATGCATGACTTGGGTAGCTCTTCTCAAAGAAAAATCAAAAGCTCTAGATAAGTTTAAAGCATTTAAGGCTTCAGTTGAAAATGAGGTGGATTTAAAGATTAAATGTTTACGTTCAAACAATGGTGGGGAATTTACCTCTAATGAATTTGTAAGCTTTTGTGAACAACATGGGATCAAGAGACAAGTTTCAACTCCTAGAACAGCCCAAGAAATGGCTCGTTGTTTAATGAATGACAAATGAGCAAGTGATACTTTTTGGAGAGAAGTTCTCCAAGTTAAAGATGTAGCTTCAGTCGGATTGATTCGATCTGATATACATTACTGTTATCGGTAAATCATCACGTGCTATATATACTTATCCAAATTAAATAATAATAATTCATATATATTATTGTATATAATATATATATTATATTATTATACATATTATATAATAATATATATTGTATATGGTTATTTATATTACTAATATAGATAATATGTTAACTAGTGATGATTGACCACTGATACATGTGAAGAGACATGTCTCTTCCTCTCATATTTAATAAGCCTTCAAGTTGCATTTGGAAAACAATCAATACAATGGCAATAGTTAGTACATTCGCAGCGATCCTTGAAACTAACATGGTATCAAAACCAAGCTGCAAATGTAAGAAATAAAAGAAAATAATGAACATGAGAAATACAATATAAACTATCTTGGCATTCTTTGAAATTGACAATTAGCCAAGCTGCAAACGTAAGAAATGTAAGAAAATAATGAACATGAGAAAATACAATATAAACTATCTTGGCATTCTTCGAAATGGACAATTATCTTTAGGAAGTTTATCGGGCGGCAAAGATAAGTGATTGAAACAAGTGCACAGACCTTCATTGGTTCATTCTAATAGTGAGGTTGCCGATAGCCACCAAAGCAAGCTACAGGAGGACTGATGGTATATGAGTGGGAACATAATAACAGGAGTAAATGACTAAAGGGAACCATAAGAAATAAACTGGAACTGTAGGTGCATGTATTGTGCTTCTTTGTTGCCGACATGAATAAAATCTTCTTAGAGTCAGGCTGAGTTGGTCTGTGAAACATAGTGTTTGATTATAGCTCCACCAATGCAAGCTTTAAACATCGAATCTACTGAGTTGGGACTCACAAAATTAAAAGCGAGAGGTTTGTGTTGTAATGACAGTAATCTCAGCAAATTGAAATTTACAAAAATTGTCATGGGCTCTTCAGATTGATGGTTGTGACTATGCCGAAGATGGTTTAAATTTATTATTTCTAAAGTTGAACCATTGTTGTGAGGTTCTCACTCCATCGCCCCAAAATTTTGGGGACCCCCTTTTTTCGATTGCCTTGGCAAAATTTTTGGGTTGTCCAAAAAAAATTGATCTGATTTTTTGAAAATTTTACTTCTTGGACGCCTAGAGGGCTAGAAGGGAGAGGGCTAAACTTATTCTCACCCGCTTTCAACTTGATTTTCCAAAACAACCAATTTCATCCTTAGGCCGGACAAAATTTCAAAGAGCAACACTAGGCAGGATAAAATTGTAAATTTCTTTTGAAAATTTGGATAATTTTCAAAAGGTGAAATTTTGTTAGATTTGAATTTATTATTTTTTTTTTTTGGAAAATCTTGAATTTCTTTGGTGAGAAAAAAATTTCTTTTGTGAAGATGAAATCAAATTGCAAAATTGATTTTAGGCTCTAGAGATTTTTTTTTTTATCAAAAAAAAAAAAAAAAAACTAAAATTGCTTGGCAAAATCGATTAAAATTGAATTGCCAAAAAAAATTGGCTTAAATGGACTCAAATCGCCTTGAAAATTTTCAAGCCTTTAATGAAATTGGTAATTTAATATTGAAAAAAGACTTTTGGCTAGCCAAAATCCAATTTTAATGACATATTAATTGCTAAATCATCATTAAATGGAAACATTTAGCATCTCCAATGCATTATTTACTTTCTTTTTGCAATTTTGGTCTAATTGGCAATTTAAAAAAGTAAATTTCATCTTGGCAAAGTTAATTTTGGGCTAAGCATTTAATAGGGGGTCATGTCTTGTGTTGTAATTAATTTATTTTTGCTCCCAAGGTCCCAGTCGGCCAGCTAGGAAGGATGAGCAAGTAGGGTATAAGAGGAAACTCTTTCCCCTTTTTTCCTCATTCCTCACTCCCCCTCTTTGGTGCTTAGGCGATTTTTGACTTGGGGCAGATTTTTTTCTCCTTTAGGCGATTTTGAAAGGGCGGACTGGCATTCTTTTTGGTGATTTTTCTCCGTGGTAGAGATCTCCTATGCTTGGCGATTTTCTTTGTGGAGTAGATCTGCACTTTATATTGGCGATTTTTTTCATGATTAAGGGGCAAAGTTCTCATGCATGGCTAACTTCTCTAGGGCAGATCTCAAACTTTCCATTGCTAGGCTTTTTTTTTTGTAAAGTCTGATTTTGCCAAGGAGCTGCGATTTTTGCCCTAATTTGGGCGATTTTATTTGGAGGAGGTGATTGTGATCAAAGGTCTGATTTTTTGGGGCAAATGGTGGACAATTCCAAGAGCACTAAATTCTGATTTTTTTCCAGCTAAGGCCTCAAGATTTGCAAGGGGTTTGAAATTCTTTAAGTCTAATCCTAAATTCCAAAAGAAGACCCGGCTATTGATAAAGGTAATTTCAAATCATTTAGAGTTGAAAGGGGTCCTTAGCGGATTTCTCTCTTTCGTTCTTGTCTAGACATTGTCTCCCTTGGTTCTTCTCGCACTCATCATCCACCACTTTACCATCCCATCATAGGTTGACAAGATGGTAGATGTTAATGCAAGCAAGAATCCTAAGGGAACAAACACTAAGAAAGACAAAGAGGATATGATGCCCAAAGCAACTTTCTTCTCGAAAATGAGGCGAATAACCGATACCAACGTCAGTACAGTAAACATGATACAAGTAAAGGACAGACTAAAGGAAGGACAACCCCCCTTGGCAAAGAAGAGATGCAGAAGGCAGTTGCACATCACAGCCCAAGCGTCAACACTTCCATTTCAACCATAATGAGCGACGTTGGGATGGCACTTGACTTTGAAGACATCAAAGAAGAGGATATCAATGAGACAAGACTTGGATCAAGATTAGATGAGTTGGGGAAGGTTGCTATCAAGAAGAAACATTTGAACACCCTTTCCTCCCTCAATACATTTATCAGATTTGCAAAAGAATATGAGAAGAACCATACGAAGACACTACAAACAGCAAGCAGCGTGATGAAATCGGTTGAGCTCAAGATAAAGCATACACCTTGTCCTCCCATGGAAGAAGTCAACGAAAGGCTAGCTAAGTTCATTGCCTTAGCTAAAAGAATGAAAGAAAAAAGGAGAGTTATATTAGAAGATCATTTGATGTAAGCCCAAGTGGCAATTTCTTTTTCTTCTAGGAGAGGACAAGTGTCTAATTCTGATTGGCCACCATTTTGGTGCCTTCTCATTGGTTGCCACTTTTACACTTTTTTCGTTGGTCCATTTACGAGGTGGTGTCTTCTCACTAGCCGATGGGGTGGCAACCCTAATTAGGGTTCCTAGGATTCAATCTGGATCGTCAATTTTGCCTCTTTATCTCTACCGTTGGTTGTAATTTTGGCCTCTATATAAGGCCATTTTGCTCTCATTTGTGGGGAGTTATGTTGGAGAATTGTTGCCAAAATACTATCAAAATTGTTCTCTATTCATTATTGTGGCTTGAATGGTGGATATACATGATCATTTTGGTGTATTGCATGGTTCTTCTCATCTCTCAAATTAAAGTAGGATTTCATTTCATGTTGTTAGAGTAGAAGTAGATGGTTAATTGTATGGTAATGTTAGTAAATGTTTGATAGGGATCTACAACTAGGCCACTAGCATCTTAGCCGCTGGTTAGGGAGCCTTGTGTCGTAAACTAGTTCTCTTTTCCTTTGAATCATTGCATCTATGGAGGTGGAGCCGCTGGTAAGCTTTCATTAGATTTGATCCCTGTCCATTTGCTAACCTTTCCATTCATAGGAGTAGGAGTAGAATAGTGAGTAGTTGAAAGAGTAGGAGTAGAATAGTGAGTAGTTGAGTAGTCGAATTTCACTCTAAGAAAGTTAGGAAGGTATAAGTCATTAGAAGCATTATTGCCTCCTTGCGCAATCAACATTATTTGGCGCTACATCCTCTACCATCACTGTCACCATCGACATCACCTGGCACTCATACAAAATCATCACCATCTCACCAAAACCCAAGTCATCTTTGAATGAACAACGTAAGGCCGCCTACGTGATTACCAACAAATCACATCGATAAACTGAGCGAGTATCCACAATTGCAAGGAACATTGGAGTTATTCTCATATCCCATGAGCATTAACTTTTCAAGAGAGGAATTGTATGTTTGATACTCCGTATCGGATATTCAATTGCTAATATGTTATATATTGGTACAAAAACTCACATCAACAACTACCTTTCTACTTCTCTTCAAGAGTACTTTAATTAGCATGATTGGCAACAGATACAGATAGTGGTTCAAGTTTAATCAAGAGCATATGGTGTTACATGAGCTCTTAATCTACTAAGAGGATTTGAGCTTTCAGATATAGTATCACTAGGATGAGGGGAGAAATATATCGGTCAAATTTATTGCAATGGAGAATAAATATTCTAAAATTACAGCATTATCGTTGGAGTTCAAATATGGATGCGATAGAAGGAAATTATGGACTGTTAGCGGAATCTTTTTAAGTGCCCAAATATAAATACAAACAATTTTAAGGGATTGGTTTGAGCAAACATGCATCCTCAATTCCCAAGATTTGATGCCAACACTTAATGTTTGGTGGAATGCGATGGGGTACTAGCTTACGCCCTCAAATCTGTGTCTTGTGGCAGTCTAATGTTAGTGCAAAGGGTGACTAAATAAAATGTAGATGCGAATGCGTTCGGATCGTTTCTATAGATGCAAATGTGACTTAATCCATCATTTTAATAAAATTGGAAATTATTGAATAGAAGAGATGAAAATGCACCTTCAGTCTACAAATACTTAAGGGCAAATATCACTGGAAGATTTCAACACAACAGTTATATGAAAGAATGCAACGACAATGAAATTGTGACATTGATCATTGATGACAAATACAAATCAAATAAAGGAGCTTGAAAATAGAGATATAAATACCTAATCAACAAATGATGGAAGAAGATCATAAATGGTTTCGAGCAGCACAACTTGAAATATCGTGGGATGACATGTGCCATCAAGTATTAAAAAATATCATGGGATGACTTGCGTCAAAGTTCTTCCAATATATCACATCCCAACCCATGCACTCCATACCGATTAAAACAGCTGCAAACCACACGAGCTCATACAGCCAAAGACATTGCAGAGACATCCATTAACCACCTGCGATCAAGTACATAATATTGATTGTGATCATCCATATAAGTCACTCTGAATGAAAACAATAGCCAAACCTAAGCATTCCCATGTGACCCTCCACGTGGAGAATGCTATCGAATCTGGAAAAGGAATCAAATATCACCCTCAAACTACTCTACCATTGTGTAGTTGGTGACCCCAACACACCTCTGCTCGAGCCATGTGTAAGAGGAATAATTAACAAGGGGTTTAATTCTAAGTAATAAATAGGACCCACCTCACCTATAAAGCAAAGGTAAGTAGATATGATGTTTCAAGTAAGTAGATATTGATTATGTTCTCATGAATAAAATAATAATTAAGTATATAGTAACTTTATAAATTTATAATTATTCCTCTAAATGATATATAGGGATTAATTGGATAAATAATAATGACAAGATATTTATATTAATACAAGAAACATCATTATATATATTTGTAAATAAATATATATATATTATAACATTTCTAATAGATCATTAATATAGATGATTATCTAAATCAAATTTCTAATGTTCTTATAGTTAAAATATAATGATATTATTGAGAATAATTATCAAAGGTGATTTTTTTGTTACTGTCATGATAACGAACATACCAACCAGAAGGTCACTATTGTAAAGTGGCGACTTTATCAAAAGTTGATCTATATCCTAACACCAAAATGTCTTGGAGCAAATGTTATCATGATTCTTCGAGCCAGATTTTACCAGAGACCTTGATAACCAACTTGTCATGGTTCTTTGGGCCAGACTTTGCCAAAAATCAACTCTTCATGGTTCTTTGGGCCGGATTTTGCTGGACACCATGAAAATCAAGTGTTATGGTTCTTCGGGCCAGATCATGCCAGACACCATAACTCTGTCGTAAAGTGTTCAAATCTTGTATTATAATTGCTTAAATGCTTTTTCGCTTAAGAGGGAGTGTTGAAAAATTTAGCCTTATAGTGAATTGGATATCATACTGAGATGATATCTCTTCATATACTTGAGGGCATAATGTGTTCTACAAATCCTCCCTAGCTAATAGGGAGTGTTAAAGTTGTAGCTTCAATCGGATTTCGATTTGATATACATTATTGTTATTGGTGAATCATCATTTGCTATATATACTTATCCATGTTAAATAATATATATTATATATGGTTATTTATATTACTAATATAAATAATATGTTAACTAGTGATGATTAACCATAGAGATGAAACATGTCTCTTCCTCTCTTTTTTTTTTATATTGACAATGTGTGGTTTGAACTAATGACCTCTCTGAAGGAAGCCATGCCAATTCACCGCTGTACTGCAAGTGGCTCTCCTCTTCCTCTCATATTTAATAAGCCTTCAAGTTGCATTTTGGAAAACAATCAATAAAATGGCAATTGTTAGTACATTTGCAATGATCCTAGAAACTAACACTCCATACAGCTGTGTACATTCAAAATAGAACCTTGTTGAGAGTCAAATACAACAAGACACCATATGAGCTTTGGAATGGTAAACCAGCCACTAAAATACTTTGAATTTTTTGGTAGCCCATGTTATATTAATTAGGAGAGATGAAGATACTTTGGGCAAGCTTGACTCAAGAGTGGATGAAGGTATATTTCTTGGCTGCTCTTCTAAAAGTAAGGCATTTAAATGTTACAACAAAAGGCTGCATAAAATTGTTGAAAGTGCAAATGTTAAAGTTCATGAAGCTACTAATGAAACTTGTGAGAATGTGAACAACAGCAAGAATGAGCAAAAGGTAGAAACCAACACTTTTGTACCTTCTTCTCCACCATCTACTCAAGCTAGAGCAGCAAGCAAAGATGAAGAAAATGCAAAAGAGAAGTCACAATGAAATAGTGATAATGGAGTCTCTTCCATTAATGAAGTTGAAACTACATATGTGCCTTCCGGATTTGATCCACGAGGTGAAATTGGTACATCTTTCAAAACTCCCTCTAAATTTGTAGAAAAGAATCACCCAATAGATCTAGTGCTGGCTGGAAATAGAACAAGAGCTGCTAGGAAGAATGCCAATTACTTTGAAGATAGTGATGTTTCACCAATCTCCATGTTTGAGCCCAAATGTTTTGAAGAGGCAGCCAAGGATGAACATTGGATTGCTGTTATGAATGAGGAATTAGAGCAGATAAAAAGAGTAACACATGGGAGCTTGTGCCTAGAACCAAGGACACAAAATGTCATTGTCACAAAATGGGTGTTTTGTAAAAAAGTAAACGAAGAAGGGAAAATTGTAAGAAATAAAGCACGTCTAGTATGCAAAGGGTATTCTCAAGTTGAATGAGTGGATTTTGATGAAACATTTGCACCCATAGCAAGGTTAGAAGCCATTAGAATGTTTCTTTTTTTTGCCACTTCAAGGGTTTCAAAGTTTATCAAATGGATAATAAATTTGCATTTTTAAATGGTGAGTTGAATGAAGTGTATGTTGAACAGCCTGAAGGGTTTACTTCATCTAACAATCAGGATAATGTGTGCAAGCTAAAAAAAGCATTGCATGGACTCAAACAAGCTCCAAGAGCTTGGTATGACAGGCTGGACAAATATCTGCAGAAGCAGGGATTCAAAAAGGATTATGTGGACAGAAACTTGTAAGTAAAAGAGGAAGGTAACAGCATTCTTATTGTTGTTTGTATATGTGGATGACCTGATTTTTGGAAGTGATAGCTCCAGAATGACTAAGGAATTTGTTGGTTGTATGAAAAATGAATTCAAAATGTCAATGATGGGTGAGTTAACTTATTTTGTTGGGCTGCAAATTCATCACTCAGTTGACAGTATTTTTATTTCACAATCTAAATATGTTAGAGGGGTACCTAAAAGGTTTCAAATGGAAGATTGTAATCCAGTTAGCACTCCCATGGAAACCAGATGCAAGTTAACTAAAGAGGATGAGTCTCCTAGTGTTGATCAAACCCACTACAGGTCTATGTTAGGGAGTTTGTTATTTGTTATAGCTACTAGACCTGATATCATGCAAGTTGTTGGTTATGTTGCACGTTTTCAAGCCACACCTAAGAAAACTCGTGAAAGTTGTTAAGAGGATCTTGAACTACCTAAAACGGACTGTTGACTATGGTTTCCTACATGTTCTAATTTTCTCTAATAGTCTATACAGATGTAAATTGGGGAGGGTCAGTTGATGACAAGAAGAGAATGAGTGGTAGTTCCTTTTTGCTTGGTAGATGTCTCATTTCTTGGCTTTGCAAGAAACAAGCCTGCACTTTTCTATCTATAACTGAAGCGAAATATATTGCAGTTGTATCTGGTTGCATGCAGGTAATTTGGATGAAGAATTTTGAATACCTTGTTAGATTTCAAGCTCCAATTTGTTGATCCCATTTCCATTTATTGTTACAAACACTAGTGCGATTGATATTTCCAAAAATCCTGTTATGCATTCTCACACTAAGCATATTCCAATTAAATATCATTACTTGAAAGAACAAGTTGCTAATCATGTTGTCAAGCTAGAATATGTATGTTCCAAAGAGAAGGTAGCTGACATCTTCACAAAACCACTACCCTGTGAACACTTTGAATATCTCAAGAGCAAACTCAGTGTTCTTCCATCTCACTAGATGGCATATGTTCAAAGGAAGTGCTTCATTGCGATATCTTCCTCACAAAATCGATTTAGTTTATTTCAGATTTAATGTTCATTGATGTCAAAGGGGAAATTATATTTGCATAACACAGTTCGTAATATCGGATTACCATTAATGAAAAATAGGGCGAGATTGTTGATAATGGTATTTTGCATTGATGTGCAAGCAAATTTGTCTTAGTTTAATATAACGTGTCTGTTGTCTATGTTCTTGATGGAATGGCCATTCGTTGATGTAATCTATCTCCTAGAGGATTATCTCACTTTTGTTTGACGTGAATATTAGAAAAGGATAACATTGTTCTAGTTCGAGTTGGAAGTGCCAAACATATGCAAGGGAATGATGAAGTGTAATATGTATGTCTGCTATAGGCTATTGTTGTAATCATGCGAGTTGTGTCCTGAGTTGGATCTTTTGCTTGATCTACATCTACATTTACATGTTGATAGTGGAAGTGTTTGTTGTCATCTCGTTGTGAATTGATACCATTCACGAGGATGACATGTGGTTTTTGTCTTTTGTATGAGTAGAGATCACTTACAGGGATGACATATGGATTGGCAATTGTGGAAGTTTTATTCACCTGGACAGCAAGAGATGGAAGGAGTGGTTAAACAAGCCCTTCAGAGGTGTCTTCCAATCTTTGGTTGCTCTGTGAAAACATAATGTGCATTCTGGAGATAAAACGTTATTGCAAATTTCTTAGAGTCATAAGTGTTGGTGCGTTCAGAATGACTTTGGCCGCTAGAAATCTATTTTTATCCAGCGGCTATTGTGCATGAGAGCAACTAAACAGTGGGAATTTTCTTTACCAACCTCTACGATAACAATTAACGTGCTTTGAACACCTGTGGAATCTTGAGATTGGATTGGGCGCATTTAGATGCCAAGCATTAATCATGCGCGTTATAATGTGCATCTGCAGATATACGTTTTTTTCATATGTGATGGGTGAGTGACAACTAAAATTGATGACAAGGTAGAGAAAGATGCTTGGTAACTGACTAAGGAGGTATTCTTGTGGTGGTGATGTGCGAGCAAGTTTTTTTGTTTTTGGTTGAAGCGACTAGAAAGAACGTGAATATGTGTGATATAGGGGTACAACATAGAAGGTTGTGAGTTGATGACACTGTAAAAGCTTTCAATGAATATATGTTATCAGTCTATTGAGGTTGATAAAAGTGTGAATGTTAGTTTAGAGTGGGAGATATAAAAGTTGTTGTAGGAGCTGAAGGTAACAAGGTGTTGGTTCCCAAAACCACAAATTGGAAATCCAAGAGCCTACCACTTCTTCGATAGGATATCTCAATCAGTTATGGCCAACAAACGAGAACCACCTTGATTCCCTTACTCTTCAGGCTCCGCTACACCTAGGTGGATAGACCTTCTCCTCAAACACTGACTGCCTGATTCAAGGCTTTTCTATAGTGAATTTAAGCTTTGGAGTTTTCCGGCTGGCAAGGTCCTCGAACTCAATCCGAATGAACTAAATACTAAATAATGATTGGATGTTTTGTATAATTGAATAATAATTAATTTGATGCTTGTAGGAAGGAAGTTATAGATTTTTTGATGTCGATAATAAAAAGACCAATGCCTCTGCTCATCTGGGCAATAGAGTCAACTTCGGTGAATTTTCATGTACAACTTTATAAAGTTCTTATGCACTTATACTGCCAACAACTAAATAATCAAGATGTGACAAATCAAATATTTATGCAATCTTAAATTAGTCCAGATTGAACTTTAATTCCTGTAGTAGGAAGACAAACTGGACACAGATATGAAAACAATTTAATTTTTCACAATATCTGTGACGATCAAATTTAAAATGCTAAATGACCATGTCCACTTATCCGACATTTAAATTGTATACAAAATTTCAAAAAATTAATTACAAAGGACGATTCATCTGCAATTTAAATCTCCACGCCATTTAAAAATAAACAAAAGACATTTTATTTTATTATAAGAATAAAAGAATTGAATTTATATTACAAAGTCATAATATAGCCCAATATCTAAATATGTCCTATTCTCATATCCTACAACTCCTCTATATATCTTTTATGTTTGAAATTGTGACTTTTCAAAATGAAAAGCCATGTCACTTTTCTTTTAATTAATCACATTCCTTTATCGTTATTGTTATTTTACTTGATTATTATCGGGGA
Source organism: Cupressus sempervirens (assembly GCA_028749045.1). Classification (NCBI taxonomy): domain Eukaryota; kingdom Viridiplantae; phylum Streptophyta; class Pinopsida; order Cupressales; family Cupressaceae; genus Cupressus; species Cupressus sempervirens. Next base: position 168,637,486 of record CM053791.1, on the reverse strand, counting down.
TAGTAAATTAAAACATTTCCCCCCTGAAACGAACCTTTTGCAAGAATATTATATCACTAAAATGTGGGCACATTGTATTTCCAAATGATATGAATGTCGAAGAGAAAGATTTCCAGAATAGCGCATATGTATGTATTTTCTCGTCAAAGATTTCCTGGGAAAGAAACCACCTCACATCCATCACCAATATCATCTTCTTAACCAGCAGAAGTCACGTATAGAACATGGAAACATAGCATACCCGTATTCCTTTTACTACACGCAGACACACGAATTCCTTTTCTTTTTGATAAGGCTCCGGAATTCATGTTCGCACATAATTGTTTGTATTGTCCCGATTCTCTGTTGCCATTCATACTCTAGCACTCTCCTTTTCTTTGACGTTAGAAGTTTTGTCTTCAGATTCACTGAGCTGTGCGTCTTAGGTAGATTGCTCGTCTTCAAAACCAATACCATCCTTACATGCTCCAGTCAATCCCTCAATATTTGGTATTCTTTACTGTTATTACTTCCTTTGTGGCCTCCGAACATCTGCGAGTCTGTTCGCTGCAAGATCATGGTTCTCGAAAGAGCCTATTCTTGATGTCTGGGGCCATGTCCAGGGCCTGCACAACAGAGTAGCATGATACCATGGAGATTTGTGACACCATATTCAGTACTAGATTCAACTTATCTAACTTTGACTTCCCCTTTTACTTTCCACTGTGCTTGTGCTTTTTATCGCTTCCATATAGATCAATTCCTATTGCCATATTGAAGATTGGACGACTGCCAGCAAACAAGTAATGTTCTTGAGAAGTGGCTTGTTAGTTAGGTGATGTAGGTTCTCACATCCTCTACTTTTTAGTGTATTATATTATAGAACGAATATGAAAGAGGAATTAGAGGCATAGTCTCTAGTTTGTGTGGAAAAGACTCTTCTGATCACTTCTTTCAATCAGACTGATTCTCTGTCAACCTTCATCTCTATTACAGTGCACTCACATGCTGAGGTAAGTCATTGAGCCATGCCATACCCAATGAATCTAAGAGAGTAGGGACATAATTTTTAGTGTCACATGTCTCTAGAACAGGAAACATAGAAGGGGCTTTACCAAGTGAACTTCTATCTACATACAGGTTAGAAAATGGAAGCCAATACAATAGTAAAACATCTATCCCTGCTATCCATGGTTTGTTCATGATATCCTGGTTGCCATCATATGCATTGCTCACATACGAAGCAATTTCTTTATTGCTAGTTCTGTGATACTTCTGCTACCAGCATAGTCTGACTTCTTGTTGACTTTCTCTGTATTGATGTTCTATTCTTGCCTTCCATCAGAATAAATCTACACATTGGACCATTATACTTATGACTCTTCTTATTAATGTGTATGCTTCCAGAAATACACCACTTCTAATGCCAGAATACTGGTTTAAGCCTTTGATTCCAACATTATTTCTCAAATGGAGAATCTAATCCTTTGCAAAATTAGAGTGCCATCACAATGCACAATTTGAAATTTTGAAGTTCAAAACGTCGGTTACGGGAGCAATGTGGAAAGAGGCTTTGAAGTCTGTAGCAGTAAAAATGGCTTGACTGAAAGATCGACTCATGAACATTGGGTAAGCATAAAACAAGAGCTAAGGGCAGGCTGAGAATACATAACTCTTCATGTACATGAACTATATATTGTGTTGTGCGGTTGGTGGAGAGAGAAATTTCAAATAGGGGACTGAGATAGCATACTGACTTAATCTTTTAAGTGGTGTTGATAAACTTGACTCATTTTTTGCTCAGCTCATTGTAGTTGTGAAGACTGAGAGTGCCATCAGTCCATCTCAAACATTTTGACACTCATGTCCTTGAAAGTTGAAGTTTTGATATGTGTATTATTGTGCTGTTGTTTGAATGGTTGCAGCCATTCACAGTTGAGCTGGAGCTCTTAGATAGGTTGAAGTCTAAGTTGTATCGTCAGAGTTGTAGCTGTTTTGTACTGGGTTGGAGCCTTTTGCTGATCGCTTAGTGAACCGTGGTTTTTACCCAAAAGAGTTTCCATATGACAAGTTTTGGGTGCCTCTGTCTCTATTCCACTTTTGTGAATCTGTTCTATCTGTTATTACTTTTAAAATACTGATTCACCCCCCCGCACCCCCTCTCTATATTTTCTGTGTTTTCAGGACAAAGCTTTATGCAAAAACTTATCTAGAGAATGACAACAAATTTGGAATATAAGATCATGCAGCTGTCCTTCAAAGTTTTAAATGAATTTCCTTTACTCCAACCCTTAGCCAAGTATTATAATCTCAGGACCATGGTTCTTTGCAGCCTTCATATCCATGTTTAATGGTCGGACTTCATAGGATTTTAAAACTAAGGATAGTTTGTCCCTTTGCCGTTCTGTTGTAACCAGGGATAGTTGCTCCAGCTTTGGCAGTATTGTCTCACATTATTTTTTTCTCTGATTAGGGGATGGGGTACTCAAATTGAACTCCACTGACCCATAAAAAGATAGTTTTACACTATTCTAAAGTTGCTTGAACCACTAAAATTTCTCTAGAAAATTAGAAAGAGAATAAAAAGAAAACAATTTATAGTATTAATTTTAGAGATTATGCACTGGATTGATTCATATACCTCGTCGTCACTATTTTCTTGAGTGAAAGATGAAAAAGACTCGTGCTTGCCAGAAATATCAGAGTCCAACTCTCCCTCTGGAGAATCAGTGGCAGAAGGTGAATATAATCCCTTTTCTATTGCAACAAGTCTTTGAGGAGGATGCGACAAAGAAAAGCAACTGAGCACCAACATTTCATACCGATCTTAGTAAAACTGTGACTTTTACAAAACTATCATGAATTGAGGCAAAAGTCAAGTATCTAAAATTCAAAGGCTTTACATGTGAAAATGGAATATGTAAATGCATTGTTTTCATATATTAATATAGTGTATGAGGGCACCTGAAATCTGAGATTTTAGTTTTTTGTTGGAGACATCTTGGTCCTATTATCAAGGCAATTTTCATACATTTTGGCCTGCATAAACTACCCTTAGGCAGTCAGGATAAAAGCTCAGAAAGAAAAATTTCAAGCACAAAAAACTAAATATTTAGGTTCAGATACCTGCAACTGACTGCTGAAGTAGGCAGAACAGGCAAAGGGTAGCCATGTTGGGAAGAGCCCAAACAGTGGCCAATAGAAAGAAAAGGTTTTGTAAAGGTTATTGCCATGTATCTTTGATCTCTTGCCTTCAATATAAGGCAAATCTCACTACATGTTCCTGAACATCCTCAAAATATTACATATAATATACCTGCAAAACAAGTCATGTAAGAAAACGAAACAAAGTGGAATTTGACTATAAGTCATTTCATTGCAGAAAAGGAGCTATTAGGCCTATACTTTATTTATTGTCTACAACTCATTAAAGAGACTTCAGAGTCATAGACAATCATAAACAAAACCTTCTCTGAACTTATAATGTCATCACCATACTCTTTATAGTGGTACAAGAAGTCACAGAAACATTAATATGAAATAAAAATTCATAAGCACTAAAATTCAAATTGGACTTCACAAATGATATATGTTCTATGTGTAAGTACATTCAAAAACCTTTTCCAGTCACAATTTAAGCTTGTTCGAAAATTTTGTCTCTAATGCTTTGTGGGATAATACAGTATACTGCAATGCACCATAACAAAGTCGAGTTTTCCTAAAGACCAATTTTACTGCAGCATAGATGTTACAACCGTGAGGAGGCCTACACTTCATTAGTTGTCACAAACTCAATTACAGATAGTTTTTATAAAAAATAAACAAGGACCTTCTCATAACCTTAATGATATAATCAAGAAATGCATTAACAAAACATAACTGACAAATAAAACATCACACGAACATCCCTTGTTAACAAACAAATAGTTTAACCATGATACAATAAAAAATGCCCATATCCCAAAATGGAAATTTAGCTACATTGCTCAAGTAGCTCATGCATTGACACAAAAGAAAATAGCAATTTAACTTTCTCGCTCATATCATGAAGCAAATAAACCAGTAGATTTGCCGCTTGCTTGCTAAAATTGGGTTGGAGCAAGACACCATCACTACTATCTCTAGCATGCAGATATAGGAATGGCTGAGCCTTAGTCACCTCATTAACCTTGATATCTCAGGCCTCCAAGGGATGGGAGCTAAAATCCTTGATAGAGCCCCAGAAAATCTTAATTCTGTAATGAACCAGCACTCAATCAAATCAATCCACGGTGAATCAGCTCCATCTGCCCAAAATCAAGGATAGTACTGAAATAGATGTTCAGTTATGATCTATGCACATGGTAAAATAAACAAATAGGATTCCTGTAATTACAGAACAGTTATCACATGATTAGGAGTTCCAAAATTAAAGGACAGTTTAGAACCTAGTTAGAAGTAGAGTTACGATTTGTTGCACTTGCTAATAGATTGATCATTGAGGATATAAGGTGATTGGTCAGTAAGAAAAGATTATTGGCAGCCGACTTCCTCTTATATCCTGTACCATTCCTCATTAAAAGAAGCTGTATAATCATTTCTTAAGGGTATTTTAGAATGAAGATGGTTCCCATTCAAATTGTAAAGTAGTCGATGACTTCTCCACACTAGTGTGGCTCCCTGAAGGGTTTGGGCTGTTCTATCTATTTGTGATACTTGAACAGATTTAATTTATGTCATTTTGCCAAATGACCTCATAATGGAAAATATACAATTGCAGATTTACGGTCCAATTCTATACATCAGATTTGTATTGGCAGTTGATTAAGAATCCCAACTGCTGGTAACTGCCAACTACCCATACATAGTTTGGAACTAATCTGTTCCATTACAAAATATGACAATGTTTATTTAGCCAACTATATCTACACTTTTGAAAACTACATCAGCCCGCAAAAAAAGAGTTGTCTTCCAAACAAATGAGACAAAATGGGGAGCTGGACACAACAAAAATTGAAGAACACACCTACTAAAAGGGGTGAGAAGACATCCTTCACTGTACGGAGAACATCAGGGTAGAAGCCAATGAAGGTTGCTACTATAGCTACTGCAGGCATTGATGGGCCAGCAACTCTCACTCCACGACAGCCTTCGCCATGTGTCTCAATCTTCTCAAGATCCTATTCTATTGCCTTTAACTTGAAATCCCTCACTGCAAGCTGCCTTCCTTGTTTGCAAGTCAGCGCATCCTTCTCCGCCAGCCAGGTATTCATCTATGTCAATTGTCAATCCTTCGCTACCGAATCTCCCTCTCAAATGCCAAAACCCAATTGTGCTCATGGGCAACTAGTCTTGTTGCTTCTAGATCTACTTGGCCAACTCCTTCCTCACATCCTTGATCTAGCGAAGGGCCCTATCACATGACTAAGTGTCTTACTTCACTGAAGCTCATGCTTGCGATATTGGAGAAAAAGATCTTGAAGAGTAGCGTTATTCCATGAAGTGCTCTCCATACTCTACCATGTTGGCCCCCAATTGTTGGCAAGAATGTGCTTGGTTGCCTATGCTACAAGGGGGTCATAGTCGATGTCCAAGAACTACACAAGGTCACATTCCATATCCACGAAAGTAGTCATCCCTCTTTGTTGTTGAGTAGTACAATTGAATCATGCCTATGAAATCATGGGGGCTTTGGTCGACTCAACCTTAAAATAACCTAATTCAAGTCACTAGATGGGGATTCCTCTCCTCCTACATATGTGTCTAGTAATAGTGTAACCTCAACAAGTGATTGTGGGACTGTGGGTGCAATAGGCTCTATTGTAAGTTGTGTTGTCAATAGATCACGTGGCAGCTTCGGAAGTGGTGGGTGTATGCACCCAAAAATGGTCGCCTAGACTATGGGCCCCCATTATTCAATTTATCAATTTATCAAATTTTCTGAATCAATGGTTTGTAATATATTCAAATCAATTTCCTTGATCAAATTCGATTTATTTCATTTCTAAGATTGATCATTTTATTCCAAGTCTTATTTAATTAAAAGAAAATCTTCTCTTTTAATTAAATAAAATAAAATTCCCATTTAATTAAAAGAAAACCTCTCTTTTAATTAAACAGTTCATCCACATTTAATTAATTAAGAGAAAAACCTCTCTTTTAATTTAATTAAATATCTTCTATTTAATTAAAAAGAACTTGCTCCCTTTTAATTAAATAAAAATCCCACTTAAATATCTCTTTTGATGAAAAAAGGAAATAAAATAAATTCTTTTTATTTAATTTCTCTACACTTAAAAATGTGATCTAAGTGGGATTTATCTTTCCACTTTCTCCTCAACCACTCCTCTTTTCTAATTGGTGGAATCTTGTCTCACATGGATCACCACTTTCTTCTCAACCACTCCTCTTTTCTCATTGGTGGAATTTTGTCTCACATGGATCAAGCTCTATTATCCCATATTGGTTGTGAGAAACCTCTCACCTCCATAATTTTCTTTATAAGGGAGAGCCCTCTCCTCATGTTAGACACCCATGATTATGCTATCGTTATGCTGCAGGTTTGAAGACCAATTTTTGAAGGAGTTTGAATACAAAAGCTTTTTGTGGAGAACTTCTATTTTCTTATCTTTTTCTCTCTTGCACCCATCATGGGCTTTTAGCTTAGATCTTGCATTTATAGATTAGATTTTGCTTTCATAGATTAGATCTTATTTTCATGCATATTTGAAGATCATGGAGACTAGCATTCTTGCTTTTCCTCTTTGAATCTCTCATCTCATGGTGTACTTGCATGGGCACAAAAATAGGTCAAACTGAGGACCTCCATTGCAAACCCTTGCACTCTATGAGTAGAGAGCTATGGATCGATTTGTGAGGGCTCATTCTTGAGTTTTCTTACATGTAATGATTCATAGAAGTGTGACAACATTTTAGCACACGGTGGGTTGTTTATTCAACCTGTTGAGTGTCTACTATTGGATATTGTCAACTCCATCCATGTATTCTATTGTCTCCCAATCATATTTGACAGTAGGTCGGAAGACTCAATTGAAGGGGCATCTAGAGGTACCCACCTCATGTCCAATGATGTGGAAAAGAATTAACAACTTCAAAAAAATTACTGAATCTACGAATGCGAGGTCACACAACCAAAAATATCATTTGGAATGCTACAATTTGTAATAATCTTACTCTTTAGAGGCCAAACACAAATTCACAAATTCATTTCCAAGAATCTTGAAATAACATTAGCAAACTTGAATTAACTGACCCAAACCCACCTTCAAACAATGAGAAAAATTGGCTCTTAATTTCCTCCAAAATGTGTAACATTGCAATACAACTAAATTGCACTCAATTCTGATTTATAACTGCAAAAAATTCAATGCATAAGGAGTCCATAATATTCATTTTGAGCTGGTATAATAATAAATCTTCTTTGTGGTTTCTTATAACATATTTCAGCCTATCAAAGCCTTTGTATCAAATCAGATTTTGCTACCTTGCTGAACAAAAATAATAATCAGAAATTCTACTTCTAATCTGCTCCAAAGCCGTGCTCCAAACCAAAACCAAGGAGATTTTATAAATTCCAAATACTCCTCAATGTGCAGAGGAAGTAAGGAATAGATTTTATGAAAGCAGATTTTCCCAAACCAAAATCTGCATTATGGACATCCATTGGAATGAAAATAAATCAGTCCAAATTCTCTAAGCCAAATCCATAACTTGCAGTTGAATGACAAGCGATTTTTAAATTTGTTGTAAACTGATTCTTGGAAACAAAACAGTAAATTTGGATGACCAAAGAAGGCTAAGTTAAAATAGTAACATGCAGCCTGATGCCAACATAATTTCAGCTCTTTAAAACAAACACAATATTTACTAAGACAAATCAATGGCTCTGTTCCAATTCATGAAATTCTTTTTTACCATAATAGTTACCAAATGCATGAAAGTCTTGCAAGTAAATATAATTATTTACTATTTGTGTGGGATGAGCCCGATAACCATTTCAAGAAAAATGGGGACTTGAATCAACTTAATGCATGTAAAAGTCTGCACTTTCCCAATCGGTATACCAGACAAGCAAAATAAATTGCATTCATAATATTCCCAAACTGAAAATTGGTTTATTCAAAAGCTTGTAGAGGTTTATTCAAACACGAACCCACCACTTCAAATTACTCTCACAAAGTATTTACTCATTCACAGCAAATCATGATTCAAAAACAATAACAACTTCACAGTCTGGGACGATATTCAAAACCATATATAATGCAGAAATTTAACTTTGCTATCCTTCAACCTCTCTATTACATATCGATTATCCAAATCGAGGGAGTTCTCTTTTTTTCTTTTCTCCCAACATTGAGAGAGCTTTTTACTCTACTCTACCCAGATCGAATTCTCCAGCTCTCTTAACAACATTACCACCAAAAACTTTGCGATGTCCCCTTCTTTAATCTCTCAATATTTGGGACTACCTACTCTACCCTAAATGGTAAGAGACTTGTCTTTCAAAATATTTACAATTGAGGAGTCCAACATACAAGATGATGACTGAACTTTTCTTTTGGTATGCAAGATGGAAGGATTATATGGGTATCAATATATATATCGATCATCAAATATGTTATTTTGTTATAAGCGAGATATTAGGACTTGTCTATGAGCTGATAAGACCTCTTGACCTGCTATGATTACGAGTTTGATATCTCTGATTATATTAATGATTATGTATGGTGGTTCTTACAACCCTCGTATTATACATTCAAGTCTAATCCTGTTCATATTTTTTTCTTTTAGCTCATCTCTGTATTGTGTGTTGACTGCATTACACCCAGCGTGGTTCAAATATCTCTGAAATCAGATCCTTTTACTATGTATGAACTTTCCTCTAACTTTCATCTAGCTACTATAGCTTCTGAGGGCTGGAGGATCAATATTTTCTTCTGATTTGATAGGTTATGATCAATGTTATTAAGTTCTTGCTGACTAATCAGTTATCAGAATTAGTTTCCGACTGGGGTCTATGCATTCTACTTGCTGCCCTATCAATATCTATGACCGAACAGTTGACTTTTAGATGTAACTTTTACCTTCTCCAATATCTTTCAGCAGCTAACTATTGTTGTCTGCATCTTGTTATAGTTGACAACATTAAGAATATTTATTTGATATATTACTCACCTTCTTATTCGACTGTATATGATGCTGGCTTGGTATTTGCTGCGTATATGTTATTGCGGCTACATAATCTACAGATATGATCGGGAGAGTATTTATTAATCAAGGAACCTGCGTTGAGTGTGTCGTCGGCTGTCAATTCCATCCTTTCCGGTTGCGTGCATATCTCTTTGCTTCAATTTCGTTTTTCAACTTTCAATTGGGATGCTTTGTGCAATCAATATCTGCTTATTATTATGTTATTGTTCTTCCATTTGTATCTCCTCCCCATTATCTTCTCTCCTTCCCTATTAATAAACGATCTTTTCCTGAACAGTCGTGACTATTCTTAGGGTTACTTATAATATAGTTCAATTATTAATTAATATAATTATACTATAACATGCGAATGCCTTGATTATTGGTTAATATTTGTATTTTCCAATTATATCATTCATATATATTATAAAATTATTTAATACATATTTTCTTTTTATAATAGTAATTCAGAAATAATCATATATTTGATGTTATACTTCTACTCATATTTTTGTAATATATTATATTATTATAATAATATAATATATTATATTATTATAATAATATAATATATTATATTATTATAATAATATAATATATTATATTAATAATGATTTATCATTTATGTAATAATATTTTTATGTTGATTATATTTTTTATCTTACCTTTCTCTTTATATTTGTATTACTGATACTATTGTATCAATTTATTCATTAAATTCTACTATAAGAAAGTAGGGGACATAACAGTCCACCCTTCCTCAAATTGCTTGTCCTCAAGCAATTCAACCCTTAACTATGTGAGTGTTGGCGTCCAATGTCAATATCCAATCAAATTGTATTGATCTATTTATATTTTAATATGTTTTTATTTAATTATATTTCATTAATTTAATGATAATATAAATAGTGATAAATATTCTTATAATATTTATTTACTAGTATTCTAGTTTATTAAATTTCAACTTAAATAGGGGACATTACAAACTTTTCAACCAAGACCCAGTTCCGGTTCTTGGTAGTTATCAAACTACTAATTACCAACCCTCTTGTCTGTGTATGGAAATATGTTTCTCATTCTTCATTTTAATATTTCCCCAATTACGTATCATATTGCATAATTAGATTATAAACCATATGCCCAACTTGTCATTTTCAACTAATTCACAAAGATTTTCCCATTGTGATTTTCAAATGATTCTTTGTACATTTTAGTGTCCTCAAGTGCTCCACACCATCCAACCAAATATCAGCCGCCTCCTCCCAGTCCTCCCTTGGAAGTGTATCATCAAATGGAGGTGCTACTAGAAGTGTGTTTGCTACTAGAAGTGCAAGTGTTAGAGGTGGAGGTGATGATGCTACTACTACTACTACTAATAAAACTAAATGTGGTAGTACTACTACAAAATATGTAAATAGGAACTATTGGTAGGGATTTATCCTCCATGGAAGGGCCTCCTCCACATATCCCTCTAAACATTCCTCCGCTACCAACAAGACCCTCCTCCACTTTCACTCAAGGCAGATGACAACTCAATAGCCTCTCCTTCACCACTAATACTAAGTCTTCATGTTGCCTCCTCTTCTGTTACTCTAGCTATGCTAGCTCCAAGGGACCCAACTGTACTCCCAAGTGGACCCAGTAGAACATGGTCGTCCATGAACCATTCAATTGGTTAACAAGCTAAAACCTTCCCCACTTGTCTAGAGGTACATAAGTGTGCATTGCATCAAGGAAGACACCAATTGCATAATGCGCCATGTACAAATCCTTGTGTTGCAAGTACAAAAACTCTTAGATCCTCAAAGAGTAAGGATGCCCAATTGTACACCATCCAAGACTAAGCCCTACCATGAGCTCAGTTATCCAAATAGCAATGTGGGATGCCTTCTTGCTCTTATAAGTCTACTTTTGATAAGATTCAATACACATCAGCACTCTTTGATACTAAAGTTCTTTTTAAGCCACCAACTATTGCTACTACAAATACTATCCTTCTCTTCCTTTGTCGAGTTACAGAACAATCATTTCAGAAGGGTATCTTTGCACTACAATGTCAATTTCCAACTTAGCTTGGCAAGGGAGGCTCTCCTCAAGGATATTCCAAAAACCCTCATAAACATGGCAAGCCAAAAATAGATAGTAACATTACAACCCTTGTATTGTATGATCGACTTGTGGGTGTGTTATCTGACATATCACCATCAATCTCGAATATGGCTCCAACTCCCAAACATTAAAAAATTGGTAGTTGTGTGGCTTTGTCCACCTATGTTTGAGTGTCGCCTTCATGGGATTGCGGTCATCCATGTCCTACCACCAAATCCACACTCACTGCAACTCAAGCTCTCCCAAGTGATGTATCAACAATAAAAAAGCCATCACCAATTATCTTCCCCAAGTGAATGTGTGGTTTATATTGTTCGCTCTTGCTACTAGTGATCAAGCTTGGAACGTGTGTTGTTGGTAATGAAGAATAACTCTAGAGCAACATTGGTAATTTACACTGACTTAAAAAGTAGTTGTGATAACTACCTCTTGTCCATACTAGTGAAATCCTTAATAGCTTTTATCGTACCAATCTACCAAGAGGAAACCATATCAATTTGCCCACCGAATCTTGCACCAATCTGAGCAATTGTGTGACATTGCAAACATTTTGACAAGCAATGAACCAAGTCGTACAATATTTGCTACCCAGCTGTATCAGGGATGGCTATGGAGATAGCTACCCAAGATCTAGAGACCTAAAGGAAAGCACAATAACAAAAGTGGATCAATATGACAAGAACAAACGATATTCTCACCAAGAATGCAATAGAATAGTTAATAGTACATAGGAGACCCTTGGTTAAGTGGACTAAGGCGAGACATAGGAAGGCATAAGATTATGACAAGGGTCTTAATCTTATGACATGATACAAAAAGTGATAACTTCTCACACACCTAAGGGAAAAAGTGAGAGTGTCACATATCGACTAAAGGTAGATCACCCTTCAAGATGGAAAGATGTTTGTGCAACAAGTCCCCTAAAGATGGATCGCCCTCCAAAGGTGGAAAAGTGAATGTGTAACATGTCCAGTAAAGGTAAATCATCATTCAAGGTGGAAATATGTTTGTGCAACAAGTCCACTAAAGGTGGAAATGTGAATGTGATAACACCAACTAAAGTGGGAATATTCCTATGTGGTCCCTAATTTAACTTGAGTAACATGTATGTCTGGGACCAAAGAGAATAATACTATGAACAAAACTTAAACACACCTACACCCCCCTATGTATAGTATGAGAAGAATGTATGCACAAAATGCAAAATAGGTCTCAGCAACTAGGCCACGTTAGACACCCATGTACAAATGCAATAAAATCTCTCACAAACAGAGAAAAAGATAAAAGTTAAAACCCAATGGGAAAAAAACTCCTCAACAAAAGAGAAATGAAAAATACAAAATACTCTAAAAAGAGGAGAATGATAAAACCCCATGTGAGGGAAAGTTCCCTCCCATAAGAGAGAATGGAGAAGTCAAGTGACCCTGCTAAAGAAACATCCTGCACGCCCAAGAGAACTTGCAATGGATAATACTTTCTCCTAGTGAAGCATTTGGTGAAGGTATTTGCAACCTACTTTGTTGTAGGACAATACCACAAATCAATTACCTACTCCTAAATCAGCTCCCTGATGCAGTGCATATGGATCTTGATGTGTTTAATCCCCTGATGTTGAACTGGGTTCTTCAAGATTTGGATGGCACTCTAATTGTCACAATAAGGGCTGTGGAACAGCGAGCACAGATTCAATGGGAATATTCTAAAGCCAAATAGCCTCAGTAGAGGCATTAACAGCCTCTCAGCCTCAGTCAACGATAGAGCAATAGAATGCTACTTCTTAATCTACCAACAAATGGGACTGGAACCAAGATGAAAACTGTAGCTGGAGGTGGATTTATGATTATCAAAATTCCCAACCAATCTAAATCTATAAATCCAACCAAGTCCAGTCCTATACCTGTCGCATAGTGAATCCCATAGCAAGGTGTACTTTGGATGTAATGCAAGATGCATTTGGCAGCTTTCCAATGAAGCTTGTGTGGTTCTTGCATAAAGCACGAAACCAAGCCAATAGCAAAGAAAATATCAGGGCCTGTGTGAGTTAAACTTTGTAAATATCACAAAATCTGATGCACACTTCAATTCAACTCCACACGCAAGCAGGTTCACCAGCTCTAATACCACTGTAAAGACCATAACAATTCTGTACTGAACTTATGTATCCTTCCCAATGAATGTTTTTCATAGAGTTGTGAAATTCCACAAATGAAAGATTTTGTTATTGTTGGTTCAAATGATCAGGTTTGTATTGTTTCATTCCAAGCCAACAGTATGTAATTAAAACAATTGAGCTCTCATTCAATTAAGCATCAGGCGCTAGAATTGAACATATTCTCATTCCGTAGTCTTCTATATCTGGACAAAATTGTTGAACTGAACTAGATGGATTAGAAGCCAATAACAGGGACTGGCTTTATTGAAGATATAACTGAAATGTTATATCAGATATTCCTGAGGGATACAATGCAGCGATCTATGCAAGAACAGAAATAATTCTGAGTACAGTCTCCAACTTTTCTAACATTGTCAGTGGTGTAGCTTACTCGTACATCTTGAAATTGCTTGACATTGTAGGTAAACAATTTTGTATATATAAGAAAACTACAGACCAGTATATGCAGAGGTTCCTGATGGGAAATGCTCCCAAGAGCAGAACTCTGATGTGTCCAATTCCTAATCTAGCGGTCAGGTGACCAATGTTACAAAATCAAAAATACCCGCAGCATTCCGACATATATAGTAAACTTGGCCATTTAGAGATATGGTGTCATGAGGAAATGCGCACGGTCAGTAAAGTATCTGCGAACAGCCAGTGTACTATGGACTTCAATAATGTTTACCTTCATTAACAATACGAGAATTGAATAGAACCATGGACCCTAGACCAGTGTTGTCCAAGAGCTTGGGGTATACTGGCAATTAAAGGTAATTATAACATGTCCCAGGTTCAAATTCCTTGTTCGACAACAGCTCATAATTACAATATACATATATATAGATTCTGGAATACATTGAGCTAGATTTACAAATCTTAAAACTGTGATCCAGAAATGCGGTACACACCATTAATGGATGCCCACAACTTCATTCAAGATTGTTCAAGGATTCACATTTGAGGTGTCTTCGTAATAAATCTCCCTACATTAGACATTTAGGTTTCCGGTCTGCAAGAATATTATTGCTATGTACGGTTATAACCTGTACGACTTAATTAAGGATTTTAATGGCTCCCAAGAGCTGAAGCATGGACATACTAGCCTACTTCCAAATAATTTTAAAAAGGAAAGACTGAAATTTATCTTCTCATAAATAATTTAAAAGACGTGTGTGCAGGCTTTTACCACTTCTTCTGAATACACTCTTGAACCCCAGAGATAATTGTGCAGTGCAATTAGGGCGAAGGTTTCTGCTGTCAGCTACTCTCACATCAATTATTAGGCTGAAATATCGTAATTCTGCTCATAAATAATTTTTATCTAGTGAACCTTTAAACCTCATACCATCTCGGCCTTGTGCAGTTTAAACTTCTGCAGAAAAAAATGGAAGAGGATCATTTGTCAAACATTTAAATCTATGCCCTCTTCCATAAGATCCAAGTTTAGGTGCGAAGATAAGTGATTGAGTTAGTATATTTATATTTGAGAAAAACTTGGGCTAGAAAGATAATTTTTGAGGTGTCTCTTTTTCTAATTTTCATTTTATAAATGAAAATCAATTTGTCTAATTACAAAGTATTAGATCAACTATAAAATTTAGAAACAATTGAAGGAACATAACTAGCACTTGTACCCTACTAGTTCAAGAGTCATGCCGATTTCTAATGCCACAGTCTTGATTTTGATTATTCATATGTATTCACTTTTAATTTACAACTTCTTGACACTTACTAAACTTAAAATCTCATCTGCTACAAGTCTCTCTCCTTCAACCAGGCTATCATTAAAAGAGTCTAGACCTTGTCATCTGTTAGAGATCAACCTTACTTCCGCTAATACACAATGATATAATTTGTAATTAGTAAATAACTTAGTTAGAGGACGAAGTTAAGTTTTGAAGTAATTTGTCTTGTCAATTTATTCAGAGTTGATGAAGTTAAGCTCGCTTGAGCTAAAACTAAGTGCAACTACCTGATTCTTTAGACCTCTGGTTACATTTCCAACTTAAGGATATTTTCAAAACTGAAATGTAAAAAGTGCATACGCACTTTTGCTTTTAGTGCATGATACAATGGCGGAGGAAAACGTGGGAGGCATGAGGAAGATGACAATACACAAATTATAATAAAGCCTCTACACAATGTTGGGTATTGTGTGCCAAACAATTTCTAGAAATGCCTGTTAACGTCTAGAATTTTGTGAGTGCCTAGAGGAGGGACTGACAGAAAAAGCTTTGTCCAATGAAAAAAGGATCCTCGAAAATTAGTTTTTGGCCTCAAGTTGCAAAGTTTAACACAGGATTTTGTGTCTCAAATGTATGTACCTCGACTTCACTTACCAGCCCAATACTGTATTGTCTTTTAAATCACAAGTACAATAAAAACAAATGGGTTTATAGAGGAGCTTGAAGTATGGAAAATGAATATTTCAAATAAGATCTGCATTTCTCGTTTCTTAGACGTTTCAGACTTGGTTCATTTGAAATGTGTCTGCAAGCACATTTCGCCAATAGAGGTCATAGTGAAGGCACATTAGCAACAACACAAAAATATTAATTTCACAATTTCACAAATATAATAAAAAATAGATGAATATGTAATAACTTTGACTTTTCTATATTACAAGAACAAGGTTTCAACCTTAAAGAGCATTTGAATAGATAATAAAAAACATACCAATCAGCCAGCTTAAAAAGAGTGTCTAACTTTTGATCTTTTTATATGAACATAGTATTTATTGACCCTAACATTGTACCAAACCCTCATTTACTAAAATCAATTCTCCTTCATTATCTACAGAGATCAAGACGACTTCCAAAAACAAGCTCCAATTGTTATTTCTTGTGTTGCATCACTTGACTCATGCAAGGAACTTCAATAATGGTAGAGAATGTCATATTGCTCACAACATCAATGAATCCATCTTAAAGATATCAGACAATCGTTATGTTTTTTCTTTGACCTTATCATATATTATATCAAGCAATTCTCTTATCCTCTTTGCATATATCTATCCTTGTGTGTATACCCATGGGCATTTCAACAAACGGTTCGAGTGCCATGTGTTTGCTCACATATTATGTTTGTCCCAAGCTTCACATCTTAGTATACTGCAGAGAAGGCAGTTTTACATATGCCGGTCGTATCAGATTAAAATTATTTAGAACTCTTCAACAAATCAATTTGGTATGTATCTTAGTAACCATTGTGTGTCATAAGTTGACATTTCTATGAGACATTTTGTCAAACCATTATCATTCATCACCTACGTCTCCGTAGATAGTACTCATATCTACCAAAGCATTTTGGTAGTGGTGTCTCCCATCAACATGATTTTATAAAATTCAGTCTGTTCTGAAGCTCAGATGTCGTGTTTTGATATATATGTGTATATGTCTGCAACTTTGTATTTTTTACACGAGTACTTGAATATTTTTTAAACAGTTCTCATGCGATGTAGAAGTCTCTATTCTTATTCTTATAGAGAGCAAACTTTTCCAACCAGTTGGTCAGGAAAGTGAATGAATCTTCAGCTGCAATTCCAAGAACGTGATTTATTTATATGGATTTACTCATATTTTGGTGAAGAAACAGAGCGGTGTAAAATGAAAAAGTAAACAAGGCACTAGAAACACAGTACCTATATGTCTGTCTCCAGATTTCTTTTAGTCTAAAGAAGTGTTGATGTAAAGAAGTGTTGGTGTAAGGAATCTAGGAATAACATATTGATCACTACAAGATAGCCCAAATGTTAGATACATAAACAAAAATTCAAAAATTCTTGATAAAACATGCATTCCAGTTTTTTTTCTTTTTAATTCAAAAAAACTGGGGTAATTGCCTAGCCCGTTTTTAGACCTAACCAGTTTCACAAATCTCTTATATTTTATTTCATGCATATGGATTGAGTGGATTGAGAAAGATTGTTCTCTTGTCAGAATTGATATGAAAGGCACAAGCTCTTCATCTTCCCCATACGCCATAGAGGAACATCATGGCCTGCACCAAAATAATGATATATCACTAGAACAATCAACAACATTCATTTTGATTAAGAACATTTCAGATCAATCCAGGATGTTTGTAAGTTTTTCTAGACAAGCCCAAATAATTTGAACTGCATATTGAAGCTTTGAGCCACCTCTTACAAGTTCATTGTTGTAGTAGATGGACACATATTCCCCAACCCATTTCTATATTAGAGACCATATATCTAATCCATCCACAACATAAAGGTAGTCTTGGACCATAAGCCTCATCTCATGGGCAGATGATTCATCTACCACAGCCATTACCCTGATCAATTCCAAATTTATGGATCGGGAAATTTAAATATATATGTTAGAGAAACTGAAATACACAGAACTTGGTACCTTTTAAGAATATCAGCATGCAAGCTTTCTTCATCAAATCTCCTGTGTGTAAACTACAATGCACATTTTCATGGCATACTTCTGTGGAAACATTGTTCTTTCAAGTATTCCTCCCACATATACGATAATATGACGATCCAGCGCATTTTATGAAGGGGATGCAGGGCACCCAAGTTTCTATTTGTGAAATTATAAATGGTTCTATGATTGCATGTGTCCTCATCCTAAAAATCCAAAACTAAAAACACCACAAATCAAGATTTTGAGATATCTTCTTGAGTGACTAAGATCACCAATAAAATAATAAAAATCCACAAGTATTTACCATTAACAATAATGTTGAGATCTAATTAATCTCTTTTGTATTATGGATGCAACATTAGGTGATGCTCATATTGAAGACAAATCAGATGGAAAAGCAACTTTTCTATTCAAAGACTTGTGCGTAATGTGCTTATTTCCAATCGACACACTTTGGCAAAGTATTTCTATACCTTATTTTGACGACATTTTGATCGACTCTAAGGAGAATGATCTTGTCTCTGAGATTGGTAAGAGAGGCGACTGTTCATCCATTTTCACCTAATCCATCCCAACATCCACATTGTAACTCTTACATCCCAAATTTTGACCTAATTTAAATTTATTATAGCTGTTGAATTGAATGGAATTTATTTCATAATCATGTGAAAAGGGTAGTTAAATATATCCGTTGTATTCATTATTGTTTAAATGTTTAATGATGATGCTCGTTATCCATTTTTGTCATATGTTGATAATAGTGGTTAGCAGTTGCTTAGTTTCAGAATTATAGTTAATAATTAAATTCCTTGCTAATATCTACATTAAATATTATTATGGATTTATCATGGAACTTGTTATTATCGTGGAAAATGTTGCACAGGTGATTGCAGGAGAAGATGAAGGGGAGAAGCATTGCTAAATGGGATCAACAGAATGGGGTACTATCTTAGTCCACTTATCTGGTCGATAGGTATAACCTCTAACTATCTTGGTAAGGACCTAGCAACTTGTATAGCAGGGTACAATCATTTGGACACGCATGAGCTATTAGATAAACATTAAAAACATTAATGATTTTAACTTAATTAAAATACATACCTTTATCGGATTATAACTGACATTTCCATCATTTCATTGTAACACATATTTATGTATGTGCACATAGATATAGAAATAAAGGTGACACCATAATATCATTTCTATGCAAGATTCTATCTAATACGTACATTTAAATACATGTACAAGAAGATAAAATAATCTTCCAAATAACGCATCTATTTATATATACATAACATAAGATACGACCTTGGATAAAAAATATAATATGATGTCATTTTATAAATACATCTACGTACAAATAGATAAATATATTACAAATTGTCCTTGAGTTATCACCTTCAAATTTTTTTCCTTATTTTTTTTAATTCTTTACTAGATTCTGAATTGCACATTTGGCATTTGATTCTCGAGGGATCAAGAAAGAAAATCTTTTAAAAACGATCATGAGTTACGGCTAGCGATCTTGGAAAGCCTTTTATTTATAGAAGCTATGAGAAACCAAGAATATAACAAGACCATTGACTCTCATTCCTCACGATATCTCTCTGCATTTTTTCTCACGTTCTATCCCTCTGCATATTTTCTTGCCATGATATTCACATCTCATTAAATACTTTTGCTGAAAGATAGGATTGGTAATCACACTGAGGTTTGTGTTTGGAGTTATTTCTGTGAAGGAACTGATTGATAGAATCCAGCCAAGGCTCCAATACTTTCCAAACTTACCAAGTTATGTGGTTGACTTACCTTAACCAAATGATTTATAATGTGTTTTTATTAGATACCACTGCATTGTATTTACAGCAGTAAGATATAGTTCCTTGAAATGTCGTACAACATCCTTGTTTGATATCATTGAATAGTTCCTCCTTAAGTCAGAACTTCTCATTATAAGTCAAGACCAATTGTTCATGATACGATTTCATATCTTTATTTTACTACTGAATGTCAAAATCAAATGGCATTTATTTTGCAAGTTTTAAGATTATATTTCACATGTCACAAAAATGCGATATGTTGAAAACATGTAATATTCTTATATCAATTGAGGATCAACAAAAAGAGTTGGTTGCTCTAAGATTCAAACACCTAGGACTCACCCAACTATATAGCCAAGGAAGAGGTGAGACAAAAATCTGTAATAACATGGAAATAAAAATCAGACACAACATAATAATTCTATATTATTTTAAATGGAAAATCATTTAATAGCTCATGCATGTTCATATTTATTGTTCTCCTGTTGTCAAGTCGAGCGACGGTGATCGGGTAATTGAACCCATCCGAAAACCTTGGCCAAGGTCGTTAAAGGGCATGTTTGCCTTCATAATGTCACTTGATGTCGGTAGTGCCAGTTATTTAAACATGTCCGTCCATAACTGTGTAGACATTTTAAACACTCGAAATGCTCAAGTGGCTGGACTAGTAGTACCCCAAGCCCGATCTCGAGGTAGGGAGGGCTTTTCTTTTCAAAAGATTGTGTGGGGATAGATATGGTCTAAGGTTGGGAGGTTAAGCCTAAGTCAATGCTTTTCCTCTTACCAAAAGTCGAGGCTTGCACGACTAGTTAAAGACCCGCCAGTTACTTTCTTGTATGTTTCTTCTTTCCATTTCTAATATGCATTTATATTCCTCTTGTAATTGGTCATGTATTTACTTTAATATATGCAAGGGAAGGTAGGAAACCGTTATTTCAGTTACTTCAAATTTATCGTTATTTTAGTTACTTCAGATTAATCATTATTTTAGTTACTTTAGTTAATCGTTATTCCTGTTATTTCAGCTGAATGGTCATCTCAGTAAATCGTTAGTAGTTAAATCATTTATTGTCTCATGAAAAGGATTAAGAATGTTTTGTTTTGAAAGTTGGTTGAAAAAAACTCTTTCATTTCTATAAGAAACCATATATTATTTCTTTATTTTGTTATGAAAATCTGTTTGTTACATATGGTACAAGATTGCAAGTACGTAAAACACCTTGCAAGAAGGCACAACATCCCATCTTTTCATACCTAATTAGGAACATACCGAACTACAACTACACTTGTTGTTCCATGCCTCAAGACAATGAAACCCTAAAGTAGGCTTTGCAAAGAATGAGGAAAGAAAGAGTCAGGTGGAATCCTGCCAGTAAAGCGGTCTATAGAAACAAATTGATTCAAATTTGGAATGCCTATCAAGCCAATTCTCTTACGCACTTCCATAGATCTTGGATGGTGCAGGATATGTACAAATCTGAAACCGAACTGAATGCTGAAAATAAAGAAAATTTAAAGTGACTGAATCTATAATGTAAACATCCTCTGAGGAGGAAATTTTTGTAAATAAGGTTGTCGTAAATACAGCATAGAAGTATTATAATAGATTAAATAAATTGGTTTATTCCTATGTTTTATCTACTCGCAATCTCTTTATCTTGTAGAATTAAGTTAAAAAAATTATATCTCAACAAGTTGACATAAGAATCTTGATAATTTCCAGGTCAAACCACTAAACAAGAAATATGAGCAGTGCAGAGAACGTTGCAGGCCAAGACATGGTCCATGAAAATAACACACAATATTCCACTGATTTACTACTTCAAATTTTGCAAGAAACGCAACTGAAGTTAGATAATATGGAAAAAATAATGAATTAAATGGCACCAAGGGGAAATGCAATCCTTGCCCCGTCCCAAAACAGAAACAGAAGTCTCTAAACACAGCAAGAAAACCCCTCAAACTTCATCTTCCCAAAACGAAAAATAGAAGCAACTTGAAATAGTAAGTGACCTATCCACAAATATTAAGAACATCAAACCACCCAAGTTTGTTGGTTCTGAATCCGGAGAGAACGCAGAGGCCTAGTTAACCAAAATGGAACAATACTTTGATATTAGGAACTTTTCAAAAACCTCAAAAGAAGTTTGGAGAATATACCATTTTACTGAAGAATCTGCTACATGGTGAGGAAACACCAAGATTGAGCTAAACATCAAAACCATTGACATTACCTGGAAAAAGTTTGTAACCATTTTTAGGAACCGTTGGTTACCGCAAACCTTCTATGATCAAAAGTTGTTGGATTTTCAAAATCTCAAGCATAGAGATATGACCGTACATAAGTATTAGGAGAAATTCACCCGACTACTGAAGTATGTACCACCATACCAACAAGACAAGAACGTGAAGGTGAAGAAATTCATCATGGGACTAAATGATAAAATAGGAGGGGCAGTTGATGTTCTCACTCCTCAAACCATGGAAGAGGCTCTAGAAAAGGCTGTCCAACAGGAATATAAAATCAAGAGATATGATTCCATTCAAGATAATAAAAGAAAAACAAACTAGAATACAAAAAGTACAGATACTGGATCTCAAAAGAAACTATTTAAGGATTATAAATTTAGCAAACCAAAAACAAAAGGGAATGGAATCAAGGATTTTAAAAGTAAATTCAACACAAATAAGAATAATAAGGGCAATGAAAAGAAGGGGTCACCTTCAAGATGTTTCACTTGTGGAGGAGATCATTATGCTAATAAATGCCCTATTAATATTAATACCAATCAGTCACCTCGACCATCGCTTCCACCTCAACGATGAGTTTATCAGCAAAGGATTCATGCAGCGCTTGACAATCGACAAGCAAAACAATAGATAGGCCCGATTGAAACTCCAAGTAAGATCTACGGGAACCCTATTTCTATCTTAATTGATACTGGAGCTTCTGAATGTTTTATATCGCCTAAATTATTTAGTAGATTCCCAAAAAGATCTAATTTTATGGCAAAACCATGGACATTCAAGTATACAAACTAGTCAAGGGCTAAGGTAGAGCAGTGCTGTTTGAGGCTCGGGTTGATTTTCCAAATTTCTCCACTAAATTGAATTTGTATGTAGCACCTCTTGGGTCTTACGATATTATTATAGGCATTAATTGGCTCATTGAGCATAAGGCCAAGGTTGATTGTCTTGCTAAACTTGTAGATTGTTTTGATGACCAAGGCAAACCTGTAAGCATTAAAGGGATTATACATGAAATTAAATCAAAACAGATATCCACCATACAACTCAAGAAATGTGGAAGAAAAGGCTGCGAGATTTTTGCAATAAGAGTTGAAGATATGAGAGATCCTATTAACGCCACTTATGGAGATGATTACATTTTTTAAGATGGGGAAATCAAAGAAAAACTAAAAGAATCTTTCGAAGAAAAGTATCCCTATCTAAAGGAATATCAAGATGTGTTTCCCAAAGAACTCCCTAGTTTACCTCCATCCCAAGTCTTTGATTTTACCATAGATCTGTTAACAGGAGCAGAACCCATCTCTCAAGCACCTTATCGAATGACCACCACAGAATTAATGGAGTTGCAAATGCAATTGCAGGATATGTTAAATAAGAAACTTATCTGGCCCAGTGTTTCATCATGGGGAGCCCCAGCATTGTTTGTCAAGAAGAAGGACAGAACTATGAGATTATGTATAGATTATAGAATGCTCAAAAAGGTCACCATTAAAAACCGATACCCACTTCCTAGAATTGGCGACCTCTTTGATCAAATGAAAGGCGCTATAGTATTTTCAAAGATCGACTTAAGGTCAGGATATCACCAGCTTCACATCAAGAATGAAGACATTCACAAAACTGCATTTAGAACTAGGTATGGAAATTATGAGTTCACAGTGTTACCCTTCGGTTTAACCAATGCTCCAGCAACGTTCATGAATTTAATGAATAGCATATTCCAAGATTGTCTAGATAAGTTTGTACTGGTCTTTATAGATGACATCCTAATCTATTCGAAGAACGAGAAAGAACATCAAGAGCATCTAGAAAAAGTCTTGCAGACGCTGAGAGAACATAAATTATACAGAAAATTGTCCAACTACGCATTTTATCAAAAAGAAATCCAATATTTAGGACATATTATATCAGCGCAAGGAATAGTCGTAGATCCTTCAAAAATCAAAGCAATTAAGGAATGGCCTATACCTAAGAATGTGACAGAAGTCAAAAGTTTCATGGGATTGGCAAGATTTTATAGGAAATTTGTCAAGAATTTTTCCAAAATAGCTTCCCCAATCACATCACTACAGAAAAAGGGAAAGAAATTTGTATGGACTGAAAAATGTCAATCAGGTTTTGAGTATCTGAAAGAAAAGTTAACTACTGCACCCATACTAGGAGTACTCGATCCACAAAAGAAATTCGTAGTCATAAGGGATACATCAGGGGAAGGAGTTGGAGGAGTACTAATGCAGGATGAGTAGGTAATTGCATATGAGTCAAGGAAATTGAAGAATTACGTGTAGAATTACGCTCCCCATGATCTAGAATTAGCAGCTATAGTACATGCCCTCCAAATGTGGAGACACTACTTGATTGAGAAACCTTTTGATCTTCAATCTGGTCACCATAGCTTAAAATCTATTTTTACTCAACATAACCTTAACGCTAGAGAGAGGAGATGGCTGGAATTTCTAGCAGATTATGAATTTGATATTGATTACATCAAGGGTAAGGAAAACAGGTGGAAAATGCCTTAAGCAGAAGGAGACACATTTCCACGACGGTTGTCATAGATTTCAAACTAAAAGGTCAGATACTACAACATCTAGAGCATGATGAATTTTATGCAAAGATCAACCAAGATCTCATCAGAGACCCACAAGATCCCAAGTATTCAAAATTTAGGATAGAAGAGGATGGATTGTTAAGATATCATGACAGGATTTATATACCCAACAAAACTGAACTTTGAAGAATGATTCTCGAGGAATTCCATTCAGCTCCATATTTAGGACACCCTGGAGTGACTCAAATGTTGTCAGCTATAAAACCTCCATATTTTTGGAGAGGAATGAAAAGGGAAATAATAGATTTTGTGGCAGAATGCTTGGAATGCCAAAGAGTTAAGGCAGAACATCGTTATCCAACTGACCTTCTGAACCCAAACGAGATACGAGAACAGAAATGGCAGATAATTTTCATGGATTCTATACAAGGGTTACCTATGACACGGAATAGACACAATGTTACATCCCAATTTTTGACCTAATTTAAAACATAGCCGTTGAGGTTCACATGAAGTCAGTTGATAGTTAAATTTGTTATAATCCTACGAAATGGTAAGATAGTTAGTCATTATAATTATTTATCACGAATTCATGGAATTGAATAGGTGGTTAGCCGTTATGATTATTTATGATTAAATAACTTGTTATATAATTTAACTACGGAGAATTTCCTTGTAGGAAGCACGTCGAAGGGGTAGAAGCATTGTCAAAAAAGAATCAGGCACTGGCGCATCACCATCACTGGGCAAATGGGTTAAGGACCTAGCAACTTGAACATCAGGATACAATCGATGCAACCGCATGAGCTATTTAAATAAATAATTTGACAAATATAAAACAATTGAGTTAAAATATAAAACATACCTCAAAAGATTTTAAATGATCTTTGACCCTATTATTATAAAATACATGTATATACATACATATAAATATAAAAATGAAATGGCACCATTATATTATAATAACTTAATAAAATGATGTCATCCCATCAATATATTTACATGAACATATGTAAATATATATTATAATAATAAACCAAATTATAATTTTTCCAACTCTTTCTTCCAACTTTATTTTTCCATTTTAATATTCTTTTCTTTTAACTGATTAACACTTGGCATGATAAATTGATAATAATCTTTAATGTTTCAAAAGCCAAGAAGTCACAACTAGTCCTTTAAGTGAAAGCCATGAGTAGAGTTGGAAATCAAATATCCCGCACACTCAGCTACCTTTCTTTGCTACGTTTTCCTTACTCTTTCCGCCACCCTCAGGTCCCAATTTCACATACTTTCTTGTACCGAGATCCTCTTTATTTTCCAATCTATACTTCCTTTGCAAGCAGCACCTCTGTCGTATGTGCTCAGCTCGTTGAGGATTACAATATTATACACTTTGGATACATCTACATCTAAAGAAGGGCAGATATCCAATTGATTCAAGGCTTCAGACCTATTAAAAATCTACATCAGGTCATGTGATGTTATGTCAATATCATTTCATTGCTTTCCATAACAGCCAGTTAGGCTCATAAAACTCTTTTTCTCCCAGATTTATTTCAAGTTACGATATGAGTTTTGCTGCATACTCCATGTCCTTTGTTACCATTCCTCTTCTTTAAACTTTCATAATAAATTAGATACAATCTTTATGGAAGCATTTTTCCAAATGCAATAAAAGTTGGAATGAAATATACTATCCCATGATATTTTCCGAATAGTCTCAAAAACATAATCTTTCTGGTCACAGTTGTGATAAGCATATTAAGCAGCGAATCTACGCATACAACAAATGCAGCAAGTTTCAGCATTTATCATGATGATATCTTGTTTGATATCTTGTTTGAATTTACAAATTGAACTTCTTTAATTTAGCCTTGTTCCTGGCAAGCGATAACCAAGTAACCAAAGTATGGATCCATAAATCATTATTGTGATGCCTGACCATTACTTCGCTTAATTTCATATTAAGACTTTATTATTATAAGTATTTAGTTGATGTTACGTTCTATTATCTATTGAATTTGGTTGAAGATGTCCAAGGGACATGTATTTGTGGTTGAACTTATTATTAGAAGTTAGCATGATAAATGTTTAACAAAACAATATAGATACGTTTAAATATAAACATGTTGCATGCTTTTGGATTTTAGCAAATTTGAGAGATGTATGATTAAAAGAATTGATTTAATATATATATTAAGGATTTATATTCCTCATCCCAATGGTTTCGCATGCTCTTGTATTAAAGAGTTCTGCATTGTTTTTGATCATGCCAAATAATGTGGCAGAAGAAGAGGAAGCCGTATACACAACACTGTGTTTGTTGTAGAAGCATTCATTACATTTTGTTGAACTTTTAATATCACTTAAGGCTTTAGTCGGCTAGTACAGCTGGTATGGGGTTTTGTTTGTTGAAATGGCAACGAAATTTATCCTTCTTTTTTTCTCGGTTCTGTTGCACATTTGTAAGATAATGCCAAGATATCGGCATCATGAAGGGGTTTTGTTTGATGGAGATACGTGCATATGAGACTGAGCAAGATGGGGTTTCTCACCAGAAGTTTTGGTTGATATTGTTAGTACCATCTACTTTACTCCTTTCCGAAGACGTCTTTGAGTTGGTTGTGTTGGCAGCGTGGTATTTGTTTTGGATTTGTAGCCTTGACAGCGAACCTATAGCAGAGCTCTGTCAGTCTACTGTGATTTGGTAGGGGGCTTTTCTTTTCTCTAACCTATTCTATTTTGTATGGGTTATTTTGAAATTCGTAAATAATGTTGTTTGTTTGATAATGATATAAGCCGACGCCCAAGCGTGGGTGCATGCAAGGTTCAGCACGTTGATGCTAAGTTTTGCATATACCCATACTTGAGTGTGGGTATAGTGTTTTCACTTTGATAACATAGAATGCATTTGGGGTTTTGTTATATATTGTGGAATTTGTATCAATGTTTTAGGATCCACATTTATCGAGCCGATCTCTGTGAGAATCATGCCTCTGTGATTAGTAATATTATTGTGCTGTCAAAAGAATTGCATTTGATTTTGGGCATAGACGAAGCAGAGCAAATAAGCTTGGGCTTGAACGTTATGTCAGTCGGGTTGTAATTAAGTCATGTTCATAGTCATTTACCCTGATGAATATACGAACTAGGGCAGGGTATGATAGCAAATGGATTTTGAGAAAACTCTGGCTTGAATAGTAAGTTAAAAATTAAACAGTCTTCTCATATTCACCAATAGATTTATTTTATTGTATAAAGGAAAATAAGATTTGGCTTTTCGTCAAACAAGTCGCAGGTAATCTTTGTGCAGTAGCTTTGTTGCGAAATTAAACCTGTCGTTTTTTAAAGACGTAAACATAAATATATGTTGTATAAAGATTTCCGAATGTTAGTGAGCTTTTGGTCTTAAACATGGTTTATAGAAATTATGAGAAATATGAACATGATAGGGCTTTAAATGTGTTCATGGAACTTGGAATTAAGTCAGTATTTTGATCAGTTTTATGGTTTCGATGGTATCAGTAGTACGTTAAACATTATGAAAGCTTGAAACAAACAGAATTTTTATGACTGTAGCCGAGCAAATAGGCATTATATTTAACTGTTAACAAGAAATCGAGGACATAGGCATTGTATCAAACAGTTATGCATGGAACTAAAACAAGGTTGAATCAACATTTTATCAGTATAGTTTGATACGCTTATTGAACTGCTGGAAAATTTCATGTAGAACAGCCGACACCCTGTTTGAAGTACAATTTGGTTTGAAACTTTGAATTCCTTAACAGTTGTACAGGGTTTCCATATGTTATTTGGATTTTGGATATTACTGTTAATTGGGACTGGGCAGAGACTTTTTGTCAATTGATTTATATATATGTGTAAACTAGTAATTGAGTTACGTGTGTGTCGCATCTTGTTTATTAGTATATCGAGGATAAACAACTAATCTTGAGTTAGAAATTGTATTTGGCAATTTGGAAATAAGATTATTTGAATATACGGTTTCATTGATTATGTTCTTTCTGTTTAAAAACATCGATAGAGCTTAAACCAATCGGTAAACTGAACGTTGTGGAAATCTGTTAAGATGATTTAATTTGATTTGTTATGAAGTTTTTTTTTAGACATACCAATGATATATATATTATGCTTTTGAGATGAAAATTTTATGAATTAGAAGATATTATTCTAATGATGTTATTCTATCCATTATTGAAATGAAAATTGTTTTCAAATAAAGGAAGGATTATGATATATGATGATATAATTTCATTTTAAACAGAAGTATCATATGTATTTTGGTTCTGATATCTTGGTCTATTCAATGATAAATTAAGATGATTATTTCAATAGGAAGTTGTGTTATAGTATTAAGATTTCATAAATACCGTTAAGTTGAGTTAGCAGTTTAATGGTAATTACGCCATCTTGGTATTATAAGATTTGTTCCTATTGCTGTAATGATCTAAATTTACCTTTGAAAAATGTCAGAATAAGATAGGTTGCAAATGGACGAAAAATGTAGTATCATGTGGTATACTAATTTGATACCTGATGCATGTGCATTCTTAGTAAATCTATTTGATGTGTGTTTTAAGAAAAGTCGTAATGAACATATATCGGGGTGGCTGAATCTGGTTAATCCTTTTCAGTTATTTAATTCAGTAATAACATTAAAATGAATTGGGTGGGTTAATTTCAAATTATAAGATAATTGGCCTACCTATGACTTAAACCTATATGGTTAAGTACGGAGAATAAGGCAAGTCTTTGTTACACCATATAACGAGTATAATAGAGAGTACCACTATGAGAAATCTAAGAGCATACCAAACATGGATGCAGAATCTATTACAATAATAGATAAGACGTCTATTATTAGTTAATGGTTATCTTGTAAATATCTTTAGCTTTAGTTTGCTTTCGTTTTTTGCTTTCTCTGGAATAGAATGTTTCTATTCTTTACGATCGTTTCCTAAGGAAACATCGTCTCATTCTTTTGTATAAATTGACCTTTCGGTCTCTGTTAATAACAAGCAAGTATTTACCAATTACCTCGTAATATGGTATCAGAGCTAAATACTTAAATTTTTTCGGAAAAATTTATAATTTCTTCTTGAAATTATTTGTTTAAATTTTTCCAAAATTATTTCAGCTAAATTCTCCAAAACCCACCTAGGGTTTTCTGCTTGGAGAAATTCCCGAATTACGGGTCTGCAAATTGCATGAAAATCGTGGTCGTTTTGTACCATTCTCAGCTGGTATCTGAAAATCGCGATTCTTTTGCCTAACATCTTCTGCAAATCGTGTTTTTTTTTTTTTTGGTATTTTTTACCACGGATTGTCTGGTCCTTCAGACTCACGGCTCTGTGTTTGGTGAAAATCGTGGCTTCTCTCTTCAGCAAGCTCACATGGTATCAGTCGCGGCTCTGCGTTTTTTTTTTTTTTTTTTCACAAACCTTTGCAAATCCGCCATCATTTGGAGGTCACACTCTGTCTTGCAACGTCTCAGTCTCTAATCATTTGCTGGGAAGCAGACTCGACCATTTTTTATCAAGAAATCTGAAGTTTTTTCAAGCTTTTTTCAGCTAGGGCCTTTTTTTTCGAAACCCTAATTTTTGGGGTCGAAAAAATATTTTGTTTGCAAATTCTTGGTGGGTTTTTCGAGAGCTCAACTGGGTTGTCGTCCGTTTTTTCTGGGTGCCTCGATTTTTGTGCCTCAATTTTCGAGCCAGCGGATTCAGAAAACGACAGCAAATTCCTTTTGGGTTTTCCGAGCTCTCTTCTGGGTCATTCTCTGATTCTTCTAGGTCTTCCGTATTTTTGCCTCAAAGAACATGCCTTCACAGATTTTCACAGTTTTTTATTGAAAAACGTGCCATGGCATCTCTGACAAATATTCTGCTCGAGCATAATTCCAAATTCAATGGTTATATGAATCATTTACGGGATTTTCTTAGTGCGAGTTTAATTTTTGCAATGACAAGTAGATGTTACTTCTTGCATAATAATTTTGGAACTGCATTATGTTAAGTAGTTCAGATATCTGTAGTATGTTTATGTATATGTAAATCTTAACATTTATGCACGTGGATGACGCTTTTTAACTCAATGTATACTGAGCCCTCTTTGTGTTATGTTGCATTTCTGTGTATTTACAGGTGCTTCAAGTTGAATTTCAAGTACCTAAGGATTCTGTTGAAGCTATATCTAGACTCAGAATTTTAGATACTTGTAGGATTCATTTGTTGATCATAGGCAATTATAAATGAAACTATGTTCATCATTATTGTACTAAACTCATTATGGAAATTTATTTAGACGATATTTTCTTATATTTTGAAGTCTACGAATTGAGAATGATTCAATCATTGTACTTGTTCTTGTAATATGTTGATTAAATAAAAATAATAATTTTATGGTTCTTTATGTTTGTTCATGGTTTAGTTTCATCTTTGTTAGTGGATCGTTACAATTATTCCACTAGATATTAGAATTAAACAATCAATTATGAAATCTTTAAAGAACATAATCATGTAATGACAAATTGTGAAATGTTGGATGTATGTAATCTTCCTGAATAAATTAACAGAGTCATTTGCTCTGAGATTCCAACGCCTGGGACTCACTCGGCTATATAGCCAAGGAAAAGGGTGAAGAGGTGAGAGAGGAATCTGCAATAACATGAAACAAAATTAGATATGCCATAACAATATTTATCATTTTTAATATAAATTATTTACTAGCTCATGCTTGATCGTGTTTATTGTATTCTTATGCTACCAAGTTGAGTGGTGTGATTAGAAACCAGGATGCCCAGTAGATGACAAGATGTTCCCTGTCTATTCCAAATAGGGAGGGCCTTTCTCGTTAGAGATTGTGTGGGGATAAGTTATGGTCCAAGGTTGGGTGGTTAAGCCCCTGACAATGTTTCCCCTCTCCACAAGATGTCAGAAGTGCAGCAATTAAAGATAAGCTATGCATTCAATTGTTTGTCGGAAACAGGTATTTATACTTTTATAAAGTATATCCAAGAAGAAGGTAAGATTAATTAAGTTATATCATCATTGCAATTATTTTACACTTAGTTGCGAGAGACAGATTTATTTGATGGATTGTTATTTTAGTATTTCATTTATATGAAAATTAAATATGAGCATATCTTCTAATCTTATGTTATTGCCATAGTTAAGCAATCGGAAGGATAGGAATGATACAGTGGTACCCAAAGCCCTAAATGATACAGTGGTATCTGAAGCCCTAATTGATTCAGTGGTATCTGGAGCCCTAAATGATACGGTGGTAAATGAAGCCCAATTGATTCAGTGGCATCTAAAGCCCTAATTGATACAATGGTATCTAATGCCCTAAATGATCCAATGGTAATCGATGCCCTAATTGATATAGTGGTATGTGATGCCCTAATTTTATATAGTGGTATTTAACGGTAATCGTCATTTGATTTTGATATAGCAGTATTGAATGGTAGTCGTCATTTGATATTGTTATAGTGGTATTTGTGGACTAACCTGAGTGGTTGTAGAAGCATCCCTAGTTTTAATTCGATCTCAAATTCCTTGGTATGTAGATTTTAATTTCCATAATAAATTCATTTATGGTGTTTTTCAATTCTCAGTTATGAAACTTTGTTTAACTAATTTTAACCGTTAATCTCATTCATATGAACGTAACTGATTTAACTGTCTTCCTATGAAAATGAAGTAATAACTATATTTCTTTGAGTATGTTAGTTGTTAATTAAGACCCAAAAAAAGGGGATGTTACACACAACACCATTCTAGTAGTAGTGGATAGATTGACTAAGGTTGCTCATTTTGTACTAGGAAATCTAACAAAAGGAGCACTAGAAATCACTCATAAATTCATAAAGGAGATTTTCAAATTACATGGAGTTTCAGAGAAAATTATCTCAGACATAATATAACAATTCTATATTATTTTAAATGGAAAATCATTTAATAGCTCATGCATGTTCATATTTATTGTTCTCTTGTTGTCAAGTTGAGTGGTAGTGATCAGGTGATTGAACCCATTCAAAAACCTTGACCAAGGTCGTTAAAGGGCATGTTTGCCTTCATAAGGTCACTTGATGTCGATAGTGCCAATTATTTAGACATGTCCGTCTATAACTATTCAAACATTCTAAACACCGGAAATGCTCAGGTGGCTAAACTAGTAGTACCCCAAGCCCGATCCCAGGATAGGGAGGGCCTTTCTTTTCAAAAGATTGTGTGGGGATAGATATGGTCCGAGGTTGGGAAGTTAAACCTAAGTCAATGCTTCTCCTTTTATAGAAAGTCGAGGCTTGCACAACTAGTTAAAGACCTGCCACTTACTTTCTTGTATGTTTCTTCTTTCCATTTCTGATATGCATTTATATTCCTCTTGTAACTAATCATGTCTTTACTTTACTATATGCAAGGGAAGGTAGGAAATCATTATTTCAGTTACTTCAGATTTATTCATAGTTACACCACCCTGGGGGACGGGGGGACGGCGAAACAGGGGGACAAGTTTCCAGGACGGGGGGACAGAGGGGCCTTAATTTGGGGATGGCGGGGGGACGGTGGGGGGACGGCGGTAGGGGACAAGAGGGGTGTATATATCTATGCATATGGTATTTAAAAATGTTAGTTATGAAAATATGTATTGCAATATAGGATGTAAAGATGTAAAAGAGTGAATACTTGAAACATTGCATTGAATTGGAACATCGAACATTAAACATAAATAGTTGAATTTGCAAATAGTGAATAGTAGGATGTCCCCCATCCTCGGTGGAGGTGGTGGAATCTAGTGGCACCGCTGGGGACGGGGAGACGGAGTCCCCAAGTCTCCGGTGCGTTGAAGTCTCCGAGACGTCGGGCAAAAAGGGGGGGGACGCGTCCCCGTGTTACTATGGATTTATTGTTATTTCAGTTACTTCAGATTAATCGTTATTTCAGTTACTTCAGCTGAATGGTTATCTCAGTAAATTGTTAGTAATTAAATCAGTTATTGTCTCATGAAAAGGATTAAGAATGTTTTGTTTTGAAAGTTGGTTGAAGAAAACTCTTTCATTTCTATAAGAAACCAGATATTAGTTCTTTATTTTGTTATGAAAATCCGTTTTGTTACAGTTACCAACATGCATGTTGTTGTCTAGATTGTATCTATTGATTTGCAAAATTGATCAATAAATGCAATAAAGAAAAGGCTAAACCAATATGACACTGCCTACAAACATAAACACCTTCAAAAATAAGTAGGAGATAATTTCCACAGCAAGTCAAATTGTGATAGCAAAATCACACAGTTTGACTCAAAAATCACACAATTAAATCTTGATAGCAATGTCGCACCTTCAAAAAGTTTAAATACTCATCTTACATTTGCTCGAGTCAAATCATAAAGTGATATAGCATCATCAATGTCTTATTTTTTATTTATTTTTGTTTAGTTGGCATTTAAACAATGAAATCTGGTACTTGTTTTCTACCCAAACACTTATTTAATGAAACCATTAAAGTTGCACTCTATGTCTACAGTTCTAACCAATATTTGAATAAAATAAATATGACATGTTTCCTACTGTTAATTATTGTATTTACATATTTAAAGTAAATAAAAGAATATATCCAAGCATGGCGCTCCCCTCACATAATATATTTTTTCAGCAAGAATTTTACAATGGAAAAAACAAGAGTCAACTGGAGCAGGAGCTTTAAGTTGTGGAATATGGAAGATAGCTTCACAAATGTAGTGATATCAAATAAAGAGAATTTTGTAAGTCCCTCAATAGAGTTTGTCAATCACACTCAAAATCTGCCTGATTCAACTTGTCTACCAAAATGCTTAGGCTTCAAACTTTGTCCTCATTTACTTTTATAGTCTATTTTTGTGTTGTCACAAAATTTCCTGGCTTAGACTTCAAACTTTGTCCTCATTTACTTTTATAGTCTATTTTTTGTGTTGTCACAACTGACTTCGTTATTTTTAATTCTTCTGTTAATACAGTTATGTCCCCTGCATCTTATTTATTAATGTCTTTATATTAAAGAATACAACCTATCTTTTGGAGGTATGGCATAGTAAAACACAAGTTTTGTGCTGCACAAATACATTTGCCCTATGAGCAGAGAGATGAAATCAACCCATCATTTTAGTGTCAGGTTCTTTATCATCTCATTTATGAATGATAGGAAAGGACATGCACCTTATCATGTTACCTTTGGGCTGCACGGAGCTAGCAGTGAACAATATTAACAATTGAGGAGTACAAGGGATATGGAACAAGGATCAACATATTATGTTTTTGTTGCCATTCTTATATTGTTTAATATAAATACAGATCAGAATATATTTAGCCTAGGGTAAAATTATATAGAAGCAAAGAGAAAACACTGAATGAGAATTTAATATGTACAGCACAGATACAAGTTATACATTAAGAAGTTGAATAGGCAATGAAGCATATAGTAAGCTTCAGAACAACACAATCTTGTTCATGGACCAAAGCAGGTTACAACAAGGGTTATCATGCAGATCAGCCTATTCAGAAGCTTTATAGTTTCAAAGAGTAAAATCAGAAATCACCTTTGCAGCCCTTGATTAAAGAAAGCATATAGTAAGCTACAACACTACAAAAAAAATCTCATTCATTAACCAAAGCAGGTTAGGAAAGGATACGAAGAATGTTTGGAAAAATTGTAGTTTGGCCTAAACTTTGGTAGACCTATGCAATGTTAAGAAACTCAGAGACATTGTTTATTCTATTTCAAAGATTTCTCATCTTTATCAGCATTAAAAAAGATTTTCCAATCTCCGAAACCAGCTCATACTGGGTTTTGCCAATGTTACAAA
This sequence comes from Cupressus sempervirens, assembly GCA_028749045.1. Taxonomy (NCBI): domain Eukaryota; kingdom Viridiplantae; phylum Streptophyta; class Pinopsida; order Cupressales; family Cupressaceae; genus Cupressus; species Cupressus sempervirens. The sequence goes on along the minus strand of CM053791.1, from coordinate 168,602,167 downwards.
GAAAAGCAGATGCTTTGGATCACAAATTACGTATGCGATAGGTAACCATAGATGACATATTGGATAATAGAAACGGGCTGAGAGTGTAAATGGATGGTCATATTAACGATATTGTCAGCATTGGAGTAAAACATAACTATCTTCTCATTATTACTTCTATATATGTCATAGTTCATATTATAGTCTTTTGGAAAATTGATTATTGCAAAAGGGCAAAAAAAATACTAATATTGAGGTTCGACCCTTCACCTTGTCATGATGAATTTACATGCTTGAGGAATCCAAGTCATTGTTTCATTCAAAACATAAAATGAACCACCTTACCTTTCTCTGTTATGCATTGTTAAAGAAGAGTTAAATTGTTCTGAATTTATAATTATTACAACTATATCTACCTTGAAATGTCCAGCAACCAACCATGATTCAAAAGCTGCAAATATAAGCCAGCCATGACTCAAAAGCCGAAAAATAGAAGAGATGTAGAAATTCCTCCTAGAATGTGACCAAGCATCGGGAATATGTAATCAGGAAAATACTTTGTAAATGAACCTAAGATGTGTGCCTTTCTTGGCTGCCCTATCCTTTGTAACAATGGACCCCAAAGCATGGACTATTTTCTCTTGTTTAAAATTATTTTACTTCATAAAACTTTGCTTCTTTAGACAATGTATTCATTTTGTGATCAAGGATGCACTCTTTTATTTTTGAACTACATCTCCTTAACCTTAAAATAACAGTTCACATGTGTTTTATTGTGCCTCCTTCATGGTGTGTGTTGGTGATCTGTTGGTGATCTATGCACTCAAGTGTCCACATTTCCAATGTCATTTGCACAACTTTATTCATTGTTGTTATTCGAAATACCCACACGCTTTTGGCACATATGGCACTTGACAGTTCTAAACTATCTTCCTTTCTATCAACGAAATGAAAGTTCTCTTTTATTTATAAATTCATCTTTTTACTTATTTAACGAATGCTTCTTTTCACATGGCTGATGTTTCCATCTTGTTGTGTCTTCTTTTCTATTTCGTGTACCTCCCCTTATGGCTGAAAGATTATTCCTTTGTCATTAAAATTTAGGTACTGGTTTCTCTTAAACTTGGTATTCCAATCCTTATGGTTGAGCTGTGTATGTATTTTTATAATAAATAAATAAAATCAAAACTCCTCTCAACTCCTTTTATTGCATCTGGTTTATACCTAATAACAACAAAGATGTCTCAATCTCTAGATAACAGAAGTAACCTATTACAGAACTTCTGAGACTTTCTCATTAACAAACTAATCAAATCAGAAATATATTTTCCAAACAGGCCTTTGTCCACTTTTATGTGTCTCCTAAGGTTTTCAATAGACATCGTATCTATTAACTCAAAAGAAGACAAGAAAATGCATTCAACACGCACATATATTGTAGTAATGTTGGTGATGGTACAGATAAAGAGGAGAAATTCACATACTTAAATACAAAAAGTACGCTTAATGATTTTTTCAATTCAAAGGCCTATTGAGTTAGAACATTCCATTGCAACCAATATTTCAGCATGTAGCAGCATAATAACAAGCTTAAAGCCCATGGAATTTTTGACTATTAGTGAATTGATGAGACTAAAGTGATAGCTGATCCAAAAAGTAATGAAATTCAGAAATGAGTTCCCAAGTTGCAAAATTATCAAATACTGTACATTAGCAATGGAAGTTTATATTGGCAATTGGATATGGAACTCCTGGATAAAGTTTGATTGGCAAGAGGATAACATAATACACCGAAATGTATTTATTTAATTATTTTTGAATTAATTTTCTTAAGAAATGTTTTATTTCCTTAGTTTAGAAGAAGGGATAAGATTTGTTTGGGAGAAGCCCTAAAAGATTATTACTATTTCTTAGTGTTAAAGCGTTAATTTCATTTCATTTATTAAATTACCTTTACTCCCTTCTTAAGATTTCACTTTATGCACTTTGCATTTCTATTTAATAATTAATTAGTAATTATTTAATGTCATTTATCTCTTAGGGTTTCCTTTTCAGGTTTTCAATCTCCTTCTATAACAATTGATCTTTTCTAATTATCTCTTATATTTTCAGTCTGATGATATAGATCTCATGTTTTCAGAGCAAAACCTTTGCCTCTTCTTTGCTTTTTCTTCTCTGTGACAGGTTCTTGCATACAGGTGTTCTTCGGGTTTTGTGAATTCGTATTGCTCAAATCCTTCATGGTATCACAGCCTGACTTGCTGTAGCTTGTTCCGTATTTGAAGGAAAAAAACAAGTGTTTGACAGAATAGATCTGGCACTTTTTGAGTATTTTTTGTGAAAATAGAGGGGTCTCTAATTTTCAAAGCACTTTGAGGCCAAACAAACCTCGCAGTTGGATTCAAAAAGCATCAAAACCCCCATTTTCATACAAAATTTGATGAATTTGGACACAGCTGGAATCTAAGACAAAATAATATTGCTTCCAAATTGGCCACATTTTCGGAGGCGACACTTTTCTGATTTTCGGCACACAAAACGAAATTTTTCATCTTGAAATCAATTTTTTTGCACACAAATCGAGATTTTTCAGTTCAACAATCAAGATCATTGGCATGCAAATCATGATTTTTGGGATAAACATTAATATTTTCGACACGCAAAATGAGGTAATTTTGCATGAAAATTAATGCATTTGGCACGGATCCCGAGGCATTTGGTACTTGTTTTTCACTCGAAGTCAGATGATCCTTTTTATCTTACAGGGAGCATAACTTGCTCATTTTAGCTCTGTTTTTTGATCCAAAAGAAGCGTCAAAAAGGTCTTCTTGAGCCCTATCCAAATTATCTATTATTTTCATCAATATTTCTCAAAGGTACATGTGTTTCTTAAATTGAAATCTTTTTGCTTTCTTCTTGTTTAAGCATTTCTACTAGCAGTTGGGGTTCGGTTTTTTGCATTGTGGGGAGTGTTTTGTATTATTGTTTCTGTTATTTACATCAGTAAACCAGAACTTTTTCAAAAAATAATTCAACACCTAAAACAATGGTCGAGACCTCTTCTTGTCTAGAACTTCTAACCCCTCAAAACTATCACACATGGAAGACCTTGATGACACGGCTTCTCTGGTCAAAAGGGTTGTGGTCTTGTTTAAATATAGTGCAGCCAATATTTCAGAGTCAATATCAGACTTTGCAGCATAGGAACAAGATGGATGAGGCAATGGGGTTGATTGCTTTATAAGTATCTGAACATGTACAGTTTCATCTTGATGGGTGCAATACCCCTCTAGATATGTGGACCAAGCTTGATGGTTTGTTTGGTGCAGTTAATGAGTTCAGGGCACTTCAGATCTAGGCAAAGCTTACCTCTATTGTACTGAATTATTTTCCTTCCATTGAGGACTTCTTGATGAAGTTCAAACAACAAAGATCTTTATTGCAGGGTTCTGGAAAAGCCAAGACTGACACTGAGTGCATCTACCTGATTCTTTCTAAGCTTTGTGGAAACTTTAAGATTTTTGCTTCTACCTTCTATTCCACCAAAGATGCTTTGGGTAATAGATTTACCATGCCATCCTTTGAGGTTTTTTGTGATCGTTTGACTCGGGAGCAAGCTGAGCTCTCTCAGTTGGATTCTCTCATAGACTTATGCATTGGTAGCTCGGCCATCTTCTGGGATGAAGGAGAACGCACAGAAATCACATTCTATAGAGTCTCAAATTGATTCTAGCCCTCACAATTCATCAAGGCTACCTCCTCCTAAGGGGGTAAACCAAAGCCAAAAAGACCGAAGTGTGCTTATTGTAATAAGCCTAATCATGATGAGTCACATTACTATGAGAAGAGGTTAGATGGCTATGCCAAACAGGTTTCAGATTTGATAGCTCTCCTTCAGAAGAGAAACATTGATATTCCTTCTACTTCTCACAGATCTTCTTCTTCATCATCATTTCAGTCAGATTGTAAAGATATAGGAAAGGGTCATGCACTATGTGCCAAAGTAACGAGACTCGCCGCAAGTCGGCCAAGGCTCCCAAGTCAGCGAGTCAAGGAAGACTTGCTAGGTCAAAATGACCCGTGACCGAGCTCGACAGGTCAGGGAGTGTGACTCGCCTGACTCACGAGTCCTGACAGTCGTGACCCAACTGAGGCAGTCAAAGTCCAGGTAAGTTAAAAAATAAATAATTGCTTTGTTTTTTAATATATTTTTTGGTTTTTTTTATGCTTAAGACCCTAAAAGGGCTTTCATAACACTCTATTGTGAGAGAGAGAGAGAGAGAGAGAGAGAGAGAGAGAGAGAGAGAGAGTGTCATTGTTTTGCAACCAGTTGAAAGGAAGAGGAGAAAAGCTTGCATTTGTGACACTAGAGCAACTATAAGCTTGCATTTCGATCATCAAGGAGTTTATAGGAGCTCTTCTCAACACTTCTCGATGCATTTCAAAGAGGTAAGAGTTGATTTTTTAGATTTTGATGATTTTTTTCTCTATGCTAATGGGTCTTTTGGATGAGTTTTTTTTGTATGTTTATGGGTTTTGTTTTACTTTAGATCTTCATAAAATACAATGCTTAAATGGTAATATTTGGTCTAAAATGTCTTATTGTAGCAACCTTGACATTTTCCCTTACTCATAATGGCTCCTCCAGCTAAAAAACCCAAGCTCTCTAAAGGCAATAAAATAGATGAGTGTTGGAAGTACACCATAGACTTTCTGGGTAGAGGTAGAACTCAAACAAAATGCCTATTTTGTAAGTTCATTAATAGTGGACGGATAAATAGATTGAAATACCATGTTGTTGGCATACGTGGTCATGATGCTGAACCTTATAATGTTGCAACTCCTGAGGCTCAACATTTTAGTTATGTTGCCTTAGAAAAATATGAACAAGAAAAGGAATTAAAACAAAAACAATTAGTAGATTTAGCTCAAATTGGTTCCAATTCGCTTCCACGCTCACCTAGAAATGCTTTTGTATCTAGTTTTTGATCTAGGGGATAAAAATTACTGAAAAGTAAAATGTCCCCAATGCTCCAAGAATCAACATCATTACAAAGTGCTCACAATTTTGACTCCAACATAACTCGAACGATCAAAATTGGAGTTCAAGTGCAAAAATTATGACTGGTCAAAATGGTCAAACTGGGACCAAAGGTCATAAAAGGGTGAAAAAATAATCATCTCAAAAGTATTTGACAATGGATTCCAAATGAAAGAGCTCGTCAAAAGCCTTCCAATGGCGTTCGTTTCATCAAGAACGGAGATTGGATATAAAAGTTATGATGGTTTCAAATTCAAGCAAAAGTATGGATTTTGATGATGTCAGCATGACATCACAAAATCATAAAGAGAAGGAAAACATTCAAATTCGAATTAAAATAGCTATTTAATTCGAATTAAAGGAATGAGATAATGGGAGTTGAACTCCTAACCATTGGCCTCCTAAAATTAAGGCCAACCAATGGGCTATTTATGGTATATAGAATATTAAGGGAAGAGTTGTTATCTATCCATAACAAATCCGCCCAATCTTAGTTAAATAAGGGTATTTGTTGAAAACAAACCCTTAATTTTGGTGTGAGATCATAACAAAATAATGGTGAAAGGGGCAAATTCGAAATATGTAATCAAAATGGGAGATTATGTTGGTTAATTGTTTTAGCCCATTTTTGGCTAAATTTGATGTATAAAATGGGGGTAGTAGGCTTTGGAAAAGCATCCAGGTGATGAGAAGGAGATTATGATCTTGGAGACTTGATGATTATTCCTGCACATTGGAGAGTAATGCTGCAATTGTGCTTGAAGGGAAGATCTTGAACACTTGTAATTGATTTTGGAGCAAATCGGATCGGTCCCCCTATTGGAGCTGGACCCGGAGACGTAGCCCTTCCCAGATGAACTCCGTTATCAATCGTGTTTTGTCTTATGTCTTTCTACTCTCTTTCTTTCAGTCATTACTTTTTTATGCTTTGTTCATTTAAGCATTTAAGTTGTGTTAGTTTGCTAATTAATGCTTTGAAATTTTACTTTATGAATTAATGTTAAGCATTCCTCTGTAATAGTCCTAGATCCTAATTAGATCAGTTTTACACCCCTAGGTTTAATAGGTTGTGTTGGAGAAGGTGCTTCCCTTCGCCCCTATCGTCCTAGTGCTTCTGCTAGTTGTACTTCTTCTACATCTATTCCTTGCACTACTAGTGGCACTACCCCTACTAGTAGTACTGGCGTTACCTTTCATCCTAGAGTCTGAAGATCTAGGTTGGACAATTTTTTTGTACTGCGTTCCACTCCTGGTGCACAACCCTCACTTGAGAGCTTGGTCTGGAATAGGGAGATCTATGAAGCTGGAATAAGAGCAATTTGCAAGTTTTGGTATTTTTACAACATTTCGTTTATAGCAGCCAGGTACTTCAACTTCATTTATATTTGATTGTTTTACATTTTAAGTTTTAAATTCAATTTTATAATTTTAACTTGATGTTGAAATATGCTAATTAAAATGCTTGTATAAATGTAACAGGACTCCTTATTGGCAGGGGATGATTGATGCGGTTTCCATCTGTGGTGCGGGGTTAAAGCCCCCACTGAAGATGAGTTGAGTGGTCCCCTCTTACTAGAAATGGTTGAGGAGATGAAACTTGAGTTGGAGGACCATAGAAAGATTTCGAGCCAAAGGGGGTGTACCATTATGACGAATGGATGGACAGATAGGAGGAATAGGGCCCTCCAAAAACTTCTTGTTTCTAGCGGAGGTAATTCATCATCCTCCACTTCTCTAAATCTAAAATTTAATGTATTATTGAATAACCAACATTTTGTTTTATTGACTATTCAATGATAATTATTTTGTTTAATTTTCACTTTCAGGATCCACCATGTTTTTGAAGTCTATAGATGCTTTCTCACATGTCAAAAATGCAAAATTCTTATGTGAGGCTATTGAGGAGGTCATAAGGGAGGTGGCGGAAGAGAATGTTGTCCAAGTGGTGACTGATAATGCAGCTAATTATGTTGTTGTAGGTAAAAATTTAACTTCTAAAAAAATTATTTTAGTTTTCCATTAAATTTTGAAATTTAAAAGTTTTTTAACACATCAAAAAATTTCATTGTTTACTAACTAATTTAAAATTACTGCAGGAAAACTTTTGATGGAGAGTCACCCAAGAATCTTTTCGACTCCATGTGCGGCCCATTGCCTCGACCTCATGTTAGAGGATATTGGCAAGCTTGAATGGGTGAAATCATGTTTTGCTAAGGCCAAAAATCTTTGCAAGTTCATCTATGATGATGCCTTGGTCCTTAGCATTATAAGGGAATACAGGAAGGGAAAGGAGTTGGCTCGTCCCGGTATCACTAGATTTGCCTCTAATTTTATTACACTAAAATCTTTGAGTTCAAGGTTAGCTCTGAGGTGCATGTTTGTTGATCCACAATGGAGTTCCTCCTCCTTTGCCACCACCCCTGCAGGGATAGATGCAACAAAATTCATTTATTATGAAGAAAGTTTTTGGGAGCCATGTAAGGAGATTGTGGAGGTAATTTAAATTTTAAAAGCTTAAGTCTTAAAATTTTATAAATTAATTTATCTCATACATTTGTTCTATTTTCATTTGGTAACTTTGCAAAGTTTCATCATTCACTAAATTGTTTTTTTGTTTAATCGTTTTGTAGATCACTAAGCCCCTTGTAGCCCTCCTAAGAGTTGCTGATGGGGAGAAACCCGCTATGGGCTACATATATGAGGGCATGAATAGGGCCAAAAAGGCTATTAAGGCCAAATATGTAGGAGTTGAGGACAAGTATGGCCCTATTTGGGACATAATTGATAGGAGATGGCAAAATCAACTTCATAAGCCCATCCAAGCAGCAGCTTATTACCTCAAACCGACATACCATTTCTGTGAAGATTTCAAGGCAGATGAGGAGGTTCTTAGTGGCCTATACACTGTGATATCGAAGATGGCCACTAATGCCACAGATATATTGCTTGATATGGATGCCTATAATAATGCATCGAGGCCCATTTTTTCAAGTCAAATTTGCAAAGGAGGTCGTACAAAATCGCAGCTAGGTAAAAATTGCAGCTTAAGCCTTATACAATCCAGTTTCTAAATTTCTAGCTTTAAAGTTCAACTTTGAAATGAGACTAATATTTTTTTCTTTTCTTTTTTTCAAAATTCAGATAGATGGTGGCAAATGTTCGGGCCTTCAACCAAAAACCTTCAGCAAATCGCCATCCGCAGAATGAGCCAGCCAAGTAGTGCTTTTGGATGTGAGCGCAATTAGAGCATGTTCGAACACATCCATTCGAAGAGGCATAACAAGTTGTCCATGGAGAAAATGAATAAGCTAGTATTTGCGCATTACAACCTGCGCATTAGGACCAGGAAGATTTTGGATAGTGACACCTCTCCGATTACTCTAGAAGAGATTGATCCAGAGTCTGAGTGGATCATTGAGGCTACTGATCCTGTCTTTGATGATGAGGACCTAGAGAGGGTTGATGAGCCGGACACAGAGGCTGAGACCATGGCTATGGCAGCAAAGGACCAGAAAGCTCCAATTGTTCCTAGTGGCATCTCACAGGCACTGGCAAAGCCAAAGACAACAGTTGATCCTAGAGGCACTTCACAGGCTGATGCTATGGCTAATCAGTCATCCAGGATCTACCTTAGACGCCTTACTAAGAGGCATTTTATAGATTATACTGAGCCTAAGGTTGAGGTTGGGGATGAGGATGAGGATGAGGATGAGGATGACAACAAAGACTAGGAGCCATAGCTATAGTCTTGTTTTAACTTTTTGTTCAACTTAACATATGATTGGAATTTGGAACATTTGATGACTATTGATTTGTTGGGTTTCATCGATTTGATATACATTGTGATGGGTTTCATGGATTTATCATTTTATATATCTATGTTTTACTTTTCTAATATTTCCTTCAGCTACTGTTATGTAATCGATATATGTTTAAGTATGTGCACTGTGATCAAATTACCTTCTATTTAATGATGTTATTGTATCTTTAAGCTTTATTCAATAAGGGGTGCATGGAATGTTCTTTAAATCCTAAAAAATCTCAAAAATTCGAGGTTTTTTCACTTCATCGAGTCACTGCCGAGTTTGAGCTAGGTCACGGGTCAAGTTACCCTTGCCGAGTTTGAGCCACGTTACTTTGCTATGTGCAACTGCTACTCTACCCTCTTCTAGATGGTTACTAGATTCAGGTGCTTCACATCATATGGCATCTTCTCAGGATTTGTTCTCTTCTTTTGAGGTTTCTCCTACTCCACACATTTTAATGGGGAACAATATTGTTATAACTGTATGTGGGAAAGGTTCTATTGGCATTGATGATGGTACATTTCATGATGTACTTTGTGTTCCATCTTTGTCTTCTAACCTTCTCTCTATTTATCAGATTACACATTGTGGGACAGGGAAGACAGTTGAGTTTGCACAAGAGTCAATGCACATCAAAGATAGTGTGACAAGCAATATTGTTGCTATAGGGATTGTTGATCACTCTTCCCACCTATACTCTTTCTCTCATTTTGGTCCACCATCTCCACTATCAAAGACTCACTCTCCTTCACGAGAGACTATTGAGGTGAAGTCAGGTCGCTTAAACTTATGTGTTGTTCCTGAGACCAATGTTGTGACTTCTACACTTCCACCTCCTATTCAGATTCCATCTATCGCACAGGATTACTCTTCAGCATTGCCTACCATTGTAGCTCCAATCATTGAGCCACCTACTGTAGTTGTTGAGGATATATCAGAGGACACACATCTCCTCTCAAATGACAGATTCAGCCCACCTATTATCCCACCTCCATTGAAGATTCCATTTCAGGATTCTCATGCATTCTCCTTTAAGCATCAGCTAGGACTTCCAACTTCACCTTACATGTAGGGGTTTTGCCCTCCTTGTCCACTGCCTTTGTTTCTTTTAGATTAGAGCCACACTGGTATGTTTATCAACACAAGAGTTCTACCATTCTCGGGGGGCTATGGAGTCTCAAGCTTCTATCATAGGGGGTTTTATTGTAGTTATGGTCTTGAGAGAGTCTCTTGAGATATTTCATTTGTGCAACCTTTTCTATCTCTTTTTGGAGTAGGGTTTTTCCCACTGGGTTTTCTCTATTTCTCCATTTCATAGAGATTTGGTTGTGATTGGGTGCCTCATCAGGCCTTGTTGTCAGGACCCAAGTTTGCTTTCAACATTGCATTGTAGTTTCCTTGCTTTTTCTGCATTGTTTGTAGTTGCATTATTGCTCATCTTAAGGGGGGTGTTAGAATAAAGCATTAATTTAATTTCATTTATTAAATTACCTTTACTCCCTTCTTAAGATTTCACTTTATGCACTTTGCATTTCCATTTAATAGTTAATTAGTAATTATTAAATATCATTTATCTCTTAGGGTTTCCCTTTTAGGTTTTCGATCTCCTTCTATAAGAATTGATCTTTTGTAATTATCTTTTATCTTTTTAGTGTGATAATACAGTTCTCATATTTTCCGAGCAAAACCCTTGCCTCTTCTTCGCTTTTTCTTCTCTGTGACAGGTTCTTGCATGCAGGTGTTCTTCGGGTTATGTGGATGTATTGCTCAAATCCTCAAATCTTTCACTTAGAAGCCTTTTTAAAGCCGCCTATAAGAGTGTGCAAAGCGAAAAAAAATAGGAAACGAAAAGTTTATGTCAAGGGTTATGTTGCAAAAGCTCTCACTCAAATTTGACCAGAGATTATTGTAAATGCACGTGATTTGTATCCTGTATTGCTATATTGTTCTCTTTTTGGTCAAAATTTCTTGATCTTTTGTAATTATCTCTTATCTTTTCAATCTGATAATATAGTTCTCATATTTTCAGAGCAAAACCCTTGCCTCTTCTTTGCTTTTTCTTCTCTGTTACAGGTTCTTGCATGCAGGTGTTCTTTGGGTTTTGTGGATTCATATCTCTCAAATCCTCAAATCCTTTACTTTAAAGCCTTTTTAAAGCGCCTATAAGGGTCCCGTGCAAAGCGAAATAATTAGGAAATGAGAGTTTATGTCAAGGCTTATGTTGCAGAAGCTCTCAATCAAATTTGACTAGAGATTATTGTAAACGCACATGATTTGTATGCCGTGTTGCTATATTGTTCTCTTTTTTATCAAAATTTCTTGATCGCACTCTGTGTTGCTGTTACTTAATACTACAAATTCTACCTCTATAGCTAGAGGTTATTCAATCGGATGCATCATTGGAGAGAGGCATGCGTAGGAGACTTGAGAACTTTAAGAACTACTTCTAGTTGAATTAGAGTTGGACAAAGAGGGCTTCCACTGTTGTTGTTTTAGGGATTGGAGAGTTGTTTATGTGGACAAGTTCCAGAAATTTTACTATTAGACATTCATTGAGCTTCCTAGGTCTCATATTCTTTCAGCTCCATCTGAAACTTTCATCTTATCTTTTCGATCATATCATTTGACTGGTCAAGACAAGTCCAGCTCAGCAATTGCCAATGTGCATGATTGATGAGATTTTCAAAGATTTGTGATCTTGGAAGCCATGTAAATGAGGGTTATCCTCTTTTGATTCTCATTTCTCAACAGTCAATCATCATGGAGTTCGAGAAAAAACTAACAATAGGTTGCTATGGTTGTGGCTGTGTCTACATCTAGAGGTGTTGATGTGTGTGCATGAGTTGTTGTTGTGCCTGTAGTTGAAGCTGTGGATATGACTGTTGATGCTATTGTATTTGAATTTGGGGCTGTGTTAGTGGCATTATCATCAGATTATTGCCTAACTATAAGACAAAGATTTTGATTCTCCATTCAATTTGATCGCTAAATTTTTTTTTATTTTGGTAGATTCCCCTTTTAAATCATGCTGATGTATGTGGAGGTATTTTAAATCAAGAAATGGCTGATTTTTTCAATTCGAATAAGCCAAAATTCGTCCTAGAGATTGTTACTGGAGTGAGAAGGAAGAGTTCAACTGGCACTCAAGTAGCAAGCACACAAATTTCTAAGTGAAACCATCCAATTCAAGGCAATTCTGTAATACTATAATTAGCTCTGAAATCATCTTCACAAGTAAAACATCCACCAATAAATAATACAACAAAGAGCTGGCATCACTCATTATTCCTTGATTTTTGGATCTAAAACTTTAAATGAAGAGTACAAAGCCACAGCAGGAAAATATTGCACCTGTAGCTTATACCCAAATTCATATCCAATTTGATTCTTCTTTTAATAGATACTACGATGTTGTGCTACCATTGATGATATAGAAGAATATTTGCAGTAATTTTCGTATGAAACAACTGAAGAATACAGTGAAAAACAATGGCCATCTCGATTTGATAGCGTAGATAAATGTAACTAAAAGAGATAGGTTCAAACATTTATAAGAAACCACCATCAATTGAAATCAATTTACCACAATTTGCAAAATTGTTAACAAAGGCTGTAGATGCTAAATCTGTAACTTCTTTCATTATTTTTCAACAAAAGCTTAAGGTGAAAGGAAGCAATCTACATCTAAGATGCTCTTTTATTCAAATTTAAATGGCCCACATTTGCTCAAGTTTTAGAAGGCAGTTAGTTGCCTCTGTGTTTGACAGCTTAATAAACATTTAAGGTAAGGATAAAGTTGTCTTTTATCCACTATTAGACACCCAAATAATTCTCGGAGTTATCTCACCTTTTTGTATGGAAACTTAAACCAATATATTTTCTAAATGAAGTGAGAAGAGAGTTGGACAAGCTAAATAACTCTTTTGTATACTTTATTGCTGCGCAAACCATAATATTTTGTGACTTAAGTGACAAGATAGATAGAACAGCTATGTAGATATGCAATAAAGATGTATCTTGCAATGGAAAGGACTAGGAGTCATCTCTATCATCTAGAGTTGGTTTGCCTAATTTTCAAATGCTTGAGAGGGGCTCTAATCAATAGTCAAGACATACAAATCAATACTGCAATAACAGCATTGTTTGGTGTCCCAAGTGTGACACTTGAAAGTTGAAACACTACATGTTGGTGTGAATGTGATTTTATTCTTAACTACTTTATTTGTGGGAACCCATTCACATGGCTTATTACTTAGTCCTAGATGGAATTTTAGATAATTTATCAAAGTGTTTTCAATCTCAATTTCATAATTTGCTCATTGGTGAAATGGTGATAAAGCATCTACAATCTTTTATGGGGGCAGTGCTGAGATTTTCATCTTAGATTTCTTAGTCATTAGAGCTTAATCTCTATGATTTTGACCATTAGTTTTGGCTTCTTTAGACCTTTTGAATGCTTACAATATCTAGTTCCAGTCTGACCAGTATTAGGCATGAGAGGGAACATTCCACCATCGTATATTTATTTTTCTCCTCTGCACCCATCATGAGAGGTTACTCTAAATTTTTCGAATAATTCCCTTGTTTTAAGCAATCACTTGTCCATCTCTATCCACTCTCCTCCCACTATATGCCTACTTGATACATGAGCTCCGGGAGAAAGCCCTAATTTCTAACTTCATATTTTTTATATTGCCCATTTATAACTATGATAATCGTAATTTGACTGATGATTCTTACCACATGATAACAAGAAATATGAGCATCAAGCTTGCATTTCTGTGATACCAGAAGCAAAAGAGTTCAAATTAAATGATTATCACAAAGATTAATAATTATTTTAAAAACTTTGATTACCGAGTAAAAGTTACTCTTAGATGCTTATCTTCTCTGGTATTTCCTAATTCGAAGGTCCTAGAGGACGAATACTTATAAGAGAAATTCCATTTATGTGGTGTCATGATGTTATAGAATAAAAGCAGTGAATGCAATGTTGCATGGAAGACCAACTGTTTTCTCTTATTTCTGTACAGATGGGTATGGGAAGTACATCAGAGACCCTATGTGGACAGGCATATGGGGCAAAGAAATACCATCAGCTTGGGATTCATGTACAGAGAGCATTTTTTGCTCTTTTTTGTGTGAACCTACCACTTGATGTAGTGTGGGCATACTCTCAAGCAAGGAAAGATGCGAGATGGATGATTCCCAATCTGTTTAATTATGCAGCTTTTCAACCCCTTGTCAAATTTCTCCTGTCACAAAGCATCATATCCATGATGCTATGCTTTGCAATTACTTTGTGTTTGCATACCCCCATGTGTTGGGTTCTGGAATTCAAGAGTGGATTAAGAAATGAAGGGGTTGCCTTGCCAAACGACATTTCCTTCTGGGTCAACGTAGCACTTCTTCTACTATATATGAATTTTTCTCCTGCATGCACGAGGACATGGACATCCTTTACATGGGAGGCTTTGAATGATATTAAACATTTTCTCAAGCTTTCTATTCGATCTACAAGCATGATCTGGTACAATACTTTAGTCTCGTAGTTCTTAGCTCTAAGGTGGGTGACTATGCTGATCATTTCTTGTAAATATTAATGGAACCACTTACTGTTTGTTTATTTTTTTTATTATTGGTTACATGTCCTCATAATTCCACTTTAATATGTTATGATGTATTCTCACTGATTGTGAGTTGCAGCAGACAACCATGACAACAACCATGATGACAAGGAGATAAGCTATCTTTTCTACCTCTAGGAAGTGGAGACAACCAATTTCTTTATTTAAAAGGTTTACCACCTACTATAAGACCTGAAAGAGATCCTATTGTTTGTACAAAAGCTCAATTGAACTCCCTACCTCTTTTTGTTATTCCATTAGAGATGCTGAGCTCTTTAACTTAGGTAAATTGTTAGAACCTCAATGTCACAGAGTAAAACTCTAGGATGTTCACTAACAGCCCTTTTAAAATCCCCCCATGATTGCAATGTTCACTGACAGCCCTTTTAAAAGCCCCCAGAATAGTAATACCAAAGTGTTATTTCTCTTGCGTCTATAACTGTGAACCAATTCTCCTCCCCTAAGGTCCCCACCCCTCTTTTCCCGATTATCCTTTCTGAGACTCTTAATTGAAAACTGATGCAACCAAATAGACCCAAGTGACTAATGCCCCAAGTGATTACACATGTACTCATAACAATAGGAAAGAAATATGCTGCATTGTTCAATCAGATGAACTCATAACTCCAATACTCAATAGCATGAACCAGTAATCCAAAATCTTAACATTCTCAACAAACGCAAAACAAAAAAATTTAAAAGAATGATAATGAAAATGTCTATGGACTCTGTATCTTCACTGTTCAGCTCATGTCAGCACACAATATATTCATCGAGAATACCCCTAATCCAAGACATGAGATTTTTTATACTTTGTTCTTAGGCATAGCGAAAATTGAAAACATTTGTTGGGGAGTTTTCATTAATGGAGTCTTGCTGTGACAGAAAGGATTTCAATGGTGAGGAGAGGAAAAGAAGTTATAGAGGAGTGAACAAAATATGGCTAGGGTCATATGATCAGCCCCATATGGCAGCTCGAGCCTATGATGTGGCCGCTGTCTTCTTGAAGGGGAAATCTGCTTTACACAATTTTCCTCATCTAATTCACACTCTGCCTCACCCCGCTTCCTTTGATCCAAAGGACATTCGATCTGCTGCTGCTCAGGCATTCCAAAACCCAGCCCTGTTGCATGTATATCTTTACAACACAATACAATTCTCTTCAGCCTATCAGTATCAATTAGTGATATATACCCACAGAAAACCGTAAAATATCAAGCTACATACTACAGTACTAGTACAATTCACAAGTCAGGGCTCACAAGAATATGGTTATTGTGAAAGACTAAGAACACACATTTGCACATAATAGAAATCTCAATGAGGACCTGACGCTCTTTCAGGAAATGACCTAATGGGACACTGTTGCGTGGAATGTAATGATTCCAAGATAAGGGTAGAATGGTAATTGTGATGACGATGAGTGGTTGAATCTTTTCCAGGAAACTCACTTAACTGGTGTAAAGCCAAGCTCAAAAACCTTTACTACTGTGCTACCTGCCTATGCAAAATTGGCAGCTTTAGGACATGGGGTGGAAATCCCTAAAAATGCAATAAGACGTGGATTTCAATCAGATGTTCTTGTGAGTATTGCCTTGATATGTATGTATGTAAAATATGGTGACATTCAGAAGACAAGTGAAATATTTGAAGGAATGCATCCGAAAGATTCTCTCTTGGACATCTATAATTACAGGATTTGTGACGCATGGCTATTGAAAAAATGCTCTTGAACTGTTTGAATAAATGAAATTTTTTGGTATGACAGCAGATCATATCACCTTTCTTACTATTTTGTCTGCATGCAACCATACATGTTCAGTGAATGAGGGCTATTAATATTTCGATTGCATGTTGCAATATCAAGCATTCAATGGACCACTACGGATGTATGGTTGAACTCCTTGGACATGCTGGCCATCTGGATGAAGCAATCGATTTTGTCTGCAAAATGCCTGTAAAACCCAATGCTGCCATCTGGAATTGTTAAATGGGTGCTTGCAGGATACGTAATAATGCAAATTTAAGAGAATATGTGGCAGGACAAATATTTGAATTGGAGCCTCAATATGCAGCACCTTATGTACTTATTATGAACATCTATGCTGCAGTTGGCAGTTTGAGTGAGATTGAAAGGATACGGTAAATGATGAATGACAGGTGTTGCAAAGACACCTAGATACAGTTGGATTAACATTAATAAACATGTAAATGCTTTTGCCGCAGGCTAAATTTCGTGCAGAAAATCAAAGCAAAGGTCACGACATTATCTTGGAAGATCGATGTAGCACATATTTTCCTATTCAAGCTCCATGATGAATAAATTGGAATATGGGAGCGAATTCTCTGACACCAAGTAGAATGAATAGTTAGTGTTGTGATTCAGATTTTTATAGGATTGCAAACGATCTCCTTGGAAAGCTAATGAAGCATGGCATGACTTCTGTGGTCTAAAACAAATTCCCTTGGGCTATCAGTAACCTGTATATGTGAAATTGTAACTCTGGCAGTCTGGAGTTTGAACCAAACCTTTGTCCGCGAGGATGCAAATCTTAGTTTTGTGGAAAAATATCAACTCAAGATAAAAACTAAAATCTCGAGCATATCATCAGAAAATAAAATGATGAGTGCCTCCTACTCTATAATAGTTGTCGGCTTTGCTCAAAATCCGAGAACTACTGGAGGGATCAATAATTGTAGACCACAAAAAAAGATTGAAGGGAAAAACAGAATGAGTGAACGTAAGGGAGGGAAATACCTAACTCCACTGTAACGTGGTTCTACATATATAGGAGCCTTTCTCCAACCTGTCGTCTGCTTCCTGCAAGGACGAACACAACCGGTAGTGTGATGTGCAAAGACAGTTGAAAACAAATCTTAAATCCCTATACGTAGTAGTGTGATGTTTATCCTTCTATGCGAGCGACAACAGATGGCCACGGAAGCTGCTAATTGCCTACATATCCCTCCCCATACCTCTGTGCCGCGCACTCAAACTTCATTGGAAATAAAATTCCGTCAGCCACAAAGTAGTAAATTATGGCCTAATCGGCTAAAAATAGAACAATATATAATGTTTAGACTGATATTGATGTTCATCTATGTTTTATCTAATAAGAGACAATTGTTATTATAACAAGGACTGTGTGCAGCTGGAGTCCCTGTCTAAAGGAGCAGAAAAACTATTTGTATTAGGTATCTATATGAAATCTCAAACAACAAATAATCATCACCATGCTTGAAATATTTAGCTCCATGGCTGAATGATGATTTGAAATAAAGCAAACTTTTTAAATGAATATTTTCATTTGACAGAGTTGCATTATCAATATTGCAATCAACTCATTTTATATTTGAGGAATAAGAAAGTCCAATAGGCAAAAAAATATTGTAATATATAAACTCACCACGACAATGGATGGAGCGAAAAGTTGTCTATTGAGCCAATAAAAGGTTTCTAAAGCAAAGTTGCAGATACAAAGGTTGCGCTGAAAGAAGAATACCCAATGTAGAGAAATTGGTATTTGATAGATGGGAATTTTACTACAGAATCTAAAGTAAACAATGTATGAACATGATCACACACAGTAAGGCCCATTTGTTGTCACATGTCTTTAAGATGAATGTAGATACACGAAATCCGTCTCTTCAACAATTTGCTAATACTTTACAGGAATAACAATAACAATTAGGTGTAAACACATAGCTTAAAAACACTGAGTACTCAAGCCTCATACTCGAGACATTTGAGTGAGCAATCAGATTTCTTACATGTGTGAGGAGTGTGCCAAATTTGTGTATTGGTGGAAGGTAGTGAAGTGGTGGACATGTACAATTTTAAGTCAGCATGATGAGCAAGATTCAGTGATCATGATTAGTCTAGTTGCCTTGCAGGGTCGGTCATATAGTGTACACTACTAGATAACCTGATTTGGCCATGATAACCTGATTTGACCACTAAATGAGAGTATCTGGGAAGGATTTGTAATGACATTTAAAAAGAGTAATAGTATCTAATGTATGAGTATGTGAGCAGTATATGCCTTTGATACCTGATGCAAAATCAATGGATGGTAATAGTTGACTGACTATGAAGGGTCGAAAAGTTTAATGATAGTGACATGAAGCCAATTAATAGTGTATCAAGATAAGCAATTAAATTAAATTATGACTCCTCATCTCTACAAAGAGAAGTTGAAGTTGTATAAAAATAGAAACATAAACTAGTGACCAAAAAGTATAAAAGATCAATTGAACATTGTAACATAGAAGTACCTTCTTGCCAAACAAAGAGTCATGATATACATACAAACTTAGAACATCAAAATGATACAAAAGGCTCAATGCGAAAGATTACTATTGCATATATCCGAGAAGATATATTAGATGTGAGAGGGATATGTTAACATTCACTAGTTTTGTACATAGTCTTACTGTGAAGGATGAAAGAGATCAATGACTAGGAAAAGTGTAAGGAAGGTGGATGCCCTAGGGCCCTTCAGAAATTTATTGTCGGTAGCTACAAGTGGGACAAAGTACTAAAGGGGTGTGTGAATCAACAATCACCTCATGAGTCCTAGTCCATTCTTTTGGTTAGCCATAATCATATCCCAGGAAATGAATGATGCAGATGAGAATTGACTGAATTAATAGTGGCAAAAATATTCAAAAACCCTACTACAACAAAAGTATTTATAAATGACATTGAACTAAACAAATCACTTTACACGTGTTGATTCTATTTTCTCTCATATTGCCACATTCAAAATTTATGCAGCATGTGTAAGGATAGAAAAGGTGCATGGATTGTCATGTTATGAGGTGGAGTGTTTATAATGTGCCAAATGCCAATATTTTGAGTAATCTTTTTTTCTTCCTAATTTTCTCCTAAAAAAGAAAAAGACCACCAGGGAAAAAGGCCACATCCAATGGGAAAAAAGAAACAAAAAGCAAAAACTATACTAATAATAGACAATGCTTTGAAACTATTTCATAAGATTTCAAAAACTTACAAAGACCACAAAACACTTAAAATACTTATTTATGAATTTAGCACTCTTGATGGAATGTGAGTTCTTTTAATTACCTTCTTTTATTTCTATTAATTATTCTTATTCTTCAAATCAACAAGAAATCTAAGATACCATCTGATTCTAATATTTTAATTTTCTTTCTTTTTTCAAAGATTTAATAAAATTGTAAAATATGTATTTAGATTAAAATATTTATTTTACAAATATAAAATAACAAAGATTTACCTATTGGCTTTAGTACATACATTCCTAATTCTCCTTGAACTCTACTTTTAATGATACTTCATGAATGTATGTTTTCTTGTTGATTTAGTTTCCATAGTCACTTATAACACACAGTCAAGAAGAAAGAAAGATGCAATTGATACTAGGCTCCAAAATATATAACTTTTTGAACTCTTGATCTTCTCAACCTTAAAACTTGACCAATTTGTATTTTGTAGGGAGAGCCTAAACATTAAAGAAAACTAATTATAAACATTAGGAAATATATTAAAGAAACTATCTCGTATCCATTTTTCATGTGATGTGAGGATCGCATGATTGTTATCTAAGTTGTTATGCATCACCCTCTAAAACACACGCAATAAATGGTTGTTCATCTAAACCACTCTTTGCAACTAAAGAGATCGTAGGACAAAAAGATTAGACGGTTGACCTTCTAACTTTGTACATTGCACATGCTAACAAATGCCAATTCAAGTTTCAAAGCTTTTGTTTATATTTTTTATTGTGACCAATTGAAATATTTGTATTGTGTATTTGATTGTAACCAAATGAAGGGATATATTCTAACATCAATAATTTTATTTGGATTATAATTCCTTAGAACCAAAGTAATATTAAATCTAAATATTAAAAATTGAGTTTGGATTTTTCTATTAAAAAAATTGTGACTGTATTAGTCATATGTCCACTTTGTTGGAAGTGCCTACCATTATTTTTGGTATTGGTGAGTAAGTTTCCACGATCCATAAGAATATTTCAGTTGTGCTTCTGGAATTGATTATGTAAAGATTTTTATATCAACATTTCGGATCACACTCCATGATCCATCATTTTCTCCTTTTGCTTTCTTTCTTTCATCCTAATGATGGATAATGGAGTGTGATCCAAAATGTTGATAAAAAAATATTTACACAATTGTTTCAAGAATCACAACTTATATATTATTTTTGGTGTCAATCCTAGTACAAAGTGGCATGCAAAGAATGTCTCAAATTGTGGTTAGGTGCACAAGGAAATGTGGAAAAAAATTTATTTCTTTTGTAAAAATGATGTCATTTCACCCAATCCATGAATGAGAATATCAATGGCATGAAATTGAAACATCCACAATGGAAATAAAAGAATACAACCCATAAAGTACATATTTATAGACTTCATTTTATCCAAAAAGAAGAATTCTAAAAAGTAAGATATAGATATCTTATGTCTAATATGTTGGCAAGTTGGTTGAGGTAAGCACATGAATGTTATCATTAATGGAAACATTGTATAAGGCTAAGTTCACTTATGATAGATATATAGCTTTGGTATGTTAGCATGAAGAAATTGCCTAAATATAACCAAGAAAAATAGAGTGTAGGCAGATTGTTTTTGTCAGAGAGTTTTGGTATTTTGGCTAAGGAATTGGATTCACTCATCAATTCAAGGACTTAGAAATAAGGGGCATCATCCTAGATGTTAAATCTAACCTAGAAGATCTTCATATTAAGTTATGGTTATGTGTTGATAATATACAAGGTCAACTAAATAAGAAACATAATGAAAAGGGTATAAAGACAAAATATTTTGATAAGAGAAGTGGGCAATGCTTATGAGATGTTATGATTGTTATGTGTGAGATTTATTTATGTTACAAAGATTTTGTTTTGATGATCAGAGCAAAATAGAGGTATATGAGCATGATCATATGCAAGGGACAACAAAGGACTAATCAAATATTTAAGATATCAGCATAGTCAAAGTTTTGGTATTTCTCTCTATTACTTGTAAAGTTGTATACTATCATAAGAGTAGTGAGCTCACCTTTTTTGTAATACAACTCCTAATATGGTTGAGGCCTCTAACAAGGTCTAGGTCCTCTAGCAACGACAGATACACTATATGTATGTAATAAAATCCTAACAATGTCAAAACCTTTCAAAAGGTACTTTTCATTAGTGAATCATTTTGTGAGTACCATCCCCACCAAGGATTTCCTTTGGTCAAGATTTCCCTAATTAACAAAATATGGTGTTATGAGTTTCTTTGAAGTATGCTTGTTATTGCTATTCAATTTTATTTTATTTATGCAAGTTAAATGTTTATATCTAATATCCATATTTGGGGGGGGGGGGGGGGGGGGGAAGTGTTAGAATACTAATCTGTGCTACAAGATTTCCTTATTTCTAACAATTGTTATCAAAGTACAGTTTCTCAAAAGAAGTTTAAAAGCTTGAGGGAGATCTCTATGACAAAATATTTGAAAAGGAACTATGAGACGACTCTTAAGTAATTAGATCAGGATAATGATGAAAGAAGAAGGTTCAGGATCAAGCTTAGAGATGCACGAGATTTCATTAAGAAGTTGAAAGATCAGATAGAAAATTCAAGATCCAAGAGCAAATAGTTAATTGATCAAGTTAAAGACTAGGATATTGTTGTCAAGTTGAAAAGGAAGAATGAAATATTGAAGCATGAACTTGAGATCACATCACTAAAGATGAGTATGATTTAGAAGAAGAAAATTTAAAGGTTGAGCTCACAAATATGAAGTTACAACTTACTAAGGTAACATCTAAACTTGAGAGCACTAAGTTAGAATTCATTGAACTAGAGGAGTATAATAGCATTGTGAAAGGAGAACTTGTTCATACCAAGCACCATCTAGAGAAGTTATATTCAAGCACAAATAAACTTGATGAGAAATTAATGACATAAAAACTTAAAGGAGATATGATAGGGATTGGTTACATTGGAGGAGAATCATCAAAGTAGTCAAAAATTATAGTTGAACATGAACTTGAACAAGAACCTAATCAACCATCAGATTAAATCAACCAGACTACATATTAGATTGAGCAACCTAAAGATCGGAGAATACCATTCAAAGATAGATGTTATGCATCCAACAAGTATGGGCACATGAAGATGGATTGTAGAGGTAATATGAACACTAAACCTTTTACTGGACATTGTTTCAATTACTTTATTTATGGACACAAGTCACATGAATGCAAGGATCCTAAATAGTGATCAAGTATGAGGAAAAATGAAAGGACTAACATGACATCAAGCAAACCTTTGGATATGAATAATATCGTCACTAAAGAGTTATGTGCTACAAATGCAATAACTTTGGACACATTAATTGAGATTGAAAATTGTAGATTACCCAATTTGGACCAAGGTATGAGAACTCATTTATAACATGTCATGATTACAATAACTTGGGACACACATCTAGGTTTTGAAAATTTGATGGATTCATGAACACTATGAGAACACCTAATGTGAGAAGAAATAGCTCTGGTGGAAGAAGGAATGATAATGCAAACAAAACATTGATTAAGAGCAATGATAAGATATTTGTGAGAGAAGGATCTACAACAAGCACAAAATTATGGAAGGTCATGGTACAAGATAGTACAAAAAAAAAAAGGTAGAAATAGTGCCTAGTGTAAGACACAACTGATGTTGATAAAAGAAAGGAGAGACTAATAGACATAAGTGATTAGTTGTTGTATTAGATTAGTTGTTATATTATTATTAATGTCAAGATGATTGACAACACTAATTCATGTAAGTTGTAATCATATCAAGGATGTGGTGTTGAATAGAGATATTAATGGTAAACTTAGAAAGTGACATGAAGTGATGGTTATGTGTGTGAACCTAATTGGGCAACTGATAAATTGGTCTATGACAAGATAAAATTGATTTGATATTTTTAAATGATTTGACCCTCATGCACAAACAAGTTAGTTTGGTTGCTAAGAAAGGATTGAAGTTGCAAAGTGAAAATATATGAAAGTATAGAGATAGACCAAGAAAAAATGGTAATTGGTAAATAAAGAGAAATGAAGGTTAAGTAAGTTGGAGAACAATATTAACTGATTAAGCGTAGTGTGACTGAGCAAAAATAGTGATAATTGGGTGCAGCATTAACCGAGTAATGGAGGTATTTAGCAAAGCAAAAACATAGTTCAGTGAAGATGAATAATTTGTGTAAGGTCAAGTAAAGGATGACATTAAGTGAATGGACTATTCTAGAATATTCTAAGATAAGATCAAAGTTAGCTAATAAGATCAATGACTAGAATTTACAAGGTAAAATCTGATAGTGAAGATTTGAGGCATGTTTTATAATTCAAGGAAAAGCATAAAGGTCAAGATTAAAATGTTTTATAAATTCAATTTACTTAAGTTGGAAGGTGATAAAATGATTGTGATTAAGTGGTGTTGAGCTGTCATTTTGCACGATGCTTAACGACAGGAATCCTTTCAAACTCCTCTCTTGAAAAGTTGATTGAAGACCAACTCCAAGGTTTCGGGCAATCTTGCGACCTACTGGGATTCGCTTAATTAAAGATAAATGTATTTTTTCACAAAGAGGCCTTTGTTGGTTCATACCAATTTCAGATAAGATGATCAATCTGCTTGTTGTCTCAAAATTAACAACAAAAAGAGATATATTTTTGGTATTTTCTATTATTTAAATGAATGTAATCTAACAATGCAACTATATTAATTCCAAATTTAACCAACAGTTAGCAAAGCAGATAAAAAAGATAAGGTAACAAGAGATAAAAGTAAATAGCATAAAAGCAAATTTCCTAATGGACATAAACCATGGTAACAACACGTCTGTGAGTTAAATTGTTGAAAAGATCGAGTAGGAAATTGATCATCGATGGGAATTTAGTAAAACCAAAAGATGTTTCACTTCTTATCAAATCACAAGGCCACAAAAAGTGCACTCATGCGAGACAAGAAGTTATGTAGGAACAATAGGGTGATATCTTCTTCAACTTTGTACATCAGCGGAATTCGTCAACACATGACAAACATCAAAACTAAAATATCACACAATCAAATCAACACAAAAAAAACTATTGGCTCCATTATTATCATGAACAAGATTCCACAAAATAACACACTTCTACAAGAATAACTACACTAAGAATGAGAGCACCAGAAGCATATATTATTGCATCAAAATAATGGCCTAGAATATATGTTACATTCCTCAATTTATAGGAAATCAACTCCTCAATTTGTTTTGAGAGTGAGAGATCTCTTCATACAAATATATGCTTAAAACTAATAAAAAAAATCTAATTATGTATAAACTAACTCTCTAAATGGTGCTAAAATAGGACTTCACCCTTGTTTATATCAATTAATGGGTGCATGAGCTTTTACATGTCTTAAACAAAGAAAGAAGCAGTAGATAAGAAGAAGGAAGTTGTAAGAAGATTTGGGAGTCACTAGAAGCTCTAAAAATGGAAGCTTGGCCTTCTCTGAATGTTTCTATTAGTTAAACTACCATCAAAATGCATTTTTGGTGCATGGAAAGCTTTAAATTTTGAACTGAAAGTTAACTGTTGGCGCATCTTTGACTTCTTCAAAATTTCCAATGCACCTTTGGAATAGAGCACCTATGCACTTGTGCAAAAAGTTCTGAAAAATCCCAAATCTTCCCCAAGTGTCAAAACTAAATTCATAGCTTCTGGGTTTTCGTCCCCTTTATACCAAAGCAATGTTTAGATGTTTACTCTTGAATTTCTCCATAATCTCCATCACTTGGGAAGCTTTTGATAAATCTAAAGCCTCATATTTATGCCTGACTATTTGTCAATAATTACTGACATCCATTCGAGTATCTACAAAATTTTCAAGTCTACTATCAAGTTTCAACAAAACCTCTTCAGTCTTGAATGCTTGCTTAATATCTTCATCAGATGAAACATCCTCGAAATTTCTTTGAAATTGTTCAACCATTGCTTGTACTAACTTGATCTTCATCTTTGTCTCATCTTCAGAAATCTCAAGGGAAATAGCATCATAATACCTATTTGCATCCAAAATTTGCTCTTGAGACTGGCCTTTTAACTTCTGAATATCTTCATGAAGTCCTTCCATGACCTTATTTATGACAATTATCTTCTCAATCCAATCCTCAATTTTATCAATCTCATCTATTCTATATACTTCCATGAGTGTACGATACCTTTGACCTTTTATTGTTTGGAGTGCTTAAAGGTCTTTTCCTCAGGTATGTACCTCATCCACAAGCCCAAAATCCTGGTTTACTATAGATAATAGTTTCTTCACATTAGAATGAACATTATGCAACATGTTCAAATTAGCCTATATTATCTCTACACCCTTATGCTCAAAATTTCCATGCCATTGCTAACATGCTCCCAAAAATGAATCAACTTGGACACACCCTTTATCTCTCCTTTCTAATGCCGCAACGAGAGTAACCTCTGGGTGGTCTTGATCCAATGGACCTACAATTCCATGCAGATATCCTCTTAGTAGCTCATTTTTTTGTGCAACTATATTAATTCATTCTCATTATCATCAAAATGCCTAAACACCTCCTTGATGCCTGTAGTAATCATTACTTTAGTTGGATCTACTATGGGCTTTCCTAATAGGACTTCTATAATTCAATAGTCCTTAGGAGTCAAATATTTGGTCTCAACATGTGGGGGAGGAATGACTATGTGAGCAAGTAGGTCCCGGTCTATATTCTTTATTATGAAGGTCAGTTGTTGTGCATCACCCGCAGGTGGCTTAGGCATCTTGATGGCTTCTACTAGCGCATCCATACTCTCCTCTTCATTCAGGTTCAACTGTCATTTTTGTCGAATCATAGCTTCTCTATTCAACCATGCTGGTGTATTGCCCATAGGAGACATATATTTGGCTGAAAAGGAGAACTTCCCTACAAGCCCTTTTCCCTTACCTCTCCTTTTTGGAGTCTTCTCCTTTAGAGAGATATCTAAATTTGGTGTCAATGCATCTATAGTACCAAAATTCCTCACCTTTGTATCTTGGGAAGTTTGTTGAGGTTCTCTAGGTATCTGTCCTTCCTCTAATACTTAATTAGTGGGCCTTTGTTCTAGCTCCTCTTCATACACGTCTCTCTCTCTTCTTCAGTGATAGGAGAGAGGGGAGTAGTTGAGCCTTTGTCCAAAAATGACAAATCCTGAAATGATGGTCGTGAGGTACATAGAGATCCTTGTGGTAGAGGTGGCATTTAATTCCAATCCTCTCCCAAAGGTTTATTTGTGGGTGTATCTCATATTTTATCACCCACCATTTCAATTCCTACTAGCATAAAGTTGAAATCAGACATCCTAAAAATATTTGTTCCTTGCCCATCTTTCTCATCTATCCATTATTGTTGCTCATCCTCTGAAGTTGTAACCTCAATAGGTTGCTTAGGAATAGATGGTGGCATGATGGTGGAGCTTCTCCTTCTCTCTTTCTAGGTGACCCTAGCCAAGCATTTCCTTTGACTCAACAAGAGATTGTCTTCTTTGTCTTCTTCATCTTCTTCATCCCCTACATCTACCTCAGGGATGGTTTTTGGGACTAAAGGAATAGGTATCACCTTTCTTTGTATCTTTTGCCTCCTAGTCCTCCTAATTGTAGGTTTAAGCCTAGCTTTCTTAATAGATGAAGGAGAGGCTTCTTCCTCTTGTACAGGTCAAGACACCTCCTATGCTTCCTGCTCTAGTTGTCATTCTTGTTCCTGTTTTGAGGGAGGCACTTGTGGAATATCGTGAGTTTGAGTTGCCTCTTCATTTTGAGGCTCTTGGTTCTCAGGAGCTTGAGCTGCCTCTTGGGCTTGAGTTGCCTCTTGTTGTTGAGGTTCTTCAGCTTTCTTTGGAGAAGCTCTTTTCCTTTTATTCTTCCCTCGGTCAACTCTAAGATACCCAACATATCTATCATGCTTGTATATCGTTTCCTACCTGACAAGAGACTATACATGGAAAATTGGTACTATTACTTTTGCACCTTTACCCTTAACTGGGCGTTGCAATGCCCCGCCAAGTGACCCAAAAGAAATTAACCTAAATTTTCAATAAGTTTGTCAAACATTTTTTTAAAATATAATAAACAACAATAGTTATAAAATAGTGAAAGCAATAACAACAAGAGATAAAATCATAGCATAAGCATTAATTCATATACATAACAACCATCATAAATAGATTACAATTCTTAAGGGTCCCATGATGTTGAATCACATTTAAGTTTAATTAATACTAAAACCAATACATAACACAACCACATAAAAGAATAACTACAAGTACAAATTCCATTTAAATAATATACAATTACCCTGAATGCTAGTTGGCAATAAACAAAATGCACAATCATCCACTATACAGATCATAGGGTATGAGAGACTAAAATAATATACATCATAAAATAGATTACATCATCTCGTAGGATCTATGAAATCAAATACAATACACTTAAAGCATAACCATCCATCATAGCAATACAAGATCAGATAGAAAGGAACATCTGCACAAACACATCTAGCAACAACATCCAATGGTCAGATCTCAATGGTATAAGAAAATGCACTACCACTCGACCTCATGAAACCCAAAAAGGTCCACTCCCACCGTGCTGAGGAGATAGTCTTAAGTCCCAAACAGGATAACAAACTCACAAGTCAAAACCAACATGTCTCAAGTCCCAAATAGGATAACAAACTCACAAGTCAAAACCAACATCTAGGTTCAAGGAATCACTTGAAAGCAATCTGGTACCAAGACACAAGTATCAACTAAACCCAAAGGCAACATAGACATGTAGGAAATCTACTGTGCAAGTGGGCAAGTGTCATTACATGAGACAAATGTAAGGTTACCCGATAGTCTTTTAATACTGTGACCCCCTAGTGTCTCTATGTGGCATCAGTATCCTTTCATACAGATAAGGCATACTAACAAGTCAACTCTAAGGTTTTCTTGGTAGTCTTTTAATACTATGGCCCCCTACTGACTTTCTATGGTACCAATATCTTATTAATTTATTTTAAACCCATTTAATGAAATGTTATCACTTATTAAAATAACCTACAATAGGTTACCTATCAACCTCTTTAGGGCCTCAGCCTCCATTACAAGCCACTTCCCAACATGACATACAAAAAACCTACCCTAAGCTCAGCAAAAGAAAAAAGATATCAAATGACTATTAACCACACATCAGTTCTTAAACAAGAAACTAGAAAGTACTAAAATATTATTGATCATAATCACAAATTTCACCAATACGATCATCCTAACATGATTGATCCAAAATAAAGTATACATAAACCAAGTCCATGTCATAACATGACATCACCAACAAAAAAAATCACATAATCACCTCAGTCCTATCCAAGCAACTGGGACACAATCCAAAGATAACTAATAGAAGAGTCAAAAAGGTTATATCAGGAAAGACACATCATCTACCTTAGTTCTACACAAGAACTAGAAAGCACGTCAAAACATTTGATCAAACTCATCATAGCACACACACACGACACTCACCATGGCCAGGTATAAAAGATCGTAATCAAAACATCATCACAGAAAAAGGCTCCCAAGCCCTGGGTAAACATCCTGACTGGCCAAAGCTAAGTCAACACCTGAAACCCAACATCAGTAAATCAAATATCGTATACAATACATACGATAGTAACTTTTCATAATTCATAAGGTTTTTGGAAAACGCACAACTTTAATTCTCACTACAGGTTTCCAAGTTTTAATTTTCATTTTCAAGACACAAAGATTCAATAACAACCAGGGATTTACTTTTCTTTTCCAAGTATTACGATTTATAGAGTTTTCCATCTCAATCAAGGTTCACGTTTTTCATTTTCTCAAAGTATTATAATTACTAAGATTTATGAATCATAAAATTCCCTAGGGTTGATTTGCTAATGTTTCCAAGTCCACACAAATCTCAACACTCAACAAATGATAAAAAGTAGTTTAAACATAGTTTTCATAGTTCAATTCATTATCAAAACATAAGAGTTGAGTAAACATACACATTATAGTTTTCGTCTTATCAAAGTAATATAATTACTAAGGTTTTTGTATCATAAAATTCCCTTAGTGTTATAAATCATTTTCATATAAAAATTGCACCGACAAACAAAAACCCAATTTAACCAATTTTTCCAACTTCACAAATCACACTTTATTGTATAATTACATTTTAATAATAATGTAATTAAAGACTTCAATTAAATATTATTAAAATTAAAATCAATAACCATTAAATTATTAAAGATATTAGCTATTTTTATTTATTAATAAAATAACTCATATCAAATTATTAATAAAATAACTATTAAAATAATAATAATTATTAATTATTAATATGAAATTACATTTTATATTTACCAAATAATTTAAAAATTAATATATTTAAACATATTTATTAAATTATTAAAAAAATTAATAAATAAAAAAACTATTTTAAAAAATAACATAAATTAAAAAACAGAGCGTTTATGATGGTCCACCGACTAGGCGACAACACTACTGCAACATACTGTTGCAGTACTACATGTTGTACAGTGGCAATACCAGATCGCTATCAGACAGAAAGGAGACTGAGGGGGCTAGGGGTGTGGTGGCCCCCGCCTGCCATTAAAATTTTATTTATAGTTTTTTTTAAAATTTGTTTTTATTAAAACAAACAAATACATGCCCCTGCATCAATTTAATTAATTTTTTGTTATTATTATTCTTATAGTATATTTGTATAGTTATCACAGTAATTATAAACTACTATGGTAATTATATAAATATATATTTAATTACCAATATAATCTTGGTATAGAAACTCGTATCCAACAGTCAACATCTATAAAATCAAATTGGTTTTCTTTTCAAAACCCACATCCCGATTATAACAATTCCATTATGAATCACCCATGTCATCAAATGAAGGTTTCAAATTTCCATCTCAAATACAGATTTCTCTCAATCGAAGAACGATAGTTTGCATATAAGGGCTTCAACACTAAAATTCATTCACAGATATTTTTAGAAATGAAGAGCAATAATTTCAATACAAGGGTTTCAAAATTTTCAAAGCATATACAGATATTTCTCTATCAAAGAAAAAAAAAATTCACATACAAGGGCTACTACCTAAAACACTCTGAAACCAAAATATGCAACAGACATGGAGAAGACAAAAGTTCGAAGAACAAAACTACTATACAAATTAACCATGAGATCCTACCTATATCTAATGCTAAAATGATAATTGCATGGAGCACACAAATAATTCCCTTTTTTTGAAACACTTCTCTGAAATTACTCCTCCAAGACCCGGTTCTCCCAAAATGAGCTCTTAGATCTCTAATAAAGAGTTCTCCCCTGATTTAGGGCTCTGATTGTGCAATCACGCGAGGGAACTCGCTAATCAATTTCTTTTAATATTTTATTATCTTTTACATCTTCATGCACACTTTTTGCAATTTAAAATATCTTGATTAAATTAATTTTCTTTCTCTCTTTAATTAATTTATTATATTTTAATTTCATGCATAAGCTTTATGTAATTTAATTAAAATAAACTTTATTAAATTTATTTTTTCTCTCTCTTATTAATTTGTGAGACGTTTTTAATATAATATTTATTAATTTAACTAATAATGTTATTTAGAATTTATTATTAAAATAAAAATCCTAAATAAATTATTATTAAATTAAATAAATATAAATACGCGTAAATTAGACTTTAATAAAATCATTAAATATCTTTTAATTTGATTCAATTAAAATAGAAAATCATTACAGGCCCACAGAACAAATACGAAGACTCAACCGAAAGGCAAAGCATAAAGTCAAACTATAGGGTCAAAATCATGAATTCACATCACTTGAAAAATTCAGAAAGGTGAAACTAACTCAGATACTTGCCCTACTTTCTAGGACAATTGACTTAGGTTAGGATTTTGACTCAAGAGTGATCTTTCCAATTATAGCATTGAGATACTATGATAGGGTATGCTCATCTTGGTAATTCAGGGAAGTTAATACTCGGTACCTATAATTTGCATAAAATTCATGCATGTACATACTCATATATTCTAAACTAAATGGGTAATGGCATGAACTAGTGCATTGTGTAGATTTCAATTAGCAGGTGACTATGACTCCTTCCCTCAACCACATCAGGAACATCAAACATAAAGAAAACGTACACATACACCATACACATGCAAGTATGGGGTAAGTTACCATAGAACTGCATATAAATCATTCCTCTATCTAGCATCATGAAATAACTAAAATCATTGTATGAACATATGAAATAACTAAATAACTCAAGTAGCTCATCACATAATTCAATTGAGTATGAAATGACATATAATCAACTCCGATAACTAAGTACCGATAATCATAAAACATGACCAAAAATCTGACCTAAAAGAATTCGACAATACAATAGAAAAATCTGACCTAATACATGTTCATGATTTTATATATATATATATATAATCAAAATAATCATGAACATATGAAATAACTGAATAACTCAAGTAGCTCATCACATAATTCAATTGAGTATGAAATGACATATAATCAACTTCGATAACTAAGTACCGATAATCATAAAACATGACCAAAAATCTGACCTAAAAGAATTCGACAATACAATAGAAAATTCAAGTAGGGGTAGGCATTACAGGTGTGTTGTAGCTTGGAAGGTGATTGTTTGAGGAACTAGGTCCAGCTTAAAGGGCTTCTTGATCTAGCCTCTTGTCAATTGAATTACATGTCTCACCCTATTATTGATATTTGCATTCTCTTCCCTGTCAACCTATGCATTCATAATTGGTCTATCAAATATCTTGTCACGATTGTACAAGGGATCTAAGACCTCTTAAGTGTTTTGTTGGACAACCTTTAGTAGGATCTTTATCTCCAAGGCACTTTCTGCCAGATATAGAGTCATTCTACAATAATCCCTAATCCGGATATCATAGTCATCTATTGCGTTCATCCAATGATCTTCTACTGCATCTTCATGCACCAACTATTTTCCTGCCAAATGTTGAACTCTTCCAATATTGTCAAAAAATGGACAAGAGGATTGTAGTCCTCCAAAGGATATTGATCCCATTCTACATCAAAGGTCATGATATCCTATTTTCGCTCAACTTTAAATGGACTTATAGTGATGGGCCTTACCTAAGTCTTCTTATGTTGTTTCCTCACTCTGTCATATGCAGATCAGATGTGAGTTGTCTTGCTTTGAATGCCAATCTCTTTTGTTCTCTTGCAAGTTGCATTTGATAATCCTTATAAGATTTTTATTTGAAGACTCTGCCAATCCATTACCCTGTGGGTAATAATTAGAGCTCGTGCTAAGATAAATCCCATGATTAAAGGCCCAATCAGTGACTTTCATTCCAATGAAAGCAAGTGCATTAACTGAGATTATAGAAGCAGGTACTCCAAACCTGTTCACAATGTCATCATAAAAACTTAGGACTGATGTTTGATTTGCATCCTTTAATGTTGTTGCCTCAGTCTAGCGCATGAAATAATCAGTGGCTGTGATAATCCACTTGTGACCTACACTAGATGGAGAGTTAATGGGCCCTATAAAATCAACGCCCTACTTTTGAAAAGGTTGTTCTATTTTAATTGGCTGGAAAGGTAAAGCTGGCAGCCTTTCTTTTCCCACAAACATAGCACATTTAGCACATTTTCTGACATGTGTAT
Organism: Cupressus sempervirens; assembly: GCA_028749045.1. Lineage (NCBI taxonomy): Eukaryota > Viridiplantae > Streptophyta > Pinopsida > Cupressales > Cupressaceae > Cupressus > Cupressus sempervirens. The sequence continues at coordinate 168,568,912 of CM053791.1, read as the reverse complement.
GACAATCTTTGAACAAATCAGGCCAGTAATAGCCTGCTCTTAGAATCTTGTAAGCTGTAGTCCTAGGAGAAAAGTGTCCTCCTGAATGCCCATCATGAAACTCATGCAATATTTGAGCAGTCTGATCTAAATCCACACACCTAAGAAGGACTCCATTGAAGTCTTTCTTATACAAAATGTCATTAATCAGCACAAAAGGGACCGATTGCAAGCGATAATATCTTTGCTTTGCTTTGTCTAAGGTGGCTGGGCATTGACTGGTTTTCAAAAAATGCATCATATCTTTTAACTAGCTTGCTGGTCTATCATCATTTCCAGCTGCTTTGATCAGCAAAACTATATTTGGTTGCTCCTCAAGTTTTGCAATGTCCTTATCTGCAATTTGCTCACACATGCCCTTCCCTCTAACCAGCTTAGTGATTTGAATATCTATGTCATACTCCATGATGCGTGTGATCAAGCCAGCTCTCTTTTCATTCAAGTCCTTACTTAAGAGGAACTCCTTGAGACTTGGCTATGTGACATGCAAAATATCTTTGTTATGTGTCAGCAAGTGTCTGAATTTTTTAAGACTCTTCACAATAGCAAGGACGTGTTTCTCAACGAAATTGTACCTTTGCTCATACTCTTCTAGTCCTTTGTTGTAAAATGCAATTGGTTGTTCCAATCCCTCTACATTTTGCTGTACCAACATGGCTAAAATCACATCATAACCACCATAAGCATGAAGAATGAAATCCTTATTGAAATCAGGATTGATTAGGACAGGTGCTGATGCTAATGCATTTTTGATGGCTTGAAAATTGTCTTTAGCCTCATTTGTCCATGTGAAAACTGCATTCTTTTTAAGCATAGCTGTTAAAGGCTTTAGAAGTGTTGCTATATCAAGCAAAAATCTTCGCACAAAATTGATGGGGCCAATGAAACTTTGAAGGCCTTTCTTGTGTTGTGGTAAAGGCAGCTCCAAAATTGCTGCAACTCATTCAGGGTCCACCATGATGCCTTCCTTAGATACAATATATCCAATTAATTTTCCTTCATGCACAGAAAATATGCTCTTTTTTGGGTTTAAAGAGATACCAAATTCTCTACAATGCTCAAAAATTTGCCTTAAATGATCTATGTGATCTGCTATTTTCTGTGAGTAAACTGTGACATCATCCAAATACACCAAACCAAATTTGTACATCAAATTGTTGAAAGCTATCTCCATGGCTTTTTGAAATGTGGCTCCAGTGTTGGACAATCCAAATGGCATCCTTTTGTACGCCATGGTTCCTCATTTTGTTGTAAACGTTGTTTTATAGTGGTCCTCTTCCTTGACCAAGATTTGGTTATAACCCGAATAACCATCCAATAAAGAAAACCTCTCAGCCCCTGACACGCTTTGTAAAATTTGTTCCATGGACGGAAGTAGGTGCCTATCTTTCAATGAGACTCTATTCAAGTCTCTGAAATCCACACACAACTGTAACTCCCCATTCTTCTTCCTTACTGGAACTAGGTTAGCAACCCAACTCGTGTGCTTAGTAGGAAAAATTATCTTACTTTCAATTAGCCTGAAAACCTCCTTTTGCATCAATGGTTCCAGCTTAGGATTAATTGGCCTTTGCTTTTGCCGCACTAGTTTTGCTAATGGTTCCAGCTCTATTGTGTGTTGTGCCAATTTCGAGTTAAAACCTTTTTTAAGTCACTATACTGCCAAGTGAACACATCGCTGAATTCTTGAAACAAATGAAGAAAATCTTCTTTTTCTTTAGCTGAGTTAACTTTACGAAATTTCAAACATTTACCCGGCGCAATTTCCAGGTCTGCATACTGATTTTCTGTAACCAGCAAGTTAGCCTTTCTAGATTTGAGCTGGTCATCTGAATTAAAAATGCTCTCTAGCATTACCAAACCCTTTGGCAATTTGTTATTTTTTAACTTGATCACCTAGTCACCATACTGATCCTTATACCTCTGCTGATTAGAATTAGCAAAAATTATAAAATTTGTTCATCACTGTCAAAAACTTTCCAATTAGTATCATTATCAAGAACTGAAGGTCTAGTAATGATTTTGATATGTTGCTAATCAGTATGTGCACACACGCTGTTAACAATATCATACTGGGCTCCTACAACTGCTAGCCTATCAGCATGCTGATTTTTGTTTCTAGGGACAACCAGTATGTTAAATGCATCAAAATGCTCAAGTAAATCCCAAACACGATGTCTATAAGATTTCAAAATATCATTCTTTACAGCATTCAGACATCTGATTTGATTTACTACTAATTCACTATCACCATATACCTTTAAACACTTAATTCCACATTTCCTTGCCCATTCTAACCCTTGGATTAAACCTTCATACTCTATTGTATTGTTGGTACAAGAAAAACTGAATCTGAAAGAGGCACAATATTTCTCATTATTAGGTGAAATCAACATAACACCCCCACCAACACCTTGTTTACCTCTCGAACCATCAAAAAACATGCTCCATAGCTAATCTTTGGACTTTGCCGACTGACTTGCTGGTTTGACCAAAGTTGGAATGACTTCATTTTGTTCATGGATAATGTAGGTCCCTAAGTCAGCATTTGTTATATGATAATACTGATTCTCAAAGGTTTGACTAGAGGCTCATTCATCAAGAAGAATATCTGGGATGTTATCTAGCTGGGTTCAATTTTCAGTTGTTGTATGACACTCCTCTTCATTAAATGCAACAGATTTGCATTGACAGCACTCGGTACATAGGGCTCTATGTGATTTTTTGCAAGTGACTCAAACTTAATGGTTACTTTAGTGCCATATCTAGTCCTAAAAAGCATATGAGACCAATCAGATGACAAATAACCACCGATCTTTGTTGTAAAGTCCCTAGACAAGTAGATAGCAAAGTATGGAGGTAACTTTATGTGATATATATCCTACTGAATGGAAAAATTAGGACAGCCATGAAGGGTGACACTTGCATCTTTAATCACACCTATAGTACCTACAGACGTCCCATCAAGTTGGACAACACCCTTTTCAATAGGCTGATATTTGAGTCCTAACTGGTCAACTATCTTTTTTGGCATTACCGAGCTTGTAGCTCCACTATCTACCATACAATTATGGACTAATTTATCACCAATGATCAAGGAAAGGTAGAAAGGAGGTGGTTTTATTACCTTATTTGATTCCTTGGCAATTTTCTCACTGTCATCCTTCTTTTCATTAGTGTTGGTTAACACCGCCTTTGTTGGTTCATTAATCACCTTTGTTGGATTTGCTTCATCTAAAAGGGCCTTTTGTAGGATATTCGTTTGACCAGGAATAGCCAAAGTCTCCCACATTGACATAGACACGTTCATCTTCTTCATATTCTCCACTATGTTGAATGGCGCAGCAAAGTGTGATTTCTGATGTATCTTAGCAGCAGCATGTTCTGTTGGCTTGTGAACGATTTCTTTGGTGACAGGGACATGAGTGTCTCCCACCATGTTTGTAGCACTTGATGATGGCTCAGCTGTATTAGTTGCTTTACCCTTGTTTGCTATTTGATCTATTTCAAGAGCTCTTTTCTTAGCTCAGGTATTTGCTGATATTGGTGAGTCATTGTTGACTGCGCAAAACTCATCTCTTTGCCAGTTGAGGAAAGCAGTCTTAGGAGTCGGTACATCATGCTGTTGTTCAGGTGTATCATTTGTGATGCTTTGTTGTCCTGCTATTGTATTTTGCACCATTAATGCCTAATTTATAACTCCATTTGTGCACATAGCTTGATTATGTGGTTCATTACAGGGATAACACCACTCAAAGTTTGCTGCAAGATTATTCTGCATGGGCACTATGTCTCTAACTGGATTCACAAAATTGAGAGGAACTGGATTGTATGGATGAAAAGGCCTTTGATTAATATTTTGCCTGTAGCCCATTGCATTGCCCTAAAATGGCAGCCTATTTCCCTAAGGCTGGCCTTGATTTTGCTGCTGATAAGGCAGATTTACAGCTAGAGTCTGCTGTTGGTAAGATGGCTAAGGTTGAAATTGTTGCTTTTTAAGATTAACCAGCTCATTACTAAAGGTTTGCATCATATTTTCAATTTTAAGCTGACTATTCTTAATATCTTGCGGCTCTGGAGAACGACTTGTGGTATTTGAAGAGTTTTCCATGGTAATTTCTTGGCCGGGAATAGTAGGTGATGGGTTAAATGGTAGAAATACCAATGGTATATTTGACTGAATGTCTGGAAAAATGGGCATTGGAGGCCTAGGGGCTATTTTACTAGCCTGGATAAGACTATTCTCAGCTCTACTGGCGATATCATAAGCTTGAGGTAGTGAAACACCTCCCATAGACTGAATCATTACTGAAATATCGCTATTTAAGCTTCTCAAATAATAAAGAAAAGCATGATCTGTTGAAGGTCTTACCGTATTGGGTATTCTAGTCTAGGTTCTTTGAAATCGGTTATTAAAATCCATCATTTGTTCTTGTGGTGCACGCTTTATGGTTGTGAGCTGCTCCACAAGTGACAAAAAGTCTGACTTATCCTCAAAATGTCTTGTCAAAGCGTCACCCAAAGCATCCCATGAGCCTATAGAACCAACAACTAGGTTTCTAAACCATTGAAGTGCTTTTCCTTTTAATGATGCTGCCAGTAGCTTAGTAGCCACATCCTCCTCTATAACATGATGTACGTTGCATAAAGTTGCAACATCTCTTATGTGCTCATATGCTGTAGTTTGATTTTCTCTTGTAAAATCAGGCAGACTCTTTAATGCAGCCAGTGGTATATCATAGTGTTGAGCAAAATTCAAGGGACTCCCTTGATTAAAAGGCACAAAAGCATATGCCCTCGCCATTGGTGGAATTTGCTACTGTACAGGTTGTTGTTGTACAGGAACACTTTGTTGAAAACTTGAAGTTGCTGTACTTGCTGGTATAAAACTAGTACCTGCTGAATTTTTAGTTGAACCAGCAGATATGTCAAAGGATTTAGCTCTTATGGATGGACTTGTTGAATATCTAACTTTTCTTTGACGTGTTCTCTTGTAGACATGAAGACCAAGAGCTAAAAGTTGCCTCCTTGATGCTGGTTTTGTCTTGGATAAACTCCTTCCACATCTTTTTGGAGTTTCCAACTGCAAATATTCGAAAGAAGTGGAACTTTGTGTTTGAACCTTTCTCATAAATTCATAACCCTTTGTTGGCTGGTTGAAAATGACTTTTAGCTATACCAACACAGTTGTAAAATGTGCTCAGTCCCACCAGGCATGCCAAAACTATTAAGTTTCAAGATTTACACCCTACTGAACTGGAATGTTTAGTAACCCTTACTTAACATGGGAGTCATTTCATTACATGAGACTAAATAATGAAATGAAACCTCCGAATTCTAGGCCGGCTCCTATTAGATCTTTTAGTGAAACACTCTAAAACTTAAAGAAAACTTAGAGGGAAAAGGTAAGAAAGTGCAAAAAATAAACCTAAAACCTAAAGCTTAAACTAAGAAAACAAGTGATACACCAGAAGTTACTATGAAGACGTAACACACACGTAACAAAGAGGATTATAGTTCTATGAAATATAGATAAAGCACATCTTCCTATAAATGCTTACACAAGTGATTTATGATAAGGTTTCAATACTGAAACCACAAAAAGAGGATAAATTACTATCTCACTTTGATTAATTTCACCTACAAACACATGTCATAACCTGCAAGCAGACTTACTTTTCCACAAAAAGGTGCTAGAATGAGACAGAAAACAAGGAATAATGTAAACATTCACAGGTTAACTTATCAAATCATTCAAAACACACACATAATTTGTAGAAAGGAAAATGGCTTAACAATTTACTCCATAAAGCATAATCACACTGCTGTCACTGGCATTATTTCTTCAAAATGTTGAATTACAGACCCTGTAACAAAGCTTAGGACTCAAAAGATGTCTCAAAACTCTGTCATAAAATCAGAACTCTCTCCAAATGAGTTAGAAAACTCATTAAGTACAATGCCCAACTGTTTGGGTCGTATGCAGAAAGATAGCCTAGAAAATAGGGCTTAGAACCTTCTGAAATAATGATCTTTTGCTCAAAAAGCTCCACTCAGTCATAAAGAACCTTATGACTCACCTTCCACTGTCCACAAAATGCTCAAACTGGTCATAAAGACCCCCAAACTGACTTAGCAAAGTCAAAATCCAACCTCCTATATTCCATGCATATGTTTCCTAACTATTTTCAGTCTTAAAGACCATGACATGACTCTATCTTTTGCATTAAAAATAGAAAAAAAATCTAATGACTTAGAATTATGTCATTAAAATATTTCTCTTTACATTAATATCTATGCAAAAGAAATGATTTAAAATAATATTCTTACATTTTGGAATAAGAAAATAATATTAAATGACTAGAACTAATCATTTAAATATTATTTCTTTATTATAGTTATATGAAAGAATATAAAGTAACATTATAAGCTTAAAAAACTTCTAAGGGATTAACCTCGCTCATCACACATATGAATTTTATTTCAAAAAGAAATAAAATTCCATGAAAGGCCGTGGATCTCAAAGGATTATGTAACTTTGAAAAGGGCGTAACAAATCTTTAACCCTAAAAAGCTTTCATTTTTAATATGCATCTTTCTATGAAACATTTGTAAAGCTCGAGGGTTTGGAGAAAATGGAGTCTTTTGATGAGTTCGCTGTATCCATTGATGAGTTTGTCATATTTGATACGCTGTATGAGGCCGAGGGTCTCTGGATTTTTCGTTGCGTATTGCTTGGTCTTTTATTTTCCCGTGACTGTGCACCTTCCATTATAGCCGCAGAGGTAAGAGTTTAAATTTGCTAAATTTGATGTTGTCACTATGATTTTTTTGGGACAAACTTGAAACTGTGACTGGGCTCTCTGCACTTTCAAACAACACCTGCAGTTTTGAAGTTTCTCTTTGAATATATAGCAAATTATGTTTTCGAAAAACCCAAATAGAATCTATTGCTTTAATCTGCCATGATTGGAAGCATGGTCATTTATATGTTGTTAATGACACTTCCATATGGGTTTTATTGGTTCTCTTCTTATTTTCATAGGAACCCGACATGGGTTTTCTTCTAATTGATTTTGGATTGAGGCCCATATTTTGTTCAGGATGACTTGAAGCTAGAGTGTTATCAGCCTTAATGGTATTTCTTTTATTGTAAATTTGATTAAATTCATCCAACTCACCTTCTCCTCTCTTTCCAGAACTTTCCAAATTGAGATCAAATATATCAGTTTGCCTTTGTCCAGTTAATTTGAGTGTCTAGTGGTAGATTCAAGTCACTAGTTGTATGCTCACCAGAATAAACAGTTTCCTTGCTGTCATCTTTGCACTGCTAAAACATCTTGCAAATCTATGTTGCCTTCACTTGTTGCTCTTGAATCGAGGTCTTTACTCATCACCGATTTCTCTAGAAATGTGGTGGGGAAAGATGAAGAGATAAATGGCACAAATTGATTTTGCTTGAATGAGCCCTCAGATGTGTTGGGAGGTGTAGGCGATCCAACTGGTGATTCTATAGTCACAACTGGAACATCTTTGCATATGCTTTTCATTCTTGTTGTTGCCTATCAAATACCTTCTTCTTGACAATAGCAAATTCTTTCTAATTCCCGCATCATTGGGTTCTAATATCAAAGCTTTTTGAAAGCTTACAACAGTTGAATCTACATCATTTAAACCCATTTTGAAATCCCTTTTCTCATAGTTCTCATTTCCAAAAAAATTAGTAAAATCCACTGCCATCATCCACCATGAAATATCTCCTGATTTTCATCAAGATCAGTTGGCCAATTCTGGGTATAAATCTTCATCCTTAAAAAAAATCACAGATTCCATCATCTGCCCCCTTTGAAATCTCCCCATAATTTGCAATTACAATATCAACTATGGGGTGCTCATTAGTACTATCTGTGGGAGTGTGCTCAATTGCACGCACAACTCAAATTCCTTTAATCACTTTCCCAAAGACTACATGCTTCCCATCCAGATGACTAGTCCTTGTTGTTGTGATGAAAAAATGTAAACCATTTGTGTTGGGTCCAGAATTTGCCATTGACAACGTTCTGGATTGTCTGTTTGATTGTATGGATCGAGTATCATGCACTTAAAGCTAACAATTTACAGTAGAAATTACCTAGATCTGCGACATCCCACATAAAAGAAACCCCTAATGCTCCAACATCTGCTATTGGAATGGTATGAGCTTGGCCACAAGCCATATCTGAATAGGAGATAACTGTGACTCTCCACTATTTGGTATTATTTCCTTTCTTCAACATTACTTAAGTCTGAAGTTTCTAAAATATCACTCAAGTCCCTTATTAAACTTGATTACATAAAAGGAATATTTTGTTTGGTTTTGATCCTTTTCATAACTATTGCATATTGAAGTCTCAAAAGACATAGATAGATTCTGATGCTATTGTTGATATTAACTAATTTTCCTTTGGAGTCTAGTTGTTTTCTTCAAGATTGATTACTAGAAAATACCATCACACATTTCCCAGTTCAATTCACTAAGAACTCCAGTATTCAATGATCTATGTGTTTCCAATTGCAAAGCATCATTGACCAACTTTGAGTGAATAATTTCAGTCACAACATACTGGTTGTAAAAGCGTATCAGAGGTATCTATCTTCAATGAAGAGACAGCAAAATCTTTTATACAGTTTGCACTAACCATTATACTCTCAAAACTTTTCTAAACCCTATTAGATATAGATATATTTACTTGGGCTATGACTTAGTTGCTGTTGGGATCTCTTTAAGAGAGCATTCCAGTCACATGATAATTTGTTACAACATAACCTTGTTAATCCTGTGTCTGCCTTTTGAGATTTTGTCAACATACTTTCCAGTGACATGTTTTATCTTTGCAATGAAAACTCCTTGCTTCTTAGCATTGCTTGAAATATTTTTCATTACTTTTCTCTCATGCTTTCTTGTAGCAAGTACACTCTTGCAATCTGTGATGTTAATCATTATTTATTCCTTGAAATCCTATAGCATACTATTCTGTGAGGTTCGAGCATGGGCTCGTGACACTCACAAATGATTTTTATTTCTTTCAACTTTCTGTCTTTCATAATGAGATGCATCAACAGAGAACATGTGTAGTTGTAGAGATAGGTATTCATTGCTTAGATCCTTCGGGATCTAACATCAGTTGCTTTCATGTTTTTTGCAAACTGGAGATCATGTGAAGCTTGGAGCTGGATTCTGTTGCGCCGGGGAAAGAGTGCATAACCAGTCAAAGAAATAGGCAATGACTGGTTATCTCTACTCTTTATTTCTTTCATTCATATGTATCTATTCATGTATTTCCTTATGAAATAAATTTAATACAGTGAGCTATACTCACGGCTTGTGTGAGATCATTTTTTTAAAGCATATCATTTCATTTCATTATTTGAAATGTCAATGTATATTTGAAAGTAAATAAATACAAGGACATTTCTATTTGTTTAAATGAAATAAAAAAGCAATTCTATACTTTCATTACATACATGCTTAAATTTTTACACATGTGCAAAAATTAAGTAACAGAGATCATAATGAGAATTAAGCATGACAAACATCATCCTTTCAGATTTGGGTCATTAATAATGTGTATATTCCTCTATATCTTGTAGAACTTCCCAACATGCCTCACTCAACATGGGTAGCTAACAAGTGTGCTATGGAACTTATTATTGATTATTGCAACTTGCAGAATAGGAAAGAATCACAACAAACATCTTTGGTATGGTCAAAGGTTTTCAGATTGAGATGAATCAAAGTCATATAATTCCAAGGTAATAGCAAAGAAATATGTAGAGACCATTTGCTTTATGGTTGAGATAAATTTTACTTGCATGGAATGAGTTGAGCCAAGGAAGATCTTCATACATCCTATAGGTTATGAAGTGTCACAAGAGATGTTACAAGGCTATGTTAAGGTAATATTAGAGTCACCAAGGGACACTACATGTGAAAGATGGGGTACATACCAAGAAAAGTATAGTTTAGTAAGGGAACAATTATATAGTGGCACTAGAAAATGGAGAGTACGAAAGATGGTAGAGAAGATGACCATGGGAGGAGGTATGAGTAAGGAAGAATGGAAAAAAGTGAAGAATAAGATAAGTGAGATTTAGTCAAGATCCAAGCTTGGGGGGACAAGAAAGAAACATGTCAAGGAGCCTATATTAGAGGCTACTAATACTAAAGTTGTTGAAGAAGATATTAAGGAACCTGAAGAAGTTGAGATCACAAAGTGTAGGTTATTCCTAAAGTTTGCATCACCCCTAAAAGGTCAACAAGTTCTACACATACTATGAAAATAGAAGAAGCACCTAAGAGTGAACCAAAGAATAATTCAAGGAAAAAGGAAAAGGCTCATGGAACCAACATTAAATAGCCAAAAATTATTGTAAAGAAGAAGAGCCCCACAATGAAGGAAACAAAGAAAGATGAAGAATCATAAATTGAGCATAAAGTTGTAGAAGAACCAAAGGAACTAAAGATAGACCTAGAAGTAGAAAGGATAAAATAGAAATAAAACATAAAGAGGATTATTACTAGAATTAAACATGATGGAAATCTAGCTTGGGTACAAATATTCTACTAGAGATATTATGAACATCAACAAGGTATACTTGAGAATTCAATTATAAACAATTTCTTGAATTTAAAGAGAAATGTAGTAGAGTTAAAGGTAGTATTCCATATCATTTATTTTTTAAAGTTAGAAGAAAAAAGACTTAGAGAAGTTGGGGAAGACAATAAAATGAGGGAAGACAAAGTTGGAGAACTTTGTGCATTAATAACTTTTGAAGATATGAACAATGTTCTTGAACTCGTTGATCCTAAACTTAGAACATCAATGAGGTTAGTAAAGAGTTTTTGGAAAGAAAATTCCACCAAAATAACTGAGAAGGTAGGGGGTGAATCAGTTATGTGCTTAAAATGACTTTTAATAACTTTATCAAATCTGAAATATGTATTGAAAAGATGCAACAACCTTCAAAAGATAAACATACACAGTAATACCAAATTTGTTAACTAGGAAAACCCTTGATCAGAGGGCAAACCCCAGTGATAATGATGCCCACAAGATGATGTACTAATATAATAGTTCCTTGTGAAAGGATAGACTTTTTTAGGAGCCAATGAAATACAATTAGTATATATGAGTCCCTATTAGGAAACTTTGAATCCTTGTCATGATATTCCAACCACTAGTAGATTTGGTGTTAATTTTTTACCTTAATTTTTGACCTTATACCATTTTCCATTTGATTTTAACTTTTCTTTTGTTAAGATCTTGAGTTAGTCATAAATTTGACCAACATGAGTTTGTTTGGTCAAAATTTTGACCAACATGGATCATAAACAGAGAGAGAGAGAGAGAGAGAGAGAGAGAGAGAGAGAGAGAGAGAGAGAGAGAGAGAGAGAGAGAGAGAGAGAGAGAGAGAGAGAGGAGGGATTTTCACTATGAGCTTGCGGGCACAAGAGGAGGAAAAATGAAAAAGATAATGAGGTGAAATAAAAAATCCCTAATTTCACCAATAACCACAAGAATGATTTAACTGAGAACTGGCACAATGATAACGCAAAAGCCAAGATCTATTCTTTACTTGGTCTCTATACTACTGTACTTCCCTTTTTCAAAGTGATACAATTTACAACTGTCCAAGGCATCATTGATGTTGTGAAGCATGGGAATTGAATTCATGTGATTGATCTAGGAATTCAAATTGGGTGTCAATAGATAGTGTTGATTCAATACCTCTTCATGAGATCTTCTTCGTCTTTTGTAGTTAAGCATCTCAAGATCACAATTGTTGGTGTGAATTTTGATAACCTAGAAGATAGCAGAAGAGGACTTACAAAGTTTTCTAAATCTCTAGAAGTCCTATTTTGGCACAACCCAATATAGATCTCAAAGCTAGAGGACATTAATGAAAGAGCTTTCCAATGTGAAAACATGTGAGTTCGTGGTCGTGAATGTTCCAACTATTTTCTAAACTTTTTTATATGAACCTAACAAACAAATATCATTTCTCTAGTAAGTCGTTTGTTTGGGAGGAGCATTCCCAAACAAAGCTCAGAGACATTATTTGAAAGGAGTGAAAAATCATCAGTTTCTGAGTCATGTAATCAACTCTTTAGATGCCAGAAACTTGTTCATCATCTGCTCAGTGGAGGAAAATGTAAGAAAAAATCTTTTTTTGAAGTCCTATTGTTAACATTTTGAGCAATGGTGTGTTTTTATAGGGGGAAGTTTTATTGTTTTGCACTTTAGAAGTAAAGCACCTGAGTTAATCTAGATTTTTGGAACTTCATTATTTTTCTATAGATCATAAAAATGTATATACCTATGAACTTTACACTAAAATTTGCTTTACAATAATGCAAAATAAGAGTTGTTGTATAGTTGTAAAAAATTGCTCATTTGAAATAGAGGCAGGGGTAGGAGCATTTGTTGTCCCAAACAATAAAAATGAGATTTTTATTAAGCTATTTTTTCCTTAATGTTTGGTTTTATATACAACTATCGATGCCTTATTGTGGAGAAACAAGTAAATTTCTTTGAGCATTCTGGCTAGTGCCACATTCATATGGCTACTTTTAGAGTGGTTGGAGTACCACTTGTTAATGCTGATTTGCATCGGTCTTATATTTTATATGACGATCTTATTTCTTTGGTTGAAATTTGCATTTTTCTTTAATAGGCTAGACTTGCTTTCATATTATATTATAGGTTAGGCTAATTTTTCTATGTAGTGGCTCACAATGTAGTCTAAATTTAATGGGTTTTGTGCTTTAAAAAATATTTAAGTTTCATATTTATTTCTTTTTACGTCTGCTCTATGTGTTCCCCTAATTTCTATTTCGAAGAATATCTTTATTGATGCTACTATTACTATTAGAAATGAAATTAATTGGTTCTTAGGCTTTCTACAAGATGTAGTAGGAAAACATGTCAAGACATTCCTTGTGGTATTTTTCTTTTCTTATATAATGTTCTTTCCTACAATCTTATATCATATTCATCCATTAAAATTTGAGTCATGTCGATTCCAAAATATAATTTTTGAACTCTGCAGGTTGTAGGAGGTTTGTTTATTGCTGCTATAATTAACAATTATTGCAACATTTTAACAATATTTTACATAGGTAAGTTACTAAGAGTTTTCCTTAAGTTTCTTTTTACATCATTATGAATAGTTTATTTCATTTGTTTTGAGTTGGATTGGTAGTTGGTCTATCTGGAAAAAGAGACAAACAATATGATTTTAAAATATAGAAAGATGTCAATGGTGTTTTTTGGCTCCTTATCCATAAAATCAAGGAAAATATGATGATTTTGCATCCTTTTAGTCATGGTTGTCCTCTCAAGCCCTTAGATTGGGATATCACTAAAAAATGGAACATTGTGAAGTGTCATAATAATTACAAAAAATTCATGGTTAAATTAAGAAAAAATATTAAATACCCCCCTAACCCCTTGTTATTGGTTGTTGATCATATGATTGACAATGATGTGGTGGTATCTCATATTTGTGGGTGTAGTCTAGTGATTTGGTTTTAGATATTGAGAAATAGTTGTTACAATACGACATTTATTATCAGTGTGTTGAGAAAGAAATGGATAAAAAGTATAACATTGTATTATAGGTATGGTCCCTTGCTATTGGTCAGATCAAAACATGTATGGAGGAAACTAATATCTTCTAAAAATATTTTCTATAGTGGCATGCCATGTAGTAGCCAAGTTTCAAATGCAATGTGAGTAGATTAAGAATGATCTTAGTGATATCAATAAAACCTACAGAATTATCAAGGGTTTGAATGGTGTGTATAGGAAAAGAGTTAGTGAGCTACAAATTGAGTTTCTACCTTAATAACAATAGAGGGAAGACTTGATCAAGATATTTTGGCTTACAATGGATATGACTAAAGTTAGAATGGATAAAGTTTCCAATCTATCAATTGGCTCAAGCAAAACAACCTGCTCAACACTATGGTATCAATACAAAATAACAATAAAAACTTATCGAACTTATCCAAGCAATTTGTTTTGCAATCTCTCGTGCACTTTCTCATACACAAAGTAGGGTCAAATATCAAAAAAGGAATCAACTTACCATAACTAAAGAAAATAGTTTTCCTACCAAACCACAATGGTGCATATATGTACGAGAATTAAACTACTTTTTGCTCGCAAGCAATGGACTCTTCATACTATAAGGAAATTAAGCCTTCCCTAACGATGACAAGGCAATGCCTACTTATCTCCTCTCTATGGATTCACTTAAAGTCTTCCCCTTAACATAGGGTAATGGATGGATAAATATTTTTATACTAAAAAAAATTATTCAAACACATTCCCCTAACATATATATATATATATATACAAAAAGCACACAGAGATATTATATATATAGTGTCCTTGAGATTGGTCAAGGACAGAAGAGTGGAAGAGTTTCCATGGGCAAGGAGTAAAATTAGATTAAAAATAAACATGAGATTACCATCCCATACACCTCCAAATGTTCTTGATTCTACCAACTCATGGAATATTTTAGCTACCCAACATGTCTAGCACAAGAGCATGTTGGAAAATGGGCAATCAACATCACCAAATAAGAAAATCTTGTGCTATCACCAATATTAGATTGAATATATGACCACCAACCAATGGATTACATTTATATCTTTTTCCCAATGATTGAGTGACAACCTAGCGACAAGGACATCAATCTTGTAATATCCCCTTATATTAATTCTTAGGAATTAGGGACAATTACTCACAAAAATCGGCAAGAAACTTCCATCCAAGAAGACTCTGAAAGTCCTTTACAAGACTTGTAATGATGGTAATTGACACCAATTAATCTAAGAATGAAATATTATGATTTATAATTGATACTGCTTATAATATAATGCTATAAGATATATTACTTATCAATAAAATAGAGTATCACAGCTATCTTAGATATATTGATGAGATTTATGTCAAGATGATCTCTACTATATATCATATATTCACTTCTATTATAAGAATTATGTGAAGTCTCCTTCCAATTGTTGCTATTTGTTTCTAATATATCAATATCAAAATAATATATACTACAAGCCTTCTCAATGTGTTGATAATCGACTCTAAGATGGCACTAATATGTTGAAATCTACTTTTATCACTTATAGCAATGATGTATCTTGTTGTTCCTGATCTATCTTATAAGTACAAAAATATCTCAAGATCACTTATATCATTGATATAGTTGTTTCTTATTTGTACTTGTCTCCAATGTTACTTATAATAATGATATTACTAATTCTAATTTGTGCCTTATACGTATGCAATTGTCATTAATATTGCTTACAGTAATGATATTACTATGTCTACCTTGTCTTTATAAATATACAAGATAGTGGGCTCTTAATGATTACTTTCCTTCAATATTTGCAAACTAATTTTCAAAAGGCAAGTACTCCCTTGAGAAATCTAACGAGGATACATAATTGATAAGAAATACTCGATGATGTCTTTGAGAATGGGATTGATTATTATAATAGATATCATTGTTATTGGTCACTTGCACCCATAGGTTGGGATAGCACCTTTCTTTTTCAGAAATGAGCATTTAATGGTTAATCACTATCTTTGCGTAGTTATGAGTAATTGCTATTGATTAGTTTGTTTACTTCACTTGTCATTATTTGATTAATCTTCCATAGGTGGTGATAAAGACAATATCATGTTGATTGTTGATAATGTGACTACCTATTTGCTGATAGGAAATTACATACATATGACTATGGTTGCATTTATGTTGTTTGATGTGAACACTTGAATGGTGTAACAAAATTTTTCCTTTGATGTTCAATCTTCCTAATCAATACCTCTTGTAATGGTTATAATTGATGGGTGATTATGATGATCATTTGAGCAATACATGAGGTGATAATCTTGACATGCTTGCTAATTGATATTTTGTGGTTGACATTACCATTTATTGCAGATTGGTTTGGTAATTGATGCTCTATTTGGTTATCTTCTTAGTGATAATAATTGTTGGATGATCATGTTGCTTTTCTTATCATGTTGTTTGCTAACTTTATTATCTCATCATTTTTTTTCCTTTAAAGAAAGCTCTACCTAGTGGGCAATACCCTTTCTATTTCTATTAGAGAAAACCTTACAAAGGGAGATGGAGCATCAAATCTTAATACAAATGACCCAAAATATAAAAAATCAATGAAAAATACACATGATCTCGTTAGCTATGGCCTTAGACTTTCCACTATGAAGAGATTCTCATTAGCCTGAATAAGAACCTCAAATTTAGATAAATCATACTTCTTTACTATGTTCACCTTATATATTTCTCGAGCCTTCTTCATTATAGGTTTCTTCCCTTCTGACTCAAGGCAGAAATGCCCCAAGGTACATCCATCGTGCAACTTAGGATCAATATGTTCCAATGCTAAAACTACCTCTAGATAAGCTTCATCTGAAGTCATCCTTCAAACCATACTCATTGAGTTCAAGGAGTTTCCAAGAATTTGGATGATGGGTTGAAAGAGGTATACTACCAATACCCTGTCATGGACATGTTGTCCTACCCAATAGTCCACCCCTAGGATGGTTACCATACATTCCTATTCTTTCTCATTAGCCTAACCTAATTAGCGTTGAATATGTTCCTCTGATGATTTCATCATTGCCTCCTCTTTCTCGCAGAAGCGTTAATGCCAAGGTGACTCTCCATGCTACTGTGCCTGAGTGAATTAGAAAATCTAGTGACATTTTAAATCCCAAAATTATCCTTCCTCAATTATATCTTTGAACATAATATCAGAACGTATCGTGCGTCTGATGTAACTCTAATTCTCTCTGTGCCAAATTGTCCATCTTCTTGACTAGTGCCATCAAAAACCTTCATACTTATTTGATCGCTTCCTTTGGGAGAGCTCCAATGTCTGCCAAAATAATGTCTCACAATTCCTTTGGGATTTGGTCATCTTGGCCAAAATCAATTTCAATCTCTGCATCAATTCCCAAATTTTCCATGTAATTTGTTGCCTTATTCCCTTCATAAAATTCATGTTGTACTTGGAAATCCTCAAAGTTTTTTAGGGCCTCTTCTATCCTTGGTAACCAACAGGTGAGTCTCCAATTGTTAAAGGCATTTTTTAGAACTCCATTTAAGATGATTTGAGAGTCCCTCTCTATGATTAACTTCCTAATGTTGACATTTGTACACCAACTAATCCCTACTTCCAAAGTCGCGATCTCTACCATGTTATTAGTGGTGACTCCCAAATTTTTTTCTAAGCCCTACAACATTTTACATTTTTTATTCCTAATGATGACACCCAAGTCACTCCTACCTGGGTTGCCTATGCTAGCTTCGTCAAAATTTGGCTTATCCCATCTAATTGGAGGAGCCTGCCAATAGGCATGGGTCCTATATGTCTTCTTATCCTTTAGTAGGTGTTCTCCTTATGGTTTAAAAGTCCACAATGTCTCCATCTCAAAATCCCATTTTGACTGATATCTATATTTTAGTCCCACTGATCTGGCATTGATAACTTCCTCTGTAGCTATTTTGATCCTATTTTTTAGTTCTCTTACTTCCAAACCTTCCTCCTTGAAGATCCTTTGATTGCACTCTTTCCATACATTCCAAACCAACATTGCAGGGCACACTATCCATAATAGGCCCATTTAGATTTTGATTTATCAATTGGACATACTGAGAGGAAATCATTTAAAGTGGCATTCCTAACTGAATACCAGTGAAGCCTATCCATCAACCAATCCCAACAATCCTTCGAATATGGGTACCAGTATAACATATGATCGATTGCTTCATTGAACTATTTATACAATACACACTAATTAGGCCCCAATATTCTAATCAATTTTAATTTGCTACTTGTCAAAATCCTACCATGCAAAGTTATCCAAAGGAAAGCCCCTGCCTTTGGTAAAAGGCCATTTACCCCAACATAATTTTGAAGGCCAAGATTCACTACTTTGTCCATGTCTTAGCAACTCATACCCCAGATTAACCTTGTAATCCCTTGATTTTGAAGCACTCCATATCGTAGTGTCCTCTGAGGCTGAACGAATCACTATTTTGAGTGATAACAATTCCTACAAAAAGATGTTATTGGCTGAATGTGTTGAGCCTATGGTTCACCAACTAGCTCTTGATGTGGATGGGGAAGCAAAAAACATGTAATCTACGACCCATAGACCTTCTAAAGCTTTCATTTGATTAACCCATTCTTTATCAAAGAATAATCTTTCAAGGGGCAAATTCTCATTCCAAGAATCTTTGCAAAATCTGGAACTCTTGCCATTTCCAACCTTCCACGAAAGGTGATAAGTGAGAATCCTTCTACTTTCCCAAATAAATTTCCAAGATGGTAAGCCAATAGTAGAATTAACCACCATCAAAATCCTCTCTTGGGCCCAAGAATCTAAATATTTGGCAAGCATGATTTGATGCCATGGTTTCTACGAGTGTTTATACATTTTCCAAGCTAGTTTTTCTCCTAGTGCCAAGTTCTATAAACTCATTTTGCAAAGCCTTGCACTACCTTCTTCCTTGGTCAAACATATCATTTCCTAATTGATAAGTGGAATCTTCTTATACTCTTTCGATCCTTCCCAAATATTTTTCAAAAAAAAGAGACTATCAAGTGTTGAAGCTACTCTATTGGGAGCCCTGTAGACTGCCAAATAATATACTAGTATGGTTGATAGGACTTATTTAATCATGAGAATTTGACCTGCTTAGGATAACCACCTATTCTTCCATGAATTGGCTTTCACCTAACACTTATTTAAAATTTCTTCCCAAAAATTACAATGCAATCAACCTGCAAACAAAGGAATTCCAAGATAAGCAATCAAAAATTTGTCTTGTTCAAACTCCAAAATGGAAGACATTATAATTCCTTGCCGCTAGCTAGTATTGATAAAATATACCCTTGATTTAGTCTTGTTCATACACTAACCTGAATCCCTCTCATAATTTTCCAACACTTCTTTGATAATCTTAGCCTCCTTAATAGAGGCTTCCCCAAATAAAATAACATCATCAACAAATTGAGAATGTGATATTCGTTCCAAGCAGGTATGAATAGAAACACCATGCCAATGACCCTATCTTCTCTAAAGCTTAATAAATCTACCAATAACTTTTACCATCCACATGAATAAAAAGGGGGACAGGGGATCACCTTGTCTTAACCTATTAGTAGGTTGAAAAAAGCCACACACCAAACCATTCACAACTATGAAGTAATAAACAAAAGATATACAATGAATGATGCAATTGATCCAATTATTATGAAAACCAAGCTGAGAAAGAATTGTTGAGAGAAAAGGCCAATAGACTATGTCATAAGCTTTGCTAACATCTAGTTTAACAATCATACCTTTCTTCTTCTTTGTATGAAGACTATGAATAGATTCACCCACCAGGAGAATGATGTCCACTATTTCCCTTCCAGGAACAAATCCATGTTGTTCATCTGAAATAATCCTGTCAAGAAGCAATTTTAATATATTAAACTTGGCCTTAGACAAGATTTTATATAGAGCATCACATAGAGAAATGGGCCAAAAATTGTCCATAGACAAGCATTCTTGTCTCTTGAGGATCAAAAAAATGATAGTATTATTTATTTCTTTGACAAACTGTCCTTTCATCCTGAAAGCTTCCACAACCTTGTGTATGTCATTACCCATAAAAATCCAACATTTAAAAAAAAAATCTAATGTAAACCCATCCAGACTTGAAGCTTTGAATGGGGGATTATAGAAGGTTGCTTTTTTCACTTCCTGCAATGTAAACAGCCACATCAATTCAATGTTATATGCATTAGAAACCTCCTATTTGATAACTTAAAATTAAATTGATGCTGGCTCTGACTGAGAATAGAAAGATACCGCTAATAGGGATTTAAAATACATAACTGCTAGATTCTCAACTTCTTTAGGCTTATCCTGCCACCGACCCTGAGAATCCTGTATACAATTAATTATTTTTGTGGATCTCTTGGCCTTGACCGAAGTATGGAAATAGTTGGTTTAAAATCCCCATCATTAATCTAATGTTCCTTGGACTTGTTCCTCCAATATATTACTTCTCTAAGAAATAGTTTGCTCGTGAGAAATTTTTCTTTCTCAAAATCCTCATTAGACATCCTTGTAGATATAACTGAATTGTTCAGGGCTTCCATTTTTGCTTCCACCCTAAATTTTTCTGAGAAGATTTTTTTGAAAGAGGTTTGATTCCATTCTTTGATTTTCTCTTTAACCAATTTGATTCTCTTTATAAACACAAAGCTCAGGATTCCTCTGAATATATCACTCTCTTTCCACCATCCCTCAACCTTATATGAAAAGTCCTTATTTCTCCACCACATATTCTGAAATCTAAAACTCCCCTTATACCTTAGCTTGGCAATAGTAAAACATAGCTTAACTGGAAAGTGATCTAAAAGGGATAGAGGAAGGACACTTATATCCAGATTGAAATCCGAGTCTACCCAAAATGATCCAACCAAAAAATCTATCTACTCTTTTAGAAATTCTGGAAAAATTTTCTCACCTATTAGTCCATGTGAATCTCCCATTCTTAGGAACCACATCTAATAGATGGTTCTTATTCAAAAATTACCCAAAATCCTACATTAATTGATTAGACATTCTTAGGCCACTTGATTTATCATCCAAATCCAAGATGGAATTGAAATCTCCTACAATTATAATCTTGTTTCTTTTGAGAGAAGCTATCTTAGAGGAAATATTTGTCCATAATTTCAAATTGTCTACTATTTTGATCAAACCATAAACATTGATTAAAGGAAAGGAAACTTGTATTGAATGTTGACCACTTTGTCACATAACCAATGATCATATATTTCCAAATCCATAATCTTTATATTTTCTAGATTCCAAAAAATCCAAGACCTCCAGATGCACCTTTAGCTTCTTGGAAATAACCTTCCCAATTGCTACATGAAAAGAGAAAACTAAGAGCTTTATCCATACACAACTTGGTCTCTTGAAACAATACAATATCATTGTCTAATATGATTAGTGCTTGTTTGACCAATCATCTTTTGTTAGGAGCAGATATGCCCCTAACATTTCATGTCGAGATCTTAATTTCTCACCAAGGAAGACCCCTACTTCCTTGGCTTTTTTCATGAAATCAAAAAACTAATGATGCCCTTCTCCTTGGCCTGCTCCTCCCTCATTTTTTTATGAGACTACCTTCCCCTACCAACTTTGGTTTTTCCTAAAAGTATGTTAGCAGATTGACTAATGCACTTAGGCTCAACATTCTCTAATTCATCAACTAGAAGAAAAACCTCCATAGAATCCTTATCATAATCAACCTCTGAGTTTGATCATGCCTGATAAATAAGAGGAATGATCTCCTTAGGTCTAGGCTCCCCTAGGCCCTATTCTTGAAGAGAGCCTGAGCATTCCCCTTCTTCCTTAGTGTTTTCCTTTTGATGGAATGAAGTTGACTCAACAGGTTCCTTACTTGCCTATGGAACAGTTGTTGTAACCATTTTATGAATATTGTTCTTCTGCACCCAAACTTTCATAGGCTTATGGAAGACTTGTCAATCATTGGCTCTTGATTCTTGACCCCTCATTTCAACTACCCCAAAATAGGAAATTCAATTTCTACCTATTGCTTCCAATTATTGCTCATTTTCAAATTGATAAAGGAGGGAACTTCTTGAACTACTACACTTTTGATTTTGGCATATAAGTATGAATTTTTCTCTATTATTGAATCATCTACCTCAAGTTGGGTGCCCAATGATCTCCCAATACATTCTAATCTTGTGTCTCCCTAATATTTTAAAGATAGGTTATATAAAAAAATCTAAATAGGAGCCTGATATACTGCCCATGGATTAGGATCAAAATTAGATTGCCATGACTACAAGTATAAATGAAATGACTGACAAGACCAATTTTTTTGATTTAATATTTTATTCTTGACTTATTCCTCTTTTAAAATCACAATAAAAAAACCTTTTGGTACAAAATTTATCACTACATCTATGCACCATTCATCTTGAACCCAAGATTGAATTTTATCTCTTATCATTTTCACATTGATGAAGTGCCTAATAACTACCAAATTTTATCATAGGGAAATGTCCTTCTCAAATTCACTCAGAAGAACAATGTCCACCACCTTGTTGTTCTTCTCAATTGCAAGCTGCAACATGATTGTGGTGTTCTCCTTCCTGATCTTTTATTAGAGAAATGAGCCTAGCTAAACTAGTGATGTTGAAACCATCTGCCATTCCTAAATCTCTCTCCTCTCCACTGCATCTCCTCCTATAAAATTAAATCTTTTGAGTGACTTATATTATCTCATCTTTGTATGATTAATGATAAGGATTTGTATTCATATATGATCAATGGATGGATGCTATGATGTAACAACCATATCTTCATTAGGAATCATACTTCATATTTTCTCGATGATGATCGATAAAGGATATCATCTTAAGGACATGCTAGATTATAGAATTATCATTTATTAATAAAGTCATGATTCACATACTGATAAGGTGGGTGGTGGGCATCCAAATGATTATTATACTTGATAACATGTGAGCTCAATATTTGGATCATACTTCGGTTCTATATTGATGAAGGTACTTGATATCTTCAACCCTGGCTCACATCACTTGATCTCAATTCTCTTGTGCACTTACTTGAAGCTAGATAGGAGAATCGTCATATATATGCTATTGAATTTATTGAAAGAGCATACAAATTTCCTTTTTGAACTTCTAACTACTATGTACAATTTGCCAATAATTATTTAGTATCTTGAGCTGCTCAATGTCTACCACGCCTTGATCACATATGTGTTTCATTGCTATCTTATTCTTAGGTTAACGACGAGGGCATCACAAATCCAAATAAGTATGAGTTATGTAACTTCTGATTTTCTAATTGAATCAGAATTTGGTCTCAAGTTTTTCCCTTCATAAAATGTTGATTCTTGCGTACAACTTGATGATCAGTTATGAAATGGATTGTTCCATAAAATATTAATTGTCTATTACTTTCATTTCATTGCTGATTGCTAAGATTTACTAATCTTTTTCACAGGGCGACATGGATACACCACAAGGCATAGGTGGGAATGTACCTCATACACCTTCTTCAGTGAAGGTAAACTTTAATAAGTATAATTGTACAATTTATATAGAAACAAATCTCATATTATTATGTTCTTTTCTTTATGGCTTTGGAGTTATTTTGATGGAATTTTACTGATATTGATGTCACAACTCGATATTTATTGATAGGGAATAATGAAAATGACAACAAATTAGATGTGATCTAAAACTCAAGCGTCATTTGTAGATGACATCGCATGTAGCACTGACCCCGTCTTCATGGCCCATAAACTTATTAAAAAATATAGTGATGAAATTCTTAACCTTTTCCTCAACCAAAACATAATCGAGGAGACAGAGGCACTGAAAGAAGAATTGATACTTGGAGTCAATTCTTTGAAGGTAAGTAGTAATTAATATTAAGCAATAATAAAAGTTCAATAGATGTCTATATTTTATAGTATCTTATGGATCATGATCTAAAATATTATGTGTTCTTCTTACAAGATTTTGTGACATCTGTGAGACTACGTGGTCAATATGGTGAGGTTTGTAGTGCACAACCTTCATGTAGATAACTCTTCCTCTTTACGACATTATGACACTTGAATTTGATCTTTATCCATGGTAAATGAAAACAAACAATGTTGCATATGTCTTTGCTAACAATGTGGCTTTCTCCTTTGGCCGTCCTTGAAAATCATAGTTTGATTTATGCTCCAAAGTCCATTAAAAAACTCCTATGAGAAGAAAGAATGCAACAGTTGTACACCACATTCCTACATCAAAGTTTTGCACTACTATAGTTATACATAGATAACTGTAGTATGCATATGAAAATTAACTCTACTACACCAAAAAATGCAATGTGAGAATTGTACAAGAGCTATAACTTGTAGATGATTATATTAAAATATAGTAGCAGATATAAGAATAGTTCTACATACCAACCTTTGAGGCAACCTATTGCACAAGCTCATCATAATTGGGGTTTGATTTGCCATTTCCAAAAGGTTCAAATTTGTATGAAATGGCATAAGGTAACAAGGCTACTACAACAAAAAACACATCACATCAATAATGAAGCCCTCCATCATATTAGTGTTACCTTCCACTACATGGTCAAGCTCTTGAAATCCAACCTTTCAAGACACCACAATCAAAATATGCTTGCCATTATTAGGAAATACCCTCCCATATGGTATTAGTTTGTCTTGACTTGGCCATACTATATCAATCACTTTCTGACCTACAATTTTCTGGATGTGTGACTTGGCAACTCTAATTTCAAGAGGGATAACAGACAAGCTAGATTGATTTTCCCAATAACTTACCTTGTGACAAGCCAAATTTATTTTGCATAGTTGCATCGAAAACCTTAATCAATAGAAATGTTGTTTCTTCATTCAATGTTTCATATACTGCTACAGTTACAATGATTAGGTTTCATGAGTCAGGATACACTATAGCAATTTTACTATGTTCAAAAGAGATTTTGGGAACTATATCACTATAGAATATAGTGAACTCTTTTATCGTTAAATAGAGAAGGCCTAATCTTGACTGAGCGATGAGCGATGAGGAAACTATATCACTATGACATATAGCAATCTCATTTATCACTATGCAAAGAAACTACAAAAACAATATAGTGATGAGCAATAAAGGAGGCTTATCGCTATAACACATAGCAATCATCGGCAAATAGAAAACAAATATAATCATTATAGTGATGAGTGATAGAGATGTTGTATCACTATAAGTCATTGACTAGAATGCCATCGTTAGTTTGGCATCTGGATCGATTGAGGGCCAACATTGGTCAAAATTTTGACCAAAGCATTGACCAGGATGTCGTCGTGGGTTTGGCATCCTAGTCGATGCTTTGGTCAAACTTTTGATGAAACTTGGTCAAAATTTTGACCAATGGTCTCATTAATAAGGGAGGCTATTTTTGACCAAATGCATCATCAAAATTTTGACACTGACAAGAATTGGTTGAAGTTTCAATGATAAAAATAGCAACAAAACAATTTATCAAAACTTTGACCAACATGAGTCAAAAAAAGAGTCAAAATGTACTAGTGAAGCCTATTAGGAGTTGTGCCAACTGATGGGCCTCCAAAAGGCCATCTTTATAAGTTCTTTTTATCTTGTTTTCAAAAAATTCTCTTCCAAACATTCATGACTTTATGGTTTCAAGTATATAAACTTATGGTTTTTTATGTATATGTTATATATATTTGAAGACATGAAGTAGAAATATGGATAGTTTAAAGATGTTATATTTTCTTGAATTCATGGATAGAAATGGTATAATAAAGTAGTTATACATGCTGATAAATGTTTCCCCATCTATGCTATGTCTTGGGTAGTTTTCCTCCTATAGCTTTTGAATTTTCAAGAGTGGTAATTAGAAATTTACACATTTTCTCTAATATTGATCATGAAAATATATATGTATATGGAGGTTGTGTGCTCATTAATTATTTTTTAGGTGTTTGTAGCAGGTACTTAGGAATCAACATTTCAACACAAGCCAACTAGAATGCTAGACCTTCCCAAGCATAGCATATCATTTATTGCTTTTTGTTGTTTCAGCACACAGATGTAGCTTCCACAACTTGCTATATTCCTAGAGGATTTATTCATGGTTAATATTGTTTATGTTTTAAACTTTATGAATCTGTAATTGATCCTCATTAATGGAGTGATCTTAGATTTAGGAAGTAGTTGTAGTTTCCTTTAAAATAATGATAATTGTAACTTTGAGAGGAGTCAAAGAATAGAGTGAGTTGATTTTCATAGTAGCAAAGTGTGATACTATTTTTCAATCTAGTGTAATATTTCACCATGAATGAATAGAATACTTAGTTCAAGTTTATATCTCTTATCTTGATTGTATTTTCTATTCACTCATCCAAGGGAGCCCACTGGGTGAGTGAACTATTCTATTAGATTATATTTCATTTCCTTGTTTATTTCTAAGTAAGGTAGAACTTTGTTGCTCCTGCAGCCATTGATAATAGAATCAGTGAATTGTTCCTGTAGCATAGGCAGTCATAGTAGTTTATGTCTATGATTGTATTCTTTATTAGAATAATTTATTTTACTGGCTCTACTTTAAGTTTTCCTAAAGCTTAAGCATTTGAATTCCATAGATTGGTCTTAGATTGAGAAGGTTTGAAGCATATACTTTGAGAATGTCATTCCAAGTTTATGTCCCTGGTTGATAATGAGACTAAATAATTCATTTAGAAACCAATTAGGGTGTCCAATCCTGAATAGGAAGTCCATTGCTTTAGGTTTATGATACTATTATTTGGCCAACCATTTTTGGTGATGTTGTCAGGGGTGGTGTCAATTTAAACTTACCTTAGTAGTTGCATTTCTAGTTTTAATATTCTAGAGCTTAGTCTTAAATAAGTTTATATGTAGAAGGAGAGACCTCCTTGAGAGATTTCTTTCTCATAATAATTAGGAAGATATTTTTAATCCTAAGCTTGAAGAACCTCACAGTGAGAATGAAGAAGAAGAACCTTTTGAAAATCCATTTTTTGATGCTCAAGAATGAATACCCTCATCCTTTGAAGAATCCTTGCATCTAAATGATCTTTTTGTTGGACCTAAATACCAAGACAATCCACTTGCCCTTATTATCTTTCAACCACTGCTACTAGGTCATCCTCCAAGAATGGCTCAGCCTCAACCTACATTTCCTTTTCCTATCCCTCCTCAGCAAGGTAATCAAAAATTGAAAGAACATAAGTTCTATGACCTAATTACTGAAGACACTAAAACCTTCCTCTTTGAGTTTGATATCCTTTTCAAAAGTTATGGATATACAGTTGATTCCCACAAGCTTAAGTAGTTTCCATCCACCCTAAAGGAAGCTACTTTGAGATGGTTCATGGGGTTGGGTGCCAGCATTGTAGCAGATTGGCTTGCAATGAGCAATTTGTTTCTTACAAAGCATAAAGAATATTGCAAGTTTCAAGATTTGAAAGGGGATGACATTTTCAAAATGTCCCAAAAGGAAGATGAAACCTTGGAAGATTATGTCTTGTGGTTCAAGTTCAACTCGCAACACAACACACAACACTAGCTAAATGAGGAATCAAAGAAACATCTTTTTCTGAGAGGTGTAAATGATGGAAGTATTGAGGCTTTATATATTATGGTAGGAGGAGATATCATTCAAAAAAATAGACTAATATACAAAGTATATGTTTGAATTATTTTAGGGCCACTATGAAGAAAGGTAGGGGACTTAGAGACCTAACACATAAGTCTAATGGAAGTTCAATAGTATCAAATATGGAGCTATCCAATTTGTTGTCAAATTTCAAACAAGACATCATTAATGATGTCGCCACTCAATTGGATACCATGCAGGTGAGAAGGAAGAAAGATGAAGTTGATGCCATGTTAGTTGAATACTATCCACATTGAGGGAGAAAAAAAGGAACTGCAGATTCAAGTCTATTTAAAGCATGGAGTCATAATTAATGCCAATTGAATTTAAATCCATTGATGAAAATGGAGAAGTTATCTATGTTGTTCAATGAAGGCCATGGGCTCAAAGACAAGGTATGCCACAAGATCCTCTTCAAAATTATAATAGTGACAATCAATGGCAAAATTCTCAGAATACTAATAATTGGCAACAACCCCAACAAGGTTGGCAACAACCTCAGTAAGGTTGGCGACAACCTCAACAGGGTTGGTAGCAACCTCAGTATGATTGGCAACAACCTCAAAATTGGAATAACTAACCTAGTCAGCAAGCCTTAATGCCACCACCTCAACAACAGGCTCTAATGCCTCCTCTTGCAGCCACTAATACTCCTCCCAAGTAGGCTTAGCTACCAATCTATCCTAATCCTATTCCCAACAATACTAGACATCCAACACAACAAAAAAGCTATACTATTTCCTTGAATGATA